>CM070508.1:717182-1317182 GCA_036346375.1 Guadua angustifolia
AGCTTAAGTCGATGAGGAAAGGTGGGCAATTCACTTATACTTCAACAATGATAACTAGACAATGTTGTAGTATCCACGTAGAAGCAAACTCTTTCTTGCATTTCAATCATTCATCTCAAATTGATATTAGAGCAAAATCTTCACTTTTAACGGTAAGACTCCACAGAATATGATGTTAGCTATCACCATTGTGTCATCAAATTCTTAATAATTAATGTTGCCAAAGTCTTCATAATGGCCACGCAAGCGATCCAAAATTGCAACATATCCAAATAGTGAATGAACACCAAATTCAACTGTCTCCTCAATTGACATTTTTTTTGTTTTGTCAAAGTCCCATCGATCCAAGCGTAGCACAAATTAACTTATATGTTCGAAAATACTTGTAACTTCACCTTAGACTTTATATGTGCAGACCTTACCGCAGTAATTCATATTAGACGATGGATCGTCGAATAAATTTTCAATGATTAATCCCGCAATAATAAGCACAATGGCCTGAATTGTAATGAAATCTACCTCCAACAGAACCAATATGATGATGGATTGTAGCATAAGGTTGTCGACAGAGATAGCTTAAAATGACGCCTAGGCATGTGTAAGTTCAACCTTCATTAGTTATGGTTTTGGTGTTAATGACAAATCTAATATTGAGATTATCCATTAATGTGATTTTGTTATTAATGACAAATCTTATATCGAGACTAACTTGATTATTTAGAATATCTTTGATTAGTCTCATCGCATTAAAAAATGGAAAACCCAAGGTATGTTTGCGTATTCATTCTTAGTATTAGTTGCATACTTTGGAGTCAAGTTAAAGTATGAATGTCCCCATTATATTAACCACAAACGTGCATCATGTTTCCCAATCCACACATTACATGGATGCACATATTTAGGGGGAGTTTGTAGTTTAACTTGAAAGTCTCTTTGTATTGATCTATTCTTTATTGACACATATAAAGATCAAGACAAAGAAACTAAATACTTGAGTATATATTTGAATTGCCTAGTTATAAGTATACTCATGATAATATAGGATATACTCCAATACGATCAAATTGAATATGTGCATATTATGTCCAAGTCAATTATATTTATGCACATATACATGTGGGGTTTATTCTATAGTTGATGACTTAGAGTAATGATCATTTTCATATAGCTTACACATAATGGATCATTATTTTTCATCAACATGAGTATATGAAAACTTGTGCAGTTAATATATACTCATAACAATTTAAATGATAATTTAAATTGAGTTCATTTATCTTATTAATCATTAAAGAACACTTAATCATGTGTTGGTAGTGTTCCGTGATTAGTTAAGGACAAATGAATAGTTCTTAAGTATAATTAAGCATGTGTTGCATTATTATACTTAAGACACATTTACAATCATTTCAATTGATTTAGATTGTGCTCAATTGATCTAAAGGCATCCATTATGTGTTAATGGAGTGCAAGAGATAATTGAGACAACTGTGCATCTTGGACTAACTATTTTATGAGTTGTGATTGAGTTAGGTCCAAAGATGGATGAGATGATGAGAACGGGACAAGGACGGCATCATGAGTTGATGGGCGTCAAGAATGGATCCCGAAGAGAAAGAGGAGTCGAGTAATGATCCCGGGGGAGTATCAAAGCGATGATCATAAAGACCCCAAAGGGGATTGCTTGCGCACGGTGGCGAAGGTATAATTAGATAGGCTAAGGACTTTATAGTCTTTGAGTCTAAGGTTTTTATCGCCGTGCTATTAAGAGGGGTCGATCGCTAGCTTGAGCTTCATCATGTGTTGGTGATCTCATTCCGCGTTCACTCAAAGCTCAAATCTTAGTTGGATTTGGTTTTTGCATGAGGGTTAACCATTTGGCATGTGTTGCGAATGGGTTAAACTTATGCTTGATTGTATTTGGTTTTCGCATTATGCTTTGATTTGCATGTGTTGCAAATAGGATAACCTAATGCGTTGGCTTTTGCGTGAAGTTCATTTTTGCATGTGTTGCATTAGTTGAAGCTTCATGTTTTGTTCGCAAAACAATCTTTATAAAACCGTGTGGTTGCTTGGAGCTAAGTTTTGCATGTGTTGCAAAGGAGAGAGCTCAAGCATGATTTTATGGTTGTGTATTTGTATGGAGCTAGAGGCTTGCATGTGTTGCAGTAAAGAGCTCATACGTGTGATTTGGTTTAGTTGAAGTTTGGTTTTGGTGTTGCATGGAACTAGAGAATTGCATGTGTTGCAATTAGAGAGTTCATGCATCTGATTGATGTTGCTTGGAGCTAGACTTTTGCATGTGTTGCAAAGAGTAGTGCTCAAGCATGAAATGTGTTTATTGCGTTATTTGCAAGTTCGTTGTGCGAATAAACCGAGGTTTATGAGTCCGAATTCGAGAGCATGTGAGTGGGGCTTGCAGCGGTGTTGGCAAGTTGACCGGTCTTGTGTTGACCTTCACATGGCTAGGGGATTAATCTCATAAACTCGGGTTTGATTTGTATCGTTTTGCAAATAGTTCTTGAGTTGTTGGCGAAATGTGTTTTCGTCATTTGGAGTTGGTTGCGATTGTGCAAATGTGTTTTGCAAAAGAGCGTTGAAGTTATGTCTTTCAATCCTAGAGCATGTGTAGGCATTTGCAAATGTGTTTTGCAAAGTGTCGGGATCATGTGTTGATCCTTACATGGCTAGAGGATTGATCGCGTAAGTTCGGTGTTTATTTGCGAAATATGTTTTCGCAATTCGGTTGCATTTCGGGTTAAATTCTTTGAGCATGGGTTGAATTGGTGCAAATGTATTTTGCACATGTGTATGATCATGTGTTGATCATTTGTTAGCTCAAGAAATGGTGCTTGGAGTTTTGGAAATGAGTTTGCGAAAATCCAGAGTGCGACCAGCCATTGAGTGGTGCGACCAACCATTGGGTGGTGCGACCAACCTTTGGGCGGTGCAACCGACCTTAGGGCTTTGGTGTAAATTCTCCAGAAGCGTGTGCGTCTGTTGCTTTTGTTAGGCGGTCGACCGCCCTGGTCCGTCGGATGGCCGGCGGTCAACCGGGCTGTCGCGATGTGAATTTTCGAGTGCATTGTTTTCGGTTTTGTCGGGCGGTGTGACCGTGGCTCTGCGATTGGACCGGACGTCGCGGTCGGACGGTTGGCACCCGGTGTGTTTTTCGAGAGAGTAGTTTTCCGCTATCTTCGCGTGTTTGAGCGTCTTGGTGCAACCGGCCGCAATGCGGCCGTCGCAGTCTGACCGGCCGAGTGCGGTCGGATCGTCGTAATCGGCGAAATCCGACCGTTGCCTCAGAGGGCGGTCGGACCGTGAGGTCCGGTCGGCCTGCGTTTTGCTGATTTTCGGAATCTTGCCCCAAACGGCTAGTTTTCTTGTGGGGCTATAAATACCCCTGGGGGCTTGAGCGAGTTGTTGGTCGTGTGTGGGAGTGTTTTGCATGTGTTGCTCTTTCTCCTTTGCCTCTTGAGCTTAAGAGTGAGCTAATTGCATGTGTTGCAATTAGGAGTGGTTTGAGTGAGCTCTTGTGCATGTGTTGCACTTGAGTGAGGTTCTTGTGCATGTGTTGCACTTGGTGATCGCCGGGCGCATGTGTTGTGCTCGGTGAAGGTCAAGCGGAGGAGGCCTATTCTCTTGGAGGTTGCTTGACTCCTAGGCAGCGTAGAGCGTCGTCTTGGAGAGCTCTCAAGGTTGTGAGAAGCCCGTGAAGTTTGTGAAGGTTCGGGTTGAGCCTACGCGGCGTGAAAACCACATCTAGTAGAAAGAGGCGGGTGCTCGGCGGGAGCCGGTCCAAGTGTGGGCTTGCCTCAACGTGGACTAGGGAGACCGCAAGTCTCCTAACACCACGGAAAAACATCGGTTGTCCCTTGTCTCTTTACATTCAAGTATTTACCTTTTGCATATTATTGATTGCTTGAATTAGAATTGCTTAGTATTATTTAGTTGATAAATTTAGCAATTCTTGTGTAGAGACATAATTTAGTTAAGTGCACTAGTGAGCCTAGTTGATTTAGGCTTTAATTGTCAAAACCTATTTATCGCTTTCGCATATATCTTTGATTAGGTTTTGACTTAGGGGTGTATTAGAGCGATCGATTTTAGTGAGCGATTAATTTTGTAAAACGCCTATTCACCCCCCTCTAGGCGTATCCTCGACCCTACAGCATGATGTTGGACGGCACTGGTAATTATGTTGACGAACTTTTGACGCTAGAACAATCACTAGGCTTAAGCACAAGTCAACGCTCAATATATAGTCAAGTCGTGAAACAGAGTCGAGGCAAGTCGAAATCACCAAATTGAGACCGAGAAATATCAGTTGAGCAAGCAGTGTACTTGCATAATCCTGGGTCTGTAGCTTCAGCTGGATAGATTTTCGTGTGCACAAAGCAAAATTGCATCAAAAGTCTCATATCGTGTACCCGTAGCGACTAGCAACTTAGGCCGCCAGGCCCAAAAAAAGGTTTTATGGTAGCTCTCACGTAGCAATAGCAACCCAAGATCAATTTTCTTCGGTGAGAACTAGCACCTGGACGTCCGATTTTAACATATTTGTTGGATGTTTGGTATAATATTTTTTTTAATGTCTATAATATTTTTTCGCGCGCACATTTCTACTGTTATCCAAAGAAAATATTTTACACATAGGAAAAAATGTTACAGTGATCTGGATTGACATTTTTACTGTTATCGAAGAAAAATATTTTACGTGTAGAAAAAAATATTTCACAAGTAGAAAAAAAAATATTGCAACGTTCGGAAAAATCGGACGTCCCGCCTCTAACAATTCCGATTTTCTTTGGAAGATATGCTTCTCCTCGGAATCAACGCTTCAAAGTTGGTTCTCTGAATCATCATATCATACCTATACTAAGGGCATCTTCAATGGTGCCACTTCAACTAGCTATAAGCATGCCATCTCAGCATTTTGCTTAGGTGGAAGAGAAAAAATAAGAAGAGAGATATAGACTGGCTACTAAGGGCAGTCCTAACCCTCCACCTCAGCTGGTGTCTATAGAATTAATTACGCTGCCAACTAAGCAAAAATCTGATGTGGCATAGGAATTAAGGAAGGGAGAGAAGGAAAAACCAAGAAACCGTGTCTCATGCAAGAAACTGGGTCGGTGCGGGTACCAAAACGCAAGAAACGAGCAAAATCGGAGTTGGACATTTCTGCGCGCTGACTAAGGTGTGTTTGTGGTGCATGCATTGGTTTATTGCTCTCTCTCTCCTTTAGTATTGCTCTCTCTCTCCTCTAGACACTGCTCATGGAAATCATGGGTTGGGAAACTATGCATTGGTTTATTGTTCTCTCTCTCCTTTAGACACTGCTCATGGAAACCATGGGTTGGAACTGCCCTATTGTATAGTCAGGCTATAACTGATTCTAAGGTACTTATTATCTATTACATGTGGGCCAATATTTAATTTTATAGACAATGCTATAGCTAATCTATTAGAGAGGTTGTCTATATGCTATCCCTTGCGCCTTCGCCCATCGCTAGGAGGCCTTCGCTCGCAAGAGGGCGCCTCTGATTCATCGTCCTTGCCTCTTCCCGTGTGGTTGTCGGCAACACCGCGGCCGTCGTTGCTCTCCCTCACCCCACGCTCTACCTTCCTCGTCGGCAGATCCCCTTCGCCCTCGCCTCTGGTGCTCGGCCTCCTCGCCATCGCGATTTCTACTCTCCGGCCGAGCGTCCCCTTCGCCCGCGCTTTCGTCGGTGCCACCGCAGCCGCCGTCGCTCTCCCTCAAGCCTGCGCTCCATGCCGCTGTGGTTTCCAGCCAGACCCGCGTCGGGGAACGCAAATCACCCCTTTGATTCTTTCCTCCTGCTACGGTTTTCTGGATTGGATTTTGTTTTGATCAATTCGGCCCTTCTTCTTGCAGTTTGGATATGTATTGTTGTGGTACGAATTAAGCTTCGGTGATCACGTTGTTCACTTATTTCCTGGTTTTTGGTATGTTTGTGTTGTATGGAGCTGATCACGGCCAACCTTGAAGCCCCCGGGCTAACTCATCTCAAAATAGTATGTGATGCTTCTCTTCTCTGGCTAACGGAAAAATACATTAAAAGGTCGTCCTATTAGCCTATTATTTTGTTCACGATTTTTATTTACCGCTTAGCTACAATTTGTATTAGGACAGCTGGTTCAACGCTCTAAGGCTCAGTTTGTTTAGGCTTGAGCTTGAGTTTATTTGGCTTCTACACCTCTATAAGCCACAAGCCAAAACAAACAGTATTTTTCCAGCCAGACGGAGAGAAGAAGCTTATAGCCCAATTTGCACTACGCGAGAGAAGCAAGGAAAACGATGCTTCTCGGGGTGGCTGGAGCTTCTAAAAATCCCACTTCCCTGGTACCCTTACAACTTAACTATTATTTACGAAAAATTGCCATCCTCATCCAAATTCCAAAGACTTCTTCCAGCTCCAGCCAAATAAGCTCAAGCTCCAGCCTAAACAAACTCAGCCTAAGAGCTTTCCCTTTATGAATGAGTATCCACTACTAACTCAGTATTTCTTCGCGTAGACTGCGCCTTCGAACTATCATGCCTTGTTCATTGCATTTTTACAGCCTTCTAAGCATAGCACGTCAGTAATTTAAGAGTATTATATTTACTGTTCTTAGATATCAGGATAACATGCTTAGCTTACTCTACTATTTTCCTGCAGGACCGCTTACAGAAGCTTAAGTCGGACCGTAGAAAAGTAGAGCTTGCAAACATAACTATGTGGACATGGTGTGCATTTGGTATCGATTATCTACAGAGAGCTTTATTAATTTTTTTAATGGTGTCCTTCAGCTTACTGTACCAGATTCCTTAATGCTATTCCTCAAGGTTCTTGGTGTGATGAGAGGGTGATTTTAATGCTTTGGGGAACGCCGTTGCTTCGGCTAATATAAGGTCAGATTGCATATTTGATGTGTGTAGAAATATGTTACTGACTAAAAAATGAATCGTGCATTACCATGAAAACCTCCCATCAAGTTTCTATGCTAACAGGCGACCAGATTATGTCCCTGCGCAGAATATTTGCGTATTAATTGCCTACTTCATGTCAAAATCTAAATCAGTTCCCAAAATTAGTACTGTGCAGTGTTTCGAAATAGGTGTTCTTAGCATGAACTAGATTTGCTCAACTCACGATACAACGAATTACTTCGGTACAAAACCACAATGCTTTTGTGATTCTATTTTTTACCATAGCGACTTCCTCATAGAATTATGATAGCATTGGAATTAAATTTTCTTTCTTTAGGTTTTAGTGTGCGCCTCTACATATTTTTTTTGTTGCATGCGGCTTACACCTAATTTCTATCCTGAGTATTCGTTTTAGGAGTCCCTCTATTCCAAAGTGCCAGTAACTACTGCCAGCAGTAGTTAAAAATGGAGAAGCTTTACCTCAGGACCTTCTTTGGCTTCTTTTGTCTGAAAAGGTTTGCTTTCTACTAATATACTTAAGTATAGTTTAGCCTTCAATGGTCTACCAAAAAAAAAAGTTACTTCCAAAAATACAGATAATTTTTTGCTTTTGATTCAGTAGGAAACAAGGATTTCTTGTAGACATTTCTGTTATTCCTGTAAACCTTTTAGATTTTACCCTTTTCGGAACTAATGTTTGTCATCTATAAGTCTCTGCCTATTAGTATGTTCTGATTGGTTTTTATTTGTTTTAGGTTCCAACCAAGAAGCAATTTGGTGGTCTACCAAAAGGATTGCTTGCCCGTACAAATGTTCCAGGTCCATCGCTGCCCCTGCTACATAATTGCATTATTGTTTCCTCAGTTTATGCGCAGGATATCTGAATGTGCGATATCATTATTCAGTTTCTCATTGTCTTACAATTCATAGATAGTCACAAAAGAATAGAGAGATTTAGGAGGTCTTGTTGCTACAAAGCTTGATTGTACAAGTGCACAGAAAACATACCAAATTTCATGTATATTATATTGCCTCATATATCTTTTTAGTCAGCTATTTCAAAAAAAAAAGGAAAACCTCAAGCCGCTGCATTGGCATGTGATTGTATACTGATTTACAACATCCTACTGCAGTTGTTTAAATTAGCGCAGACAAATTCACAATTCTAAGAGCTACGCTTATTCTATTTGTAAAATTGCAACATTACCCACCGAAAGAGATGGGTGCCTTAGCTCATCGTCCGTATTAAAAAATTGGGGTAATCGATTTTGTAACCGCAAATGGTCACATATTGTTGTGTCTTGTTTATCATTTCTGGTGTGAGCGATGGTGCGATACAAGCAATACCTTCACCTAGGAGACCCAGGCCTACCTCTGCTCCAAACAACAGAGTTAAAATAAAAACCAACCCTCATTGTGTTTCTTTGCTGATATTGTAAATTAATACCGCAAACGCCCATGTAGCCCAGATTATCTATTAGAATTTTTCAAACAAAGAGATTATCTGTCGGCTTACCATTCCTATACATGAGAATTTTTAGTTAATAGACCAAATTTATTAGCTTTGGAAATTTATATATAAGTATCGAATTTTATGTTTAAATGGAATTCGATCAAACTCTTTGTTTCACCATTACAGTTGCAGCAAATTGATTTCGTATGTCGTTTTAGAATGTTAAGACCACCACTAATTTTGCGCTTCAAGAGATCAAGAAACTCGCATTATTTGCAAGTTTTCTTTTTTCCTTGTGCTTTTCTGTTGTATGCGTGAACACCGAACACGAGGTACGGGGTGGACGTCGGCCGTTTTATGGGTCGTCGTCCACGAGAGCGTAGAAAACACGGAGAGTTTATACAGGTTCGGGGGTCCGAGAGGACCGCCCTACTCCTGTCGACGAGCCTACGGGGGCCGGCCTTCGGGGGGCAGGGCCCTGAGGGCTCGTCAGTTCTGTAGTTTCCTTTATAATGCTCAAGAGAGCTCCTCTTACAAATGAGAGGAGGGGGGTATTTATAGGTTCTTGGTCTACACAAATGACTAAAATACCCCTTACATGAATGGCTAGATTATGAGTACAAATGAAGGGTAATGTCGTCTTTTGGTACAATTAACCGAAATACCCCTTATAAGGATAACTAGCCTATTAGCACAAGTGAGGGGTAATATCGTCTTCGGCCGGTACGGCTGCAATCTCTTGATCTGTATGTTGCAGTACCGGCAGCTCTTCAGGTATTCTCCAACAGTAACCCCCCTGCCCCTTGGTGCTAAGGAAAGCGCCCGAAGGGGCAGCATTGGACAACATACATGTCAAGTTCGCACACTTAGTCAAACTTGATGGCACTGTAAATTTGATGTTTTCATTTATGGGACACTTGCTCGGCCATAGATTTAGGGCTAGTCTCCGACCCTGGCTTGCTCAACCTACAAGACCATAAATCTTGTCCTGGTGCAAAAGAAGAACACACTTTCCCTTTTTTGCTTTTCTGAAGGCTGCATCGTTTTTGGACAGTCCTCCTTGCCTTGACCGCTCCTAGTCCATATTTAAAGGTATGAGCCAGCGGTTGTGGTATTTAACCCGTTTTCTCTTGGCGCATCAACCATTCGGACAAGCAGCGGTCGCCAGGCTCCGGCGCACAAGCAGGGACCTCGAGGTAAACATCGGCAGCTTTCTTCCCTTCTCCTGAATGTCTCTTCGTCCTCCCCTCGCATTCATAGACCCCCTGCACGATAGATTACACAAGGCAGCATGGCGTAGAGAGCCGATCACAGCCCTGAGGAGCGTCGAACCTGACGATGCAGACCAAAGGGCTAGCGCCTGCATGCAGACGGGCTGCCCGCGCTGGCCGCGCCGAGTGACACGAGGGGTAGGCATGGCTCGTCATGCAGGGCTCCAAGGGCACACCATGCCGTCAAGCGCAGGGGGGTAGGGCGCTTGGACGCACGAGGCTCGTGCTCTGAGTGCGCGCGGCCCCGAGAATGAGACACGGACGCACAGGCTCCTTCATGGTAGCCCCCAGGTCATCGTAGCTGTTCCCATGCACGCTTTATCCGTCGTAGACGCAGATCGAACTGCATGCTCGATGTAGACGCGCCGCCAGTTGCCCCATGCAGGGCGCCGTAGCATCGGGATCATGGTGGTTGGGCGCGCAGGGCGCTTGGACGCAAGATGCTGGACGTTGGATGTCAGGAGCTAAATCCCTGGATGCCACCGATAGGTATGACCGAGGTGCGCCAACCATTGGAGTGACTGCAGGGCACTGGGCGCCGGGCAAAGAGTGAAAAAACGCGCGCGTCGCAGGGCGCCAGGACGTGCGAGGGGCAGGGCGTGGTCACAGAGAACACTGCAGGCCTTGGATGTAAGCCGCGGGATGCAAAAGAGCGAGGCGCCGGGCCCCCCTCGCGCAAGCGGAGGGAGGAAGGGCGCGTTTGCGAGGGCATCAACTCGGGAGGGCGCAAACGCCTGTCCTTCGCGTGGGCGATGGGTAGAAGGGCGTGGGCACGGCCGGCTGCAGGGCGCCTTCGCATGGGGCGCTCGGGCCGCAAGACACCAGCTGCATGGCGCCTTGGCGCGGGCCAGGCCAGCCGCCACAGGATGCTAGGAGCCCGAGTACAGGGCACCCGGGAGAAGGTTTAGCTGCAGGGCGCTGTAGCGGACGGGACACCTGGGATCAGGCTTAGCCGTTGTAGCGGACAGGCGCTCGGCCGTAGAACGTAGTCATCCTTCCCATCTGCAGGGCGCTCAGGGTCCAGCCAAAGGGTGCGGTGCGCAAGGGTGCTAATGCAAGGGCGCGAGGGGCACAGGGCGCACGCCGCTCAGCAGGACGTTGGCGTGGGGCACCACACTTGCGGGCGTTTGAGTCCGTGGAGCGCAGGTGCAGCCAATGCAGGGCGCTAGGCCACAAGGCGCTGGGCGTGGGGCGCACAAAGGGGCGCTGGGCGCACGCTGCTCAGCAGGGCGTTGGTCGGTGAGGCAAGAATGTTCGCAGGTGGCAAGGCCCTTTTTTGCGCAGACGCGGGGCAAGCTGCAGGGCGCTGCCCGCGTGAGCATCCTTGTGAGGGCATTCACAGCGCAAGCTAGTCCATAGTGTAGGACCGCATGGGAGTCAGCCGAAAGCCAAGGGCGCGGCTACCGCGAGAGGGCGCACTGGTGCGAGGCATCAGGGCGCCGAGGCTTGTTGGTTGTCGGGACGTCGTGCTCCGCAGGACACAGATGTGAGGATGCAGGAGCGCCTAGCCATGGGGCTCCGCATGCGCGAGCGCTGGCTGCAGGTGTGAGCTCGAGCTCCCGTTGGCGCTGGGCGTCAGGGAGTTGTGGTTCGGCTGCACAGCATTTTGGGCGTGGCCATGCGGCATGCAAGGCGCCGCCCTCGCGAGCACAGGGCGCGATGTGCCGGGGCAAGCATTGGCCAACGGCATGGGCTTGCCCCGCCAATGATCTTTCATTGTCTTTCTCAAATAAGTATTTACGTGACATGGCCTTCACTTTTGCATCCCCTTCTGCAGGTATCTCTACTACTATAATGCAGCAGTTGGTGGCAGCGGTACGGCTTCCGTGGGCCCCAGTCTATAGCCTCCAGCTCACGTACACAGCCCCCCCCCCCGGCACTAATCTCCTCGCGTTCTCCTCTGCGCCGCCCCCACTTCTCCGCGCCGCCCCCTAACAACCCCCCACCACTACAAACACAACAGCGAGATCGGGATCCCCTGATCGTCGCCCCCTCCCGAACCAGATCCCCTGGAGTGATCCTCGCCCCCGAGATCCTCTTCCATATCAATCTGCCCCCCTCTCCGCCCCCACGCCGCTCGGGGGTGCTCGTGATCCTCACCTCCCGATCCGGATCCCGAGCCCTCCCGTGTCCCCCACGCCTCCTGTGCACGCCATGGCGCGCGCGCGCGCCGCCTGCAACCTCGTCCGGGACAGGTGGCTTCCGTTGTCGCGTGGGGAGGAGGAGGCGAGCCCGCGACGGAGGCCGATCTGCTGCCGCTTGGCGGCCGGCGACGGCGATCTCCGACCAAAGCCGCTCACAGGTCGCGCATGTGGCGGGCGTCGAGACGCGCGCCCTCCAGACGCCCGGCCGGGGCAGCGGGCCGGTCCCGCTGGCGCGCTTCGAAGCTCGCGGACACGGCCGCTTCTGGCCGGCGTTGCCGGGGACCGCTGGGGCCCAGCCGCCGTGGTAGCGGCTTCCGACTCCGACGCCGCCTCCGACTCCTCGTCTGCGGCATGCGCCACCCCCACCACCCTACGGACCCTACCGTCACCATCCTTCGCCCTGGCATTGCCAACCTTCGCCTTGGCCTTCTCCCCTCCTCGCTCCACCGACGGCGCCATAGCGCCAGGAACTCACCTAGGCTTGGTGTTCGGGGTTTCCGAGAGGACCTCCTTGACCATCTCCTCCTCCGGTGGAGGCGAGTCTCGGGCCTCCGACCGCCGCCGGAAGCTTCACTGCCGTGGCAGCCATGGCGCTTCTTCGCAGCAGCAGTGACCCATGTCTCCCCCTGTCGTCTGCCTTCCATCTTGCCGAGCTAAAGCTAGGCGACCAATTCCCGCGAGCGCGAGCCAGTGTGGTAGTGAGGAGGAGGGGCAGTACAAGAATTAGGAAATACGAAGTCACCGAGTGGGAGAGCCGAGAGACTGATGAGAGAGCGGCTTCTTTGGGCGTTTCCCTCCGTTGTGCTTTGATTTGTGCGAGAAGAAGCAGTCGTGGTTGGAGATCCCCCACGCCGCCCAGTGGATGTTTACTTTGTGCTATCAATGCTAAGATTAGCACCTTTGATGTAGCTACTTATGCATTGTCCTGCAGCTGGTATTGGGGAGGAGCTTACTCTGGAATCTTTTTTGTATCAAGGAATGGTAGTAAGAACTTGCTGCATGTGTATCTGAAGTTGAAACTTATTGTTCACACCATGCAGATGAAGGCCCTTTGCACCGCCATCCTTTCATTTTGGTGTGGTGAGCTTCTACAATTTTTTGCATCTCCTTTTTGTTTTTAACATTAGGGACAAGTAGACTACACAATTGTTCTTTCATTGACTTATGCGATGCTATTTGGATATTTGTTGTACATCAATCAGTTCTCCCAGTTCCAAATTTAAAATTGATTTAGTCGGTTTCTGAGCTTCTTGATTTGGACATTTTGTAGCGATTAGCGAGGAGAGCTTATGCTCAAGCGTAGTCGAGATTTCAGCTAACGTTCAGTTACTTAGGTCTGATGAGCATATCACCAAAATAATTGAGCTGTAAAGACATGCTTACATATGCAGACCAGTTGTACTATGCATGTGGTGGGGTGTAAAACTATCCCATAGCCACATTGCTTCTTTTGGTCTCATTGCCTAATTGGCTTAAATTAAGCTTAAGTTCTGACTGGAGCCATATTAATCATGCCCCTGAATTCATGTTGGTGTAGAGAACGGATCCAATAGCTTGTCTAAAATTTCAATAAGAAAAGATTAACCTTAAAGGGTACATGAGGATGATTGTAATGAAGGCTTTGATATCTTTCTTCTCCATTTATTGGTCCTTGATTGCTTGACTGTTATGAACTCTATGGTTAATATTTTTATTAATATGTACTTTATCTACAAGATTCCATTTTATTTGCTAGATGGTATAGAAAGTTAATGCTCTCTATTTGTTGTCCTTTTCTTTAGACTATTACAAGCCTGCGTGCCATCCTTATGAGTGGCAGGTTTACATGTAAGTGGATTCATGATCTGATTTGGGGTACAGCAAGATGTAGGTTTTGCTGAGATACTCTCAAGACATAGGTGCTGTCTGATTTTCATGGTTATTGCGTGTGTAGCACCTTTGGTGGTATTCATGGGGTTCCTCGAGTCCACTACAATGGGCGCCAAGGGGATTACTATGTTATGGTAATAGCACTTTGTTTGGACTGTTACGACAGTAACTTCTTTCTTTCTCCTCATTTGTAGATGACTAGATGTTGGTTAACTTGGTTTAAACAATGCAGGTCATGATATGCTTAGACCCAGCCTGTGGGATGTCTGGAATAATAATTCCCACTCGTGAGTTATCAGATTTACCCAACATTTTCCATAGGCTTTTAGCTGACCATAGGCTTTCCTAAGGTAATTTTTGTATCAGAATTTATGAGAAGAGATATGGCTCTGTGAAACTAATATGTTAGACTTTAGTTGCACATGCTTATTTTTAAGGTGGGGTATGTATAGATTAGTTTTTTTGCTGATCTTTGCTCCCAACAGAGCCATTAGTTTCTTGTTTAAGGTATATTTTTTGAGTGAAAATTTGAGAAATGTTGTTAAAGACGTGTTGCAGCTCTGATAATCTCGCTCTCTTTTATTGGGACACATTCTATAGTGATATGAGGCATCATTCTGCCGTTGATTACAGTAAACCTATACTTGTTTGATTTAAAAATTTCAGTAATGAAGTGGCGGAAATGGGATGTCATAACTTCTGGTGTGTTGAAGAAACGTTAGAAGGACTTACTGAGTGATTGGAATATTTTAGATATGCCTGAGTTTAAATGTGAAAAAATGCAAAGGACTCGTTTTCTGGACTTGGAAGAAAATATTGGTCCGAAAATTCTAAATTTTTAAATTCTAATTGATGAATAGTAATTTTAAGTAGTAACCGGCCAGGAACCGGTCAAACCAGGTGTTGACCAGCCAAAAACAACCAAATTCAAAATTTGAGTTCAAATTTGATAACTGAAACTGTCCAATACAAAACGGGTTACTGGTGGTAACCGGTACTACCAAGGTCCAGTATTTTTTTTCCATAACTTGTTTTTGAATCCTTGGTATGGAGAAGATATTTTCTATAGTTATTTGTTTCCAAAATTACATATTAAAACCCAGACACCACCAGAATCCATATTACAGCTGCCTATGTACTCGTTGTAAAGCATGTGCTCATTTATATGGTAACTAAATTCTGCACAAGTGTAGTGTCCTACAAGAGAGGTAAGGAAGCAGCTTGTTGCCAAAGCTACTGATAGGAGGGAGCAGAGATGGTGAAGAGGCTGAAGAAATTGAATGCCAAGGAAGCATTGGAATTCTTGAACCAGGTCATGGTGGAGCAACCGTTGCTCCCCTTCCTAATCCCACTTGGTCTTTTTGCGTAGTTCGTCAAATGGTGGGTTGTGCCATTCTCTAATTGAGTTCCCCTTGCCGCTGCCGCTTGGCCAACAATTCAGGTAGTTGTTTCTACCATGGTATTCAGATGAATTAATTTATAGGTTGTGATTAATTTGGCTCAGTTTCTTTGATGCCATGTTGAAATGTTTGAAGCATGGTCTCTGGTTTGGGCCTTCAGATGATACTATATAACTTGGTGTAAACTATTGTTTGTTTCTTGATTGGGAAGTGCTGATCTATTTTTTTTCTTTGTGAATTGCTCATAATTTTGAAGGGAAGACCAGCAGGTAGCAACATTTTATCCTTGTCACTGTAGTTTGCTTTGCCTACTTAGTTCTTACCATGTCGTATTGTTTTTGCAGTACGGGAGGTTTAAAAGGAGGATAGCTGTAGAAGATTTGAACAAAAGATGGAAGCATCTTAAAACTGAACACAACGGTATGTTCTGTTCCTTTACTTATTTCTACTTCTCTTTATTCATAGACTTTCAGTTATACTTCTTTTAACGCTCTGTTGTAGCCTACCACACCAATAGAGCCTTGCAGTGGTTGAACAAACTTCGATAGAAGTTTGGCCCAATTACATGGAACCTAAACTAGCAAGGAGGTTCCAATCTCTGTTGAGGTTAGTTTTTGCATCATTTACGGATATTTGTTCTCTATAGCTCTACAAACACGTAATACTAGGAAACCAATGTACTTGTGATTTGTGGAAGAGTTATATTATACTTAATAATTTTTATGCTTATATGTAATTTACAAGTCGATAGTTCTAAAAGTTTTAACACTTCACTGATTAGTAGAAAGTACTTGAAGATGATAGTGTAGACAAGATAAAAAGGTAACAAGTTGCCGTTTACTATTATGCTCATGTAATGAGTATGATTTTCCTAGGCCACAAGAAAATGGTGTTTTGGCAAAGTATTGTCTTATATTTCCCTGTATACTGACAGAAAAAAAAGAGAGCAACAGGGGGGAAAACTAAAGAAAACTCTTGTGAGTTGCAGCGAGGGGATGGGAAGTGGCAGTGGCGGATTAAGAGGTTGAGAAACAAGAGCTTTCTTCAGTTTTGTTTAATTATAGAATACTGAGTGAGCTACTGAGACAACTATGACCGATGTTGAGTAGCCCGATCCTTATACATGTTTTTTTAGCTCACACTCTTATCTTTGCTCCATACTATTATTTGGAGGCATAGCTAAATGCTTAATGTATGTTTCTTTGTCCAGATATGCGAAGAGCTGAACAATTATGGGGAAACATTTTGCCATAATTTGAGATATATTTGTATATCATACAAATTAATTGGAACATTCTCTGCATTGTTTCTTCAAAGATATTGTAGGGAGGATTAAGAAAAGGAAAATACACTGGGTTGCTAAAAGATAGAAGTTGCGACTCGGTGATTGGCTTGAATAGTTGGATGCTAAAGTGCATGGTATTGCTGGTGCATGTTTCAAAGAACTATCTGTCTAGCATGCTTTATGCCATATTTCAAGGTAGTGTTCCCTCCATCCATGATTGAGCTTCCCCTCTAAAACTCATATGTGATGTTATTCATCTATACATTAATTCAGGTGAATGTGTCTTTCGCAGTTTGAATTGTCTTAGCATCAGTTTGTATTGGACCAGGGTTTAGTTGCTTCATCTCTGAATTTTATGTTTTGTTATAGTAAATTCAGATGCTATCTCTGCCTCTTTCATAGAAGTGATTATTGGTCACCCAACAAACTATACTCATCTATGTGTATCAACCCCATTTTGTGATGTGTTGCCATTAGTACAATAAACAACGAAATATGTTGTTGACAATTACCATGAAGTTATTAATATGCTGGTAATGCCTATTTTAGCTTTGTTGGTCAGTTTGTTCTTTTACACAATATACATGCCACTGTTCGAGGCACTACACGCGGACGGCGATGACTCACCAGTGTGACGGGCCACTGGTGGCGGTGCTGGAGGGCATAACCCCTCCATCTTAGATTCCACATGCTTCATGTTATATCCACGTAATCGATGCTTAAGCTTTAGTTTATTTACCAGACATATTACTAAATGTGCTAAAAAATTGATGTTCATGATACGGTTTGGGGTCATATTTGATGATATGTTCACTTTACGGTTTGGGAATTACTTGTTTCATATGAAAAAAAATCATGCACTTCAAATGAGATTTTTATATAACCTTGTCTGCTATTCATTATGTTTGTACATAAGCAATACTTATGTGCATCTAAAATTTGCAAAGTATTTTGTAACGTGGGGGCCTTTAGATTGTGAATTTAAAGATAATTTTAAGCTTGAGTTTTTAAACAGGTGTTTGAAATTTGTATGCTTCGATGAATTGATTTAAACATTCAACCATTGTACATTCAGAGTGAACAGTGTCATTCAAACAGGGTTAGTGTTATTTGCAAATAATTTTTTTTTGTCGCAAATTGAATTTTCGTTGCAACGAATGGGCACATGACTAGTCTCCTATGAAACCTTGGTGAGCAAAAACCAAGAATCTGGCAGGCCTTGTTGGGATGGAGGACCCGGCGGGCGATAATTCAGAGGAGAAGGTCGAGATTCTCGAAGATGACTCAACCAAGGAGATCCTCGTGGGGGTCGAGCCTACAACCCTCACAAAGGCGGAGAAGGCAGCGTTGGTGGCCTCCGGGAGCCGCCTAACACCGAAGGATGTCTTGTGGCCGGGACCGGAGGAGTGCCCCAACCCTCCTCCGGGGTACACCGTCGCTCTCAAAGCTTGGTTCGAGGTTGGACTCGGGCTCCCGATGCATCCGTTCATCCATGCCATCGTGAGGCACTACTCGGTGGAGCTCTCTCACTTCTCCCCCAACCTGCTGGCAAGGGTGAGGGTGCTCCTGTGGTTGTGCCAGACGGCGATTGAGGGCCGACGCATAAGGCCCACCATCGCGGCCTTTGATTACTTCTTCCATCTCCAGAGGTCGAATGGGAAGTTTGGTCCCTTGGGCTCACTGACCTCGACCGCCCAGAACCAAGGTGACTACCCGGTGCACGCCACCAAGTACAATTGGAACCGCCCTGGGAAGAAGTGGTTTTATCTAAGGGTAGAGGGCTTCCCATACACTGGGGGCAGCCAAAGATCACCCAAGACGACTACCCCGAAATCCATCCTCTTTCTGATGGCGATTGGGAGTTCATCCGTGCTACTTCTGAGGTACACAAATGGAGTGGGGTCCAGGACTTGATGGAGGAGATGACACTTATGGATGCCAGCCCCCTTGTCTATGGGAAGGATGACTACCAGAGAGTCCATAAGAGCAGAGGTAAGCCAGGCTTGTTTATCGATCTTCTCATATGAATATTCTTGGCTTGCGCGCCTAATGTTGCTTTTCTTTTGTACAATGCGCGCCCCAAAAAAAGCAGTTGAGGAGGCCAATTTGATTCTTGGAGAGATGACCACCACCGAGTACGAGGCTCTTCAGAGGCGGTATCACTGTGGCGAGGTCAGCAACAAAGATTGCTAGTAGCTTGAAGATAGCGATGCCCCCTCGAGGCAAGCCCATCCCAGACCCGTCAAAGAGGAAGAAAATCAAGGCTGTCGGGGTTTCCTACAGAGATGTTCCCCCCAAGAACTTGCCAAAAACAAGACCTCCTCCAGCGGGCCACTTGCATCTCGCAATGCAGCAAGGGTTAAGGACCTCTTCAGCCGTCAAACCTCGCCCTATGGCATTCGCTACCAAAAGGCCTTTACCCACGGGAGCATTACAGAGAAAGCTCCTGCCAGGGCAAAGGCTAAGGGGGTGCCTCTCATGAAGCATCCATCACGGTATCCTCCTGCCCCCGGGGCGATGCAGCCCACGTGCCCTAACAAGGGCAAAGATGGCCAATCCTCGAGTAAGAGAAAACTTCAGGTTGCCTAGAGATCCCCCTGCAGAAGAGGAGGGTGCAGCTTCCCTCCGCTGAACTCCCTCATGCTATTGCTGGTATGCTTGGTAAGGAAGGTGACGGAGGTCGCGAGACCGCGCAATCCACCTCGACCTCCACATCCACGTCTTCGTCATCCTCGGACTCAAGCTCGAGACCCAGTCATGCGAGCACGAGGCCCAGCTCTGTTGACTTCCTTGTGCGAGGTGGAAACGCAACTTGAGGAGGGGGAGATAGGCTCCCCTCCCAAGGGTGATGTGGAGAGATCAGCCGTTCAATGTGGCGACGCCTTCGACTCCCTCTTTGCTGAGGAAGGTACAATGGTTTCTCCTTGCTGCTATCTTTCTATGTCTCCTTAACTTTTGCTTATTGGTGCTTATTGAGTTTCCAGGGGTTGCGGATGGTGGGGCGCGAGATGGTGACTTGGAGAAGGAAATTCCTGAGGACAAATCCTTGGAGAAACAACGTGGCATTGTTAGTACCGACCTCCAGGCTGCAGGAGATGGTGATGAGGTCATGGAATACTCCTCCAGCGAGCTTCCCTCCTATGCCATTCCGTTCATTGATGACGATGACGCGGCGGCGCAAATTCGTCGCTTGACTGAAGAGCGCGTCAGCAAGTACATGAGTCGCTTCATGACGCCGGCATCGGAGAGTTTGCTGAATTGCTTAAGGACCGGTTAGGTACAGCCATCAATCTCCATTTCCAGGTAAATCCCGAGTCCTTTATTCCTTGTCAATGACCTTTCACTTCTTGTTATCTGACACCTACAGACTTCCCTCGCAGGCTACCTCTATTTCCAATGTCATCAGGGATGAAGCCCCGAGGATGATAGAGGAGATGTTCAAAGAAGCAGCCAAGGAGGCCCAGCAAAAGGTCTCACAGCTGGATGGTGAGAAACTGAGAGCCACCGAGGAGAAGCTAAAGGCCGCTGAAGAAAAGTTGCAGTTCACTGAGGAGAGGCTTAGAGCTACGGAGAAGTTGAAAACGGCTAAAGAGAAGATGGATGTCATCCGCCAAGTAAATGTGAGCCTGGAGGAGGATGTAACCAAGTTGTGGCAGCGCCTGGGCAAGTTCTATGACCTTGAGAAGATCACTCTTACTGCTCAGAGATCCTTGGAGGGCTTTGGTGCCAAGGTCTCTCCACTTCCCTCAGGACAGCCTAGGCTGGAGAACTAGGTTCCCTTGTTGGAGGAGCGTGTCAACTCCTTTGCTCGAGTTGCTGAGGACAGGTGCCAGTCCTTTGCCACGGCCACCCTGACTGCCGGGGCCCTTGCCATATCCCACCTTAGTGATAGCTCAGGCCGACAGGTTGTGCGAGATGGTCTCTGCCGCCTTTTCACCCCAGAGGTGAGGAAGGCTGCCCTAGAGGAGCGAGCTATACTGAAGCCTTTAGCCACTGAGTTTGTGAAGAGCGTGTCCTCCTCCCTGGCCTCGAGAGCTTCAGCGCCTTCACCTGCGAGCAGTGGGCATGATGATCCTGCCAGTGTATGACCTCTGAGATCATGTCTTGTTTAGCAGGGAGCGATGTTGATGTTGGGCAGATTCGCACGATACATTTCTGTAGCCGTTGTTTGCTTGATACTTTGGCTATGTAGCCTTCTATGAGAGAGTATGCTTTATGCTTATATCTCGAGTGTTAATAAAATGATATGGTGTCATTTTTCATCCAGGAAGCACCCGCGGTGGACTGAAGCCTCCCAAGGAAGCGTGCCGCAAGACGATGGGCACTTCATGAGGGCGCAGTTGCCGTTTAGTGCCTTACACCTGGGAAGTAGCTTAGGCTAGGCGAAGGGATGCAAGTCCCAATGCATGCGTAGGCCTTAAGCCACACTTGAGTCCTCGCAACGTTGCTTGCGAGGTCCTTGTATGGTGAGCTCAATAAGAGCACATATGTGCGCCCACAGGGAGGGGATGTCTCCCGAGTTAAAACTCTTGTAGTAAAGAGGTTTCCGTTATACCTTGTGGAAAGGTATAAGGTTGTGACCCGGGGATCGTTCGGCTTAGCGCCTGGGGACCATGGGGGACTAAGCCATGGTGAACCCAAAGACTTAGGCGTTTGTGCCTTATGTCGCCGCCCCTCCCTGGGTCCAGCAGGGAGTGGGCCGCCCAAGGGGGACTTGAGATGTCCTGACCGCTCGGGGCTTTTTTAGGGGTAGACCACGGAGGCCATGCGCCCTAGACATGTGCTTATTGGTTATAAGCGATGCGAAGTTATGGCTTGTGTCCCCAATGGCAGCGCGTTGAGGATGGCCTTCTCTGTCGAAATATGGAAACGACTAAGTGGATGTAGGACACCCTTTTGATATTTCATTGATAATCTTGGAGAGGCTTACATCAGCACAGATTAAATGCCACCCGACGTACAAGAAAACTTAAATATAAAACTTTCTAAGCTTGTCCGCGTTCCATGCGTGCTTGAGTGGCTTGTCTTCCATGGTGGAGAGGCGGCAGGCTCCGGACTCTAGGACAGCTGAGACGCGGTATGGTCCATCCCACTTAGGATGAAGCTTCCCTTGGGCTGCTGGGTCAGTGACCCTTTTCAACACCAAGTCACCCAAGAGGAAGGCTTGCTCTTGCACACGGTGGTTGTAGAAACGAGCGACTTCGCGCTCATAAGAGGCATGCTTGATGAGGGCCTGGTCACGGAGCTCTTCTGCAAAATCCACCTCCATCTTGTGATTTTCTTCATTCACCACGTAGTTAGTGGGAAGGGCCCTGTGAGCATCTCCATGCGGAGCGATCGATGACGGACCTCTGCAGGGAGGATGGCTTCCACCCCATACACCAGTGAGAAGGGCGTTCGCCCTGTGGAGCGGCTGGGCGTGGTACGTATCCCCCACAGGACATTGAAGAGTTCTTCTGCCCATAGCCCACGTTTAAGCGCACTCTTCTCAAGCCGTCGACCAATGCCCTGGAGGATTAGACCATTGACCCTTTCCACTGCCCCATTGGACTTGGGATGAGCCACTGAGGCGAAGTATGGGATTGTCCCAATGGAGTCACAAAAGTCACTGAAGGAGGAAGCATCAAATTGAGTCCCGTTGTCCACAGTGAGCTCCTTAGGAACCCCAAATCGGCATACAATGTTCTTCCAGAAAAACTTCTACACCGTTCGGGACGTGATCGATGCCAATGGCTCAGCTTCTATCCACTTGGTGAAGTAGTCTATCGCCACCACTGCATGTTTATAGCCCCCCTTGGCCGGCGGGAATGGTCCGAGGAGGTCCATACCCCATCGGGCAAACGGCCATGTAACTGGTATTTGATGAAGAAGTTTAGCGGGAGAGTGCTGAGTTGAAGCCATCTTTTGGCAGCCTTTGCAGGTTCTGAGGGTCTCGATGGCGTCTCGCACCATGGTAGGCCAATAGAAGCCTTGTCTTAATGCCTTTGCCGCCGTTGCTCTTGGCGCAATGTGTGAACCGTAGAGCCCTTCGTGCACATCTTTGAGGAGTGCAATGCCTTCTTCTCTTGAAAGGCATTTGAGCAGAGCAGAGCCCCTTTCTTGTAAAGCTTTCCTTCGAGGAGTACATAGGACTTGGTCTTGCTGAACACCCTTTGAATTTCGAAGCTGCTGTCAGCCTCTACCTCCCCTTGAATGCATTTTATGATTGGGGTCATCCAGGAATTAGGGCAAGTCGAGATCTCGTTGACTTGGGGAGGTAATTCATGTTCTACACCTTTGTTGACACATTCTTTGATGGAAGGTGTATCAAGCACTTCGAAGAAAACCTCCGACGAAAGCGGCTCCCGGGAGCTCGCTGCCCGAGCCAGACGATCAGTGCGATGATTGTCTCCGCGGGGAATCCGACGGACCTCCAACCCAGAGAAGTATTTTTCCATCGTCCGCACCTCTTCAAGGTAGTTAGCCATTTTTGGGTCAAGGCATTGGTAGGACTTGTCCATCTGGTTGACGACAAGCTAAGAGTCTCCGAAGATAAGCAGGCGTCGGATCCCCAAAGCCTTTGCAAGACGAAGTCCCAAGAGGAGGGTCTCGTATTCAGCCATGTTGTTGGTAGAGTTAAAAGATAGGTGTGCGGCATACTCAAGTGCCTTCCCTTCTGGGCTTACAAGGATCACCCCCACACCTCCCCCATCTAGGCACCTGGAACCATCGAAGTAGAGGGTCCAGTGAGGGTTGGGTGGACCGAGACGCTCCGTCAGCTCTCCCCGGGAAGCTTGGGAGTTCGTCCACTCCGCCACAAAATCTGCGAGGATTTGAGATTTGACGGTGGTTCTCCCGACGAGCTTGAGGGAGAAGGGTGCCAGCTCAGCCGCCCATTTAGCAATCCTCCCAGTCGCCTCCTTGTTACCCATCACATCGGCTAGCGGATAGCCGGTGGGGACAGTGATTGGGTGGCCGAGGAAGTAGTGGCGAAGCTTTCGAGATGCCATAAGAAGTGCGTAGCATATTTTTTCCACTTCTGTGTACCTTGTCTTTGCACCTGCGAAGGCCTCGCTGACGTAGTACACGGGGCGCTGGACCCTGTCCTGCTCTTTGATTAGGACAACACTTGCGGCGGTTGGGGTAGTGGCTAGGTACAGGAGGAGGGGTTCTCCTGGGCTCGGGCTGGTGAGGAGCAGAGGATTGGCCAAATAAGCCTTGAGGTCCTCGAAGGCCTTTTGAGCCTTGGGGGTCCAGCAAAAACCTTCGAGATCACGAAGTATTTTGAAGAAGGGTAGTCCTTTCTTAGCTGACCGTGCCATGAATCGCCCTAGAGCCGCCATGCGACCTGCTAGGCACTGGACATCCTTGATGGACCGTGGTGGCTCCATATCCAAGATGGCTCGAATCTTCTCCGGGTTGGCTTCAATACCTCTTTGAGAGACGAGAAAACCTAGAAATCTCATCACCATCTCCCGCAGCCTGGAGGTTAGTACTAACAATGCCACGTTGTTTCTCCAAGGATTTGTCCTCAGGAATTTCCTTCTCCAAGTCACCCGCTCGCGCCCCACCATCCGCAACCCCTGGAAACTCAATAAGCACCAATGAGCAAAAGTTAAGGAGACATAGAAAGATAGCAGCAAGGATAAACCATTGTACCTTCCTCAGCAAAGCGGGAGTCGAAGGCGTCGCCACATTGAACGGCTGATCTCTCCACATCACCCTTGGGAGGGGAGCCTATCTCCCCCTCCTCAAGTTGCGTTTCCACCTCGCGATTCCCACAGCACCTTAAGCGTATGGAGATAGAGTATGTCCGCGGAGCTCCCCCCATCGACGAGTATACGAGAGACCTCACAGTTAGACACTGTAGCGGTCACCAAGAGAGCATCGTCATGGGGGAACCTTAAGCCTGTCGCATCATCGACAGTTAGGGCTGTGCGTAATAGCACCGAACCGAACAAACCGAACCGGAAAAACCGAACCGAACCGGTCAAATTCGGTTTGACCGGTTTTCGGTATTCGGTACGGTAGCTAGGGAAGACTGGTTTCGGTGAGACGGTTTTATCGGTAAAAAACCGAAGAAATACCGAAACCGAACCGTCCATCTAAAAAGTAAAAATCCCCCACCCAGGCGGGCCTCATCCGGATCCGGCGCCATTCCCCATTTTCTTGCAACCCTAGTCTCTGAGAGTCTGAGTGCCGAGTGGAGCCAGGGGCGACGGGCGACCGCTCGAGCGGGCGAGCGGCCGAGGCGGCGGCTTCCGGCCTCCCGCCGGTGCCGGCCGTCCCAGACTCCCGGCCCCGCTCGGCGCCTGCCTTGCCTCAGATCTCGCTAGCGCTGGCGCTCGTCCACAACTCCTGCCTCCCGCTTTCGGCGCTCTGGCCCGGCCCGTGGCCTCTCACATCTTGGGCTTTCTTGCCTTCTTGTCTTTGCTGCTAGTGCTCGGCCCTCGCCCCTCGGCTACGCCCAAGTTCTGGATTCTTTGCCGCTTTGCTCCCTTTGAGACCACGAGACACTGAGTCTGACCGGCGACCGCCTCCCTCCAGGCCCTCCACTACTCGTCTACTCCAGGTGACCAGGTCCCAATAGGCAATAGGAAATGAATGATATGATATATCTGAAGTAAATTGTTGTTCATTTATTTCTTGCTGACCGCCTGAGATTAGGAACATTTGCTGCTCTATCTGACCAAAATATAATTGTTGTTCATTTATTTCTTGCAAAACTAAATTTGTTTTGCATATATGTGAATGAGTTGAGTGGTAGCAAAGTAGTACTAGAACGAATCTTGCTCTTGGAACTCCTCATATCTTGTTTTTACTTGTACCATTTCATTACCATGCACCAACGGTGCTAATGGTACTGATCTAATCTGAGTCATCAAGCAATTTATTCAGAGAAGGAAAACTAGCAAGTAGCAACATATTCTGCAACTTTTCACTCTGAACCTGCAGTAGGAACTAACTAATAAAAGTGACTGGCAAAAGCCCTTAGTTGGTGATAAACTGATAATGATTTATTTCTGGTTTATATGATAGTTGCCTCATTTTGGTAATGTAGATGTCTCAGGATGATGATATACGAAGCATTCCTGTCGTTAGTAATGATGAAGTTGTTGGACCCAATCAAAATCAAGATCGAAAGAAACAAATGAATCCCAGATCGGAGATATGGATGCATTACACACGACTGCCAGATGACCGGAATAAAGCTAAGTGCAATTATTGCTCTCGGATGCTTCTCTGTGATCCACAAAAGAATGGTACCTCCTCACTTATATCTCATGCAAAATCTTGTAAGAAGCATCCTGATAGGAGCAACAATCAAACTCAATTATGCTTTCAACCTAGTGAAGATGGTCAAAGTGGTTTTGTAGTTCCTTGGCAATACAATGCTGAAGAGGTTAGGGCAGCGTTTACTCGCATGATAATCATAGATGAGTTGCCTTTCATATTTTCGGAACATGAAGGTTTTAGGGACTTTATGTCCAAAGCTTGTCCTCGGTTTAGTGCACCATCTAGGACAACAATGTATAGAGATGTTCTCCGCCTTTATGAAGCTAAGAAAGCAAAGCTAAAAAAGTTTTTCAAGGATACACATCAAACGGTTAGTCTAACAACCGACACATGGACTTCTTCGACCCTTCAAAACTACATGGTTCTCACTGCACATTACATCGATATGAATTGGCAACTTAACAAAAAAATACTTAACTTTTGTTTGGTAGACAGCCACAAAGGGGAAGACATTGGGAAAGCACTAGATAAATGCTTACTTGAGTGGGGCATTGAGAATGTGTGCACTATTACCGTAGATAATGCAAGTTCAAATGATACTGCTATAAACTATATGAGGAGTGCTTTGAAAAACCGGGGTGGTATTTTTGCAAAAGGTTGTCATCTTCACATGAGATGCGTAGCTCATATCATTAATCTTGTGGTTCAAGATGGGTTGAAGACAGTGGCACCTTCTATTTCCCGTATTCGTAATGCTATCAAATATGTGAGAAGCTCCACATCAAGAATGAATAGTTTTAAAAGATGTGTGCAAATCAGCAAGGTAGAAGAAAAAGGTTTGGTGTCTCTTGATGTGTGCACTAGATGGAACTCGACATATCTTATGTTAGACACTGCCGTTGGTTTTGAGAAGGCATTTGAAAGGCTTGAACTTCAGGACCCCTCCTATAAGGCAGAGTTGGGTGTGGATGGAATTCCAAAATATGATGATTGGGTGTATGCAAAAGACTTCAAGGAGTTCCTAAAACATTTCTTTGACCTTACAAAAAAAGTTTCTGGTACACAATATGTTACTTCCAATACTTTCTTTGAAGATATCGCCGGAATAAATTATTTATTGTGTGAATGGACTGAACGTCAAGATGGTGATGACAATACTTTCAAAGACATGGCCGTTAGAATGAAGGCCAAGTTTGATAAGTATTGGGGGATCTGAGAAGATGAATAACCTAATTTTTATTCTTGCTATTCTTGATCCTAGGTACAAGCTTCTTTTTCCTATTTTACGTATTTTCGAAGATATGACTTTTTTCATATTCACCCACTAATGTTTTTTATTTCCTAAGGACAAAGCAACTGGTTTTTCCAAAGGCAAATTAACAAGACATTTGGCACTATTAAAGGTGATAAGATATGGGAGAAGGTACAAAAATCACTCTTAGATCTTTTTGTGAATACAAGAATGCATACTCTCAAGTTTGGATGCCAAGGTACTACTAGTGCTCTCATCACATGAGCAATCAACTAGTTCTAATGAGCCATCATCTATTGCATCTACAAATATTATGAGGTCTTTATACAACAAGAGAATGAAAGTTACAAGTGGAGGTGGTGGTAAATCTGATTTAGATAAGTACCTTGCTGAAGATACAAAAGATGATATCAAAGATTTTGATATTCTCTCTTGGTGGAAATGCAACTCACCCCGCTTTCCTATCCTCTCACGGATGGCTCGTGATATATTAGCAATCCCTATATCAACTGTTTATTCGAATCGACTTTTAGTACTAGTGGCCGTGTTCTTGATGATTTTAGAAGCTCCTTAACTCCGTTAACACTCCAATGCTTGATATGTGCACAAGATTGGTTGCGCTGTTCAAAGCGCATTAACATTGAAGCCAATCTAAGGGATTTGACTAAATTTGAAGAAGGTGCTATAACCTACACATAATAATTCTATTTATCTATTTATGAGTGATGTAGATTGCTTAAAATTATCGTGTCTCTTTTTGTATTATGTAGGTATTGAAATGGAACGCCAAGTTGATGATGTTATCACAACATCCAGTGTCTTCTCTTCGGATCGTGCTTGATGCTTGAAAGTTGAAAAGATGTGACTTTTGTTTTTTTTGCAAACTGGTATAGTAGTATGGAGTATGGACTAGACTATGGTGTAGTTGTTGACTCCAGACGGTCTACACTCTCCAGCTTGATTACTGATTTCATTCATAAACATTGTTGCAAAAAGAAGCAGCTGGAGAGTGGAGACCGTGTGGACTCTGGTCTCTGGACTAAGCTGGGGGCTGCTGCTGACTTGTTGTAGATATGTGAAGGACTTGATTACTCCTTATTTTGGCAATTTAGAAAGAATCAAGAACTAAGCTAGTCTTTTGAGTGATGAACTACTACAACTATTTTGGTTTTTATGGTCTATATTATTACATCAGCACATTGCAAATTGTGAGAAGCACTTGTAGTTGTATATGCTTTGTGTTTGTGGCTGGTAACTTGCAAAGCATGCTTGTAATTTGCATTCCTGCCGTGTGTTCTTGCCAACATGGAATTGGATTGGATCAAATTGGGAGTGACTTACTCGAATGGGATGGGTGGATATGGTATGAGAAAAAAAAGGTGTAGGCATGGCATTGAGAGTTTGAGACTGAACTAACATATATTTGACCTTGACCCTAAATATGTTGCTTGATACCGGATGGGCATTTTTGACATAATCTGTTATTGGTTCAAAGTGAGATTTGAATAGTTGAGTCATCTTCGCTTTTTTGATTCTTTCTGTGTGTTGCTATTTGAAAGGGAAAAAAGGGCAATGCCTTTGCCTGTTTGCCACACTTATTGTTAATTTGTTATTGTTCTGGCCGACTGGCCCTATCTTTTTATCCCAGACTCCCAGTGAAATTGAAATGTTTGACTTTGTGTTCTATAATTCATTTTCATGTTTTATCATATGTCCTACCTCAGTGCCTCATGTATTGACAATAGTGTGAATCTATATTGTATATTTGTATGCAATCTCTAGGGAGGCCTTTGAAAAAAAGGAACAGCATTATGTTTTATGTTTCTAGTAATGGTCTAATGGACAGCATTACGGACTTACGGTGGAGCTGACTCACACGTGAATCTAAATTCGCGTCAAGTTTGGTAAATATGGTATTTACCGACACCGTACCGATATACATTAGGATTTACCGAAACCGAACCGTATTTACTATAAATACCGTATTTACCGAACAAGCGATACCGTATTAACCGAATATACCGTATGAACCGAACCGAATAAACCGATAAAACCGAACGCACAGTCCTATCGACGACAGTGAAGCTGAGGGGAATGTTTGCCCACTTGGGAGGAGTGCCCTGGGGGATTACCCCAACGACGTTGACTTCACGAGCATACTCCTTTCGCCGTCGCTTGGACTCATGCCCGTAGGCCGAGCCCCCCATTATGACGTTTACCTGCCTCTGCGGCGCTTGAAAGGGAAGTTCTTGCTCAATGTCTTGTCGAAATTCTCCAGGGGGAGGGCCGCCAGGGGGCAAGGCTGGCGCAGGGTGCACCGCCTGAAGAGGCATGGCCTCCGCGGCCATAGGACGAGGCAGCGATCCCCGGCGTGGCTCAGGTCCACGCTTGAGGAGTTTCGCCACCTCTATGGCGTACTGGTGACACTCATTCGTGTCATGCCCGCCCATTTTGTGGTAGGCGCACCAGCGACCATCCCCTTGGTCTTGGTTGTTTTTCTCCTCAGTAGGACCCTCAGCGCGCGCACGATCATCTTTAGGCTTAGGACCCTTCTTTGGTCCCTTATAGGTGGTGCCCCCCCGGGGAGGGGCATCGGCAACAGCGAGGACTTTGGAGTCACGACCCCGACAGAGCGGTCTCTCCGGTCTTTGTTCTTTTTCCCGGAGGACCTCTTGGATTCCCTCTCAGGTGAGCCACTTCCAGCCTGAGGGAGTAGCCCCTTTTTAGCTAAGTCATCTTCCTCACCTCGGGCGTATTTTTCCACGACCTCAAAGAGTTGCTGGGTCGTTTCTGGAGGGTCTCTCCCAAGCGCCCGGTTCAACTCACCGGGGAGGAGTCCTTCTGTTTGATCCCCACAGTGCCAAATCGCAGACTGGTTTTGTATTTCTCTGCGGTGGTGTAGCCATTTCTTAGCAGTCTCATAAACAGACTCTGGTAGCAACTTCTACCAACCACTCAGAGATTATAGCCCTATATGAAGCCTCACGTGAATGTGTTTGGCTGCGACGTGTGATTAGCCATATCCAGAAGTCATGTAGCCTTAACACCGTCGATACCCTCACAATTATCTATGAAGATAATTCTGCTTGTGTTGCACAAATGCAATTGGGTTATGTAAAGAGCAACATCACGAAGCATATTGCTCCTAAGTTATTCTATCCTCATGAACTCTAAAAGAGTGGTGAGATAAAAATCTTGCAAACTAAGTGATGTGAAAATCTTGCAGATTTATTCACTAAATCCTTGCCCAAATTTACATTTAAAAAATATGTTAGAGGCATTGGAATGAGAAGACTTAGAGAGATGCAGAGTTCAGGGGGAGAAAATCCTTAAACCATAACCCTTATTACGATCTTGAAGATCCTAATAAAAACCCTGAAGGTTATAAGTTGTACTCTTTTCCTTTTGTGAGTTTTCCTGAAGTTTTCTCACATAAAGGTTTTTAATGAGGCAACTAGTGCAACACAAAGAGCGAATGCGATGTACTCTTTTCTCCATCTCCTTTTTCCCATTGGGTTTTTAAGTGGAGTTTTTAACGAGACATATACATTACGCGGTATTCGACCAAAGGGGAGTGTTATGAAATAAGAACCCTAAACCATATCCAGTTTAGACTCTATCTCTTTATGGTGTGGTCGAATCCAAACTCCTCCCTCATACTGCTATATATATATCGGGTGCTTTCCATTGTAAAACGAGAAATCAATAAAGCGAGAGAGAATTCCACCCCTTACATTGTGTGTCTATTGTTCTTACTCCCGTGATTGCGTCTACAACTGGTGATTGATCGTTGGCGTACGACGACGTTTTATAACACGAATAGCCCGGATTTGTGGATTCTCCTACAGCACGCAAGACCTACATCATTAGACAGCAGGTCCTGCACATAACAGAATTACAATATTCACCACCAAAATTCCATCCATTTCAGCCAACCGAAAAGGGCCAAACCTCACAAAACTAAGAGAAGAATGTTATTGGACCATCCAACCAATAAATTACAACCACGGCCTACAATTTACTAGGATGATTCTTGTGCGGCCAGCGGCATGAGACAAGTCACGGAAATGAAACTACGTGCAACAGTTCAAAAGGATGTGCATGCCAAACTTCTACTGACTGATCTAATGTGAAACACCCCTCAAAATTTCAAAATGATTTCTCTGATTTATTTGGATTTATTCGGAATTTATTTGAATTTTTTGGGATTTATTCTGATTTATTTCGGTTGTTTTTTTGGCCTCTTTCCTTTTTCGGAAATTTCCTCGCGCTTCCCGCTTTCCCTTTTGGGCTTTCCCGTTTTCTCGTTCGGCTGGCGCATTTGGCCCGAGCCGCCTCCACCTCCCTCCGCTGGGCCTCGTCCTCCCGGCCCACAATCCTTCCTGCGCGCCCTCGGCCCATTCTCCGCTTCGCACAAGCAAGATTAAAATCCCCGCCGTCCCCACGATCACCGCTCGATCCGGTCCATCCCGCGGCGACACCCGTCCGACCGGTCCACGCATCGCGCCCACGCTCCGCCCGGTTCGGCCGCTGTCTTCCCCGCCTCCGGCGTCAACGCTCGCATCACCTCGCCATCAATGCTACCGACTCCGCCCCGATTTCTTCGCCGTTGGACGCCTGCGCCATGACGCATCCCGTCGCGCAACCGCTCCGCCACCTGCCCGGCTCTCTCGCGGCGTCCTCGGCCCGTACCGCCGTCTCTTCCATCACCGGCCGCAGTCGCTTCGTCCTCGCCAACAATGCACCGCCCCCGTCCCCGTTTTCCTGCCTCCGGACGCCTGCGCCATCCCAAATCGCCTCCGCTACCCATTCCACTCACCTGCTCGCCCTGTTGCGCCCGTCAGCACGCTGCACGGCCTCACCGGCCACCATCCCCCTCCCTCTTGCTCCACCGCTATAAATAGAGCCCCTCCGCCTCCATTTTTCGTCACCCCGAGTTCGCGGTAAGCACCGCTCTCTTTTCCCCCACTCCCCCGCGCTCTCAATCGCCCAGACGCTAGTCGTCTTCCTCACACAGCATTTTCCCGTCATTGCCGCCCCTCCTCCAGGTCACCGCCCACCGTCCCATCCTCCGCCCCTCTCCCACCCCACTGCCAAGCCGGGCCCCCGTGTCAGCCATCCCTCGCCCTCGCCGACAATGGGTCCCAGCGTCGGCCTCCACTTCCTCTTCCAACCCGAGCCCACTGTCGGCCCCCTCCTCCTCGCATGGGCCACCACCACGTCATGGGTTGTCAAGCGTGTGCGATTTTTCGCTGGGTCAGGCGCCAGTCAAGACAAAATGCCAGCCCTCAAGCACTCAGGCGCCAATTTCAAAATCCAATTTTGTTTTTTTTTTCGGTTTTTCGGATTTTTGATTCATTTAAAAATTCAAAAAATCAAAATAAATTCCAGGAAAATCCACAAAAATCTCAAAAATTCCCAAAAATCCAAAAATAACCAAAAAATATATATTCTTGATCCGTCCGAGTCACTGAGTCCAAAAATGATCTCCGTTTCACCATATCAAGTTTAGAAAATTCCAAAAATACCCCCGACTCCTGTTCTCGGCCATTTTCTTCTCGGTTCCTTTTTCTGTTTTCGTTCTTTGGATGTTTTTACTCGTTTATTTATTGGATTTGCTTTTTCGCGTTAGATCCGACGTTGGAACAATTCCCGGAGCGATCCTTGGAGCAGGAGCCGTACGTGGAGCCGCCACAGGAGCAGGAGCAAGAGCTGTTCAAGATCGACCACGACTACGTCGACTTCCCGCTAGGCGAACCTTTGACCTCGCAAGGCAAGCCACACTCCTTGAACATATTTGATCCCATTATTCCGTATACTTACTGTATATGTAGAAGTAGTTATTGCACTTGATTGTAAATAGAGTAGCAATGTAAAAAGGAGCTAGTTTAGAAAGACATGACTAGTTAAAATCACACCCCCTTGTTAAGACCATGTTGATTATGCCATACTCAATTGTTAACCCTAAGTTATCATTAATGAACCACCGTAGGTAAGCTATAATAATAATCATTTCTTTTCAGTTATTACTCAAAACTCGTTTGCAAAACTTGCTATGGTTTGGGAGTCAGCCTTGGGCGGACCACGGAAGGTGGATGCTAGCCTAATCCCAAAATCGATGACCAGCCCAGTGTGATGTGGAATGGGTACAGTGGTACCAGTGTTGTTTTGTGTGTTGGACTGTGCCTTCGGCATTTAAGGATCAACCCCTTGAGCAAAGTAAATAACTTAGTCCTTTCTCAACCACAAGTTAGGCCAGTCGGCTCTGTTGATCTGATCCAACGTAGCTCGGTATATTGTTTTTTCCCTTGGAATACATACAGGTGGATTTCCATTTGGTGGAATGGATTGCGTGGGTTCGGGGTGGAACGGAATGGTACGACCATTGCCGGTTCTCATAACAGTAGGTATTCCTCAGTTGACCAGATCGCGCCGCCCGCCTTGGCCAGTGGGCCCTGGAGGCTGGGGAATCCAAGTTAACCTACTGGGTAGGAGCTAAAGAGGGGAAAATCAATGAAAGGTTATGTTAATCTCGGTCGGGCCGCATACTTAAAAGTTGCATGTTAATCGCGTGGCACTAATGACCATAGATATCTTGTGGGTAAAGTTGAGTAGCTCTGCAGAGTGAACCAAATGGTTTTCGAATACGCCGTGCTTCCGGATAATGAAGCTGGGTTAATTTCAGGTGATTCCGGTAACTAAGCTTGAGTAGTTTTAAAATAAACTTGCTTACCGTAATCTGGATTTTTGATTTTTATTAATAACTCAGTGGTGTTGATGATGATTGCTGTTGATGGTTTGTGTTTCTAATGTAATATATATTAAGGTAAGGTTCTAGCTCATGCATCCACTAAATACTTAAACTAGAGCCAATCACTTAAAACTCTGTGCATGTAATATTCAGAATATTTCCGTGTGGTTTGTTGAGTACAGTTGTGTACTCACCCTTGCCTCCTATTCCCCCCTTTAGACATTCAAGAAGACGACGGCTATGCGGAGATCATCGAAGGCGATAGCGCGTGGTTTTGAAGGCCTTGATCTAGTTGCTCAGGCTTTCCTGTGGTTCTTTTGTAATGTATTGGCACTAGCCGTGCCTTTTGTAAAACTCTGACCGTTAGGCCCTTAATTTATCTATCAAATGTTGGTATTTGCTTTTATGTCAGACAATTTACACTTGATTACCTACAACTGAATTCCTAGGTAGCTGTGAAGGTATTTATACGCACCCCCTGAAAAGGACGGTCCGTCATATAATGCAATCTCGCCAACTCTTCCACCCTCTTGGACAGCTCCTCAACTGAAACCCCCATCGCCTTGGAGACCTCCTCCATCTTGCTTCTGTTAAGATCAAGGAATGACTCGATCAGGTCACCGTCCAGGAAATTCCGGGCCTCCGCCGTCTTCTTGTCGTTATGGAGTGACCGCCATTGCTCGTGGCTGAGGCTTCCAACGCCCTTTATGAACTTCACAAGAGTGGACTGGAGCTTCTCAAGAAACACATATTGGTCATGTGGAAGGGAGGCAATAATGCCAATGACTCCATTAATTGTGCCAAAGATGACAGTGGGAATCTGGCCTATCTCCGAGTCTGGAAGGCGCATTACAAGTGAACCATGCCGGAATTTATTAACAAACTCTCCAAGATGGTACTCCCCAACAACCTCGAGCCTGCCCCTCTCTTCATCTGTGGCCGCATCACTGTTCTTGCGCACAGTGAAAAGGTTATAGCTATTCTCTGCACCAACATAGATTTCATCATCAAGCATCTCGACTGCAGTCATCCAGTTTGCGTTGTAATCCCTAGCAAGCTCTTCAATCGCACTTTCCTCATGCTGCACAAAAGAAAAACTACAGTGATTGGCCTGGTGAAGAGACTGCCATAGAAATTATAAGATAATGATTTGTGCATTGAATGTCATAAATCAAGTAAATGATTAAAACCTACCTTGTACACAAGCAAGGATATTGATTTCATTAGGTCTCCAACCACAATGAAATCACCACGGGTTTGCGTATACAAGGCCAGTATATGCCCATGATGGCCACACTCAGATTGCAGTTCATGTGAGCCATCCTCCCGTAGCATCCACTTATATAATTGAATCTTCTGGTTGATAGCCGCCAACAATTTTCCATTAAATGCATTCAGGGAATAGACAGCTCCTTTGGTTTCTTTCTCTACAATTAATTGCAACCTGCCATCTTCAACTGCAAATACAAGGATCCGGCCCTACACCAAGATGCATCGGCACGAAAGTATTAAGTGCAGAAGAAATCAGTAAAGTTAGTATCACTGAGAGTCTGAGACACAAGTTACAAGAGACAGTAAATTGAACAAGTACTAAAAAGAAAAACAAGCCATTAAGGAAACATCAAGCAGTCAGACAAATTACCTTTGTCGGTTCATTTTCCTCTGGTAAAACATATGCTGTTCCCACACAGTAATAAATGTTATTATCATCCGAGAATGAGCAGCTAATGATGGAGCAACCACATTCATATTGATCAAGAGGATGTGTGGACAGAAACTCAAAAGTTTGATGATCTAACAGACGAACAAAATGCGTCTCACTTTCCTCCACACTAGCCTGGTTGTACTTAAAACTGCAGAATGCTAGTGTTCTGGACTGTTCCTGATGGCAAATGCGCCGTGCTTGTTCATTCAAGGGGATGGTGCGGATATGAAGCTTCTGGATGTCATCAATGGTTCCAATTGAAAGTTCACCTTCCTTAGCAATTGCAAGGCTGTGATGTAAAAAAAAAGAAGGAACTTAAAAGAAAATTTAAGACAATAATATGGTTTACAAAACTGCTACCATGAAAACATAATGACCATGTGAGAAGCTCATAGCATCAAGTAGAACAGCACTTGCAACAATCATGAATCGATTAGCATATTACAAGACATAACTAGCAGGTCAGCAAGTGTTTGTTTTCTAATTTTGTATGTTGTGCCATGGGTATGATATATAAGAAACTAATCAGTTAATTTGAATGTTAATGATAAGATAGTTGATATGCATCAAGAACAAAAGGAGTTATTAACACTATTGTGTTCAGTACAGTATATGTCAAGTTGCATCATACGGTAAACAAGGTTGATTCAAATAAATTGATTCTACTGGAAAAAAAACATTTACTTTAATAATGAATCATCCAATCAAGGTGATGCACAAACATCTAATGCCTATGTAAAATGACCAGCACACACACAGACCTGTCAGGAAAGGCAGCTGTATTAAAAGGACACATATGATTAACTTCTTTCAAATTGACATTGCTGTACAGCAGCTTCTTATTGCTGCTGTAGATAACAGTTGGTCTATCCGATGAAGCAAACACGTGCGTTGTACCCTTTGATGAGAATGTACGAAGGCTAATCGGTAGGGTACCAATAGAAACCTTCTTTCTAACGGTTAGTTCACCTGTACTTGCATTCAATAGAAAACTGAACAGGTGACCATCTCGAAGAGCACAGAGCAAATACGAAACCTGAAAATCAAAGTATAAGTCATTTGAAGTAGATTTGTTTTTTCAAGAAAAGTGAGGTCAAGGACATACCCCTTCCAAGGTGCACAGCAGAACAGAGTGAGGAACAATTTCTCCACCTAGAATTTCCTTTCTGATTAATTCAAGGTCTGGAAGTGAAAATATTCTAACACTTATATCAGTCCACATCCCAATAGCAGCGAGAGAGCTACACTGTGGATTCTCCCCGATAGGGTTCAGATGAACACAAGAAATCTCATGTTCTAGCTGTACATGTTTCACTTCAACCAGCTTAGCATCCCTAATTTCTAGGTAAACAAGATGGCCACCACCGGTTGCCAAAAGAACCTGCAAGACACATAATGTGTATTTATTAATTATTATAATGGAAAGCTAAGTATCAATGTGAATTCAAGTTCATTCGTATTTAGAATTACCAAGCATATAGTATGTTGGCCTTTACAGTTCCAACCTTCCTATTTATGAATAGTGCCTCTTAAGTCCAGACAAGGATTCAGAATTTTGGACTGACTTGAGAAACAACGTTAATAATCTAAAATGGGTAAGGCAGTATAGAAGTAGAAAATGAAGGCAAGAATTCAAAGGGACATATTAAGGGCCTGTTTGGTAGAGCTCCAGATTCCAGCTTCTTCTGAAATCTGAAACTTGTAGACTAAAATAAAGTGAATTAAGTTTATATTTTTGATTTAAAATGTAAACAAGATGATTTATCTAAACACTCTTAATGTACTCACTGTTGGGAATAGTCCCACATTGGTTGTGGAGAGGGCTTAAGCATGATTTATAAGGGTGAGGGAGCACCCTCTCTTTGAGCTAACTTTTTAGGGGGAGATAGCCCAAGAGACCTTGGCCCGCTGCTCTGGTTGGGCTGCGACCAACAAGGCGTGTCGTCTTGTGCCACCTGGTGGCGTGAGGCAGCTGTGTCTTGATCGTGTGACGATCAGGTTAACAAGTGGTATCAGAGCCTAGGTGGCCCTAGGTGGTTCCTAGATAATCTCGGCCCAATGTGTGAGGGGAGATTGTTGGGAATAGTCCCACATTGGTTGTGGAGAGGCTTGAGCATGGTTTATAAGGGTGAGGAGCACCCCTCATTGAGCTAGCTTTTGAAGGAGATGGCCCAAGAGACCTTGGCCCGCTCGGGTTGGGCTCATGAGTGTCTTTGCAGCCCAACGACACAGGATCCGGGCGCTAGGGTGGCGGTCCCACGACAATTGGTATCGGAGCCTGTGGCCCTGTGTGGTTCCTAGATAATCTCGGCCCAATGTGTGAGGGGGAGATTGTTGGGAATAGTCCCACATTGATTGTGGAGAGGGCTTGAGCATAGTTTATAAGGGTGAGGGAGCACCCTCTCTTTGAGCTAGCTTTTTGAGGGGAGATCGCCTAAAGACCTTGGCCACCGCCTCTGGTTGGGCTCTGCGACCAACGTGTCGTCTTGTAGGCCAAGACTGGTGGCGTGAGTCGTCGTGTCCGATCGTGTGGCGATCAGTTAACACTCACAGACTTGACTTCACGAATCTGGTGAAGCTAAAATTTTCACCACCAGTTTCGAGAATCTGGAGAAGTCAATCCCCGCCAAACAGCCCTAAGGATCACCATAGTATTGAAAGTGGATGGTTTTTATTAAAGTGGACTTGCATGAGAACAGAAAGATCTTCTGATAAGTTTCCCATTCTTTTCTTGCTTATGATCCTTGTCTCTATTCTCTAAACTTCATCTGGGTGTATTTTGGGCAATTTGTAGTTGCGAAAGTATTTCGTGTATTGACAAGGAGTTAAACAGAAAGCACCCAAAGTCGTAATGCTTCTAATCTTCAGAACCACACATTTAATAATCCGATCACCGTTAGCAATAGCCCATCTCCTACTATAAATGGCCGAAATTTTCCCAAAGAAAAGAGAGGGATCCCAACAAGATACCCACCTGAATGGCATTAGCTGATGCAACATTGATGAAAATCCTTCGGTGCATTCCATTGATCCACTAGCTCGAGAAGTACAACCGACTAACCAATGTAATTAGCAAGAATCGACATTGAAAGTAGTCATTAAAATCTTGCAAGATTTATCAAAACATAGCTCATAAAGCAAAGTCACGTAACCACTTAAAATGGTGAGCAGCGACAACACAGAGCATACAACTTGCCAAATAAAATTCTCTCAAAAACCCTTGAAATCATTCCACAATATTTTTCATTAATTACTCAGATTTTCCAATTTCCATAAAGTGTTTCATCAAACTTACCTACTCTACCAAATATAGTTATCACTCATCAAAATGCAAGGAAAGCAAATGAAATGGTTCATTAGAAAAGGGCACCTGTATAAGCAGATCATTGATGGCATTTTGGCAAAACAAAGTCTCGGTTGTTGAATCGAAGCCATCTATCTCAGTTTTTTCTAATACATTTTCCATGTTCATAGCCAAGAACCGTGTCTCACTTATAAAGCTCACCACCAAGTACATGTTGTACTGATCATTGAAGGAAGATTTCAATGACCATAATCCCTTTATACCTTGGAGCTCTACTGAATCCTAACGACACAAAAGAAGATATACAGCTCAGCTTTCTAGAATATACAATTAGCCATAATGGACAACTCTTAATTCAATACCTGCTCATTAATCCCTATACCATTACGAACCACCCGAAGGGAACCATCTTTAAATCCTCCTGAACAAGTGACCACCTGGCCTTGCCCCTGCCTATCAAGGTCAACAACACAGAAGTCCACAATGGGTCCAAGATTCACATACCGTTCAAGAACTTCAACAAATGAACCACTTGCATCAGCGTGGAGATTCAGTTTTACCAGCTGTCAAGAACAATGAATTGTTTAGTGCAAATATATATTCTAAATAACCTACATAAAGGAGGAACGAAAATTTTCGATTTTCCAGAAAGTGCACACATTTTGTTCCAGAAAGATGAAACGGATTTTGTTGCATGTGCATACTTTTTTTGTGTGGGTGGGTGGAGTGCCTTGCTGCAGGTTTTCCTTGCTACTTCTACAAGTTGTACAACGGAGACAACGAGGATAGTATGATTGAACTAGATGATTTTTTTAATGACACCAATAGGCGGTTCGTTCAAAGAATTCAAGAATCTGAAGTAAGAGAGGCCTTAACAAGGAAGAAATTAGGTAAGGCGTTTGGGCCTGATAACACTCCTATCGAGGTGTAGAAATGCCTTGGAGACGTGGCGATTATTTGGCTAACTAAATTGTATAACAGCATTTTTAGGTCAAACAAAATGCCTGATGAGTGGTGGAGAAGTACATTAGTGCTAATTTTCAAGAATAAAGGCGACATCCAAAGTTGTACTCATTATAGAGGAATTAAGCTCATGAGCTACAATGAAGCTTTAGGAGCAAGTAATTGAACATCGTTTAAGAAGAGCAACTAGCGTGACGAAAAGCCAATTTGGTTTTACCCAAAAGGTCAACCCTGGAGGTGATCTTCTTGACATGACAGTTGATGGAGAGGTATAGGCAGCAAAAGAAGGATTACATATGGTGTTTATCGATTTGGAGAATGCTTATAACAAAGTGCCAAGAAAGGTCACATAGTGGGTGCTCGATAAGAAAAAAGTCCCAACAAAGTATGTTATCTTAATCAAGGATATGTACGACGATGTTGTAGCTAATGTCAGAACATGTGATAGCTATATCAGTGACTTTCCTATTAAGATAGAACTACATCAAGGGTCAGCATTGAGCCCTCATATTTTTGCCCTAGTGATGGATGAAATCACGCGGGACATATAGTGAGAGATTCCTTACTGTATGCTTTTTGATGATGATGTGACATTAATTGATGAGAGTAAGGTAGGTGTTGATAGAAAACTTGAGTTGTGGAGGAATACTTTAGAATCAAAGGGTTTTAGAGTTAGCAGGACTAAAACTGAATATATGAGGTGCGTTTTCAGCGGTGCTATGGCAGGTGATGAAGATGTTAGTCTGAATGGAAAAGTAGTGACCAGGAAGGAAACGTTTTGATATTCGGGATCGATGCTACAGAGTGATGCCAAGATTGATGAAGATGTGTCACAAGATACGAGAGGGGTGGTTGAAATGGCACCAAGCATCAAGTGTTCTATGTGATAGAAAAGTCCCTCAAAGGTTAAAAGGTACGTTTTATAGGACGACGATTAGACCTACTTTGTTATATGGAGTAGAATGGTAGGTGACAAAAATGCCAACATGTACAGAAGAGAGCGTAGCATAAATGCGGATGTTGTGGTGGATCTGTGGTCATACAAGACAAAGATCAAATCCGCAATGATGATACACGTGACAAGGTTGGGGTAGCACCAATTGAAGAAAAGCTTGTCCAAAATCATCAGAGATAGTTTGGACATCTCCAACGGAGACCTCCTGAGGCACCGATGTGTAGTGGAATTTTAAGTCATCTCAAAAATATAAGAAGAGGCAGAAGTCGATCGACACTAACATGGGAAGAAGCAATTAAAAGAGCCTTGAGGGATTGGAACATTCCCAAAGATTTGGCGGGACTGCATGAAAGTTAGCGATTCATGTACTAGAACCATGACCTAAGATCGAAGGTTTAGGGTTTTATGGTTTCTTTCCTAGCCTACTGTGGCGACCCGCAAAATTAACCCCTGGTAAACACTGTCACCTAAAGTTAATTACGCAGATCTCAGCACAGTAACTAGCAAAACATCGAGTATGCCGATGCTCTATTAGTTACTACACTGTGTACAGAGTATTGCAGCAGAACAATAATTAGAGACAGATAATGGAATCTTTTATTACATTACATTAACCACGCAGGGCTATTGTCCAAGTCTTAACTTTACATTATAATATTACAACAAAAGATGGTCTTAACTTCCTATCTCCCGTCAACTGGCTAGCACAGGGAAATGGACGATTAATACTACTGCTGCTCCTGATAGTAATAGTAGTAATAGCCATCCTCTGGTAGGTCTTGCTCCTGGGAGTGGTCCTCCAACCATGCCTCTGAGGGTTGTTCAAGGACCTCACCTTCTAAGAAAAGGAAGGGTTAAGCAAGGGTGAGTATGAAGTACTCAGCAAGCAATAATATATAAATGCAGTAATGATTTTTCCTCCCGATTTATCTACCAGTTCTAACCTCACCCAAAGATCACCTTTTCCAAAATACTCTTTTATTACAGAAATTAAGTTTTAGTTTAAAAAGGTGCTTGATTTTAGAGTTTCAGAAAATTTCTACTAACACCGTATATGAGATAGCCGAAGCTGTCCATAGTCTCCAATCCAGAAGACTGGCTTGAATTCAAGATATACCCTGCGCAGGTTTGTATCACTTTACCCATAGTGACACCCACAAGAGATGCCCCAGAACGTTTATCGCTACTCTAGTATTAGTTCTCCACCCTGTACCTTGAGTTTGTGACACCTATCCCAGGCTGTCACACAACTCCAAGATACTGCTTGTACTCCTCTCAACCGTGGGTACTCACGCTTCAAATATACCGCTGTCCAATTGGTTCTCACTCCTTTGGGGCATACCGGCCTTTTCCAAATAGCACCCTTTATACTTACCCATGTGGAGAGGTCTAATACCTTCGTAGGACAACCTTTTCTGGCCGATTTCACACATCATGGTTGATACTAGATTTATGGCCCATTGCCCAAGTGTTAGTTTGTTGAAAACTTATATTATAACCTATGTAGAGGACCCCGCCAGCTAACATCCTTCTCATCGGCATCCTCTATCCTCCCATATTATTCATACGCCAACGGCTCCATTCATTGGATGAGCCAAACAATTTTCCCAGCACCAATTTATCAATCCATCCGTCCATTTCCAATCCATTCTTTCCAACCGCATCCAATTTAATACTTTTATTAAAAGATAAGCTTTTCCATGCAGTGATAATAAAAGCAATTACAGAAAAGCAATAAAAATCCTTTAACAAGACATGATCAAAGGAAAACTTGCCTGGAATATACTCTCAAGGTACGACCTCGCTCGAAGACAGGTTCTGATTGTCGGGCGGATTCTGGTCTTGCCATGAAAATTATAAACTATTAGCTACAACAAAATTATTAAGTACGAGTTACGGTGTCCAACCAATTTTTTTGATTTGTCGTTCAGTTTTATTTGAGTAGCAATTATTAGTGCCAGTTGTCAGATTTTTATGCGATCCGCAAATCGATTCCAAAATCGACACGGTCCGCGGTGCAATTTAATTTTCTACTCTCTTATCTTTCTCTTCTTTCTTTTTCTCTTCTATTTCTTTATTTTCCTATTTTTTTCCCTTTCTCTTTTCTTTCTTTCTTTCCCTTTATTTCTCTCGGCTGCCCTCTTTTTTCTTTATTGACCTTCAGCCAATTCAGCCGAGGCCTCCTTTTCTCTGGCCTCAGCCCCGGCTGCATCTCCTCCTGGCGATTTCCCCTGGCTCCTCCCGGTCTCACTCCTCCTGCTCTCGGTCGGCTGGGCTGGCGCCTCCTCCCTCTACTCCTCCTAGCGCCTCCTCTCCTGGGCGACTGCTCCCTCTGGCGCGGCTCTGCTCCACCGCCTCCTCCTCTGGCACGGCTCTGCTCCACCGCCTCCTCCTCTGGCTCAGCACTGGCCTCACCTCCTGCGGCTCCACTGCTCCCTCTCCGGCCGGCTGCTCTCCCCTACTCCAATCCAAGTTAGGGTTTCTACCCCTTTTTACATTTCTGCATTTTCGATTGCTTGATGATTGGTTTGGATTCGGGTTCTATGATGAACGTGGGGGGTTGAGCTAGGCAAAATGAAGAACGGATGCTACACTGCCCCGATGATTCTCCCACCTACTGAGAACCCTTGGGAAGGACCCGATCCTACCTCTACCCTACTCCATTGCTTGGCTAGGACTCCGATCTAACCTCTACCCATGGAAGCCCGTACTGTAGCTTCAGGGTACCTGGGTAGTTCGGTCGGATGGAGGGCTGGCTGAGGGTTGATGTTGGGGAAGACGAGGTCGCAGTAGTGTGGTTCCCTTCGGGTTGAGCTGCCTTCGAGCCCTGCTTCTTCTAGCTTCAGGTCGCCCTCCCCTTCTAGATGTGGCCTCCACCTCCTCTTCTGGTGTGGTCGCCTCCTTCTTGCTTCGGTTGCTTGGTCAAAAATGGATGGTTCTTGCTGGTGTTCTTGGTGGCTCGCTGTGGTGTTGGGAAACAAGAAGCACTGGCTCGATGCTTCGACTAGATATTTTGTGGGCTCTGTTGGTTGTGAGGGATGGAAACAGTTGTGGCTTGGTTGGCCTCTGGTTGGCTGGCTTGATAGGTTTTATACCTTGGGCAATTCTGGCTAATGACCACTATGCCCTGATGGTTTTACTGGTCCCTATTTGCCTTGAGGGTATTACGGTCATTTGGCGCCTAAAACACTAACGATACCCGCATATCACACCAGGTAAGTCTAAAAGCGTCGAATGATGAACCCCGAAACTATCTAGAGGTGCCAGCCTGGGTCCCGGACAGGTCGGGTACCTCAATGAACGGTACGTTTCACTGCGGGACTGACGGCACTTTCCTAATCCTTACAATTTATTTTCTTGCCTAATTGCTTTTATTGCTTAATTAAGTCTTTAATTAAACTGATAACCCCCCGGGTTATCACACCTACCCCAACCTGTTTGGGACAAAAGGCTTGGTTGTTGTTGTTGGGGTGGGAGAGTAGTTTGATTTCAAGCAATTCAACGTAAGCACAACTACAAGGTGCCAATGGATATTTAAGATTTATTTATATATGTAGCGGTAAAAACGAATAGCATGTGACTTGAATTGCTACATCGCACCAGAATAGACGCAAGTTGTTTTATCTAGCATGGAGTAGGAAGAAGTAGTAGCAGTAGCTTATTCAATCTAACCCACCTGTGAATCACCAAATCGAGAACCAACATAGACAACACCATTATCAAGATATGATATTGATGATGCAACTGAAGTTTCTCCCAAGTACTCAATTTTCAAACCAGTTACCCTAAAAAAGCAACCAATACAATAAAAAAATTGTAAGTAGTAGGTCAAGAATCTTTTAGTTCCAAAATAGTGCACAAGCTGGTACCTTTCTCGTTCATTGGTAAGGACAAGTAAATGCAAAGTGCCTGTATTATCACCGAGTAAATAACGAGAACCATCTGGGTCAACCTGTCCATAAGCTCTTATGATGGACTGAGCAAGATATTAAAGATAAGGGCAAATAGTTAGAGAGTGTACCAGAATTTAGTTCGCACCACAAGGAGAATACAAGAAGTATAAAGGGAAATAAGTATTACTTGTTTGATTGGTATAGCTTTAAATGTAGCATTAGCATTGCAGTAAACTATTGTCTCCTCGCCAATAATTATGACACCACCAAGTGGATCCTGTACAGGTATTAACAGACCAGCACCATTGTCTAAATTGTTCTGTGACCAAGGACCCTCAACAAAGTCTTTGTCCTTCAATGCAACTTCATATGTCTTAACATGCCTTGCATCCTTGTTATCCTGAATCATATTATGGAAAATGCAAACCATTAAGATCTGTTACTATTGTACTAATGGTCAAATTATTGGTAACAGATCGCGGTAGGTAGGAAACCTAAAGATAGAAGATTAGGCAGTCATAAACAGAAGGTAGGTTTAGTTAGTGTTCCAAAAGAAATAATTAATAATTTCAGTACATCAATGCCACAGTTTGATCTTAAAATCGGTTCAAAACTTCCATAGGGAATTAGGGACAGCGTCAACATCTTACAATAAGTACCAGAACCACGAATAGTAGGTTAGATTTATTTTGTTTTTGTTTTTAGCAAGAAGACAATAAGGTAATTAAGCCACTGGTTTTGAAATGCGTTGACGTGAATAGACCATAATCACAAGCTGACAAGAGCAATATCATAAGATATAGAAAACAGCAGATAGTGTTTGTGCTAAATCAGAAGTAACTCACTGAATAACATATCCGCCAATCTCAAGTCTCAGCCCTATGAGCATACAACAATAACTTATTATATACTGTGTACAAGCACTGCAAGTTGTGTACTGCCTACACTTAAAAAAGTAAACAAAAAAATCATGGATTAAAGGTGTATAACAGCTAATCTTTGCACCACTTTATCATAATGGCAAACCCTATGTATATATATGAAGTGCATATTCATCAGTAGACCAGTACAAATAAACAGAAGCTACCATTGCAATTGATGTGGTACAAAACTGCCCAAGCATTTAGAAATAGTAGCAATGCAAAACAACTGTTAAGTGTGAGCAAACCTGGTAGAGGACAACTACAGTAGGTTTAACACAGCCATACAGGAACTTGATGTCCAATACTTGAAGTTCTTCAAGTCTGACATAAGAAAAGGCTAATTGTAAGACAATATACACTCAAGACATCTAAGCTAATCAGGCGAAATATATTAATAAAAATCATCATCCTTAATAAAACATTACTCTCTATCATGATCAACTGACAACAGTTGTGCCATAACACTGACAGTTGCAACAGCACAGACATAAACATTAAAACATCAGCACGGCTTTCAAGTCGCCATGAGAAATGTTAGGCTTCATCTTGACCGACAAGCATGTATAGCGACAGAAATTAAATTACCCCACTTTTTTATGCATTTTTCTGCATCAATAGCGGATCAAGCGGCATCAATAAAAAATTGAGAAATAAAAACAAATCTTGATTTTGCATACATTATGGCTGTCTCTAACAAAAGCAAAATAAGATTCCATAAGAATTCCACCTATGGGCCCACCAACGCTAGGCATGCATACGTGCTCCAAATTCCAATAATTCTAGTCACAGATTACAGTGCCACATATTTTTCCGGACTACATCACTAAATGAATGTTTCTAAAGGCATTCAGTTATTCATTGCCATACTGGTACCTGATATTAAAAGCTTCCTTCAGTTGTCCTTTGTTATCAAATGGTATAACCTGCCAACCAAGGGTCCCATTCAACGAAAGGAAATGAGAGATACATATAATTTCTCTCCTCAGAGAAGTGAACATACGCTTGGAACCAAGGATGAATGTCCAAAATTCAAAAAAAAACACTAAGTAGTAGACAGTGAGCTTACCTTAAATAATCCGTCGTAGAGGTGAAGACCAATAAGTCTACAGTCAGGGTCGATGATCCCAATCTAAATTACAAGCAAAAGACCATCTAGTAGTATTATTGTTCCAGCTTAAATATAAGAGACAGAGTATTGCTCTCTCTACTACATAGAAAACTAATAAATGAATATTGCGAAATGAAAAGTTCAAATCAAATGAAGAGTTCAAACATGGACAAGTCACAGTACCTGTTGTCGCTGTCGATTGTGCGTAGGGCGGTCAATGCGATCAGAAACATCTCCCATAGCTCTACATATTACATCTATATGAAAATAGGCTAATACTTCTCAAAAGATATCATAGTGACAATAAGCTTTTGTTCTGCCAACACGGTAGTGGGCTCATGACCCCCGCAAAAAAAAAAAAGTCTATGCCACCTCTACCGCCTCCTGCTGGCAACATGGCTGCCAACAGTGATGGCGAGAAGCGGCTATAGTTAGCTTTCTTTCCCTCTTAATCTGCCTCTCTCCAGGCACAGCAGTCGGCCATGGTGACCTCTAGAGGCCACCTGCACGGTGACACATTGATAACAATGTGCAAGACTCGCAATAATTGCATAAGAATAAATTTCACAAAACTACATGTTTCTTGTACAAATTATCAGAAAACTACATATTTTAGCTTCAATTTCACAAAACTACAGATTTTAAGAGAACTTATGTCACAAAACTACAGGTTTTAGAATTAACAGTTTCTTGTAACAGTTTAATAGTCTAGACCCACATAGCAGCCTCACGCGTGAGTGAAACGGGAAATGAGGGCATGTGAGGCTGCCATGTAAGCCCACACTGTTAGACCCATTACAAGAATCGGTCAATTCTAAAACTTGTAGTTTTATGGCACAAGTTCTTTTAAAATCTGTAGTTTTGTAAAATAGAAACTAAAATATGTAGTTTTCTGATAGTTTGTACAAGAAACATGTAGTTTTCAAAAATTTCCTCATTGCATAACAGTCAAATGGAACCATTTGACTATCCAATTTTATGGCTCTAAAATACCAATATGCTCACATAATGCCAACCTCAGAAATTGCCTTCTAAAATAAAATCAAGAGAGTAAGTGTCCAAACCTAGTGAGAAGCTCTGATTTCTCACCATCCCACTGCAGAGCACAGAATTTGTATCTTTCCGTAGCAATGAAAAGGAAGTCCTGAGTCTCATTCTTAGGGGAGGACAGATGGAAAATTAATTTTACAGAAGTTCAGCGCCAAGAAAAATGCTACATCTCACGTCAGCAGTCAAACAACAGAAAATCAACTCACATGAGGCCGGAAGAGCTCAAGCATTGCAATTCTTCCGTATATAGGTATATCAAGCATAGGCTGCTAGCGAAAACAAAATGTTATGGTCTTGCAGTAGCAGATTATCATGCAAACTAACAGTTAGTCGACGAATGCAGAAGAGCGCAAGCAGCATGCATGGGCCTCAATGTCATCAATCGCTAACCTCAAGGCCCTGAGGAGTAAGCAAATGGATCTCGATGCGGGTGCATTTCCTGAAAGGTTGGTACACGTATGCGTTCAGTAAAAGATTAATGGGTAGGCAACAAAGAAAAACCGTGCCATCCAGTTCAAGTGCAACTAACGAAAGAGCTTCCTAAACGCATATGGCATACTTATATGAATTACTAGGAGACAAACTCAACGTCACCAAACATAAATACAATTGCTCATCCAGCCACTGTCGAATTGCTCAAACAAAGAGACCAAACACAGCCGCATATGAGCCATTTTGTTCTAGCCCAACGTCCTTGGGAATTTCATACTGGAGCCTAGGGTTTTACTCTGCTAAGCTCAGATCACATATAACTAGGGGGGCGTTAGTTCTCCCCGAAGAAAACTAGAGAGAGAAATTGGACGTGTCCCCTTTCCCTGTCTCATCCCGCACTTGAGTAAAGCCAAAACTCGGGAAAGAAATATTAGAAATTGCCAATCTCCAGGCGTCCTAGCTCGGAGCAAACCCTAGACTGCCCCTAACTCGGACGCAAAACCTAGAGAGCGGTGCCACGAGCCCGAACCCATGAGGGAGAATACGGGCGAGGGAGGGGGGTGATTACGCGACGATGAGGTTGAGCTGCTGGGGGCTGGTGAAGTTGCCGACGCAGGAATGGCTGACGCTAGTCGGCTTGTGCACCGTGACGACGTAGTTCCACACGCTCATCTCCGCCGCCGGGGGAGGGTTGTGGGCTGTGGACGGGAAGGAAAGGGCGTGGAGGTGGCAGGAGAAGCGCTCGCACATCCTCTTTTTCCAGCTGCCGGCAGGACGTCGACCGGAAGCCGGATTATGCAGGGCGGTCTGGGCCCTGATCTCAATGGGCCTTCTTTTCTGCTTAGTTCTCGCGCTACACCGAGCTGGCCAACAGGATGACGGCAGTGGCGACTTGGAGAGTGGTGGATCTAGGCGGAGGCGGCGGCGGCGGCGGCGATGCGGCCATGGAGGTAGCTCAATCGGCTACCCCGAAACGAAGCCCAAATTAGTGGCCGGCCTTTCTTGATGAGCGGGGTTTAGATAGGATTACATTTGAATCAATCCAATGTGTTTCTTTCTTCTTTTTGTAAGGGAAAATATTTCCTTTAATACCAGCAATGGAGGGGCTTAACACACACAGCCTCTAAGACTGAAACAGTCTTACTCAAATAACTTATCTATTACTGCCGAAGGAATCCGCGAGCCCTTAGCCAGGCCACGTCACTGGTTTTCTTGGAGCCGTAGATCCCTTGCGTTGGTGCTGATCCGCCCGTCCACGCGTTCGCAAACCCTAGCCCGTAAGGCGCCACGAAATCCGGTGTGGCGGAGCACTCCCCGAGTCTCTTCCGTTTTCCCCTCGCCAGTGCCACCCTCCCCCTCCCTTCCCGTGTGTCCCCTTCGCCCGCGCCGCCCTCGCCGCCTCCACCTATCGTGCCTGGCAGCTCAGTGCGATCCCCTCCTCCCTACGCGTGAGTCCTCTTTGTCCCAGTCGCCCTCACCTCCGCCCGCCCCAAGAAGCGACCCCGCGTGAGCCCCACCACCGCCGTCGTGCTCTTGCGTCGCTCTGGGCACTCCGCGTCATTCTGCCACCCTTTGCCATGCTCCCATCGTCGCGCTGGTGCCCTTCATCGCTTTGCCCGCTATTCCGGTAAGAAGATTTCCCTCCGCCCTTGTGAGAATTCATTTCCAATTTGTAGTTAATTGATGGCGCAGGCTCCACCAAACTTGAGTCCTTCAAATTTTTTCTCCATTTCCCCCAAGTTCTTGGTTTGATTAAAATTGTTGCTTGTGCCTTCCGAGCTTATCATACGGCTATTGTTAAAGGCCATGCTTGCAAGTGGAAATGATAAGTTTCTTATTGATGGATTTCCACGAAATGAAGAGAATTACCAAGTGTGTGAGAGTGTTGTAAAACTACTGCCCTGTATCTATGACTATGAGTAGTACTGAAAACAGTACAATCTTTTGTTGTGTGTTTCACAATAAACATTGGTTTTGTATCAGATTAACATTGACCCTTAGTTTGTGCTATTCATTGATTGCACAAGGGAAGAGATGGAGCGACACATTCTAAATCGAAATCAGGTTTTGTGCTTGTGATTGTTTAGGCCCAGCTTCTTGCCACATCTGATTAATTTTGGTAGTCAATTTGGTGGTCTGCAGTGAAGAGATGATGACAACATGAATACCATTAGGAGCCGGTTTGAAGTTTTTCAGCAGTCAATGACGCTCAGAAAAAAGAATATGGTGGTCTTGGTGTTCCAGATTTAAGAATTTTGAATTTATGCTTGTTGGCCTCTTGGGTTTCCAGATACTATTTGAGTCAGGATAGCCTCAGGAGGCAAATTATTGATATCAAGTACCAAACACAGAATTCTAATCTTTTTTGTTGTCCGGATGATAAAGCCTCTCCTTTTTGGAAAGGTGTGTTGTGGGCGGCTAAAGTAGCAAAAATGGGGTATTTTTGGAAGATTGGTAATGGTCAGAACATTAGATTATGGGAATGGCAATTCTAGTTTAGTTATTCAGTTTTGGCCTCTTTATGTGATTTCAAATGAGAAAAACATTACAATTAAAGAAGCTTGGGATGGGGAGAATCTGAGACTCTCCTTTAGGAGAAGTATTTCTCAGAGGCTTATGAGTTTGTGGCAGGAATTAGTGGGTATTGCAGAATCTATTATTTTTAGTGAGGATGATGATTCTATTATTTGGCAATTTGAGTCAAAAGGAGTTTACTCTGTTCAATCGTTATATGTTGTGATCAGTTTTAGAGGGGTTCAACCTGTATATATCCCTGCGGTGTGGAAGATTAATGTTCCTCCAAGAATTCATGTGTTTTTATGGCTTTTGGCTAATAATAAATTGATGACTAGAGATAATATCATTAAGAGGCAAAAGGTGGAAGATATTACTTGTTTGTTTTGTTCTGAACCTGAATCCATTACTCATTTATTTTTCTCTTGTTGTGTGAGTAAAGCAATTTGGCAGGAAATGTCTGGTATTCTGAACTTGAGTGTGGGTGACTCTTTTGAGAGTGTGGCTCGCTGGTGGTTAAGCAGGAAGAAGCATAATGTGGTGAATGTTTGTACATCTGCTGTCCTATGGACTATTTGGAAGCTGAGGAATTTGTTGTGTTTTCAGGGAGAAAGTTGGAAAGATATTCGAGTGGTGCTGGGTCAAATATCAAGGAGGATGAGAAGATGGCTGGTTCTGATGGAAGAAGTCCAGAAAGGTCAAGTGGAAGATGTGGCAAGAAAGTTGGAAGAGAAAGCTGGTCTGGTGCTGAAGATTGGTTGAACGCAAAGGGAGGAAGTAAGAAACTCAGACCTGGAGAGTTCCCACGAGCTGGAAAAAGATTGTTTGCTTGTGAATTCGGCAGTGCTTAATTGCTCAGGGAGAGTTGTGGGTCAGGATCAGTTTTTCTGATGTTAGTAGAAATGTCTGTTTAGCTGGTTGTCAAGTGGAGTTTTGAATTTTGTTTGTTAACTGGGTGTTGATGTCGGCGGGCGCGCCTCGAATACGCTAGACTTTGTTGAAATCGTTTTATTCCTGGAATAAAACAGGGGAAACCTTTTGCTCTAAAAAATTTAGAATACTCTAAATTTATGAACAACATGCAGTCTGCTAAAATTATAGTTCCATTCAGATAATAGAATAAATTAAGAACTATGGATAATAAATTTGGATTGAAGTTTATTCGTAGCTTAGTTTTAATTTTACATTGTTGCAACAGTACAAATTCGACTTTTTATCTCCATTCGTCTAGCTCCACACATGAATTGTGCTTACAGTTCCTTCTTTAACGATTACTACATTGTACAAACAGATTTCAAGCTTTGTTCACCACTTAAAATTGCGCTTGAACTTTCCAATAGGAAGTAATGTACAGCTCTAACACTTAGTGCCCTCCCTATACTTGTGAAGGATTTGCTACCCGTGATACTATAGTGAGAATTGCTTTTGTTCAGCGTAATGAGTTGTAGCTGGTTGTGCCCTCTTCAAAGTTGATGATGCGAGCCACCAGACGCGGTGTTTGAAGATGTGAAAACCATTTTCGCTCGATTGAACACTCGTAATGATTTATGTTTCGTGTTGAGTGCTTACTTTGAAAGATATCATCCAATTGAATGCATGATACCATAGAAACGGTGGTTCCTTGACTTCGTGGTAAGCAACCACCATCACCGCTTCACCTTTCATCATTTGGTCGCCAGCTTGCATTGTTTAAAGAAGGTTCTCCCATATTGAATTTGTTCGGTGCCTGTTCTCCGATTGCTTATCTGTTAGATGCGGTGAATACAAGAGTTTCTTTGGGAATTCTTTGTGATGATAATTTTTCGCACTTATATCTAATATGCATGTGCATTTCTATGATAATTTTTAATGTGGGTTAATGTCTTTGCCTTGTGGTGTCATATCGAAAAATTGCTTGTTCCTTCTTTGTGTAGGTGGTCCAACATTTATAGTTACCTTATTGTGTTCTATCAATGATATATTGTTTGCATTGCTTTCACTTCATTTGAGCATGCATCATTTTTTTGTTTGATCAAGAATCGCCAAATTGAAGCAACTCTCCCCATTTTTTTCGCTTTTCTGCTTATTCTTTGTATATTATTTCCTCTTTAAACAGAGAGTCGCATACTGGTCTCACGATGTGCGACAAGAGTTTTTCGGTGGAGTTATGTGCACTACTTTAGAACGCTTTGCCTCTATCAAATTCTTTGAAATTCGCCTCTCTGCAGATTACTTCATTGATTATCAAGGTGGTGCTTGGTGCTATATGCTTACGATTATTGTAATCGAGACAAGAATTTACATCTGAAGTTTAGATGATGCATCCGATTTATGCTAATGTACGGGATGGTTGGGGAACCCGCTATATTCAATCTTGTGCTTTCTGTGAGGCAATACTACAATTCAAGGTATAATACATTTCTAAAATCTTTTTCCTTAATGAAATTTGTTGGGTGGTGGCCCAAAGATTTATGCTCTTCGTAATTTTTAATATAACCTAACTTCGTGTTTTTCTTTTGCATTTCAAGATTTTACTTATACTACAAAGAGATAATATGCTAGGTTTGCGGGGCCTCTATAATCATATTCAAGATCTCTTCAGATAATTGAACGCACCCTTTTGACATATCTATTCTATCTTTATTTGGGTACCGTTGTACATTTTTTATGTTTACCCAAATTTATTTGCATAGACATTAATAAGAACATAAATTTTATCGAAAATTATCTTCCTACATGCCAACAGCTGTTAAGACGAAAACAAGCCGATTCAGTACTCAAAACAGTAGGGGCATGAACAGAGGAGATGACCAACAATAGAAAGACAAAGTGTGAAAATTCCCAAGAAGCAACATGCTCTCAAAGGTACGTGCATTTCTCAAATGAACCACCCGCTTAATTTCTTTGCATCCGTAAAACCGTGGAATTCTTTGTGTTATTCTTGTTTGTGCACTGTTGATCTCAACAACATCTATTCTTTGTGGTTGTTTCAGGGAGTGTGAATAAGCCATGAGTTGGTCACGAGTATGACCGAATGGATATAATTGACGAGGAGACACCGCTTATGGAGCTAGACAAAGGTATGTCAATTAAACAAATAATTACTTTCTCATACGCAATATTAAGTTTTCTGTTCATACATCATATTAGTTTTTGTTGTTGAGAGAATTTTGGAGTGCATTTCGTCATATTTATTACATGTTAATATGAGCTGCACATTTTGCGAGAATCGATCCTTACATGTTAATATGCATAGTGTTGCCTGTAAAGAGCTTTCCTTCACCTGGGAAGGCTTTATGGCAGCATGGCATGGGGCGTTAGAAGGGTATACCGCTTGTTAGATTGAATCTAGATACCTCAGATCAATCACCAGAAGTAATAGATGTTTTCATATGACCCTCTAAATTATCCCATGTTGCCCTTGCACCCTTCCACCTTCCAATGATCTGCATCACTCAAAATCGATCTAATTATTATTTAAACGCTCTGTTGAAATTCACGCGGCGCAGCGTAGCACGCAACTCACTCTAGTACTTTTCATAAACCAAAACATCACTTCTGAAGTTTAATATATAGCGAATAACTCATGTCATATATGATGGGGACGGCGATCTCGATCTTTCGGTGAAATAATGATACGTAGATTTGGGGGTGTTGATGGCACCGAATTTAGGGCTTCCTACCAAACAGGTTGAGAGCTTCACAATCGCAATGCCAAATCCACACAGATACAAGATCCAATGATCAGTAGTTCCTGCAAAAAATCGAGAACCCGCAAGAACAAAGTATGAAGCAATCCAAAAAGATGGTATTGAAATCAAAAGAAACAAGTTGAAGTTCTGTTTCTCTGCTCGGGCGGTCTAGTCGACACGCGCAAACACAAGGAGGGACGCACACGGGGTCTACCAAACACAACAAAACCTAAAAAAACGAAGAACAGGGGTGAAAACCCTAAATAAAGGGGTACCCACACAAAGGGGGCGCCCAAGGGGTGTGCGGCAGCCAGGAGAGGTGCGCCAGCCAAGGGGAGGGGAAAACCCTAAGAGTACATGGGCCTTGGGCCCAAAAGAAAGGTGGCACAGCACCCGGAATTTCTGTCCCGTGAGATTGTTCTGTGATTTCCTGTCACTCTAGGAGGAATTTGGCCTTAGGACCAGATCCATTGGAAAGGATATCTCGATACCTTTCAAACGAGTGGTCGAACGTTAAAAACGGAGTTCGGATGTGGTCGTGGCGTCCGTTTGAAGTACTGCTGCTCCTGGATAGCCGAACCGGACTCGGCGACGAATTGGGCTTGATCTTGGGCCTTCCTTGGTGTATGAGCTGTCCTCGGTGGATGCTCTTGATGTGATGGTCCAGTAAAGGTGGGTGGAAAGGCCTTACTTCCGGATTAAGCCCTCTAGGCGTCGTAGATGAAGTAACGGCCGAAACAGCGACGGTCGGGGACGAAGTAGCGGTCGTAGGGGAAGAAGGGGCAGCGATTGTATCCTTGGTTGTGATGTCCTCATCATCCTACCCTTCTTGAATTGGAGTCGTCCTCGACTCCATCTCATTATCCTTCAAAGTATTAGTAATAACAGAAGACAAAGCAACAGATAATGGCAATGGTTCTATACTATCTATATTATCTTGTGAGAGAACTTTTGTAGCCAACAATACTTTACCCTTCAACTTAAGATCAGGTTTTTGAGCAACTGGTGTAGTTAAATGGGTTGATTTACTAGCTACACTTTTAATTCCACTCTCTTCTTGTTCTCTTTGAGCTCTTTTAACATCAATGTTTCTTAGTTCTGTAGGGCTTATGGGTTTCAAAACAATTTTCTTTCCCTTATACAAGAAAGTATACTCATTGATCCTACCATGATGTATAGCATCCATATCATAGATCCACGGCCTACCCAATAAAAGAGAGCAAGCATCCATGGGTACAACATCGCAAACAACATTATCATGATAAGAACCAATGGAGATAGGTACTCGAACGGTTTTTGTTACCTGAACCTTACCAGTGGAATTGAGCCATTCAATTTCATACTGTTGAGGAAGTGGATTTGTGAGCAAGCCAAGCTTCACGACCATGTCTACACTAGCAAGATTGTTGCAGCTACCTCCATCAACAACGACATGCACAGCGCGCTCATTCACCACACACCTTGTCTGAAAGATAGTATGGCGTTGATTTTGTTCATCGCGTGCAAGCTGTGCGCTAAGTACACATGTGACAACAAGAGCCGGATATTTCTCGGATGCCGTAGAAGTGATAATCTCTTCTTCTAGCTCTGCAGTGTTAGTGGTAACAAGAGCATATTCATTTTCATCAATGTCACTAGCACTAGTGTACTCGCCATTTTCTCGGATTATTAGAGCACGTTGATTAGGGCAGTCTCGCATCACGTGCCCCATTCCTTTGCATCAAAAGCATTGTGTTTCCCGTGTTTTACCGGTGGAGGCAACTGAGGAAGCACTCTTGACGGGTGCTTGAAGTGTGACTGACTTGTTTGCCTCCGGAATACGTGTTGGTGTCAAAGTAGTTGGAACAGCGGGTGTAGGTGCACGTCCATGTATGGAAGATGATGTCTTGGTATGGATCTGGACCGACTTGGATGTGGAAGAGCCTCCAAAATTACCTCGCGTTATCGATCGTCGACCCTGCACTTCCCTTTCTGCTTTCAAAGCAAGATGATACAAACGAGTGATAAAATTGTATTCTTTATAATCAAGTATATCCTGTATTTCTCGGTTAAGCCCACCCAAGAACCTAGCCATTTTTGCATCTTCACCCTCTTCTAACCCATAGCGCAACATGCTAATTTGCAACTCCTGATAATATTTCTCAACCGTTTTGTCACCTTGATTAAAGCGCTGCATTTTATTCAATAAATCACGAGCATAGTATGTAGGAACAAATCTAGCCCTCATGACACGCTTCAACCCATCCCAAGTTGTAGGTACATCACGGTTGGCTCTACAAAGTTCTTTCCACCAAATAGATGCAAAACCAGTAAATTCACTAGTGGCAGCGTGAACCCTTCTACGCTCAGAGAAGTCATAGCAAGAAAATTTTTGATCTACCGCCAACTCCCAATCTAGATAAGCATCAAGATTATAAGTACCATCAAAAGGAAGCATAGTAAATTTCATTTTTGCCATAGAATCATCACGTTCTTCCCTTTGATCATGTTGATTTCTAGCCATACCTTGCCTGTTATTACGGAGTCGACGATGAGATCGGTCGTTGTTCACATTTACCCGGTAGTCGTCCTCGGTGTCGGCGGCGTAGTTGTTCTCCTCTTGATCCACCCCGTTTAAAGGAGCAGGTGGAGCACCGCGTTGGCCGAAAGCATGACCAGCGGCACCATTGTTGGGGGCAGCACCTTGAAGAAGTTGTGCTAGCTGTGCTTGAAGCTCAGTGAGGGGTGCCAATTGCGCCTGAATCGCATCAAGAGTGTCACGAGTTCGCATCTCATGTTGATTGTGCATCCTCTCGAAATGAGTGACCCAACGCCGTTCTTTTGGCGTGAGGCGGTCCTCATGTTCACTCCCACTGCCAACGTTGCTCCCATGATTGCTTGGAATACCTGCCATAGTTAGTAGAAACAAAGAAACTTCACACATATATGAAAGCTCCTATGAACTACTGGGTGGTATGAAGTGGCAATCCTCACACATGCTCAAGCTTCTACCAAGTTCTTACAAGTCCTCGATGTGGCAAGCGATTGCAAATTTCGGAACCTGTGTGGTTAGAAGATGGTGGAGTTTGGACAGGCAATAATATGTAGCAAAGGAGGAACTAGTACCACTGAACCAAAGTAAATTGAAAAGTCGTTCAAAATCAGTACAGTGCTGGTCCTAGGCTAGACCGTGCTAGAGACGCGAGCCTAAACACCAACGATGCCATAGAGACGTAATGAGAACGTCCTCAACACAAAACAAGCAGCAAGGGCTCCTTTTTTTTTTCTCTTTTTTTTGTGGGAGCCCTAAAACTGAATAACAGACTCAAAAGGACTCCAAACAACACTCACCACACACACTTTTTTTTGACCAGGGGTATAAAGGTAATTAAAAGGTAATTAAAGATTCATGCACCAAAATTTGACGGATTGGCAAATGCAGCAAGATGGTGCGGAGAGGGCAGAGAGGTGGCTCGGTCCTCTATTCTGGAACCGAAACCAACTCTAGCAGACCCGAGGCTTATCTGTAGCAAACCAAACAATCGATTTACGTAGCAATCGAATCAAACTCTAACGCCAGAGTCCCTGTCCAGTAAGAGCAAATTTACACCGAACCAATCTCCTGATTCTAGTAACCGAACCAAACTTCAAACCGAACCTTATCTGTTGGCTCTAGCACAACCGAACTCTTTGTTGATGGCACGCGGCAGTATGATTGCTGGTTTTGCGATGGCTACTTGATAGTGCTACTAATTTTTCTTGGTGCGGTTGTTTTGGATGAACACAGATTGGAATTGTGGGGCGTTCTGGTGGGATGCTCTAGGGTTTGCGGGATGTAGATGACAGCACACACAGAAAACACGAAGAACACGACGCTGTGACAAAATCATGAATAGAACTCGAAACTCTAAGGAAACTAGACTCTAAAACCAGCAAAGACACGACTATGCAACCGGCGATTCAACAAACCAAGAACAAGTAGTAAAAGTTAGGGCACAAATTAGCTTGGACAGAGGGACAAATCTTGTTTTTGTGGGGCAAATTTTCTAGACTCTAGGTAGAAAACGAAATTGAGGGAAAATCTCACCGAGCAACCTTGAACTCTGATACCAACTTGATGGGGATGGCGATCCCGATCTTTCGATGAGATGATGATACGTCGATTTGAGGGTGTTGATGGCACCAAATTTAGGGCTTCCTACCAAACAGGTTGGGAGCTTCACAATCGCAATGCCAAATCCACACAGATACAAGATCCAATGATCAGTAGTTCCTGCAAGAAATCGAGAACCCGCAAGAACAAAGTATGAAGCAATCCGGAAAGATGGTATTGAAATCAAAAGAAATAAGTTGAGGTTCTATTTCTCGGCTCGGGCGGTCTAGCCAACACGCGCAAACACGAGGAGGAACACACACGGAGTCTACCAAACACAACAAAACCTAAAAAACGAAGAACAGGGGTGAAAACCCTAAATAAAGGGGTACCCACACAAGGGGGGCGCCCAAGGGGTGTGCGGCAGCCAGGAGAGGTGCGCCGGCCAAGGGGAGGGGAAAACCCTAAGAGTACTTGGGCCTTGGGCCCAAAAGAAAAGTGGCGCAGCACCCGGAATTTCTGTCCTGTGAGATTGTTCTATGATTTCCCGTCGCTCCAGGAGGAATTTGGCCTTGGGACCAGATCCATTGGAAAGGTTATCTCGATACCTTTCAAACGAGTGGTCGAACGTTTGAAGTACTATTGCTCCTGGATGGCCAAACCGGACTCGGCGATGAATTGGGCTTGATCTTGGGCCTTCCTTGGCGCATGGGTTGTCCTCGATGGATGTTCTTGATGTGCTGGTCCAGCAAAGATGGGTGGAAAGGCCTTGTGACGAATACCCGTTCGCGAACCACCGATCACATTCCCACATTGCTATCTGGCCGGCTCCCCTTTTCGCCTTCTGCTTCCGTCTCCTCCATCCCTCTTCGCTAGGCGAAAATCGGCGCCGTCGGATGCCCTCCTCCGCTCGTCCTCAGCCTCCTCCCTTTGCGTGCATCGGCCACCGCCTCGACTCCAACCGGTGGCCTCGCTCTGTCGCCGCCTCTCCGCCTCCATCCCGTGCCCCACGCCGCACTCGCCCGCCCCGCTTATCTCCTCGCTCCTCCGCCGCCGCTATCGCCTCCGTCGCCTCGCCGCTTCTCCTCGCTCGCGTCCCATCACGATCCGGCTTGTTGAACCAGTAATCGCCCTCGATCGTCTCACCACCGATCCGTCACTCAGCATCCCTTGCGCCTTCGCCCATCGCTAGGAGGCCTTCGCTCGCAAGAGGGCGCCTCTGATTCATCGTCCTTGCCTCTTCCCGTGTGGTTGTCGGCAACACCGCGACCGTCGTCGCTCTCCCTCACCCCACGCTCTACCTTCCTTGCCGGCAGATCCCCTTTGCCCTCGCCTCATGTGCTCGGCCTCCTCGCCATCGCGATTTCTACTCTCCGGCCGAGTGTCCCCTTCGCCCGTGCTTTCGTCGGTGCCACCGCAGCTGCCGTCGCTCTCCCTCATGCCCGCGCTCCACGCCGTTGTGGTTTCCGGCTAGATCCGCGTCAGGGAACGCAAATCACCCCTTTGATTCTTTCCTCCTGCTACGGTTTTCTGGATTGGATTTTGTTTTGATCAATTCGGCCCTTCTTCTTGCAATTTGGACCAGGCTATTGCCCGATTGAAGAGACTTAGTTAAGCATTTAGGGAAGATTTCGGCTTGGGATCTCGATTATTCATCGATAGGTATTATCCTGTGCAAATCCGGTATTTTGCTTGCTCCCTATTTTCAGGGGACACTTAATTTTGTGCTCTAGCTTCTCTGTCTATGGTTCATAGAATCTTACTGATGTTGCAGTTGTTGACTCTTGCGATGATGGCGGGCTGGAAAGAGGCTTGTTCGTGTTGGATGGCATATCCGCTTGAATTATAAAGCTATCGATCTGCGAACATCCACAAATCAGACGATATACTGCGTCCAATATCAGGTCAAAAGCATGGGTGCCTGATCTTACTTTTACTGACTGCTATTATTTATGCGTTAATGGATTGTGTCATGGCAAGTAGGTAGTGTGATATGTATTGTTGTTGGAGGTTCATATATCTCTACATTGGCTGGTCATGGGAGAGTTCGATCGTGGATGGAATTTGTCATCCCCAGGGTCAATTGACAGCATTATGCATTCTAAATTAGTTGAGAACGAGGCATCATACAAAAATTTTGAATATATGAAAGTGTTAGTGGGTTCTTGGAATGTTGGTCAAGAAAAAGCATCTTTTGAGTCACTAAGAGCTTGGCTAAAATTCCCGACACCAGAGATTGGAGTAGTGGTAGTTGGATTGCGGGAGCTGGACATGGGTGCAGGTTTTCTTGCAATGTCTTCAACTAAACAAACGGTAGGAATGGCAAGCTCAGAATTTCTGAGTTTGTAATCAACTGGTTATTTGAAGATTCATTCTAATGATGCATAGGTTGCTTCATTGTGCAATCTTCTTGACTGATTTTACCAGATTTTATTTGATTGGCTGTTCTATATTAATATGACTTACTTTTCAGTAGAGTCATATAAATGCCCTTCCTGCAAGGTCATTGTGAAGAGGTAGCTTGTTTGTTACCTGTTTCATTCCCCTGTTAGAATTTTCAAGAATATTAATTAACATGTGCCACAACATTTTTTGCGATTTGTAACCGCTGGCTTTTAGGTAGGACTGGAGGGAAGCCCGAATGGAGAGTGGTTGTTGGATATAATTGGGCAGATCTTAAAGGGACACTCTTATGGATCTGATAGCTATAGCAATTCTGATTATTTTATATGCTTTCGCACATCGAGCGCCGAGCATTGATAGTTAAACCTAATTCAGATAAGAAATATATGATCCTATGTAGCCTTTTTTCCCCTTTCTTCAGCTTTTACTGCCACTGCGGAAAATTTATAGCTTCGTCCATAAAACAACACAGATTTAGGAAGCCCTTTTTTTCATCTTCTGTAGTACGATACCTGATATACATATAATTAGTCTTGCCTAACATTACTTACTGTTATAAATTATACGTGTAGGTCTTTCTCGCGGTTTTTTATAAAAAGGATATTTTTGTTCAGAAAAAACGCGAATCTTCCGTGAAAGTACCTTAAATAAATACCGAAAAAAAAACGTAGTTGCATTTGGATTATTTTAGCTGTTTTTCACGAAAAGAACCTTTCGATTTAGCGCAATCGTGGTTCCTTCGTAAGAGGACCCCGAATAAATGCAAAAATCCGTGATTGCGTTCGTATCCTTTCAATCGTTTCACGTGTTTTCTTAACGATTTAAACAAAAAACGCTAAAAAAATGAAATTGTTTCTGCGAAAAAACAACGCACGCGGCGTATCACGCTGTGAAAACTATCCTAGTTTGATATTAATTGCTTCGGATATACTCCACTTGTGGCCGATTGCTTCCTTGCTCTTAGGGGTGGGCATTCGGTTTTTTCGGTTTTTTCGGTTCGTTTTTTTCGGTTTTAGAAAAATTCGGTTTTTAAATATCAAGAATCAACCGAAACCGATTATCAAAAAACCGAACCAATAAACCGAATTAATTCGGTTCGGTTTTTCGATAATTCGCTAACCAAATTTCGAGTACATGTCTGGATGGTTCGAGTTCGACTTCAGAGCAATGCATGCAATACAAAAAGTTCAGTAATCAGTATAGCACTTCCATCTACTTCAATCACACAATCACACATCCATCTACTTCAAGAAATAATCCTGAACCCTTCTGATTACTGAACAAATCAGTAATTTTAAGGTGGTCCTGAACCCTTCTGATTACTGAACAAATCAGGCAATACAAAAAGTTCAGTAATCAGTATAGCACTTCCATCTACTTCAATCACACAATCACACATCCATCTACTTCAAGAAATAATCCTGAACCCTTCGATTCGATTTCGCGAAATTCTTCATTATTCATCGACATCGAACAAATCACAAATGTGAAGCTTAAATCATAACTCTTCCGTGATGTTTCCTCAAGAATAAGGCGTGGATTCGAACACACGTTACACACCTGGCGCCGAGACCCGAGACTCCGAGACCGAGAGGATGGGAGGGAGGTGCCGCCTGCCCTGGGGGCTGGGGTTGCGCCGCGCCTGGAGCTGGAGTGGAGGACGGGAGGGGCCGCCTGGCCTAGGGTTGCGCCGAGGTGCTGCCGGAACTCCAGAGGCGGCGCGGCGCCGTCGCCACTCGCCACTCGCCACTCGCCGTGCGCGTCGCTGGCGCTTGGGGAAGGAAGACCGAAGAGGCGAAGACCAAGACTCGCTTGATCGCTTCGCTGGCGCCTGGGGAAGGAAGACCGAAGCGGCTAGGGTTGGAGGGGAGGACCGGAGGAGGACAGGGAGTCACGGGCTCACGGCCGGCTAGGGTTGGAGGGGGCGACTGGCGAGGGGCGGCGGGATTGCGAAAATGCAAATTGGGGGCGGCTAGGGTTGGAGGGGAGGAGGACAAGCCGACAGGGAGTCACGGGCCTACTCGGCGGAGTATTAGTCGCTACTCGCTACTCGCTGATGCTATTCGGTCTATTCGGTTTTTCGGTTCCGTGAGGGTAAAAACCGAACCGAATCTAGAACCGAACAGATGGCAAAATAAAACAACCGAACACGAATCATGAAAAACCGAATTTTTCTTGCTAATTGATTCTTGGTTCGTTCGGTTTTTCGGTTTCGGTTAAATTATGCCCACCCTAGTTGCTCTGACACGACAGAGACATTCCCTTTTCTCCTTTATGTTTCACACGCGAAAACTATCCCAGTTTGATATTAATTGCTTCGGATAGCCGATTGCTTCCTTGCTCTAACATGGACAGAGACATCCCCTTTTCTCCTTTATGTTTCACACGGACGCCGCTCAATAGACAGCATTGCCGTCCGAAATGGATACGGTTTTTGCTTGATGCCGAGCATGGCCGCCCTTGGCCACGGATGCAAATCCTCTGCCGTAACAGCAATGGACCAACGGCACTCTACCGTTACGGTAAAAGATCTGTAATTTTTGGTCATGCGTGTTGGTCTTCTTTGATGTTGTTGCTGTGCCGGTTCTGCCTCCGAGAATTGACTCCTCCCGAGGACAGCAGCTTGGTACCTCTTGTTACAAAACGCACGAAAAAAATATAGAATTTAACAATCGGGACACACGAAAACAATATCATTATGCGAGAAAATATTTACAATGAAGCTTGTTTTCATTATGGATTACAGGGATATATTTATGGAGTTGTGTAGTAGACTTCATATAAGAGTAGGTTCGAAACAGAATGGGAAACAAATTTGTATCACACTCAAAATCAACAGGGAAAAGGACTAGCTTCTCTGCTGAACAAACAAGCATACGGCACTGTGAATTTGGTACAAGATCACTTTTCAAAAACACCTGCATACAGTTCTACAGGGAAACCAAAAAAAAATGACCATGCCCCAAAACAAAGAACTGCTGACGCTGTATACCCAAATCGAATTGGGCTTTTAGATAACATAAGAGAAGCTGAGTCATCTGAAATCACAAAAGGCTGTTTCAACCCTGACGAAATAAGCCACAGAAATGTAAAGTGTGTCACTTGGAGTTTGCTAGCCTGAGCTAGTGGCCTGGTCTTCCCTTGTACCATCTCCCTGTCTTTGCAGTTACATGTATTTACAACAAGCTAAAGGACATGCTCCTCGGTGGAAATGTTTGCAAGCATTGCCACATCTTGATGCAAATTGCAGTTCATCTCTAGACAATAAACCTTCGTGGCATCTTTACAATTTCCATATCGACCGTCCTAGGGATTACTTTAAGCCAAGAATATTGTTCATCTCCACCTGAGATCAGATGACGTTTTTGTCAGCTAACAGAACTAAAGGATTCACAAAACAATGTTCTTGGGTTTGAAGTTCACACGTCTCATTCTAAAATACTCTGTTGTAGTTTATTGTTTCGGTTTCACAGTGAAGATAGTATTGTCTTCATCAATGGGACGCAACGACTGCGGCGGGTTGGGTTTTGGGGGTGGGGGGGGATTGTGCTCACCAGATGGATTGGAATACGGGGTCTCGTCGTAATATGAGCAATCCCTTCCATCATCAAGGTTGTATGGGGGTCCCATCACATCGAGCACAGCACAAGGGGTCAACGCAGTAAAACAGTGCAAATTCCCTCCATGTTCTGGGTATAGAACTATGGTCTCAGCTGAAGCGTCGAAAACAGCATCTGTATTTACCTTTGCTAAACGAGCCCCTGCGGTTAGGACAAGAAATTAATCAACAAATGAAGGGTTAGGCAGTAAGCACAAAAATGGATTGATTTCAAACAAAGAAAAGGGAGGTAGCAACTAACCATCTGAGGTATTGGGAGTACTATTATCACTGTCTGGTGGCGTTCTAGCCCAATCATACGACTTCAAGTGCATGGAACCAAAGAGTATCTTGCTAAAGACCGTCATTCCAGGATGGTTATGGAGAGGAATGACAGCTGACTTGGGCAAACAGATGATACAAAACTGCACAAAGCACAAAACATCTATCTATTATAATATTAAAGAAGAGGCAAAAGAAACTACCACGTTCGCTCTTAAAGGTAGAAATTCACTTTGTTGAACATTGTGGGTTCAAAATATAACGGTCTAGATTAAAAGAAATAGTTCGTGTCATGTACAATACAGAAATAACTGAAGTTCCTAATAAAAATAAAGAGTCCATGTAAAGTACAATAAAAAACAGAATAAAAATCAAAAAATAATTAGTAATCTGACTTCCATACAATCATCAAAATAAAACTGAAATTTGGAATAAAAATTAGTAGTTTAAATAAAAATCATTAGTTGGATTTGTATATGAATTCCAACATAAACATTCACTCTCAAGGCTAAAAATTCCCGTATTAATCAGAGGACATAAAAAAATCTACACTTGATTGTGATAGGTCCAGATTATAACGGTCTAGATTATGAGAAAGAGTTTGTGTCACTTACAATATAGAAATAACTGAAAATTCGAATAAAAATAAAATTAGAAATTTGATTTCAATATGATTAAAAGAAAGAGTCCAAGTCAGGTACAATAAAAATCTAAAATTCACATTAAAAATAAAAGAAAAATAGCAATTTGATTTTCATACGAAAATAAAAAATTAGGAACAAAAACTTATTAAAAATTAGTAATTGAATTTGTATATGAATTCCAACCAAAAACTGAAATTGAGAATAAAAAAATTTAGCAACATGATTTCCATACGAACTCTAAAGTAAAATCACTAAGCAGCTTAAATTCGGAATAAAAATGAAATAAAAATACGAATTGGATTTGTATACGATTTCAACCAAAAACTATAAAAAAAAAAACTCTATGTAATGCATGATCCAATAACATGCAAATTTGGAATAAAAAAACAAAAGATAATTAGCAAACTATTAGAACATTAGTATTTGATTTCCATAAGAACAACAAAATAAAACTGAAATTTCTAATAAAAATTAGTAGTTGCATCTTAGACAAATTCCAAACAAAAAAAAATGAAATTCGAATAAAAAATAAAAAATAGCAATTTGATTTCCATACTACTAAAAGAAAAAGAAAAAGTCAAGTATAATAATATCAAATTGATTTCACACAACACCAAAATAAAACTAAAATTAAATGAAAAATAGTAGTTGGATATATATAAAATTCCAAACTAAAAATGAAAACCAAATAAAAATAAAATAAAATTAGCAATTTGATTTCCATACGAGCTCCAAAGTTAAATCCCTAAATATCTTAAATTCGGAGTAAAAATCAAGAATCGTGTATGTGTGTATAAACATTCTAAAAAATAATTGAAAATTAGGTATAAAAATTAAAGAAAATTTGCGATATGATTTCCATACGAATTCCAATGTAAAATTCCTAAATAACTAAAATTCAAAATAAATTAAATAAAATTAACAACTTGATTTATATAAAAAACTAAAAAAAGCAAAGGTAAGAGAAGTCACCGCGTTTGCTCTCAAAGCTAGGATTTCCACATTAATCGGCAGAAAAGGAGAAAGATCTACAATGCTAATCGTAGTGTCATGATGGGTTCGATTATATCAATCTAGTTTAAAAGAAAGACTTTGTATCATGTACTATACAAAAATAACTGAAATTGTGAATAAAAATGAAATAAAAGAAAAAATTGATTTACATACAAATTTGTATGTAAAATCCCTAAATAAATTTAATTTGGAAGAAAATTTAAACAAAAAAGAACAATTGGATTTGCATACCAATTCCTAACAAAAATAATTGAAATTTGAAATAAAAATAAATTAGAAATTTTTCCATATGAATTGCTAAGTAAATTTCCTAAATAAATATATTTTGCAATATAAATAATAAATTGACAATTTCATTACTATAATAATTCCAACCAAAGATAACTAACTTCAAAATAGACAGTACAATAAAAATCGATAAACTGACTTCCATGCAAATTCCTAAGTAAAATCCTAAATATATATTGTCCATCATAAAAATTAAAGAAAAATTGGCAATTTGCTTTCTATGCAATTCTAAAGTAAAATTCCTAAATAGCTAATTTGGAATAAAAATTGTCAACTGGATATGTATAAAAAATCTAAAAACATGATTGAAAATTAGGAATAAAAAGTGAAAAAAGTTTGATTGCTATACGAATTCCAAAGTAAAATCCCTAAATAACTAAAATCTAAAATAAAGTCAATAAAATTAGAAATTTAATTTATATATGAACTCCATAAAAAACAACTGAAATTTTGAATGCAATTAAAAGTTATAACATAGATATCATAAGTGTTGTCAGAGAGGACCACACATGAGTGTAATTGCATCAATCTATCATGCTAGAAGATATTGCCTCACAGGGAAGCGATAGCCAGAAGCGTTACGCCAGATATGAGAACAACGTCCTACTGATCAACGAAGTCGTTAAAGAGAAAGACCAAAGTTGAATGAGCCAAAAGCCTCGATGACTAGTGGTGAGCATTTGCATTGTTGAAAGTGGCAAAAGGAGCTTGATGATTTGGTAGGGGGTGGGGGCTTGGTAGAGAGGAGATGAAGCTTTGCATATAAGACGAGCTAAAGACAATATAGATCTATTGGATTAGTGAGGAAGTAACATCGTTAAGTTGGTCAATGTCGAATAAGAGAAGCAACCGACATGGGACAAGTAGAAATCGAGCACATATGACATCCTGCATGTGCATATATATGCATGAATTCATATGAATCGAAATAAGGAGCAAATAACTCATAGTAGCGATGGCGCTACTATATGGAATAGAATTGGAGCCACTGGTGAGAGTGTGATGGGTGTCCCTGGTAAGGATAAGCAACAGTTGTACATGTATACGCGTTGATCTCGCAATGTTCAGCATTAAGTAATAACTGAAGAGAAATAGAAGATAGCTATGCGATAGAGTATTGCATTAAAAATGATAACAACTGAGAGGGATCGATCAATAATTGGGCTTGCTATTGGAGATTAAAGCAAAAAATTTGTGGAGCGATCAAGAAGAGATAGAAGACACACAGTTCAGTAGAGTAGCCAGCGTGTGAGGAAGGTAAGTTCAAAGTAAGTCGCACATGATGCATCTGTGTATAAGCGAGCAATGTACTGTGATACCATATAAAATAATCAGTGTATTGCTTGAGATTAAATAGAGGTACATATGTTGCATATATTTTGAAAAAAGAGTTATTGATGTAGAAAGAATAGGGATATATATATATGTATATATAATCTACACAAGATGACGAGTTGCTACGTTTTTAAGAACTCATCAACTTATTATGCTCAATGATTTTCTTCTCTCAAAACTTATTCTTCAATTATATTCTCAAGTTGAATTTTCCTTCAAGTTTCTATTGTCATTTCTAATGTTTATGATATCTTAAAAAAATCTAAATAACCTACAAAATACGTTAATATATTCTCAAGCATATAAGTTATGTCATTTGATACTACAGAATGTGTGAATCATCCAACTAGTTTAGTAAGAAACTAAGGGTCTGTTTGCTTTAGCTTTAGATTCTCTAAAAGCTGATTTTGGATTGTGGTCGTAGAGAAACTGATTCTCCAAAAAGTAGAATCCAAAAGCACATATGAAGTGGATTGTGTATTCTAGTGTATATGGGTGGGCTGGATTGTGAGAATCAAATTATAAAATCGAGCTGTTTGTTTTTTATTCTGCTTTTGGGGGCAAAATCCAGAATCAAAAGCAAAAACAAACAGGCCCTAAGAGGACAGAGGCATTACCTTGCAAGCTCTTCAACAGCGTTTAAAGTGTTTTATTTTAAAAAAATGACCAATACACAAAAAAATGTAGAAGGTTAAATTACCGAAAACTTGGAGCATCCGTGGAAATGTAGGTAAGTCACTCGAGGAGGCCCTATAGAATCAACGTGCTTGAAGTATGACATACTTGAGTCTATGCCAAAATCATGTGGTTTTAAGTCATCTGCATACAAAAAGCATAGAGATCAGGTGAAATGCAACTCAAGATCTGGATTATCCAGTCAAGCATCACAGGATTACCATCACTGAGGAAGTGAAGCTAAGGATATGGAGTCCTCCCAGCATGTTTCTAACAAACTCTCTATGCGGATTGATATGAAGTTTTCGGACAAGTGTATATAGCAAAGTGCAAACTTTATAATCCTACTAGCAGTAGTAACCTTTGTCAGGTGGAGTAATAAATATTTTTACTGCAACATGGCACTGCTACAATGCCATGTCATGGCAAACATGCTACTACATGCATCGCAGAAGCATGCATTACTGACTGGATGGTCCCAAAACACCAAGACCCCAGACATGGTTTTACCATACCAAAAATGGACGCCTGACGAGATGAAACGAACAACGATGTTGACTGACTACTTAAGTAAAGCTCATTATTGCGATCTACAGATGCTCTTATCACTGTCACTACATCCTAAGCACGAGCAACATGTACGTACTAGAGGAAGTGTCCTTGAATTCTGCACATTTTCTTTCTCAAATCGACTGAAAGCACCAAACTTTAAAGTCACGTTTCACAACAACAACAACAGATTAGGATGAGCGCGTCGATAACTTCGTACTTGCAGTGAGCAATCACGGTCATCGGTTGGTTATATGCTCAAAACCCGTGCATAATCGCATTTCCCCTCAAGAAAAAAAAATTAACATGCATACAATTGCATATGGAGTGCACAACACTAGCACCGATAATACTACCGGGTACGGGGCAGCGATGATAAGAGCAGGAAACGTACTGAGGAGGCCCACGAGGCGCGCCACGTCGTCCGGCGGGGGCACGAATCCCGGCGATGAACCCGCGAAGACCTCCCTGCTGGTGTCGAACAGCCTCTGCATCGGTGCGACCGCCTTCTTCGGGCGTCGGTGGTTCTTCTTGGAGGAGGCGCGGCCCTTGCCCCGTCCGAGTTGCACCGGCATGACAAAGCAAACCAGCGGGGAGGGACGGTGCTGGAGAAGCGCGGCGCAAGGTGCAGGGATGAGGAGGACTGGACGAGCCGATCGATGAAGCCGAGGAGCGTGGCAGGATTGTGTCGGGGCCGAGAGCTTGGGGGTGGGTATAAATTGGGATGGGAGGAAACCCGTCCATGTATACGGCGGAAAGGAAGGAAAGGCCAAAGCGAGGGGTGGAGCGAGGCGGCAAAACCAAAACCGGGGGCGGGCGAGCGGGAGAAGAGGACTTACTTGCTCTGCTCTCGCCCGCTGTGCGTCCCGCCTTTCCTGTGGGCTGGATCCCATCCATACTGCCTCCGGTTTCTTTGTAGTTTATGTCATGCCTCCATCTCCTCTCCTTTATTATGTCTGCACTGTTTTTGGTCGCTTGTTCGCCGGGTTTCAGCTTATTTCATCTGCCTGCAGACACCAAGGTGGTGGCGGTCTTTTTAAGGAGATTGATTGATCCGTTAAAAGAGCGTGGCCGTGGATGCTGCTTCGTCAAAAATTAACATTTTCTTCCAACCAACCCAGGTAGACGCGAATGCACGTACGCCTCTACAATTCAATTGTACGCTCGGCTCTTAGCCCACGCCTACAATTATAGAATCGCCGGGTCTCACGTAACGCGGATAACCCTGCCACCTCACGAAAAGGTAGTTATTCTCTGTTAGATCGGAGCAACGGGCCGTGTCTTCTGGATTAGTTCTAGGCGATGGCCATTGAACACGGCACAAAGCGATGTACGACGCAGTATGAATGCTTTCGGATTGAGCCGACATAGTACGAATAATGAGCCGTATTAGATCTGGAAATTTGACAAAACTGACTAGGCGGGCTGACATGAAAGTGATCATTTCATCAAAAACATCATATCTACGGCTCAACCTATCACAACTACCCTACCAGCGGCTCAGCCAATCATCAAATAGCATTATATCTACAAAGTAGCGTGGATGCTACTTTGTCGATTTTTCCCAACTAGGAGATAGATGTAAATGCACATGCGTCGCTATTATTAATAGGTTGGGATTGCGCGCTACACTACGCCGTTTTTTCACCACAGGGCCTCTTTGTAAAGTTACGAGGGGTTTTTGCAAAGAAGCTAGTGTGGAGGCACTACTACAGAATAATACAACACTATCTCTTAATCTGACCATGGTACAGTATCAGTCGAATTTCATTGTCGATTACCTCAAGTAGACATCGCTCGCTGATCCTACAAAGTACTTAATTCTTCATTTGATCCTATAACACGAAAGGTAAATACTACTCTAATTATTTTATCCTTCAATTATTTGTACGCACTTAAACTTTATATGAACTTATTTTCTCGCATACATTTAATAATTAGGAACCATTAGGTTTTACTCGCAACTGTTCCGAGTGAAAAAAAAAACAAAGTGTACACATTTAACTCGCTGGAGAAGAAACCGACTAACTATTTGATCAAGCCTATGTTACAGAGGTAAGTACATTTCTCTAACCTAATACTTCTTGTATTTAACTACGTTTATTTTTAACTAAATGACATCTTTGGCCATTGTAAGTAGGGTTTTCTTATCTTACATTGCCGAAGGAGGACGACACAATAACGAACTAGGTGACCAACTAGAGTGGAGGTGCTACAAGGTAAAAGTGTCTAGCATAGGATTCTTTCTGACATCTATTATTCGTCTTCTAATTTGATTTTCTTTATTCACAATGTAATCAACAGGGGTGTGATGAACTGTGCGGTTTCTACGTCATGCATCACGTGATGATCTTGGTCGGCGGTGCAGACATTTTCCCTAACGTATGTACATATATAATACACTCAGCCTTTTACATATACAAATTTTAAAATTTAATTAGTGCTCTACTTTCTATTTTGCAGTGGCTCAAAATCACTCGCAAGAGCTTGCAAAAAAAAAAGATTTCAACGGAATAGCACACAACATATGTACATGATACTGGTTACAGGTTATAACAAGGACGGTAGGTTTAGAGACCCAACTTGCTCCTACTAGTCTATGTAAATAATGTTATATATTGTGAATGTGTACTCATATTAGTCTGTGTAAACCTAGGTATTATATACTACGAATGTGATATGTGTAATGTTAAGTATATTTATTTTCTATATACTGTAATATGTGTACTGTATGATAATGTGAATATGATATACTGATGTATGTATGTATGTATGTATGTATGTATGTATTGTGATCTGGGAACAAGGATGAATTTATCTCTATCAGTTTAACGCTTATAACCAATAGAGAACAAGGGGACATCTGTATCGGTTCTAATCGTGGAACCGATAGAGATAATTTATCATCTCGATCGGTTGCGAGTGCTGAACCGACATAGATGACGGTATACTTGTATCGGACGAAAACTGACCGTGATAGTCGTTCATAATCATTGTCTAAGAACTTTGTATCGCCATTAAAATCGATCCAGATGACGAAAAAGAATCGATCCAGATAGCCATTTCTGTAGGAGTGAGGGGCTGAGAGGCCGGCAATCTTTGGCGTTTTAATTTAAAGAGAAGTATATATATACATGCGCTTAGCTCTTAACACACGCCTACAGATATGGAATCATCTAATCACATGCATCGCCTATAACTCAGCCACCGTTTTGATTCGTCAAACAGTCTGGTTAGAGGCACTAGTCACTCGCCACATCCGCTAGCTGGACCGTAGGATCGATTACATGCATGAATCCGTCCGGAGATGCTGCTATGTGGATCCCGGCCCTGCTTCCTTCCGCTGGATCGACGCATGCGTTGGACACATCGATCGTCGACGAGGTGTTGCGTCGTCTTCCCAGCCTCTTATCTGCTCGAGTAGGGATTGCCTCCAACCTCCAAATTAAGCTAGCTACTGCTGCAATTCATTAGTTGTAGAGCTAGCTAGGGAGACCCAGGATTTACAAAATCGGTTTCAATTTAAAAATTGCTACTAGCATGGTACCAAAAATCGTTGAAAATCGCTACAAATCATATATGAACGCTAAAGTCAAACACTTTGAACTTAATGGTAAAAAAAATCAAAAATCTATCGCTTTTGTTAATAATCGAGCAATTTTCATCGAAAATCGATTAAGTAATCGAAATTTTTTAACCATTCTCTAGCGATTTTCATAGAAAATCAACGATTTTTCACCGGTTTACATCGGATAAAATTTCTCATTTTTTTATATTTTTTAAAAATTGAATCACTTTATTGACTGGTTGTCAATATCATACTGCATTCACGGCGATGAAAAATTGTGAAAATCGAACATTTTCGGCGATTTTTAGAACCCTAGTAGCGAGACCAGCGCCGATGATGTAGGGTGTGTTTGGTTGCTTGTGTGGTGTCTGAATCGCATGAGTGTACGCAGCTGTATCTGTTAGATACGTGTTTGATTTCCTATTCATCTAGACTGGGTGGATGCAATTGCACCTACTCGTACAGGATGGAGAAAACACAGAAATTGGGCTTCTCTCCAGTGCAGCCCGTGAGATGCATAAACAAACAACTAACCAACTCAACTTGCATCTACTTATGTATACTAAAACTACCCTAGATGGTTCATACGAAATAGATTAATATGATGTAGACAACCAAACACGCTCGTAATAAACAAACTGCTAGCATGCAATTAATGACCTACAAAGTTGCATGTCACAAACTGCTAGCTCCAGACCAGGAGCCCGGCCTTGAGTTCCTGTGGGTGCTGCTACTACCGTACAGGCTGATTACGTCGACGCGAGGAGATGTCGTGGCATGAGAATCCAATATACAAATTGACCATCGGAATGGATCGATCCATCGTGCATGTCTACCTACCTTTGCAACTTCGAAAGTGTTGCGTACTCCTGTCCTGTGTATAATATAATAATCAGATCAGTCATCGGATAGATACAATCACTAGCTACCGGCTAAATTAATTTATTTTGCTTGACGCAAGCTCCTGCGCGGCATTGTACATGCATATGCATGCATGGGTGTGGGTCGTTCTACCTTCACCGGTTTGCATGAGTTAAAGATCGAGCAACAATCTCTTGGGATGGATGCTAGCTAGCTCCAACAGGCTCCTTTCATTCAAGTTTATTAGTTTTATTTTTTTAACATATACACCAAGAAGATATTCAAAATGACTAAATTACTTCTAATTACTATATATCACTAAGAACAGTATTCAATGCATGTATGCAAAGAATATGAAGTAAAGATGGGTATTTATTAGGGATATATAGGAAACATCGCACTCATTTTGCATTCCGGAGGGGAGGGGAGTACGTACGTGATGGCGACGAGCTACTCGAGATTCTAAACACGTATCATCTATCTATCTATTATAATATTAAAATAGAGGTAAAAGAAGTCACTGCATTCACACTAAAGGCTAGAAATTCATACATTAATCGGAGGAAAATAAGAAAGATCTACACTGTTGATCGTGGTGGGTCCAGACTATAATGGTCTAGATTAAATGAAAGAGTTTGTGTCATATACAACACACAAACAATTGAAATTGAATCAAAATAAAATAAAAATAGAAATAGGATTTCCATATGATTACAAATAGGATTTCCATATGATTACAAAAGGAGTCTAGTGTGGATAGTGCCATTCAATGTAATTTAGAAGATGAATTGCCTCACTTAATTCCTATTACAAACAATTCATCTAATAAATGCATATCCACTTCTAGCGATGATTTAATTAATATACCTTGTTGCTCTAATGATATCGTTTCAAGTTCTTCTATATGTTTAGATACTAATCTTGTAGAGGAAAATAAAGAGCTCAAGAAACAAGTCACTCAATTGAGAAGTGATTTAGAAAAGTGCTACAAAGGAAAAGCCGTCCTTGACAAGATCTTGAGCAAGCCAAGGCGCCTCAAGATAAGAGTGGACTCTGCCACAACTCCAAGAGGAGAATAGCAAGACAAGGCACAAGGCGCCACTCAAGACCATCAAGTGTTTTGCTTGCAACAAGAAGGGCCACCTCGCCTCCGTGTGCCCTAATCAAGTGGATAACAAGGCCACAACACCAACCATGAGGCAAACCGGCAAGGAGCAAGTCAAATCGGTCAAGAGAGGACCAAATAGCGTGACGTGCTTCAATTGCCGGGAAAAGGGACATTTCGGTAAGGATTGTCCCAAAGGTATCACTCCTAAGCCTATTCTTATTAATGAAAATTATTTACTTAGGAAGGACAAGAATGGCAATGTGTTTGCCAAGCTTGTCAAGTCCCCTATGCCGTCTAAAAATGATATTCATTTGCATAGGAAGAACAATTCTAGAAATGTGTTTGCTCAAAATGCTAAGTTTCCTAAGACTATGCAAAATCATGAAAATCATATGCTTAGGAAAAATATCTATAGCAAAACATTTGCTAGAAATGTTAAATCCTCTAAGCGTTTTTACTATAATGATTATCATGTGCTTAGAAAGGATCAAACTAGGAATGGATTTGTTAAGAATGCCAATACTCCTAAGCCTTCTCAATTCAATGCAAATAAATCGCTTAGGAGTAACAAAAATTGCAAATCCATTGCTAGTCGTGTTAGTCAATTCAATAATGTCAAAATTAGGACCATTTGGGTTCCTAAATCAATTGTGACTAACATTGTCGGACCCAACAAGGATTGGGCACCAAAAAGTGCCTAAAAGATTTGTAGGCATTAAGAGATGGATTGGACGCTTGCACATCAAGAGGAGAAGGATTACATTTATCTACAAGTGGTGTCAAGCATGAAGATAATCAAGTCCATCATGAGCCAATGCCATCTCGGGTAACAAGTATTTAAATTGATTATTATTTAAACATATAGCCTTGTGTAGGTTATAATGCAATATTAATGAATATCAATTTAGATTACTTGTTATGACCACTTGCTCTCGCCTCTTATCTATTCTCTTAATTGCAAATCTTGAGCAAGTTTAGAAGTGGCACATTTAGGGGGAGTGTTAATTCATATTCATGTGTATCACATCCCTACGTGCCCATATTAATATAAGTGCATATATATATAATTTCAAAATCAAACCATTTAGCCAAAAATCAAAATTTTGTATACTATTAGTAAAATTGTGAAAAACTAGTTGAAAAATGTATACAAATGTTTTCAAAAGGTTTTCAAATGGTTTTGGCTTTACAAAATCTATTTTCAAAAGAAAATAAGTTTTTAGCCCAAAATCTAGTTACTAGTATCTTAATTTTGATTTAAATCTTATAATTTTCATAGAATTAAAAGTAAAAGGATTTTGAAAATAATTACAAAACAAAAATCCTAGAGTTGGTCATTCTTAACAATTTTGGTGTTCAAAAGATTTTCAAAAGACCAACTTGTCAAAAGATATTTGATTTTGAAACTCATTAAAAACTATACTTGACCAGAATTGGTCATATTATTGCACTTAGTGAGTTCCTCCATTTGGATCCATTCTTGTGTAGAATTGTGATTCAAAATGGAATTTTAGACTCATACACAAAATTCAAATCCATATATCTTACCCCATGCTTCATTTGAATTTTTGTGTTGATTGAATTTGACTTGATTTCTATTGCTTCTTCAAATTGGACTATTTAGATCAAAAGTCAAAATTCATATTTAAAAGGACCAAATTTGTAAAAAGCTTTGAAAAAGTATTCTACTAAGTATTTCAAATGTTTTACAAGTTTTCAAAATGAAAATTCTATGTTAAAATCTAATTTGGCTCAAAAACGATTTGATTTGAACCAAAATAGCCTAGATTAGCAATATGTCAAAATGATGGCATTCAAGTTGGATTTCATATCAAATCTTGGCTATAAACAATCTCGATACACCTATCTAAGCCATGAAAATCAAAATTGCTTCAAATCCAAATTGAATTGCATTTTGAGGCTTTTCGTGAAAATCAATTTCCTTTTATGCCTCAAAGAGCAAATTGCCATAACCTTCAAAATAAAATTGATTTTGAGAAAATTCTTTTTGCAAAACCTTCTAATTAGTCCAAAGTTCATCTTTGCAAAATTTCAAACTTTTTGGACTTCATTTGAGCTATTTTTGCCAAAATTTACAAAAAGTCGAGTTTTCAGTCGACAGTGGGTCAGGTTAGCACGAGACGAGTCTGATTGCACCGCCCTTAGGGCCGGTTGGACCGAACCCAAGTCGGTCGGACCGGCCATGGGGTGTCAGCTCTGAATTTTTCAGAATTTTCTCGAGTTTGTTTTTGGGATATTTTTTATTGGAATGTGTTTTTTTTTCAAAAATTCTTTTTGGAATAGTTTCACTTGATCCCAAAGTTCATTTTGGCAAAATTTCAAAAGTTTCTCGATTTATTTGAAGGGATTTCCAAATGGTATCAGTTTAAGAGCATTAAATTGACCTAAAGAGTGATTTTCACTTGATCTTTTGAAAAGACAAAACTTGTGCAATTCAAATGCAAATAACTCCATAATTCACCCGTTGAATATCTCAGGGAGTTTATTCATATCAAGTTTTGGGCACTTAAATGCTTCCAAGTGATATCATGTCTTTGTTTTGCTCTGATACTGAATCTTTGTGCCTTCATTGATCTATCTTCAGTTCTTCTTCTTTTGATACCCGTGAGTATATTGCTCTGAGAATATTGCTCTGATACCCATCGATATTATCGATAATCTTTTCAAGTGGTATTAATCTTTGTGATTTGATCCTAAGTAGTATCAATCGAGCTTTTATTCATTTCATATGCTTACAAAGTGGTATCTTTGAGTTTCTCATTTCTCCAAGTGGTATCATTGAATTCAATTATTTCCTACAAGTGGTATTTCATTACCTCTTTGTAGCATTACACCGATACCCACATTCTTGATCAAGATTTTTCCTCGCAAGATTTTATTCAGTGTGCGAAGGCATGGTGAATTAGTGACTCTTGTGGCTACCCTACTGGGTAAAAGCCTGCTGCTTGCCATAAAACACCATTTGTAGAGTAGAACAGGTCAGTGCGCCTTTGTTTGAGTGGAAATTGGATTCAATTGTAAGTTCAACCGCTTAAGAATTCTCTGTGTGAGATTCTTTATGAGTTGAAATACATAAAAGAGGAAAATCTCCCGTTAAGCATTGTTCTTCATGAAAATTTGAAAATGCTAAATTCTTTTGGTTTTTCAAGCAAACCCTTGAGATAGATTTAAAGTGGTATCTAACTTCTCAAGTGGTATCTATTCTTTTTGGGTTCCTCGTTTAATACCTATTAGGCAAATTATTGGATTCTTTAAGAGAATCATGTTGAAAATTTGCAAAGCCTAATAAAATGAGGAGTGATTTATTTGAAACACATTCAAATAATAATTCAAATAATATTTCAAATAAACCGTGTGATACCCTTACTTCGTTTTTCACGCTTATCTTTACAAGTGGTATTTGTTTTACAAGTGGTATCCACAAACCCAAATATGGTTTCTTTTCGAGTTTTCCTTATTTTTAGACCATATTTCAAATAAAAACTTGTTTTACTTCTTGAATGACCTTTCAAGTTTTTATTTGGTTTGAAATCTTAATTCATTACCAAAGTCATAAGTGTTAATTTAAATTCTTGTATGACCTTCATTAGATAAGACCCCTAAAAGAAATTGTTAAATACCAAAAAGGGGGAAAATAATGATAAATCTTTTTAAAGATAAATGTTTAAATGCCAAAAAGGGGGAGAATGTATTTCAAGTAAATCTTTTGGTTCTTCCATTTTTGATGTTTAATGCCAAAAGGGGGAGAATTAGGAAGCTTAATGTTATTTGGTTTAAAAAGTAAGCTTAATATAATTAAAGGGGAGAATTAATATGCATATGTGTTCAATTAGCTTAAATTCTCTCAACATGTTATTTTTAATCCAAATGTGCTCATTAAGCTTGGATTTGTCATTAATCACCAAAAAGGGGGAGATTGTAAGTTCAACCTTCATTAGTTATGGTTTTGGTGTTAATGACAAATCCAATATTGAGTTAAACCCCTAATGCGATATTGTTATTAATGACAATCTTATATCGAGACTAACTTGTTTATTTAGAATATCTTTGTTTAGTCTCATCGCATTGAAAAATGGAAAACCCAAGGTATGTTTGCATATTCATTCTAGTATTAGTTGCATACTTTGGAGTCAAGTTAAAATATGAATGTCCCCGTTATATTAACCACAAAAAGTGCATCATGTTCCCAATCCATATATTACATGGATGCACACACTTAGGGGGAGTTCGTGGTTTAACTTGATAGTTTCATTGTATTGATCTATTCTTTATTGACACATATAAGGATCAAGACAAAGAAACTAAATTCTTGAGTATATATTTGAATTGCCTAGTTATAAGTATACTCATGGTAATATAGGATATACTCCAATACGATCAATTTGAATATGTGCATATTATCTTCAAGTAAATCACATTTATGCACATATACATGTGGGGTGTATTCTATAGTTGACGATTTAGAGTAATGATCATTTCCATACAATTTACATATAATGGATCATTACTTTTCATCAACATGAGTATATGAAAACTTGTGTAGTTAATATATACTCATATCAATTTAAATGATAATTTAAATTGAGTTCATTTGTCTCATTAATCATTGAAGAACACTTCATCATGTGTTGATGGTGTTTTGTGATTAATCAAGGACAAATGAATAGTTCTTAAGTATAATAAAGCATGAGTTGTATTATTGTACTTAAGACACACTTAAATCATTTCAATTGATTTGGGTTGTGCTCAATTGATCTAGAGGCATCCATTATGTGTAAATGGAGTGCAAGAGATAATTGAGACAACCATGCATCTTGGACTAACTATTTGTATGAGTTGTGATTGAGTTAGATCCAAAGATGGATGAGAACGGGACAAGGACGACATCATGTGTTGATGGGCGTCAAGAGTGGATCCCGAAGAGGAGTCGAGTGATGATCCCGGGGGAGAAATCAAGTGTTGATCATAAAGACCCCAAAGGGGATTGTTTGCGTGCGGCGGCAAAGTTATAACTAGATAGGCTAAGGACTTTGTAGTCTTTGAGTTTAGTTTTTATCGCCGTACTATTAAGAGGGGTCATTCCCTAGTTTGAGCTTCATCATGTGTTGGTGATCTCAATCCCGCGTTCACTCAAGCTCAAATCTTATTTGATTTGGTTTTTGCATAAGGGTTAACCATTTGGCATGTGTTGCGAATGGATTAAACCTATGCTTGGTTGTTTTGCATTATGCTCTGATTTGCATGTGTTGCAAAGATGAAAGAGTATATGCAATTGGTTTTCGCATTATGCTTTGATTTGCATGTGTTGCAAATAGGATAAGCTAATGCGTTGGCTTTTGCGTGGAGTTCACTTTTGCATGTGTTGCATTAGTTGAAGCTTCACGTTTTGGTTCGCAAAACAATCTTTCTAAAACCGTGTGGTTGCTTGGAGCTAAGTTTTGCATGTGTTGCAAAAGGAGAGAGCTCAAGCACGAATTTGTGTTTGTGTGGTTGTATGGAGCTAGAGGCTTGCATGTGTTGCGAGTAAAGAGCTCATACGTGTGATTTGGTTTTAGTTGAAGTTTGGTTTTGGTGTTGCATGGAACTAAAGAATTGCATGTGTTGCAATTAGAGAGTTCATGCACCTCGATTTGGTGTTGCTTGGAGCTAGACTTTTGCATGTGTTACAAAGAGTAGTGCTCAAGCATTAAATGTGTTTATTGCGTTATTTGCAAGTTCGTTGTGCGAATAAACCGAGGTTTATGAGTCCGAATCCCGAGAGCATGTGAGTGGGGCTTGCAACGGTGTTGGCAAGTTGACCGGTCTTGTGTTGACCTTCACATGGCTAGGGGATTAATCTCATAAACTCGAGTTTGATTTGCTTAATACGCTTTTGCAAATAGTTCTTGAGTTGTTGGCGAAATGTGTTTTCGTCATTTGGAGTTGGTTGCGGTTGTGCAAATGTGTTTTGCAAATGAGCCTTGAAATTATGCGTTTCGATCCTAGAGCATGTGTTGGCATTTGCAAATGTGTTTTGCAAAGTGTCGGGATCATGTGGTGATCCTTACATGGCTAGAGGATTGATCGCGTAAGTTCGGTGTTTATTTGCGAAATGTGTTTTTCGCAATTCGGTTGCAATTTGGGTTAAATTCTTTGAGCATGGGTTGAATAGGTGCAAATGTGTTTTGCACGGGTAAATGATCATGTGTTGATCATCCTTGAGGCTCAAAGAATGTCATTTGGTTTTTCGGAGAAAAGTTTGCGAAGTTCTGGAGTTGTTTCTGCCAAGGGCGGTGTGACCGGCCCCTGGGCGGTCGGACCGGAGGTGTGAAGGCGGTCGGACCGTCTGGTCCTCGGACCGGCCGGACGGCCTGACCGCCCGATGCGGTGTGATTTCTCCAGAGGGCGTGTCGTCTTGGTGGCGTGGGGCGGTGCGACCGGCCGGTCGTCCGGACCGGCCGGCCGCGGTGCAACCGACCCGTCTGGCGTGTTAATTCGAGAAGTGGCGTTTTGGGTTTTTGCTGATTTGTGCAGGCGGTGCGATCGCCGCTCGCTCGATTGGACCGGCCGTCCGGTTGGGCCGGGTGCAGCGGTCGGACCGCCATATAATCTGCTATCGTTTTCCGATCATTGCTCTGTGAGGAGCGGTTGGATCGGGAAGGTCCGGTTGGACCAAGACTTATACTGATTTTCCTATTTTGCCCCCAAACGGCTAGTTTTCTTGTGGGGGGCTATAAATACCCCCTTTGGGGGCTTGGGGCAGTTGTTGTTGCTGTGTTTAAGAGTTTGGGTGAGGTGTTGCATGTGTTGCACACTCACATTTGGTTTTTGAGCTAAAGAGTGAACTAATTGCATGTGTTGCAATTAGAAGTGGGTTTGAGAGGCTCTTGTGCATGTGTTGCACTTGAGTGAGGTCCTTGTGCATGTGTTGCACTTGGTGATCACCGGATGCGCATGTGTTGTGCTCGGTGAAGTTCAAGCGAAGGAGCGGCTTGTTGCTCTTGGAGGTTGCCGACTCCTAGACGGCGTAGGCGTCGTGCGCGGGAGCTCTCAAGGTGTGAGAAGCCCCGGCGAGTTTGTGAAGGTTCGGGTTGAGCCTCGCGACAGCGTGAAAACCACGCCTAGTGGAAAGAGGCGGTGCTCGGCGGAGCCGGTCCAAGTGTGGGCTAGCCTCAACGTGGACTAGGGGAGACCGGCAAGTCTCCGAACACCACGGAAAAATATCGGTTGTCTCTTGTCTCATTTATACTCAAGCACTTTAATTATTGTATATTGATCAATTGCTTGAATGCATTAGAATTGCTTAGCGTAAATTGTTTATTCAATATAGCAATTCTTGTTTAGAGACATAAATTAGTTAGTGCACTAGTGAGCCTAGTTGATTTAGGCTTTAATTGTCAAAACCGAGTTTATCGCTTCCGCATTATAATTGTGTAGGTTTTGTCATAGGGGTGTATTAGAGCGAATTGTTTAGTGAGAAATCGAATTTCGTAAAACGCCTATTCACCCCCCGTCTAGGCGCATCCTCGACCCTACAAGTGGTATCAGAGCCACGGTCACTCTCATTTTAGGCTTAACCGTCTAGAGAGTAAAAAGGATGGCGCCTAGCGGTTTAGTGCACTCCACCGATCCACAAATGCTTAATGGCTCAAATTATGCTTCATGGAAATCATTTATGATTAATCATTTTAAATCCATGAGCCTACAAATATGGTGGATCGTAGATGTCGGCTTTTCTTCTCCTCTAAATGGAATTGCTCCAACTAAAGGAGAGGAGAAATGCCTCCATCTCGACGCTCAAGCAACTAACGCTTTATTTAGTGTTGTGAGCGTAGAAATATTTAATCTCATATGCAATCTCAAGAGCGCTCATGAAATGTGGATTAAGCTTCAAGATAAATTTGAATCATCCACATCAATTGAGGATTGCATTGAGGAAGAGATGTCGGTTGATGATTCTTCAACCTCTACATCAAGCGATGAAGAACCAAGCATCTCCATCGACCTCAACCTCCGCCTCAGCGACAGCACTTAATTTTCAATTCCGACAAAAATTCGTTGCTTCATGGCAAAAGGTAAAAATGAGGTGAGTGATGATGAAGGTGAGCCCTCTTACGATGAATTAATGAATATGTTAGAGGAGCTAAATGAATTTCTTGGAAAAGAGAAAAAGAAATATAAAATTTTGAAGTTAGAACATGACTCACTTCAAAATGACTATAATGTGCTTAAAGAAAATCATGAAAAAGTTCTTTTCAAGGAATTCTCTAAGTCTAGTGTGGATAGTGCCATTCAATGTAATTTAGAAGATGAATTGCCTCACTTAATTCCTATTACAAACAATTCATCTAATAAATGCATATCCACTTCTAGCGATGATTTAATTAATATACCTTGTTGCTCTAATGATATCGTTTCAAGTTCTTCTATATGTTTAGATACTAATCTTGTAGAGGAAAATAAAGAGCTCAAAAAATAAGTCACTCAATTGAGAAGTGATTTAGAAAAGTGCTACAAAGGAAAAGCCGTCCTTGACAAGATCTTGAGCAAGCCAAGGGCGCCTCAAGATAAGAGTGGACTCGGCTACAACTCCAAGAGGGAGAATAGCAAGACAAGGCACAAGGCGCGTCACTCGAAGACCATCAAGTGTTTTGCTTGCAACAAGAAGGGCCACCTCGCCTTCGTGTGCCCTAATCAAGTGGATAACAAGGCCACAACACCAACCATGAGGCAAACCGGCAAAGAGCAAGTCAAATCGGTCAAGAGAGGACCAAATGGCGTGACGTGCTTCAATTGCTGGGATATCTTAAATTTAAGATATCCTTGCCATCTTAGTATAGGGGATGATTTGGCAAGGATATCTTAAATTGAACCAGGCGCAGTTTAGGCTTGATTGTTTTCTGTACAGTTTGAGTGAGGTGAAGTGACAACTGCTGGTAGAGAGTAGTAGCTTACACATTTTAGTGAATCTGTGACACAGTCTGCAGTAGGGAACACGATACCTCATAGCCGAGAGATCAGGACAATGTCGGCAAGGGACCAAAGACTAAACATTATTAACAATCTGAGGTAACTCATGGCTCTTATTTCGAGTAGTAACTGTGCTAAACCATGGCATGGAAGGCATTTTTGGAAACAGGACAAGCATAAATATATTTCTTTCATACATTGTGCTCAGATTTTATCTACTTTAAAGCAAACTAAACTATTGAGGTCTTGTTTGTTTGGTTTTTTTCACTAGCTTAAAAGCTAAAAAGCTAAAGTCTAAACAAACGAGTAGTTTTTTATCTGGGCTTTTCAAAAACTATAAGTCTCCATATAACTAAAAGTCAAAAGTCACTAGAGAGAGCCATTTTTTGGCTTATTGATGATTGATTTTAGACTAATAATACTACAGTTAGATAAAATTACCCACCTGTATTACATACAAAAGCCATTAGCTTTTAAGCTGTTTAAGTCAAAAAAACAGACTTTAAGTTATAAACCAAAAAGCCTAAACCTAAACAAACAGGGCTGAAGCTATTTTGCCAATATAAACAATGCTTATTTTGATTTTTGTATCATATTTTTCTTGGTTTTATAGCGAAGCAAATTCAAGGTGTCGAATACCTAAGTATGGGGTATGAGCATGCACTAGAAACTCAAAGATCATACCATATGTGCTCAAGCAAGCATTAGAAAACTCCAGATATCACAAGCACAAACTCTACTGGATAAGATATGCGCGGAGGGGATATCTCCATGCAGGGAAGGATTCGATCACTTTCCCGTTACGAGGAAACTTACTTGAATACTGCGAAGTTTGGATATACTGCGAAGATTATAACAGCGATGGACTCCTCGTCGAATACGATCTGGTATCCTAAATCGACTATGACTTGATCCAAGGCTACCTTGACTATATAAAGATGAGGGTAAACATCATTAGGAGACAAGCAATTCTCAGACTACAAGCCATTCAGAGCTAGACAAGCGAGAAGACCTTTTCGAGCAGAGCATCCAGAGCCATCAAACTACGTTTCGTTCATTCTTAGCCATAACTTAGCCACCCCCAAGTTCCTTGTAACTAGAGCTAGGCAATCTGTTTTGTACTCTATTCACCATCTTTATACATCATCCATACAGGAGTAGGGTATTACTTCGCTTGGAGGGCCGAATCTGTTTAAATTGTGTGCTTCTGATTTTGTGTCTAACCCTGCTATCTCGAAGGTATCCAAAGTATAGGTGTATTGTCGATTTTTAAACTTCGACACAAGGTTTACGCAATCATTCTGAGCATGGCGTATGGTAAGAGATGAAATGTTATTGGACCATCCAACCAATAAATTACAACCACGGCCAACACTTTATTAGGATGATTCTTGTGCGGCCAGCGGCATTAGCAATCAAAAGGATATGCATCCCAACTCTTCCACCCTCTTGGACAGCTCCTCAACTGAAACCCCCATCGCCTTGGAGACCTCCTCCATCTTGCTTCTGTTAAGATCAAGGAATGACTTGATCAGGTCACCGTCCAGGAAATTCCGGGCCTCCGCCGTCTTCTTGTCGTTATGGAATGACCGCCATTGCTCGTGGCTGAGGCTTCCAACGCCCTTTATGAACTTCACAAGAGTGGACTGGAGCTTCTCAAGAAACACATATTGGTCATGTGGAAGGGAGGCAATAATGCCGATGGCCCCATTAGTTGTGCCAAAGATGACAGTGGGAATCTGGCCTATCTCCGAGTCTGGAAGGCGCATTACAAGTGAACCATGCCGGAATTTATTAACAAACTCTCCAAGATGGTACTCCCCAACAACCTCGAGCCTGCCCTTCTCTTCAACTGTGGCTGCATCACTGTTCTTGCGCACAGTGAAAAGGTTATAGCTATTCTCTGCACCAACATAGATTTCATCATCAAGCATCTCGACTGCAGTCATCCAGTTTGCGTTGTAATCCCTAGCAAGCTCTTCAATCGCACTTTCCTCATGCTGCACAAAAGAAAAACTACAGTGATTGGCCTGGTGAAGAGACTGCCATAGAAATTATAAGATAATGATTTGTGCATTGAATGTCATAAATCAAGTAAATGATTAAAACCTACCTTGTACACAAGCAAGGATATTTGTGTATACAAGCCCAGTATATGCCCATGATGGCCAACCACAATGAAATCACCACGGGTTTGCGTATACAAGGCCGGTATATGCCCATCATGGTCACACTCAGATTGCAGTTCATGTGAACCATCCTCCCGTAGCATCCACTTATATAATTGAATCTTTTGGTTGATAGCCGCCAACAATTTTCCATTAAATGCATTCAGGGTATAGACAGTTCCTTTGGTTTCTTTCTCTACAATTAATTGCAACCTGCCATCTTCAACTGCAAATACAAGGATACGGCCCTACACCAAGATGCATTGGCACGAAAGTATTAAGTGCAGAAGAAATCAGTAAAGTTAGTATCACTGAGAGTCTGAGACACAAGCTACAAGAGACAGTAAATTGAACAAGTACTAAAAAGAAAAACAAACCATTGAGGAAACATCAAGCAGTCAGACAAATTACCTTTGTCGGTTCATTTTCCTCTGGTAAAACATATGCTGTTCCCACACAGTAATAAACATTATTATCATCCGAGAATGAGCAGCTAATGATGGAGCAACCACATTCATATTGATCAAGAGGATGTGTAGACAGAAACTCAAAAGTTTGATGATCTAACAGACGAACAAAATGCGTCTCACTTTCCTCCACACTAGCCAGGTTGTACTTCACACTGCAGAATGCTAGTGTTCTGGACTGTTCCTGATGGCAAATGCATCGTGCTTGTTCATTCAAGGGGATGGTGCGGATATGAACCTTCTGGATGTCATCAATGGTTCCAATTGAAAGTTCACCTTCTTTAGCAATTGCAAGGCTGTGATGTAAAAAAAGAAGGAACTTAAAAGCAAATTTAAGACAATAATATGGTTTACAAAACTGCTACCATGAAAACATAATGACCATGTGAGAAGCTCATAGCATCAAGTAGAACAGCACTTGCAACAATCATGAATCGATTAGCATATTACAAGACATAACTAACAGGTCAGCAAGTGTTTGTTTTCTAATTTTGTATGTTGTGCCATGGGTATGATATATAAGAAACTAATCAGTTAATCTGAATGTTAATGATAAGATAGTTGATATGCATCAAGAACAAAAGGAGTTATTTACACTATTGTGTTCAGTACAGTATATGTCAAGTTGCATCATACGGTAAACAAGGTTGATTCAAATAAATTGATTCTACTGGTAAAAACATTTACTTTAATAATGAATCATCCAATCAAGGTGATGCACAAACATCTAATGCCTATGTAAAATGACCAGCACACACACAGACCTGTCAGGAAAGGCAGCTGTATTAAAAGGACACATATGATTAACTTCTTCCAAATTGACATTGCTGTACAGCAGCTTCTTATTGCTGCTGTAGATAACAGTTGGTCTATCCGATAAAGCAAACACGTGCGTTGTACCCTTTGATGAGAATGTACGAAGGCTAATCGGTTGGGTACCAAGAGAAACCTTCTTTCTATCGGTTAGTTCACCTGTACTTGCATTCAATAGAAAACTGAACAGGTGACCATCTCCAAGAGCACAGAGCAAATACGAAACCTGAAAATCAAAGTATAAGTCATTTGAAGTAGATTTGTTTTTTCAAGAAAAGTGAGGTCAAGGACATACCCCTTCCAAGGTGCACAGCAGAAGAGAGCGAGGAACAATTCCTCCACCTAGAATTTCCTTTCTGATTAATTCAAGGTCTGGAAGTGAAAATATTCTAACACTTATATCAGTCCACATCCCAATAGCAGCGAGAGAGCTACACTGTGGATTCTCCCCGATAGGGTTCAGATGAACACAAGAAATCTCATGTTCTAGCTGTACATGTTTCACTTCAACCAGCTTAGCATCCCTAATTTCTAGGTAAACAAGATGGCCACCACCGATTGCCAAAAGAACCTGCAAGACACATAATGTGTATTTATTATAATGGAAAGCTAAGTATCAATGTGAATTCAAGTTCATTCGTATTTACTATTTAGAATTACCAAGCATATAGTATGTTGGCATTTACAGTTCCAAGCTTCCTATTTATGAATAGTGTCTCTTAAGTCCAGACAAGGATTCAGAATTTTGGACTTGAGAAACAACGTTAATAATCCAAAGTGGGTAAGGCAGTATAGAAGTAGAAAATGAAGGCAAGAATTCAAAGGGACATATTAAGGATCACCATAGTATTGAAAGTGGATGGTTTTCATTAAAGTGGACTTGCGTGAGAACAGAAAGATCTTCTGATAAGTTTCCCATTCTTTTCTTGCTTATGATCCTTGTCTCTATTCTCTAAACTTCATCTGGGTGTATTTTGGGCAATTTGTAGTTGCAGAAAGTATTTGTCTGTGTATTGACAAGGAGTTAAACAGGAAAGCACTCAAAGTCGTAATGCTTCTAATCTTCTGTAACCACACATTAAATAATCTGATCACCGTTAGCAATAGCCCATCTCCTACTATAAATGGCCGAAATTTTCCCAAAGAAAAGAGAGGGATCCCAACAAGATACCCACCTGAATGGCATTAGCTGATGCAACATTGACTGAAAATCCTTCTGGTGCATTCCATTGATCCACTAGCTCCCGAGAAGTACAACTGACTAACCGAACAGAATTAGCAGTAACCTGACATTGAAAGTAGCTGTTAAAATCTTGCAGCATTTATCAAAACATAGCTCATAAAGCAAAGTCACGTAACCACTTAAAATGGTGAACGACGACAACACAGAGCATACAACTTGCCAAATAAAATTCTCTCTCAAAAACCCTTGAAATCATTCCACAATATTTTTTCATTAATTACTCAGGATTTTCCAATTTCCATAAAGTGTTTCATCAAACTTACCTACTCTACCAAATATAGTTATCACTCATCAAAATGCAAGGAAAGCAAATGAAATGGTTCATTAGAAAAGGGCACCTGTATAAGCAGATCATTGATGGCATTTTGGCATAACAAAGTCTCGGTTTGTGAATCAAAGCCATCTATCTCAGTTTCTTCTAATACATCTTCGATGTTCATAGCCAAGAACCGTGTCTCACTTATAAAGCTCACCACCAAGTACATGTTGTACGGATCATTGAAGGAAGATTTCAATGACCATAATCCCTTTATACCTTGGACCTCTACTGAAGCCTAACCACACAAAAGAAGATATACAGCTCAGCTTTCTAGAATATACAATTAGCCATAATAGACAACTCTTAATTCAATACCTGCTCATTAATCCCTATACCATTACGAACCACCCGAAGGGAACCATCTTTAAATGCTCCTGAACAAGTGACCACCTGGCCTTGCCCCTGCCTATCAAGGTCAACAACACAGAAGTCCACAATGGGTCCAAGATTCACATACCGTTCAAGAACTTCAACAAATGAACCACTTGCATCAGCGTGGAGATTCAGTTTTACCAGCTGTCAAGAACAATGAATTGTTTAGTGCAAATACATATTCTAAATAACCTACATAAAGGAGGAACGAAAATTTTCGATTGTCCAGAAAGTGCACACATTTTATTCCAGAAAGATAAAACGGATTTTGTTGCATGTGCATACTTTTTTTTGTGTGGGTGGGTGGAGTGCCTTGCTGCAGGTTTTCCTTGCTACTTCTACAAGTTGTACAACGGAGACAACGAGGATAGTATGATTGAACTAGATGATTTTTTTTAATGACACCAATAGGCGGTTCGTTCGAAGAATTCAAGAATCTGAAGTAAGAGAGGCCTTAACAAGGAAGAAATTAGGTAAGGCGTTTGGGCCTGATAACACTCCTATCGTGGTGTAGAAATGCCTTGGAGACGTGGCGATTATTTGGCTAACTAAATTGTATAATAGCATTTTTAGGTCAAACAAAATGCCTGATGAGTGGTGAAGTACATTAGTGCTAATTCAAGAATAAAGGGGACATCCAAAGTTGTACTCATTACAGAGGAATTAAGCTCATGAGCTACAATGAAGCTCTAGGAGCAAGTAATTGAACATCGTTTAAGAAGAGCGACTAGCGTGACGAAAAACCAATTTGGTTTTACCTAGAAGGTCAACCCTGGAGGCGATCTTCTTGACATGACAGTTGATGGAGAGGTATAGGCAGCAAAAGAAGGGTTACATATCGTGTTTATCTATTTGGAGAATGCTTATAACAAAGTGCCAAGAAAGGTCATGTAGTGGGCGCTCAATAAGAAAAAAGTCTCAACAAAGTATGTTACCTTAATCAAGGATATGTACGACGATGTTGTAGCTAATGTCAGAACATGTGATAGCTATATCAGTGACTTTCCTATTAAGATAGAACTACATCAAGGGTCAGCATTGAGCCCTCATATTTTTGCCCTAGTGATGGATGAAATCACGCGGGACATATAGTGAGAGATTCCTTATTGTATGCCTTTTGCTGATGATCTGACACTAATTGATGAGAGTAAGGTAGGTGTTGATAGAAAACTTGAGTTGTGGAGGAATACTTTAGAATCAAAGGGTTTTAGAGTTAGCAGGACTAAAACTGAGTATATGAGGTGCGTTTTCAGCGGTGCTATGGCAGGTGATGAAGATGTTAGTCTGAATGGAAAAGTAGTGACCAAGAAGGAAACATTTTGATATTTGGGATCGATGCTACAGAGTGATGCCAAGATTGATGAAGATGAGTCACAAGATACGAGAGGGGTGGTTGAAATGGCACCAAGCATCAAGTGTTCTATGTGATAGAAAAGTCCCTCAAAGGTTAAAAGGTACGTTTTATAGGATGACGATTAACCTACTTTGTTATATGGAGCAGAATGGTAGGTGACAAAAATGCCAACATGTATAGAAGAGAGCGTAGCATAAATGCGGATGTTGTGGTGGATCTGTGGTCATACAAGACAAAGATCAAATCCGCAATGATGATACACGTGACAAGGTTGGGGTAGCACCAATTGAAGAAAAGCTCGTCCAAAATCATCAGAGATGGTTTGGACATCTCCAACGGAGACCTCCAGAGGCACCAGTGCGTGGTGGAATTTTAAGTCGTCTCAAAAATATAAGAAGAGGCAGAAGTCGATCGAGACAGACATGGGAAGAAGCAATTAAAAGAGCCTTGAGGGATTGGAACATTCTTAAAGATTTGCCGTTGGATAGGACTACATGAAAGTTAGCGATTCACGTACTAGAACCATGACCTAAGATCGAAGGTTTAGGGTTTTACGGTTTCTTTCCTAGCCTACCCCAACCTGTTTGGAACAAAAGGCTTGGTTGTTGTTGTTGGGGTGGGAGAGTAGTTTGATTTCAAGCAATTCAACGTAAGCACAACTACAAGGTGCCAATGGATATTTAAGATTTATTTATATATGTAGCGGTAAAAACGAATAGCATGTGACTTGAATTGCTACATCGCACCAGAATAGACGCAAGTTGTTTTATCTAGCAAGGAGTAGGAAGGAGTAGTAGCAGTAGCTTATTCAATCTAACCCACCTGTGAATCACCAAATCGAGAACCAACATAGACAACATCATTATCAAGATATGATATTGATGATGCAACAGAAGTTTCTCCCAAGTACTCAATTTTCAAACCAGTAACCCTAAAAAAAGCAACCAATACATGAAAATTTGTAAGTAGTAGGTCAAGAGTCTTTTAGTTACAAAATAGTGCACAAGCTGGTACCTTTCTCGTTCATTGGTAAGGACAAGTAAATGCAAAGTGCCTGTATTATCACCGAGTAAATAACGAGAACCATCTGGGTCAACCTGTCCATAAGCTCTTATGATGGACTGAGCAAGATATTAAAAATAAGGGCAAATAGTTAGAGAGTGTACCAGCATTTAGTTCGCACCACAAGGAGAATACAAGAAGTATAAAGGGAAAAAAGTATTACTTGTTTGATTGGTATAGCTATAAATGTAGCATTAGCATTGCAGTAAACTATTGTCTCCTTGCCAATAATTATGACACCACCAGGTGGATTCTGTACAGGTATTAACAGACCAGCACCATTGTCTAAATTGTTCTGTGACCAAGGACCCTCAACAAAGTCTTTGTCCTTCAATGCAACTTCATATGTCTTAACATGCCTTGCATCCTTGTTATCCTGAATCATATTATGGAAAATGCAAATCATTAAGATCTGTTACTATTGTACTAACGGTCAAATTATTAGTAACAGATCGCGGTAGGTAGGAAACCTAAAGATAGAAGATTGGGCAGTCATAAACAGAAGGTAGGTTTAGTTAGTGTTCCAAAAGAAATAATTAATAATTTCAGTACATCAATGCCACAGTTTGATGTTAAAATCGGGTCAAAACTTCCATAGGGAATTAGGGACAGCGTCAACATCTTACAATAAGTACCAGAACCACGAATAGTAGGCTAGATTTATTTTGTTTTTGTTTTTAGCAAGAAGACAATTAGGTAATTAAGCCACTGGTTTTGAAATGCGTTGACATGAACAGACCATAATCACAAGCTGACAAGAGCAATATCATAAGATATAGAAAACAGCAGATAGTGTTTGTGCTAAATCAGAAGTAATTCACTGAATAACATATCCGCCAATCTCAAGTCTCAGCCCTATGAGCATACAACAATAACTTATTATATACTGTGTACAAGCACTGCAAGTTGTGTACTGCCTACACTTAAAAAAGTAAACAAAAAAATCATGGATTAAAGGTGTATAACAGCAAATCTTTGCACCACTTTATCATAATGGCAAACCCTATGTATATATATGAAGTGCATATTCATCAGTAGACCAGTACAAATAAACAGAAGCTACCATTGCAATTGATGTAGTACAAAACTGCCCAAGCATTTAGAAATAGTAGCAATGCAAAACAACTGTTAAGTGTGAGCAAACCTGGTAGAGGACAACTACAGTAGGTTTAACACAGCCATACAGGAACTTGATGTCCAATACTTGAAGTTCTTCAAGTCTGACATAAGAAAAGGCTAATTGTAAGACAATATACTCTCAAGACATCTAAGCTAATCAGGCCAAATATTTTAATAAAAATCATCATCCTTAATAAAACATTACTCTCTATCATGAACAACTGACAACAGTTGTGCCATAACACTGACAGTTGCTACAGCACAGACATAAACATTAAAACATTAGCACGGCTTTCAAGTCACCATGAGAAATGTTAGGCTTCATCCTGACCGACAAGCATGTATAGCGACAGAAATTAAATTACCCCACTTTTTTATGCATTTTTCTACATCAATAGCAGATCAAGCGGCATCAATAAAAAATTGAGAAATAAAAATAAATCTTGATTTTGCATACATTATGGCTGTCTCTAACAAAAGCAAAATAAGATTCCATAAGAATTCCACCTATGGGCCCACCAACGCTAGGCATGCTTACATGCTCCAAATTCCAATAATTCTAGTCACAGATTACAGTGCCACATATTTTTCCGGACTACATCACTAAATGAATGTTTCTAAAGGCATTCAGTTATTCATTGCCATACTGGTACCTGATATTAAAAGCTTCCTTCAGTTGTCCTTTGTTGTCAAATGGTATAACCTGCCAACCAAGGGTCCCATTCAAGGAAAGGAAATAAGAGATACATATAATTTCTCTCCTCAGAGAAGTGAACATACGCTTGGTACCAAGGATGAATGTCCAAAACTCATTAAAAAAAACTAAGTAGTAGACAGTGAGCTTTTACCTTAAATAATCCGTTGTAGAGATGAAGACCAATAAGTCTACAGTCAGGGTCGATGATCCCAATCTAAATTACAAGCAAAAGACCATCTAGTAGTATTATTGTTCCAGCTTAAATATAAGAGACAGAGTATTGCTCTCTCTACTACATAGAAAACTAATAAATGAATATTGTGAAATGAAAAGCTCAAATCAAATGAAGAGTTCAAACATGGACAAGTCACAGTACCTGTCCATTGTACGTAGGGCGGCCAATGCGATCAGAAACATCTCCCATAGCTCTACATATTACAAATAAATTATACTTCTATATGAAAATAGGCTAATACTTCTCAAAAGATATCATAGAGTGACAAACAGCAGTCGGCCATGGTGACCTCTAGAGGCCACTTGCACGGTGACACATTGATAACAATGTGCGGGACTCGCAATAATTGCATAAGAGTAAATTTCACAAAACTACATGTTTCTTGTACAAATTATCAGAAAACTACATATTTTCGCTTCAATTTCACAAAACTACATATTTTAAAAGAACTTATGTCACAAAACAACAGGTTTTAAAATTAACAGTTTCTCACGCATGAGTGAAACGGGAAATGAGGGCACGTGAGGCTGCCATGTAAGCCCACACTGTTAGACCCATTACAAGAATCGGTCAATTCTAAAACTTGTAGTTTTATGACACAAGTTCTTTTAAAATCTGTAGTTTTGTAAAATAGAAACTAAAATATGTAGTTTTCTGATAGTTTGTAAAAGAAACATGTATTTTTCAAAAATTTCCTCATTGCATAACAATCAACTGTAACCATTTGACTATCCAATTTTATGGCTCTAAAATACCAATATGCTCACATAATGCCAACCTCAGAAATTGCCTTCTAAAATAAAATCAAGAGAGTAAGTGTCCAAACCTAGTGAGAAGCTCTGATTTCTCTCCATCCCACTGCAGAACACAGAATTTGTATCTTTCCGTAGCAATGAAAAGGAAGTCCTGAGTCTCGTTCTGAGGGGAGGACAGATGGGAAATTAATTTTACAGAAGTTCAGCGCCAAGAAAAATACAACATCTCACGTCATCAGTCAAAGAACAGAAAATCAACTCACATGAGGCCGGAAGAGCTCAAGCGTTGCAATTCTTCCGTATATAGGTACATCAAGCATAGGCTGCTAGCGAAACAAAAATGTTATGGTCTTGCAATAGCAGATTATCATGCAAACTAACTGGTAGTCGATAAATGCAGAAGAGCGCAAGCAGCATGCATGGGTCTCAATGTCATCAATCACTAACCTGAAGGCCCTGAGGAGTAAGCAAATGGATCTCGATGCGGGTGCATTTCCTGAAAGGTTGGTACACGTATGCGTTCAGTAAAAGATTAATGGGTAGGCAACAAACAAAAACAGTGCCATCCAGTTCAAGTGCAACTAACGAAAGAGCTTCCTAAACGCATATGGCATACTTATATGAATTGCTAGGAGACAAACTCAACGTCACCAAACATAAATACAATTGCTCATCCAGCCACTGTCGAATTGCTCATACAAAGAGACCAAATACAGCTGCAGATGAGCCATTTTGTTCTAGCCCAAGGTTCTTGGGAATTTCATACTCTGCTAAGCTCAGATCACATATAACTAGGGGGCGTTAGTTCTCCTGTCTCATCCCGCACTTGAGTAAAGCCAAAACTCGGGAAAGAAATACTAGAAATTGCCAATCTCCAGGCGTCCTAGCTCGGAGCAAACCCTATATCGAGAGGGAGAATACGGGCGAGGGAGGGGGGTGATTACGCGACGATGAGGTTGAGCTGCTGGGGGCTGGTGAAGTTGCCGACGCAGGAATGGCTGACGCTGGTCGGCTTGTGCGCCGTGACGACGTAGTTCCACACGCTCATCTCCGCCGCCGGGGGAGGGTTGTGGGCTGTGGACGGGAAGGAAAGGGCGTGGAGGTGGCAGGAGAAGCGCTCGCACCTCCTCTTTTTCCAGCTGCCGGCCGGACGTCGACAGATAGTAGGAGGACGATAATAGGAGGACGTTGACAGGTGCTGAAAATAACGGCACTGGTCAACGCTTAATATATAGTCGGAATCACCGAATTGAGACCGAGAAATCGCCAGGCAAAAGTCGGCGCCGTCGGATGCCCTCCTCCGCTCGTCCTCAGCCTCCTCCCTTCGCGCGCCGTCGGATGCCCTTGGCTCAAACCGGTGGCCTCGCGCTTCTCTGTCGCTTCTGCCTTCTCCGCCCTCCATCCCCGCGCCCACGCCGCTCCTCGCCCCCATCCCCGCCTATCTCCTCGCTCCCTCCGCTCGCCTGCTATCGCCTCCCATACGCCTCGCCTCTTCTCCTCGCTCTCGTCCCATCGCGATCCCGCTCGCCCTGAACCAGGCCATCGCCCTCGGTCTGTCCTCAGCCGCCGATCTGGTCAGCTCCTCGCATCCCTTGCTCCTTCGCCCATCACTAGGAGTCCTTCGCTCGCAAGAGGGCGCCTCCGATTCATCGTCCTCGCCTCTTCCCGTGTGGTCGTCGGCAACACCGCGGCCGTCGTCGCTCTCCCTCACCCCACGCTCTACCTTCCTCGCCGGCAGATCCCCTTCGCCCTCGCCGTTGCCGCCGCCTCGCCCTCGCCTCCGGTGCTCGGCCTCCTCGCCATCGCGATTTCTACTCTCCGGCCGCGCGTCCCCTTCGCCCGCGCTTTCGTCGGCGCCACCGCAGCCGCCGTCGCTCTCCCTCGCCCCATGCTATGCCTTCCTCGCCGCCTCAGCCATCGCTCTCCCTCATGCTCGCGCTCCACGCCGCTGTGGTTTCCGGCCAGATCCGCGTCGGGGAACGCAAATCGCCCCTTTGATTCTTTCCTCCTGCTATGGTTTTCTGGATTGGATTTTGATCAATTCGGCCCTTCTTCTTGCAGCTTGGACCAGGCCATTGCCCGATTGAAGAGACTCAGTTAAGCATTTAGGGAAGATTTCGGCTTGGGATCTCGATTATTCATCGATAGGTATTATCCTGTGCAAATCCGGTATTTTGCTTGCTCCCTATTTTCAGGGGGCACTTAATTTTGTGCTCTAGCTTCTCTGTCTATGGTTCATAGAATCTTATTGATGTTGCAGTTATTGACTCTTGCGATGATTGCGGGCTGGAAAAAGGCTTGTTCGTGTTGGATGGCATATTCGCTTGAATTATAAAGCTATCAATCTACGAACATCCACAAATCAGACGATATACCGCGTCCAATATCAGGTCGAAAGCATGGGTGCCTGATCTTACTTTTACTGACTGCTATTATTTATGCGTTAATGGATTGTGTCATGGCAAGTAGGTAGTGTGATATGTATTGTTGTGGTACGAATTAAGCTTCGGTGATCACGTTGTTCACTTATTTCTTGGTTTTTAGTATGTCTGTGTTGTATGGAGCTGATCACGTCCGACCTCGAAGCCCCCGGGCTAACTCATCTCAAAATAGTATGTGATGCTTCTCTTCTTTGGCTAATGGAAAAATAAACTAAGGGTCTGTTTGGTAGAGCTCCAGATCCCAGCTTCACCTGAGATCTGAAACTTGTAGGCTAAAATAAAGCCTGTTTGGTAGAGCTCCAGATCCCAGCTTCACCTGAGATCTGAAACTTGTAGGCTAAAATAAAGCCTGTTTGGTAGAGCTCTAGATCCCAGTTTCACCTGAGATCTGAAACTTGTAGGCTAAAATAAAGTGAATTAAGTTTATATTTTTGGTCTAAAATATAAACAAGATGATTCATCTAAACACTCTTAATGTACTCACAGCTCCAGCTTCATGGATCTGTGGAGCTAGAAATACCCAGCTCCACCAGATTCACGGATCTGGTGGAGCTGGAGCTCTACCAAACAGGCCCAAAGTGAATTAAGTATATATTTTTGGTCTAAAATATAAACAAGATGATCCATCTAAACACTATTAATGTATTCACAGCTCTAACTTTATGGATCTGATGGAGCTAGAGTCCTACCAAACACACCCTAAAAGATCGTCCTATTAGCCTATTATTTTGTTCACGATTTTTATTTTCCACTTAGCTACAATTTGTATTAGTACAGCTGGTTCAACGCTCTAAGAGCTTTCCCTTTATGAATGAGTATCCACTGCTAACTCAGTATTTCTTCGCGTAGACTGCGCATTCGAACTATCGTGCCTTGTTCATTGCATTTTTACAGCCTTCTAAGCATAGCACCTCAGTAATTTAAGAGTACTATATTTCCTGTTCTTAGATATCAGGATAACATGCTTAGCTTGCTCTACTATTTTCCTGCAGGGCCGCTTACAGAAGCTTAAATCGGACCGTAGAAAAGTAGAACTAGTTTAGTAAGAAACTAAGGATCCGCTTTGTTTTAACTTTGGATTCTCTAAAAGCTGATTTTGGATTGTGGTTGTAGAGAAACCGATTCTCCAAAAACTAGAATCCAAAAGCACATATGAAGTGGATTGTGTATTCTAGTGTATATAGGTAGGCTGGATTGTAAGAATCGAATTCTAGAATCGAACTGTATGTTTTTTATTCTACTTTTGGGGGCAGAATTCAGAATCAAAAGCAAAAATAAACAAGCCTAAGAGGCATTACCTTGCAAGCTCTTCAACAGCGTTTTAAAGTGTTTTATTTTTAAAAAAAATGACCAATACACAAGAAAATGTAGAAGGTTAAATTACCGAAAACTTGGAGCATCAGTGGAAATGTAGGTAAGTCACTCGAGGAGGCCGTATAGAATCACTTGAGTCTATGCCAAAATCATGTGGTTTTAAGTCATCTGCATACAAAAAGCATAGGGATCAGGTGAAATGCAACTCAAGATCTGGATTATCCAGTCAAGCATCACAGGATTAGCGTCACTGAGGAAGTGAAGCTAAGGATATATATGGAGTCCTCCCAGTATGTTTCTAACAAACTCTCTATATATGCGGATTGATATGAAGTTTTCGGACAAGTGTATATAGCAAAGTGCAAACTTTATAACCCTACTAGTAGTGGTAACCTTTGTCAGGTGGCGTAATAAATATTTGTACTCCAACATGGCACTGCTACAATGCCATGTCATGGCAAACATGCTGCTACGTACATGCATCGCAGAAGCATGCATTACAGACTGGATGGATGGTCCCAAAACACCAAGACCCCAGACATGGTTTACCATACCAAAAATGGACGCCTGACGAGACGAAAGGAACAACGATGCTGACCGACTACTTAAGTAAAGCTCATTATTGCGATCTACAGATGCTCTTAGGCTATTCCTAATGTATAGTAACATACCCATTTAATGTATGTCACATAAGCATTTTTGATGATGTGGCAAGAGAGTTAAGAGGGGAGAGAAGAAAGCTGTATCTTGAGGAAGATACCACTTAGCAACCGAAATCATAGACATTGAAACTTGAATCATCTAAGTGGCCCACAATTCATACTCTCATACACATCTAGTATTTAATTATCTTGTGGGGACTAAAAAACAATCCATAATACCTTGCATTAGGATAGTTGTATCTTCTATAATATCATATGACATGACAGCTTTGGATATTGTGACAAGATACAATGCACTATGAATAGCCTTATCATTGTCACTACATCCTAAGCACGCACGAGCAACATGTAATGGAGGAAGTGTCCTTGAATTCAGCACATTTTCTTTCTCAAACCGACTGAAAGCACCAAACTTTGAAGTCACTTTTCACAACAACAACAACAACAGATTAGGATGAGCACGTCGATGACTTGGTACTTGTGGTGAGCAATCACGGTCACCGGTTGGTTATATGCTCAAAACCCGTGCGTAATTGCATTTCCCCCCAAGAAAAAAAATTAAGATGCGTATAATTGCATATGGAGTGCACTAGTAGTCTAGTACCGATACTAGTACCGAGTACTATACAAGGGAAACGTACTGAGGAGGGCCACGAGGCGCGCCACGTCGTCCGGCGGGGGCACGAATCCCGGCGAAGAATCCGCGAAGACCTCCCTGCTGGTGTCGAACAGCCTCTGGGGGCGTCGGTGGTTCTTCTTGGAGGAGGCGCGGCCCTTGCCCCCTCCGGGCTGCACCGGCATGACAGAGCAAACCAAAACCGGGGACGGTGCTTGCTGGAGAAGCGCGGCGCAAGGTGGGGGGATGAGGACGAGCCGATCGATGAAGCCGAGAAGCGTGGCAGGATGGATGGATGGACCTTCTTGTGTCGGGGGGTGGGTATAAATTGGGATGGGAGGAAATCCGTCCATGTATACGGCGGAAAGGAAGGAAAGGCCAAAGCGAGGCGGCAAAACCAAAACCGGGGGCGGGCGAGGGGGAGGAGGAAGGAAGAGGACTTAGCATCTTCAAGAATACTCTAAATCCATTTTCAAAACCTGATTAAAGGTTTGACTCAAAAAAAACTCACTCCAACAGTACCTTATTCATCCTCTCCAAATATTCGCACCCCCCTAAACACGAAACCGGCGTCCTCAATTCTCCGCGCTGCGTCCGCGCTCCCAATCCAAATTTCTCGCCCCTCCCGCGGCCAAGCGCTAGCGCGGGATTTCTTCGCGCCGAGATCGAGGGGCGCCGCCGCCCTGCGGCCCAACGCTCCGCCCTGCGAGGCGCTGCGGCGGATCACGGGGAGGGAGATCGACGGGCTCCCGCTGGACGGCTTCGACTACACCGAAGGCTCGACGGCCGCCTGCTCTACGTTCCGATGGCGACCACCGAAGGCTGCCTCGTCGCCAGCGCGAACCGCGGATGCAAGGCCATTGCGGAGTCTGGCGGCGCCAGCAGCGTCGTGTTCCGGGACGGGATGACCCGCGCCCCCGCCGCCCGATTCCCGTCCGCCCGCCGCGCCGCCGAGCTCAAGAGCTTCTTGGAGGACCCGGCCAACTTCGACACCCTGGCCATGGTCTTCAACAGGTTCGAGCAGCCTGGAGCAATGGCTGGAGTACTGCCCGGGCAGCAAGAAGAAGCTCACTTGCCCCATCTGCAAGCAGCCCTACGGCGCCGCCCACCCGCTGACTCGCCTCTTCTTCCAGTCCACCGGCACGTGCCCTACCCTGGCCTGCTCCCCCTCGCAAGATCAAGATGTCTCCGAGGGTGCCGACCCGGAGCGCTCGCTGCCGAGGTCGCCCAGCTGGAGTAGAAGGCGGCGTCCCTTAGCAGGGTGCTCGAGGAGCAGCGCAACGGGATCCAGAAGCTCAACGCCAAGGCTAGTGCTGCTGCTGCGTTTTCCCGATTTTGTAACTTGTCGTGTTTTGCGTGGATTGCTGATGGTTTCTTGGTTGTTTTGGTTCAGGTTGTTCGGTGGAGGGAGCAGGCGGCAACGGCGGAGTCGATGCGGGAGGTGGTTAGGAAGGAGAAAGTGTGTGTTCAGCAGCTGCTAAATGCGAAAATAGAGGTAAATTGATCGATCTGCTGGTGAGAGTTGATGTCCCTGACTCTCCAATCTTCAGTATTGTTATAATCTATTGAAGAGGTAAATAGACTATTGAAGAGCATTCTTTCACTTTTTTGTAGCATGGATTTCATGCTCGGAACACTTCAGTAATGTTATAATCTTTTTAGAAGCTACAAAGAACTGATGGCCCAATGCAATCCTGGGAAGATCAGAATCTCGCACTCAGCAGAAGCTTCAGAAGGTGAAAGAGCTGATAAAGAAGTTAAAGGTAGGCTCATATCAACTTAAGATTTGTTCTGTACACATTTAGTTTGAATGACCTTTACCTGTGCAAATAACAACAGGCAAGGGTACAAGACCTCGAGAAGGAACTGGAAGAAAAAGAAAATGATTTCATCAGGGACTTGAAGTCTTCAAAGAAAATTAAAGCAGACCAGAACCAGACAAATTCAAGAAATACTGCAGCTAATAAGTGCTGGATATGGAAATCAAACAATGAAGCTTGATGAAGTGATGCAGGATCCATGCAACAAGGAGCCTCACTTGAACTGGTTGACCCCTGAAGCTAAATGTGATCTGAACTTAAAAGACAACCTGGACAACAAGATTGCAGATGTGATAGACCTAGATGCTGATGATTCTGTCTTCCGAGATGAACACAAGATAGGATCTTCTGCCAAGCCGTTTGGGAATTATATTGACACTTTGACTTCCCAAAATCAGTCCGGTCATTGTCAACGTTTGGGAGATGTAGCAGCTTTCCCCCTCAAGGAAGGTACTGTTCGATTTGTCTTCGCTAAAGGAAAACTTGGACCCCATAATACGATGTTCTGTCAAATTCTTCCACAGATGTATAATAGAATAGCTCGAGTGGAGCATGTTGATCATGCTAGGAAGTCTGCGCACCACTGTGTTGAAACACTCCTGACATCCTAGACAAAACCGTAAGATAATAATTATAAATTGTACATCCAAAGGTTCACGGTTGACTGCATGCCTTTATTGGACCAAGTCAAAAGTATTTTTTGGGAGAAAATATGGGAACTGTTGGAGAATAAGATATTTTATAGACCCAAAAACTTTTGGGAAGGTCCCAATCTAAAGATATTGGGAGTCTAAATATTAGGAACTGCTGGAGATGCTCTACTATCACCAGCGAAGTCCTGTCCGAAGCAAATTCCCGTCGCGATGGGAAGAGGTAGCGCACGGGAACGAATGGGAGTCTCCAGCGAAGTCCCTTCCCCGCGTCCGGTCCGAGTAGAAATGAGAGAGAAACCCGGGGCGGGGGGATTCTCTCTCCTTCCGTCGCTGCAATGGGGTGGTTTCCATCGAGCGTAGGGCAACGGCCGCATCTTCTTGTGGCAGGTCGGAATCGCCGAGGGAGCGGGGCGGAGGCAAGGGCGACGACCACAGCGCGACGGCTAGCGACGGCGGCTGGCGGAGCAGGAAGCGGCGGCTGAAGCGGGCGGCGGTTGGACTCTTCAGTGGAATCGACGGAGGACGAAGCTGCGACTGCGCGAGGTATGTTTTTTCCCCCAAATGTGGATCGATTCAATAGCGAGGATGATGCGAAGTTCACCGGATTTGTGGGTACATTTGGGGATTTCCCATCCGGTTAGGGTTCCCGATCTGGGTAGGGTTTGGGAGCTGGTATTGAATGTGGTTGGACGGGGTGAGATCCGATTTGTCCGCCGGCTGTGTGATTTGTTGCGATCTGGCTTTGAATGTGCTTCGTTGGGGACAGATCGGAGCTCATTACTTGGCCAGGCATGCAAGCCCTCCTCGCGTATCTGCGAGCGTGGCCACCATGGGGATAGCTGTGTTCTTTTCCTTGTGAAACAACTAGTTGTGTTCTTTTGCCTGTGAAACAACTAGCACGATCCATATGCCTGTGATAACAACAAGCTGTTGATAATAGATGGTGATGTGTGGTAGCTTTATTCTCTCCACTTTCGGCATGTTGGCATGATCTGCTAAGTTGGTTCATACTGTTATTCTCTCCATTTTCGGCAACTCATGTTCAGTCCGACAATATGGATGACAGGCTTCATTGTCTGGTTTGCGCATGGATTGGTATAACATACTCTGGATAGATATTTTGTAAAATCTTGGTTTATGTTGTTTTGATAGTGAATTCTGGTGGAACATTCGAGTCGTTTTAACAAATTGGCTGGTGATGGTGATCCTAGATGCAGTAGGATGCTCAATCGATCATCATGGGAACCTTGTTTTCTTTACTGCTATGTACTGTAAATAAGACGAATTACAATTTTTCAGTTATATTATGCTTACAGTTATGCGTATGTGTGGTGTATTGTTTAATGACTTGTCTAACTGAAGTTTACCAGCAAAGTCTATGTGTTAACTAGTCCAACTGAAGTTTACCAGCAAAGTGCTTTCATAATTAATTAATTATAGTCAAATCTTATCCTGGCTGTAGTCATGATGGTTATCTGTAAATAAACCCTGGTTTGCCTCTGTCATTGCTAGTGTGACCCTGCATCTGTTTGTGCTTTTGTATCCTATCCAAGTCTCCTGTGCTCCAGTAGTGAACTCAGTCTGCGATTTATTTTTCCATACGGTGAATAAGTATTCAGTTATGCATAAGTTGTTAGTCTAAGTCTTATACAACTAGAAATTTTTTAGCTATATAAGCCAACCCTCTATACATATAATCATCGAACCATTCAACATCTCTGAATTATTCTGGGAAGAGAGGAATGTGTAGTATTTCGCGGGATGTAACTAGGCTGAGAGGAATGTTGTTAGTTGGGGCGTCTTGCATCATTCAGAAATGTGGCCGTAATTGTAGCCATCAGGAGAAATGGTTGTCATGGGGAAGCAAGTGCCTGCTTGGCTCATTAAGTCTTTGTGTATTCTTAGTACATGCCAAGCGTGCTATGACATCTATCAAAAACTGCATGACACCAAGCCACACACATACCTGTCCATGCCAGTGCTATTTCCGGATGGAGAAGGACTTTCTGTTTTTTCCAACTTGGAGTAATTCACCAAGATTTCGTCAAGATGTAGTTGATTAGGTTGTTTCTGGAGTGTTGTTATGATGTGGTGTGATTGTCTTAACTTTTGAGCTAGTCTTGTATACCTGGCAGAGGATGATAGCATGCAGTTTTGGCATACAACATAGCTTCAGATGCGTTAGTATTTGGTAGTTTTACAGAATATTTTCTGCTCAAGTTGTAAAAGGTCTTGCATAATACACCTGCATCTGTTGTTTCCTTTGAGAGGAATTAGCAGCCCAATGGAATATGATAACTTGGCAAAACTACACTGTCAGTACAAAGTCCATTTTAACCAGTGCCATGACTGCATGTGCTGTTTCCTTTTATGTACTGCTATGTTCAGTTGTTCATCATATATTGAACTACATTTTGTGAGAACCTTCTCCGTAATTTTCTGATTGGAGTTATGCGATGGCATCCACAGGACAATTCGATTCACCGAACTTGCTAGTTTGTACAGCCGTTTTTACGCGACCTCATGTATTACTAAAACTTTTTTTTCGTTCAAAAAATATACGGAGTACATCATAAACAAGTCAAATACGCTCTCGTATAAAATACGGTATAAACTTTGGCGGTTAAAGTATATGCTTAAAATATGGATGAAGGGATGGGAAGGGAATCTGGAAGGGGTGCTGTTGGAGATGTATGCTGGGAAGGGATGAGAATCTAGAAAGGGATTCCCGTCAAGGGGTGGGAAGGGAAATCGCTGGTGATAGTCTGCTCTGCTCTCATCTGCATGCCTGCCTTTCCTGTGGGCTGCATCCCATACTGCACTGTTTTTGGTCGCTCGCTTCTTCGTCAGGTTTCAGCTTAATCCATCTGGCTGCAGCACAATGCATTAAGCGTGGCCGTGGATTAATTGATCCATTAAGGCCCTGTTTGTTTAGGCTTTTTCACCGACTTAAAAGTCAAAAAGCTAAAGCTTAAACAAACGAGTAGTTTTTTTATCTGGGCTTTTCAAAAGCCATAAGCCTCTATATAAATAAAAGGCAAAAGCCACTGAAGAGAGGCTTTGTTGCCTTATTGATGGTTGGTTTTAGACTATAATATTAAAATTAGATAAAATTATCCACATCTATCATGTACAAAAGCCATTAGATTTTAAACGGTTTAAGCAAAAAGCTAACTTTAAGTTATAAGCTAAAAAACCTAAATTTAAACAAACAGGACCTAAGCGTGGCCGTGGATGCTCTACTTCGTCAAAAAAATATATATCCTTCCAACCCAGGTAGATGCGAATGCACCGTACGTCTCTACAATTATACGCTCGGCTCTTAGCCCACGCCTACAATTACCGAGTCTCACGTAACACGTATAACTCTGCCACCTCACGAAAACGTAGCCAGTTTCTCTGTTAGATCGGAGCAACGGTCGGTGTCTTTTTTATTAGTTCTAGGCATGGCCATTGAACACGGCACAAAGCTATGTACGATGCATTCAGTATGAATGCTTTCGGATTGAGCCGACGTAGCACGAACTGTGAGCCGTATCGAACCTCAAAACTTGACAAGACCGACTAGGCGAGCTGACATAAAAGCAACCATTTCGTCAAAAATATTATATCTACAGCTCAATCCGTCGTAACTACCCTAATAACGGCTCAATCTATCATCAAATACTATCTCCCTTCATCGTCTCCTCCCACAATCCATTCGGCGCAGTCGTCATCTCCTCTCGCACTCCTCCATCCCTGCTTCTTTTCCACACTGCCACCTTCCCTGTCGTCCCACGCCATCCCCTTCTCACCTTGTCCCGTCGCCTCGGCACAAAATCCAGCGGCATTGGATACAGCATTGCGCATGACCTCTCTTTAAATTTCCAAAACCTGAGGGCCTCCATGTAAAATATCGAAAGAGGACCTCTTCATGAATTCGTGGAACTCTGAGGACTTTTTTCACCAAAAAAGTTACAAGGGGTTTTTTTGCAAAGAAGCTGACATAGAGGCACTACTACAGAATAATACGATACTATCTCTTAATCTGACCATGGCACAGTGTCAATCGAATTTCATCGTCGATTACCTCAAGCAGACATCGCTCGCTGATCCTACAGAGTACTTAATTCTTCATTTGATCCTATACCACGAAAGGTAACTAACGATTAATTACTTTACCCTTCAATTACTTATACGCACTTAAATTTTATATGAATTTATTTTCTCGCATACATTTAATAATTAGGAACCATTAGGTTCTACTCGCAATTGTTCCGAGTGAAAAAACAAAGTGTACGCATTTAACTCGCTAGAGAAGAAACCGATTGACTATTTGATCAAACTTATGTTACAGAGGTAAGTACCGATTCTTTCTGACATCTATTCTTCGTCTTCTAATTTGATTTTCTTTATTCACAATGTGATCGATAGGGGTGCGACGAACTGTGCGGCTTCTACGTCATACATCACATGATGATCTTGGTCAACGGTGCAGACATTTTCCCTAGTGTATGCACATACATAATACACTTAGCCTTTTACATATACAAATTTTAAAACTTAATTAGTGCACTATTTTCTATTTTGCAGTGGCTCAAAATCACCCGCAAGAGCTTGAAAAAAAAAAGATTTCAACAAAATAGCAGACAACATATGTACATGGTACTTACTGGTTAGAGATTATACCAAGGACCGTAGGTTTAGAGACCCAACTTGCTCCTACTAGTCTATGTAAACAATGTTATATATTGTGAATGTGTACTTCTATTAGTCTGTGTAAACCTAGGTATTATATATCTTGCAAATGTGATATGTGTAGTGTTAAGTATATTTATTTTCTATATCTTTGTAATATGTGTCTTGTATGATCTTGTGAATACGATATCTTGATATATGATGTGTACTGTGAATATGTATGTATGTATGTATGTATGTATGTATGTATGTATGTATGTATTGTGATCTGGTGCTGGAACCAGGATGGATTTATCTCTATCAGTTTGACGCTCATAACCAATAGAGAACAGGGGGACATCTCTATCGGTTTTGATCGTGGAACTCATAGAGATAAATTATCATCTCGGTCGGTTTCGAGTACTAAACCGACATAGATAACGGTATATTTGTATCGGACAAAATCGACCATGATAGCCACTCATAATCATTGTCTAAGGGCTCTGTATCGTCACTAAAACCGACCAAAATGACGAAAAAGAATCGATCCAGATAGCCATTTCTGTAACGGTGAGGGGCTGAGAGGCCGGCAATCTTAATTTGGCGCTTTAAAGAGAAGTATATATATATGCGCTTAGCTCTTAACACACGCCAACAGATATGAAATCATCTAATCACATGCATCGATCGCCTATAACTCAGCCACCGTTTCGATCGCCTATATGAGCCCGGCCTTGAGTTCCTGTGGGTGCTGCTACTGCCGTACAAGCTGCTTGCGTCGACGCGAGGAGATGGCGCGATCATGCATGTCGTGGCATGGGAATCCAATATACAAATTGACCTTCGAAATGGATCGACCCATCATGCATGCATGTGATCTACCAACCTTTGCAACTTCGAAAGTGCTGTGTACTCCTGTCCCGTGTAGTATAATATAATAATCAGAGTCATCGGATATAGATCGATACAATCATACAATCACTAGCTATCGGCTAAATTTATTTTGCTTGACGCAAGCTCCTGCATGCACGGCACTGTACATGCATATGCAGGCATGGGTGTGGGTCGTACTCGTACGGTCTACCTTTGCAAGAAGAGACCATGCTGCTACTGTCGCACTGTCTCTTTGCAACAAACAACTCGTCTCTTCCTGCATATACAACGCGACAGAAGATACCACGTTTCTTACTCACACGCTCACTCGTCTCTTCGATCGATCGAGCTCGCTCGCCCACAAGCTAATTAATTCCAAGATCGATCAGCTGCCTTTAAAATGGCGTAACAGATCTATATAGAGCAAGGTGCAATAGCCATGAACATGCACAAAAGAAAAAACTGGTTGCAACGAGAAACAACAGGCTAGCTTACTGCAACAACCAAAAAAATAACTCTCATTTGCAACAAAAGCAACTTGATGCAGCATTGCGACCAAATAAAACAATTTAGGACGGTTGCCAGCAAATCGATGAACGGCATGCGACAAATTAAACCTACAGGAGGGGAGGGGAGGGGAGGAGAGTACGTACACGGTGGAGACGAGCTACTCGAGATTCTGAACACACGAATCATCTATTTATCTATTATAATATTTAAATAGAGGTAGAAGAAGCCACCACATTAGCTCTAAATGCTAGAAATTCATACATTAATCGGAGGAAAATGAGAAAAATCTACACCACTAATCGTGGTGGGTCTAGACTATAATGATCTAGATTAAGAAAGGGTTTGTGTCATGTACAATACACAAACAATTGAAATTCAAAATAAAAATAAAATAAAAATAGAAATAGGATTTCCATATGATTACTGAAAGGAGTCCATGTAAAATACAATAACAAATTGAGGAAAAAAATAAAAAATAATTAGTAACGATTTCCATACAAATATTAAAAAACTAAAATTCAAAATACAAATTTTAAAAAAATTAGAACAAAAAAAACATAATTAGTACTCTAAATTTCATATGAACATCAAAATAAAACTAAAATTCAAAATAAAATTTAAATAAAATTGTAGTTGGATTTGCAAACAAATTCAACAAAAAAAAACTAAAATTCGAAATAAAAATAGATTTGATTTCCATAGGATTAAAGGAAATATTTAAAACTAAAACAAAATTATAAATTTGATTTCTACTAACATCAAAATAAAAATAAAATTTGGAACAATACTTACTTGAGCGGTGCTTCAATACTTTTCCTTCTAATACAAGTTGCATAGATCTTAAAACAAACGAAGGGGTAAGTAATCACCTTCTACTCTTCATTCATGCTTTAATATTTTTGTAACCGTTAAAAAGTAAAGCATGGAAGCACCTCTCACTAAACTTTTGTATGCATACCCAACAAAAATAACTAAAATTTGGAATAAAAATTAAATTACCATTTTTTCCATGTGAACTACTAAGTGAAATTCCTAAAGAAATGTGATTTGTAATACAAATAAATAAAAATTATCAATTTTATTTCCATGAGAATTTTAAACAAAGATATGTAAATTCAGGATAGAAAGTAAAAATAAAATCAAAAATATAAGTTTTAAACGTATTCCTAAGTTAAATCCCTACATATATATAATCCACATAAAAATTAAATAAAATTAGCAATTTGACTTCTATATGAATTCAAACAAAAAAAAACAGATAAAAAAGAAAAAAAATCTTGAAATTTGATTTCTACATGAATTTTAAAGTAAAATATCATAATAAATGGTTCTTAATAAAAATAAAACAAAAATCACTAGCTCGATTTGTATAATTTTTTAAAAAACTAGGAATAAGATATGAAAGTAAGTTTGCAATTTGATTTCTACATGATTTTTAACGTAAAATCCTTAAATAATTGAAATCTATAATAAATTAAGTAAAATTAGTAATTTGATTTATATATGAACTCTATAAAAATAACTAAGATTTTGAATACAATTGAAAGCTATAACGTAGATATCATGAGTGTTGTCGGAGGAGACCACTCGTGAGTACAATGGTGTCGATCTATGAGGCAAGAAGATATTGCCTCATAGGGAAGCAATAGGCGGAAACGTTACATTAGAGATGAAAGCAATATCACGCTGCTCACCGGAGTCATTGAAGAGCTTTGCTAAAGGAGCTAAAAGCGCGATGACGAACAATAATTGAGCGTCTACGTCATTGCAAAAGTTAGTGACACAAAAAAAACTTGGTGATGGAGTGGCCCTTATAGAGAGGGCATGAAGCTTTGCAGGAAGGACGAGCTACATAGGATATCAATTGGTAGCTAGGAACATGCCATTGCTACTGAGGGACACGACGTAGCACGTGATGGCGGAAAGATTCTTCATATTGTTATACAATGGCTAAAGTAAGCATGCTAGCATCAGATAAGATGGGAAGTTGCTACAGTTAGTGAGGAGCAACATCGTTAAATTGACCAACGTTGACTAAAAGAAGTGAGCGTATATAACATCTTGTATTTGTATATACATGCATGAATTCGTATGAATCGAAATAAGGAGCAAAAACCTAGAGCAGAGATGTCACTACTGTATAGAATAGGTTTGAGGCCACCGGTGAGAGTATAACGGGTGTCCCTAGTTGGGATAAGTGATAGTTGTACATCTATGCATGTTGATACCGCAACATTCAACATTAAGCAATAATTAGAGTGAAATAAAAGATGGCTATACGATGAAGTATTACATTAAAAAGAGTAGCAGCTAAGAGGAATCCATCAAGAATTGGCCTTAGTATTGAAGGTTGAAGCAGAAAGTTATGGGTGGTCTATAAGAGATAGAAGACACGGTTTAGTGGGTAGCCAGCATATGAAAAAGATATGTTCAAAATAAGTTGTCCGTAATGCATCGGAATTTATGTGAGCATTGTACTCAAATACTATGTATAATAATCAATGTATTACTTGAGATTATATAGAGGTACATCGTTGTATACGTTTTGAAAAAATAGTTACTGATGGAGAAAGAATATAGGTATATAGCTACATAATATATGCAAGATGACGTGTTACTATGTTTCTAATAACCTCACCAACTTACTATTCTTAATTTTTTTTCCATCAAAACATATATACTTTAATTAAATTATTGAAGTAAAATTTTCCTTCAAACTTCTACTGTCATTTCTAATGTTTACGATGTTTTAAAAATCTAAATAGCCTATAAAATACGTTAATAATTCTCAAACATATAAATTATATCATTTTATACTATAATTTTTTTTAAAAAAATTAGCCACGTAAATACGTGAGCCATCCTACTAGTTATCCATAATTAAACGGCATTACATATAGTCAGCAGCCGCGCATATCCTTGGTGTGATTAAAAATAGCCGGTAGCTTTAGTTACTACTTCTTCTGTTTCTTCTTCTTCCGAGAAAGTAGGTTCTAGATCAGAATGTGAACATCAACATGCCATTGGCATGGGCATGGCTAGGTGAAAGGCGTGCTGGATGATTAGCTTCACAAGGCGGCATAATTAACTCCATTAAGGAACAGCATCAATCGCAACTGGGCTGGGCCTAGACCGACGCTGGTTCTGGGCTGGGCCCTACGCGGGCTCTATCAGACGGGGACGGCTATTACTCAAAATTCCAAGGTGTTTCCCGCAATTTTTTCTCTTTTCTGATTTTCACCCAAATTACCGCACCGCGCAGTCCAAACCATGGCGCTCGCGCTGCGCTGCCTCGCCGCCTCGCCGTCGCCGGCCAAGACCAACTTCCTGTCCTCCTCCTCCTCCCCGCCGTCCAGGCCCCCGAGAAGGCTGGCGGCCGGCTACAGGTGCCACTACTACCACCACGGCGACGACGGCGCCTTCCGCAAGAACTACGACCACATCCCCAAGCAGTTCCGCGAGGAGAACCTCAAAGATGGCCGTGAGCTCGCTCCCCAGTAACTTCCTCATCACCTATTTACTGTGTCTGTTTATCGATAACATCTTGCTAGGTTATGTTGTGTAGAGTTGCATCCTCCTGCGAGGGCTTGGGGGCAGCAGCAGATTCCTGTGAACTGTGAAAATATCTATTTTATCTATGCGAATAAATAACGCGCAGCTTTGCTTATGGACCACGCAGTGATAACCCACCGAATCCTGTTCTTTCTTTGTGCTTCGTTCACACCGTTACACGACATTTGAGCTACCACTTTTGCCAGAGCACAACGCCACAAGCCCACAACCTACTCAAGCCACCGCTGGCACTCAAACAGGGGGAAAAAAACAGCCACCATCCAAAAATATAGTGCTTATTCAAATATGGGACGTGTTTCATATTCCAATTCTAAATAAGTGTGTTGTTACCTCTGTACCCTCAACAAATATCCAACTTTACTTTCTAATACATTGAATATAGTACTTAGAGATAATGATTAAGGGTAGTCTAATTTTTTATAATGTCTCCTTGGTCTATGTGTAAGACAAAATACACCTTATAATTTTAGACTGAGGGAGTACTATTTACAGTTAATGGCTTATGGACTTACAAGGATATAGGACAAACCATGACATATTGGGTGGTTAACAGTTTTGGCTCAATCTCAGTGTTTATAAATGAATGATCCGATGTGTAGAATCATACGGAACTATGTAAAGTAAGCAATGATTTCAAATAAGCATAGTGTAGCATTAGGGAATAAAAAATGAGATACTTTTGTTAGTTTCTTTGAGCTATGCAGATCTATATAGCTGAGCAATATCAAAATGTAGATAACACAATTGCCCATGTATCTCTTTCAAAGTAGTAGCATTTTAGAAATCTCGTTGACTTAACTAGAACTAGGGGGTAGGGCTGTTGAAGTTAATGAGCTGTGGATGTGTCGATACCAAATATCAGTAAAAGCTCACTGATGCGCAATATATTATCTCTGTTTTACCTTTTGGCAAATGTATGACACGAATTTTGAATCGACCCAATGGTACAATAAAGAAAAATTGCCTAGGGGCAAATTCACTAGCTGGTCGCTCATAAGATGCGGTAGATGTTAGTGAGTTGACTATGCACGAGGGCTGAACATGCCAGGTTCCTGTTTTATCTTCCTAAATACTCTGTTTTAATTTTGTGATTTGTCACACTTTACTACCTTATCCCTAGCACTTTTGGTACCAGTTATTTGTTGCACTGCTTTAAAGTTTGGTGCCTTCTTGCAGTGACAGATAATTACAAGAATGTTCCTCAATTCCTTTATGGCTGAAGTACTGCCCAGATGGAAATATTTATGAATGACGACAACCCTTATAATCGGCAATCACAGAAAGTTACAGAGGTTAGTGATGGTGTATAGAGCTCTCTTCAGGTGAACTGCAGGAAAGCATTTCTGCTTCTAGGAGTTATGACGAATTCAGTATGTACACCTTGTCAGACATGCACGAGGGCCCTCAAGTTATAGCATGGGTATGGGCATGGGCTGCATCTAGGGGAGAATTGGGGGCCATGAGCATGGCAGGGCAGGGCGAGGATATAGAAGAATGAGAAGCTCCGCTCCAGATCTGCCATCATGGCTATTGGACTCTCGAATTATATTTCTTGGAATGCCTGTAAGAGATCAACTTTCTACCCTATTTCATTACCCGTGAGGCCGTGGCTTAGTAGTTATAATGTTTGAATCAATAAATTGGTAACCATTTGTTTTCATTGTTCTATTGGTAGATTGTTCCGGTAGTAACTGAGCTTATTGCTGCTCAATTTCTGTGGCTAGATTACGATGACCGCACCAAACCAATTTACTTGTATATAAACTCCTCAGGAACAATGGTAAGTACTTGTCATAACTCATAAGATGTTAACAACTTAACGTGTCATTTTAATTCATTTCCATTGTTTCTTTTATCGGCATTATGGAGGTCTAGTTATTTATATTTTCTATGCTGTAACAGGACGAAAATAATGAGCTGGTTGCATCTGAAACTGATGCATATGCAATTGCTGATTTTATCAATGTAAGCCCTTATCTTTTATCACTCAGTTAACGTGAAATTCGACATATCTTTATGCCGTTGTCATAATGTTATACATATTTGGTGTCAGTGTTTGCATATTTTGGGCATGCATCAATGAAACCATGCTTGCATTAATGGTGCACTGTTTGTGCTATCATGCCCAGGACATATCCATATATATCGAGTTTGGATAAATAATTATTGTGTATATGCTGCACATTTTCATGTCATGATTATAGCGTTCAAAAGTTTTTGCACATACCGTTGCATCCAGCCATTGGGATAGCGAGTGTACAATAGTTGAATTTGTTGTATATTTAATTGTCTTCATATTTCGCCAAAAACTAGAAGCAAGTTAAATTGCTGAAGTTCTGTCTACTATTGGAGATGGTAGCTGTTATTTAATTTGGGATTTGATAAACATCAACCGGATGTTTTTTTTGTTGAAATCACCCAAATCTAGAACCATTGGATCATTGTTGAGATTCGGGAGTATCGATTACATCCGATCCTATGATTTGATCCAACGGCCCGGTGAATTTGGATGTTAGATCCAACGGCTCACATCCGATCCTATGATTTGATCCAACGGCCCGGTGAATTTGGATGTTAGTTAAGAAAAAAACATCCGGATGATACCTATACACTCCCATTTAATTTTGTTTCTTAGCTTCTGTTTGCACAGTTTTACTATGTAAGGGCAATTAGTTGACTTGAATCATGAAAAGTGAATCTGCAAACGATGGTTTCTTTGACCTTTCGCATGGTGCAGTTACACATTAACAGAGTCTTTTCATGAATAAAGCACATGGGATGAAGTTAAAGTGGCAGAATCAATAAATATTTGGCAAGGATATCTTAAATTGAACCAGGCGCAGTTCAGGCTTGATTGTTTTCTGTACAGTTCGAGTGAGGTGAAGTGACAGCTGCTGGTAGAGAGTAGTAGCTTACACATTTTAATGAATCTGTGACACAGTCTGCAGTAGGGAACACGATACCTCATAGCCGAGAGATCAGGACAATGTCGGCAAGGGACCAAAGACTAAACATTATTAACAATCTGAGGTAACTCATGGCTCTTATTTCGAGTGGTAACTGTGCTAAACCATGACATGGAAGGCATTTTTTGGAAACAGGACAAGCATAATATATATTTCTTTCATACACTGTGCTCAGATTTTATCTGCTTTAAAGCTAACTAAACTATTGAAGCTATTTTGCCAATATAAACAATGCTTATTCTGATTTTTGTATCATATTTTTCTTGGTTTTATAGCGAAGCAAATCCAAGGTTTACACAATCAATCTGAGCATGGCGTATGGTCAGGTTGCAATGCTTCTTTCCCTGGTGTCAAGGGTAATAGAGGAGTGCTGCCAAATTCAATCAGTATGTTACTTTTCTAAGTTTTTTGCTCCCTTTTGCATGTGCATTTGTGCATGCATGTATGGCTGACATGGGGCACTCTTAAAAATCTTTGATGTGCATCACTGAACTGCAGCTAAACTATACCTGCCTAAGGTCCACAAATCTGGTGGAGCTGCCATTGATATGTGGATTAAGGTCACACTCAGTTCTTCTTTTTGATATCTTATCATCTGGATGACTCCATGCACGCTTCTCCCTGTATTATGCACTGAATATTTTATTTTGTGTTCAGGCAAAAGAGTTAGATACGAACACGGATTACTACCTGGATCTTTTGTCTAGAGGAGTTGGTAAACCAAAGGAAGAGCTTGCAGAATTTCTCAAGGGTCCGAGGTACTTCCGTGCACAAGAGGCCATCGATTGTGGGCTTGCTGATACGATCTTGCACTCACTGGATGGTTCGTTCAAGCCAAAGGTATCTTTCGGTCCCTCTTCATCTCTGTGTCATATAGGTAGCATTCCACTGACTATTTCTTCCTTGTGGATTAGGATCTGACCGCACTGCTGGCGAAAGCACAGGAGACGCGGCAATCGGGGAAGCGCGCAGCAGCTGGAGCTGGGCGATGGACAGCTCCGACTGCACCCAGATAGATTAGAACGTTGCATCGAGACAATATGCTTATGTTGATGATAGTATGGTTTCTCCTATATATACATAGCGGCCTGCCTGTTGTATACTTTTGCAAGGAAGATCTCGGCCGGAGTCCGTGGTAGATTCAGGCTGGTGAAATGGTGCATACTATAGCCACCAACTGTGATATTCATCATCTATGTGTAACTTTTGCCACCTTCCGGCCGCAGCTATTGTATTTTCTGACAGATCTCACTGGCGGAAATGCTAATACCAGTCATTCAACTCAGCAGATGCTCCAGACTGTTGCATGATCAGTGGTTATTTTAATGTGTTTGCTGTTACATGGATCAGGGAGGTCTTGGCTTGTCCAGTGACAATATGGGCATGTTTGGGGCTGTGGCTGGGCTGAAAAGTTGTTTTTGACTTGGTGAGCTGTAAAGCAGTTATAACCAGCGGTTGTGGCTTTTCTTGAGAGACCGTTTGACAAACTAATGGCTGTGGCTTTTCTTGAGAGGTGCAGATGCAATGGCGACCATATGGCTGGGTGGGAAGGGGGCGACCAACGGGGGCTGGATTGGGAGGAGGGTAGGCAACCGGGTGACCGGGCGGTGTGGAAGAGGTGGCTAGCGAGAAAGAGGCAGCGACACTTCGAACCAAGGAGGTGGCTATGCACCGAGGCAAAGAGGAGGACAAGCGGAGAAGACGGGGAGGTGGTCGAGCGATCAAGACAGGGTGGAGAAGACAGGGAAGCCATAGCACCTCCCCAGCTGCAGCAGCTTTTGAGCTGCTTTTGTTGCCTAGCTTTGAAGCTACTTTGCAGCCGGGCCGTTTGGGGGAGGCTTCGGCTCAGAGCTGTAGCACAACCCCAGACAGGCGCTATATGATCTGAAATTTTGGAAGCTTCGATGTACTACTGTATATGAGCAATCAACTTCGTTTTTGCTGTGTCGATGTACACTTTACACAGATAGCTTTACTCTAGTACATTCCACATTGCACCTGTCTATGTCTGCATGCACCCAAATACATGTATGTGACACGTTATATGCATGTATACATGGTCGTCTTGTGATCGCTTACTTCCTGGAGAGGAGCTTGGAGACGAAGAAACCGAGCGAGAATGCGGCGATGGCGGCGGCAATCACCTCCTTGTTCTTCCTCGCCGCCTCCACCAAACCGTCCGCCCACTTCAAGTCCGCGAACTCCTCCAGCTCCCCCACCACCCGCTCTTTCCAACGGCCGCACACCGTCGTCTTCTCCCGCTCCGCTTCCTCGGCCGCAGCAACAGCCTTGGCCCTCTCTTCCTCGCCGCGTCGCCTCGCCATCTCAGCCAGGCTCTCCCGATCAAACGCCTCCTCGGTAGGCCGAGCTGCTGCCTCGGCCTTTGGCTTCATCACTTCTTCTTTCCTCACGCCCGGCGTTGGACTCTGCTCTTTCTCCTGTTTGCGTCTCTTGGCCTCCTCCTCCTCCTTCTGCTTGTCGTCCGGCGCCTTCTTGAGTGACTCCTTCTCCTTTGGCATCGGCGGCTTGGTATCCTGTTGCTCCTCCTTGGGCTTCTTGATCTCGGCTATGGTGGTGGGCGCTGTGGCCGGGCGCTTGGGCACGGTGAGAGTGAGCACGTTGGCTTCGAAGCGGCCGCTGATCTCTTCGAGGTTGGCGGTGGAGGGCAGCTGGAATACCTTGTGCAAGCGGACGAACTTGCCGTCGGCGCCGGCCGGCGCTGGCCGCGGACGGTGAGCCTACCCGTGCCGTCCACTTGCACCCTGAAATCTTCTTTCTTGAAGCCTTTTGTTTTAATCAACACAAACCAAGGAACACCCAGTCATGCATGCAACTGTGTGTATGTATATACGTATGCCAAAGAAAGTAGATGATGTGGCGCCAAAAAAAAAAAAACGAATTTTGCAGATGACGATCACCTGAGAGGTTGAGGCGAAGTGTAAAGTTGGTGGCGTTTTCCTGCCACTCGGGCTTGGGGTCGAACTCTTGATCAGCTGCTTCTGCTGGAGCCTCGGTTCCTCGCTTGGTTGCCATGAAGTCCAAAGTAAGGATACGTACGTGTGCTGCTAGATTAATTGTTGTTAGCTAGCAAGCATCGGTACCGCGCGTATATATTGGTGCCGGTGAATGATTGTTCCAACCTTCCTTCTTCTTACGGGCATGAAAGAAACAAGTTTGGATCGAATTCGTTCGTGTCTCTGCCGAGGAGTATAATAGCTAGTACCTGAGGAAAAGTTAGGAATCTATCTATGTTCCTTCGCCTTGGGGCGTGAGCTAGCTTGACTGGGAGGGAGGAGAAACGAATGCAACGATACCATACCACCTGAATCAATGCTTCCTTCCTTGTCCCCGTCACCTCAAATAGTTATGGGTTGCTGAGATTAAGATGCTCAAATTAATGGCCAAGGAAAATGAGGTGAGCTCGGCTCGTCGTCTTCAGACGTTGCTAGCCGGCCAACACCAGTGAGGGAAGAATTCATGCCACCTAAGTATGATAACTCCTCCCCGCTAATTAAGAAGCAAGAACTCAGGAATAAATGATGTTTCTTCAACAAGAGGCAGCTCCAACGAGGATTACTCTCAGAAGCACAGATTTTCTTCAGGTTGCTGCAGCGACACTGTCCCCAGTCTCGCGCGAAGGAAATTAATTAGCAAGCCGCCTGCTTATCGGACACAGCCGTTTCTGACGCCTGCCTCTGTTAATCAGGAATTCCATAATTACCTGGTGACTTTTAGCACAAGAAGATGGATGTCTGTTGTTAGTTTCCCCTATTCTGCTGTAGCGGTTGCATGGAAGCACCTCTCTAACAAGAGAGCTTTTTTCCCTGTTTGAAATTGTATCGGCTTCTCTGTTTTCCTTGTTTCGTGACCTCTCCTGAATATTTTGCTGTATGTTTTCCTTTATCTTAATACATTGGCAGAGCTCCTGCCTTATCTTCAAAAAAAAAAAATTTGTATCGGCTCGCTTTCAATCATGAGTCATGTACGCCAATTGCTATTTTTTCTTGCTGCTACTTTTTTTAATGTATAGCAGAGCTCTCGTCATTTCTTTCAAAAAAATAAAAATAAATAATGTTTGTTCTGATATGTAAGACAATGAGCCACACTAAAATCCTTACACTCAAAAACAGTGCAGACGGAAATGCCAAACCTGCTCAACATTAGAGCAAGAGCGCTTTTACGGTACAATAAGTCCAATATGGATCTATATTTTTTTTCCCAATCTCATGGATCAGATTAGCTAGTATTTATTTATACTTCATTCGATACCATAGCAGTAGAAATACCTTGACAAATCAATAGCTATATCTAATTTTTACTAACCACCGTATACTATCAGTATAATACACCGTTAAATTTCAAATCTCTCTAGAGTAAACAGCACCAAATGAACAGAGCAAAAGAAGTTTCTCAATCTCTCCCTTCTTTTCGGCTTTTCACCTCCTCTCCCTGCTGTGGTGAGACGTCCATCCTTGCAAGAGGTCCCAGAAAAATGACCTGCAGAGGCAGAATTGTAAGAGTTAGCTAACAGAAACCTATTGAGCAAATCAAAACATGCGTGTATGTAGCAATTGAATAATACCGACCCCCTGTTTCACTCGCTTACAGAACAGCCAGCCATAGATCTTCTTCTTTGCCAGTGTTATCTTGGCAACGGCGACGCCCTTATCTGCATCATCCGCTCTCGCCTCCATTTCTGTCAAGTTACGTCCAACCCTGAAATGGGAACCTGCAAGAAGGCTTCCATTTTCTTGAGGGCAGTGGTAACAGTGGCACTGCCTTGCTGAAGAGAAATTTTACAGTGGATACTATATATAGTAAGTAGTGGTAATATAAATTAAATCTAACCATCCATTCCTCAAAGGCATTTTAGACTTTTCCCATCCACTCATCAGGGGTGTTTTACACTTTTTCTAATTCGTTTTCAGTTTTGGATTCACCGAATACCTGGTGATCTTCAAAGGCCTCTTATCTATTCATCAGGATCGCAAGATGTATTTTACCACAGAGGACAAATAGTATGACGGAATTTTTTACCCTTTTACCTCTATCTGAATTTTATTACCAATACTACAAGTGGTAATAAATAACTAGATCTAAATTGATTTCAACCAATATATTCAAATAAATGGACGGCTTGTATTGATTTTAATCCATCGTAAAAGAGCTCATCTCCCAAGGTTTCCTGGTGGAACCTGTCAAATCTTTTCAATTTGAGAAGGAAACACTACATGACTCTATTTCCGCTATTGATGTGTTAAATGGTAATTTCGTGATATATAACTTACAGTGGTTTTTTAGTTTCATGTTAAAAAATTTTGAATTTACGCTGCATTAGCCTGGCCGTTCCTTCAACGAGACCGGTCAGAAGTAAAGCAGTGAATGGCGCAAGCAACATTGTGCAGTGCTGGGTCGCCTCCTCCCTCTCATTACGGCCAGCACGGGAAGCGGCTCGCCGGATGCCAGTTTCAAAGCGCATGCATGTTCGTGTTCTCTCGTAGGCCACGTCTCGGGGCGACAATGGGCCGACACGGCATGAGATGCTGGGGGAGGATGGTGATGGTACACGCGAGACATCAGAGTTTAGTCTGCAGGCGGCGGCGGTCCGGGAAGGGAGGCTCGGCAAGCACCGGTGGAGTGGAATCTGGAGCTACGGAAGAACATCAACTTGGTCGGAGGCGAAGGTACGTGTTCTCTGCGCTCGAACCTGGCATTTAGGACAGATTTCCGATTCATTCCGACAGGGCCGTTGCTGTTCAATCTCACAGATTAGGCCGGCACAATAAGAGCAGGATCTGTGCGTTCCTCCCTCCATTATTTTGCCTTAGTACTGCTCCATAAAATTGGCACTTGGTTGCTTAGATTTAAGTCCAAATTGAGGCGCGTGACTAGTAACGTAGGTTTAAGTCCAATTTGAGTCCATGAATGAATAATAGGTAGGTGGTTTGTGACGCAATACGTCAGGCTCCAGTTGTACAGAGACTCGGAGAACTCCCAGGAGAAGAGGAGAAAGACTGTCAGTGCCATCAGGTTAGCATAATGTTTCTTTATATCCGACCTGGTGTTGCACATGTTGATATGTGGTGGTCATTTCTTTTGCAGGCCGGAATAGTGATGGGGATCCAATTTGCACGAAAGAAACTAGTTTGGACCGAATTCGTTCGTCTCTCTGCTGAAGAGCAGCGAGGTGCGTGTAAGACGTGAGGAAAGGTTAGGCATCTCTCCATCTCGTTTTACGAGGGTAGGGTAGGGTAGGCAGATGAGAAATTATCACCGGGGCGGGTTGCCCAGAAAGCAGAGACAGAGACAGGAAGACCGGAGACTGACTCACCCACGAACGATATTTCGGGATTGCTGATCTGCAAAGCGGCTTTGCCTCTGGCTGCTCTGCAAGTCACGAGGAATTTGACAAGTTACCTGACGCTATCCGTGATGATTTTTACAGCAAGATAATGGCGTTTAACGGCAGCACGGCCTGTGCTAAGAGCACTCCTTTCCTTTGTCTCTTCATAGTGGCGAACCACGATTTTCGCAGTAGTTAGGCTCGGGGTGGGCTGAGCAAGTGAGCAGAGCAGTGAAGGTATAGAGAGAGAGAGAGAGACCACGCTCTTGTCGTCTTCGTTGGTTCGTCGTCCTCTCCGTCTACAAGGCCCAAAGGTAAAGAGGTGCTCGCAACAAACACCTTTCTTTTCTTGTAAGATCCTTTACAATTGGAGGATTCGCGGTGAAATTCAGTATTTTGTGTTTCCTTCTTACCTAGGGTATGATCTGACCGTGGATTCCTCTCATGCCTTCCTCCTCCTCTCTTTCTGCTCTGCCCTAGCCATCTTGCCTCCAATTTGCTCTTCATTTTTCAACGGGGACTTCTTCTTCTTCTTCTTCATTTGATAAAGTATCCAGCGCTAAGTCTTTGTGCGGGTTTCTCAATTCACCTACGTCTCTCGCGCACTTTCCCCCTGGTTCTTTGTTCTTGTAATATTATTATTGCCTTTTACCATTCACTTGGTTTTTTAAGCCAATTATCCTAGCCTGATTTTACCCTATCCTTCTCCGCACACTGTTTCCTTATTCTTGTCTGCTGCGATGACTTCGAACCCCAAAGTCCAGTGGAATACTCGATCATTATCCACTGCAATTTATTTATGGATTTTTTTATTAAACCAGAGTTAGTAGCAGAAAGTCGTCGTTGGTGGCTTAGTTGTTTGGACAAGAACCAATTATGAGTGGATCTAGAAGCCTTTATTTTTTTTTTCCTGTGTTGATTTTTCTTTGAAAGACAGGTACTTGTAATTGCCCCCAGGTATCTTCCCCCTAGTTGGGATGTAGCACAATTTCTTCTTCTTAGATAATTGCACACCATGGATGCTTGGCTTGGTACAGAAATTGCCGAGCTTTTGTGTGGCAAGACTATGCGCAATTTGCGCATCAAAACATTCAAAAATATTAATTGCATGCAGTCTTCGGTATCTTGTCAATGTCTAATCAGATCATTCCGTACGCAATTGCCTTCCAATTTATAAATAGCCTTACCCCGTTATACATTCCGGAAAGCGATATAATATGTTTGTAGTTAGCTCGAACCACTCAAACGAGGATTTGTCATTGCTTAGAATGATGTAGACCCTCCCTTGACTGGTTCTCGTCTGTGTTACTCCGTCGTAGAGACAGGTAATGACAGGATATTTGCGAAGGTTGCAATGCGTCATTGCTTTTTAAGGTGCATACACCTTCCCTGCTTCACAAACCACTCCACCCTGTCATTTGGTCCTATCCTGATACCAGCTGAGCTGAGTAGTCTCTCTTCTCCTTCCATTCGAAGTTTCGACTTGGCAAGTTCTATATATTGCATTCTTCCATTGTTTGCTCTTATTTGAACATGTTCTGAAGAATTAGTTCAAGACTTGTTTTTGTTCTATATGGTATGGTTAATCTTGTAAGTATTGCTAGCTCCCTTGGCTATTCTGTTTTGTTGAGTTTTACACAAAGTTCCTTTGATGTTCATCCAAGTTTGTGGTTTGTCAAGCTTAGTAATGTTTGCAAGAGATTTGAATTCTTTCACTTTACAACGAGAGTTTTGTTTCTGAAGAAACTTGCGGCCTAATGGAACTGTTTAGAGCTACGTTGTAGACAGCTGTTTTCTTCAATGCGAGAAATGAAAATTTAGCTTCACCGTGCTTCATATTTACATTAAATAGTTGATTTTTGTATATTCCTAGATGTTTGGCGAGGTATAACTCTTTGATTTTCTCAGCCATTGTGATCATGATTAGTTTCTTCCGAAACACGAGTTTAGAAGGCGTTTGACTCTGTGCTTATATTGAGCCTGGGGATGCTTGTTGACTGAATGATGTGCTTAAGGAGGAAATTTGAACTGAATTGTTTCTCATCATGTAGTTGCTATTGCCAGCTTTTTCTTTTTCTGAAACGGAGCTAGTGGCAATTATGGACTAGCTTGTCAGTGCTTATTCACATCACTCTCATTACTAATTTGGCTTTATGATATATGAAATGAGACATCCAGGTACTATCAGAAGTGATCGAAGGACCGCAACTATGGGCAATTTGTTTTGCTGTGCTCAGGTTGATCAGTCTACCGTGGCCATCAGAGAACAGTTTGGAAAGTTTGACAGTGTGCTTGAGCCAGGATGCCACTGCCTGCCTTGGTTCGCTGGGAAGCGTATAGCTGGACATCTCACACTCAGGTTGCAGCAACTGGATGTGCGCTGCGAAACTAAGACAAAGGTTCATCCTAAACTCTCTTTAAGTTATATGGAAACCATTTTTTTTAAAAAAAATATGGCTCTCATTTTAATCCCAGTAGAAATTTCAAATACTAACATTAAATTGTTCTATTGATGATTATCTAGTTCTTTTTGGATTGTAAAGCAACATAAATAACTGTTTCGGGACAAGACTGTTTGCTTATTACTTTCTTTAATGAAACTGAATTACACTGAAAAGTTAGAATGTTAGATAGATAACCTGTTGATGGTAAGTTACTCCCTCAATTTCCAGACGTGACACGCTTTGACTTGCCATGTGGATACAATTCTGAAATGACTACCACATGACATGCGGAAACTTTTCTGTATAATCTTATTTAGTCATCTTTGTTCACCTCTAGTTAAGTATCTGAAATGTCACAGTGCCACCGATATTGTGTTTTACATTTTTTTGCTTTGATTTTATCAATTGCCATGATGTTGCTGACATTTGAACGTCTGCAGGACAATGTTTTTGTCAATGTTGTCGCATCTATTCAGTACCGAGCTCTGGCTGGTAAAGCAAGTGATGCATTCTACAAACTGAGCAACACAAGGTCCCAGATCCAAGCCTATGTCTTTGATGGTAGGAATTACTGGAACAAATGAAAATATCCGTTGCTTACCATGTCTTTTTCTATGCTTTGTTTCTTTTGCTAGTTTTTGAGGTTATTATACTAGGTTTTTGATAAACATCACTCGGATGTTTTCTTAGATAAAAAACATTCAAATTATGAAGCGTTGGATCTACTTTAAGATCCGTAAGCCGTGAAAAGAGATAGGATTGTGTTTTGATGGAAGGTTTGATACTTTGATCTAAGGATCCAAAATTTGAATGTTTTAAGAAACAAAAACATCCAGATGAAGGCTAGACACACCCATTATACTATTACTGATAGTGTCAACTAACTTGGGGCTATGATTGATATCAACAGTGATCAGGGCAAGTGTGCCAAAGCTCAACCTGGATGATGCTTTCGAGCAGAAGAACGACATAGCAAAGGCCGTTGAGGATGAACTTGAGAAGGCTATGTCGGCTTATGGCTTTGAGATCGTGCAGACACTCATTGTTGACATTGAGCCAGATGAGCATGTCAAACGAGCGATGAATGAGATCAATGCAGGTTATTCTTTAAGCTCTAGCACGATCAGAGTGTGACACACAAATACGGTACTCTAGCCTCTTACGGATAAGTAGGCAGGGTCTGACAATTCATGTTTTGCAGCTGCAAGGCTGAGGGTGGCTGCAAACGAGAAGGCAGAGGCAGAGAAGATCGTCCAGATCAAGCGTGCCGAGGGTGAAGCAGAAGCCAAGTACCTGTCCGGTCTCGGCATCGCCCGCCAGCGCCAGGCCATTGTGGATGGTCTGAGGGACAGCGTCCTTGGGTTCTCAGTCAATGTGCCTGGCACCACTGCCAAGGACGTGATGGACATGGTGCTCATCACCCAGTACTTCGACACCATGAAGGAGATCGGCGCATCGTCCAAGGCCTCGTCGGTGTTCATCCCCCACGGCCCTGGCGCGGTGCGTGACATCGCCACGCAGATCCGCGACGGCCTTCTCCAGGGCCAGTCTGCCACTCATTAGCAGTTTACTCCACTAGTATCTATGTTACAGCGGGTTTGCTAACTATGCCTACCGTGAGATAGGATGATGCATGCCTATGTCGGCTTTCTTCTCTCGAACCATGTGTGGTCTGGACCGTGTAATGTCATCGTACTTTGGGATGTGATTTGTGCAAGGAACTGTTGGAAAAGATGCGAGAATAAGAGCAAGTTTTTATTTATTATTCCATATAACAATATGAGTACATATACATGATTCAAAAATGGCCATACTGACATAATTAAGAAGATGAAATAAATTATGTAGACTATGACATTCGTGAGAAGAATCATGTCTACTATGGCAGTTTGGAGGTATTTATGAATGATTGCTCTCAGATTTTGGGTATATTTGAAGGTTATAAACCTTCAACTACAATCACAAATCGGCAAAACAATCAATCTAGTAAATAAGACCTCAAATCCTTACCACCTTATCATGCACAATAAGAATTGACAACAGGATTCACTGCTATTCAAGCCTTAAATAATAGATCAAGTTCAGAACAGAATGTGTTTGATCAGTATATAACTTAATACACCAACCGAACCAAGAGTATCAATCAGAACCAGTTCTAAGCATGTAACATTTAAATCACCGACGAATAATCAATTGCAGATGACTGCAATATTAGTTCAATTCGATTAGCGAGGCTAAAGTAGTTACTGCAATTGATTAGGGAGCTAGCCGAGCCAAAATGTTACTACTGGAACAAAAGTACTAGACACAGAAGAACATATCTGAACTGAACAATGACTTCAGGCTTTCAGAAAGTGAATCAAATCAATAATTCTAAGCATGCAAGTCTACCAATTTAAGGCCTTATTTACAGGATAAATCGTTTATACCATGGATAACCCTAGAATCATCACAGAACAATACCTCACCCTCCAGCCAGCAAGATTCAAATGCAATATCTGAGAGAAACTTACAACAGAACAACACTCAAAGCTATTCAGTAGGACGGGCTAGGCACTATATAAATGGTTGTCCCAAAAATCCGATTGCCGCCGCTTGTGCCGCGGAGGAGATGGCCCGGATCACAGAGATACAGAGCCCTTACTGCACTTGTGACACACCGAGTACAGAGACAAGCCTCAAATGACAGCCGCACAAAATACCTCACAACTTTGCCTCCAGAACTTGATCCAGATCAAAAATAGGTGTTCAGATGAGCTCTAGTTCTTGTTGGATGCAAGAACCCCACTCGCACAAGATCGCACCAGACGAAGACACTGGCAAGCCCAGGTCCTTGACAAGCACAGAGCCGAGCCTCGCAGCCGAGATTCACACCTGAACCCACTCCTTGCCAATCAAGCTCCCTTGCGCCAAAAAGCTCAATCGACCAGACCCGAGAGAGGAGAACACACAGAAGATGAAGAGCAAAGGAAATCTTGATCTTTTGTTCTGAGAATTGCATATATCTTGAAGTTAAGTGGCGCCGTTATTTTCTCGAAGTTAGATGACTCGTTATTTTGCATAGTTTGTGTGCTTTTTTTTTACCTTTTTTTACTTTTCTGGGTTTTCTTTTTTTTTCTAATTTCTTATCATTTAGAGAGCATTTCGATGTGAGGAACCTTCAAAAAAAAATTCAAAGTTTTTTCGGACAAAATCTGTTCAAAATTCAAAAAGAAAAATTTTAATCCGGTTCTTTTATTAACGAAATTTTGGCCAAAAATTCAAAATTTCTGAAATTTTTGCAAAATTGAACTGATCAAAAAATGGTTCAAACGATGATAAAAAACTTTGAATTTTTTTTTAAAGGTTCCTCACACATCAGAAATGCCTCTCTAAATGATAAGAAATTAGAAAAGAAAAAGAAAATCCAGAAAAGTGAAAAAAAGGTAAAAAAAACAAGGGGGCACACAAACTATGGGGCAAAATAACGAGGTCGTCTAACTTTAGGGCAAAATAACGAGGACCACTTAACTTTGGGGCATATATGCAATTTTCTCTTTGTTTCTGTGTCTCTGGAGAGGAAGCTCACGAACCATAATATATTCGAAGCCAGCGACGCAGAGGTTGGAACAACCATCTTGAAGATCAGCACCATTGCACAACCACAGCGGCAAACTCGGAAGAGTTGACGACCTCCATTCGCTGGTGCCCTCATCACATGCTCGGTACCACCAGAATCCATGCTGCTCGCCTCAAGAACCGGCGCCGCCGCCCACATTCTGGAACAGATGATGACTCAGTCCTCATCTTACCTTTCGCAGAGGTGAAGTAGCCCTAGCAGGCCAACGAAATAGGCCCACCAAGGAAAATCGGGCTGGCCCACTTCCAAATCCAGACTTATCAAAATTTCACAATAATCCCCACCAAAATTTTGAAAGTTGGAGAAGTAACTTTGTTTAATATACAAAAGTTTGACAGTGAGTACCTTTCGGATTTGAACTCATTGTCTAGTTACAAGCATTCAGTCTCTACACAGACGAAGGAGGACTGAAGCCTTGATCCTATGCTTTGGTGTGAGAGACTTCTCACTAGTAACACTATGTACAAGGCAGCTTTTATTTTAGCTTTCGAGTTAGGACTTTCCGATCATGTCCTAGTATCTTTATTCATGAGTATCTTTTGAAAGTATACCCAACCTTCCATTAAAGGTGACCTCACGATTATACTCACATAGGTGAGTTCTCCAAGGAGTCCTGTAGGACAACTCCTTTTGCCACATGGCATTGAACTCATTAAAAGCTTATAGCTCAGCCTGCCATACAGAAGAGCATTGCAGCTAATAGGACCCTTAGATGTGCTCTTTTAGATCACACAGTTTGTTTTCCTAAAGCCTAGTTCACGGGATCTCCGCTCTTCTAGGATAGGTTACTACCGATGTGATCCTCTCAAATGGGTATGAGTCCCATTCTTTTAGATGCTGTAAGAATGACCTTCCGCGCCATTCCTTTAGTGAAAGGATCGGCCAAGTTCCTTTCAGACTAGATGTATTCTACAGCAATTACACCCGTCTCTCTGGCATGCCTTAGCGATTTTAATCGCCTCTTTATGTGTCTTGACAACTTCATATTATCCTTACTACTCTTCACCTTCACCAAAACGGTTTGGTTATCGCAGTAGGTAAGGATAGCTGGAATTGGTTTTTCCAGCACTGGTAGGTCAGAAAGGAGTTCTCTAATCCATTCTGCCTCTACAGCTACTGAGTCAAGAGCTACTAGCTCAGCCTCCATGGTGGATCATGTAAAAATAGTCTGTTTGGAAGACCTCCACGATACAGCCCCACCTGCTAGAGTGAAAACATAGCCACTCGTAGCCTTCATGTCATCCGAGTCACTGATCCAGTTAGAGTCACTGAATCCTTCTAGGACTGTAGGATGACCAGAATAGTGTATTCCCAAATTCATTGTTCCCTTTAAATATGTAATGACTCTCTCTAGTGCTATCCAATGATCATCTCCTGAGTTGGACGTATAACGACTTAACCTGCATACAACATATGAGATGTCTGGCCTAGTCGCACTAGCTAAGTATATTAGGGAACCAATAATCTATGAATATCTTAGTTGGTCCTTACCTTGACCCAAGTTCTTTTTCAGCTTAGTGTTTGGATCATAGGGTGTGGCAACCGGCTTGCAATCTACAAAGCCAAAGCGATTAAGCACTTTGTCCACATAATGAGATTGAGACAGTGTAATCCCATTCTCACCCTTTATAAGTTTAATGTTTAAAATCACATCAGCTTCACCCAGATCTTTCATATCAAAGTTCTTGGAGAGGAACGACTTTGTTTGATTAATTACATCCATATTGGTTCCAAACAATAGTATGTCATCTACATATAAACATAGAATGACACCTTCACTCCCTTTGAATCGATAGTACACACACTTGTCGGCTTCGTTTACACAAAAGCCAACAGAAATCATTGTATTATCGAATTTTTCATGCCATTGCTTGGGAGCTTGCTTTAGACCATAGAAGGATTTCATCAATCGACACATTCTGTTTTCCTGTCCTTTTACCACAAATCCATCTGGCTGCTGCATATAAATCTTCTCGTGCAGCTCTCCATTTAAGAAAGCGATCTTTACATCCATTTGATGTACTAGGAGTTTATAAGAAACTGTCAGTGCCAAAAGTACTCGGATTGAGGGTAATCTGGCCACAGGAGAGTAAGTGTCAAAATAATCTTCGCCCTTCTTTTGCGTAAAGCCTTTAGCCACCAAACGGACCTTGTACTTTTCAATAGTACCATCGGGCCTATGCTTCCTTATAAAGATCCATTTGCAGGCCACTAGCTTGCAACCTGTTGGAAGATCTACTATCTCCCAAGTCCCATTTGAGACGATGGAATCCATCTCACTTTGGACTGCCTCCTTCCAGTACTCTGCATCTGGTGATGCATATGCCTCTGAAAGGCTTCGTGGTTCATCATCCATGACATAGGTGACATAGTCATCGCCGAAGGACTTTTCAGTCCTTTGCCTCTTACTCCTTCTCAACTCCAATTCTAGAGCCATGTCATCCACGATAGAAGGAATAGAGTATTCATGAGAACCATTAGGTGTGCTATCTTCTTTCGCTCTCATAGGAAAGATATTCTCAAAGAATGTCGCGTCACGGGACTCCATAACAGTATTTACTGCAATGTTTGAAACCTCGGACTTGACCACTAGAAATCTATAAGCTGTGCTCTGATGAGCATACCCAATAAAGACACAATCCACAGTCTTTGAACCGAGCTTTTTTTTCTTCGGTAAAGGTACATGAACCTTGGCCAAACAGCCCCAAGTCCGAAGAAATGACAAGTTAGGTTTTCTCCCCTTCCATCCTTCATAAGGTGTAACCTCACGATTGCGAGGTGCAATCCTATTTAGGACATAATTAATTGTGAGAGCAGCCTCACCCCACCATGAGTTAGGCATACCTGAACTTTGTAACAAAGCATTCACTAAGTCACAAATAGTTCGGTTCTTTCTTTCAGCCACTCCATTGGATTGAGGTGAGTATGGTGGTGTAAACTCATGTATTATACCACTTTCTTCACAGTATTGAGAGAATTCCTTAGGAATATATTCTCCTCCCCAGTCCGACCTTAATCCCTTTATTGTCTTTTCTGGTTGATTTTTAACTTCAGCCTTATAGACTTTAAAGTATTCTAGTGTTTTATCTTTGGTTTTAAGTAAATAGATGTAACAAAATCTAGTTGCATCATCTATAAGAGTAAAGAAATATCTTTTGCCACCTTTAGTTAATATACCATTCATTTCACAAATATCTGAATGGATTAATTCAAGAGGTGAGGTGGTTCTGCCTTCAACCGTATAAAACGGTTTCCGAGGCTGCTTAGCTTGAACACACACTTCACATTTGTGATTTTTCTCAAGCTTATATTTAGGAATAATCTCCATCTTACTCAGACGCTCAATGGCTTCATGATTAACATGACATAAACGAGAATGCCATAAGTCAATATTATTATCCTGATATGAAGACTGAAATACATTTATATTATTATCAAAAGTAGAAATGCGGAACATGCCTCCGCAATCATAGCCTTTTTCTAAGAACAAACCAAAATTGGTCAACACGACCTTATTGGACTCAAAGACTAACTTTATTCCTTGCCGGCACAGCATTGACCCGCTCAACAGGTTGCGAGTCATCGCAGGTATATACAGTACATCCTTAAGAACAAGCGTCTTGCCTGAAGTCAGCTCCAGACTTACTTGTCCTATCCCACGCACTGCAATCGCTGCACCGTTCCCCACTAGAACGGTTCCACTTGCTGCACCCTGAAAAGAGGAGAAATAAGTCCGATCAGTGTATATGTGTCTAGTAGCACCTGTATCGATCCACCAATCAGAAGATGAATCTGCCATAAAGGCCAAAGGTACATACCCACTAGTGGAGGTGCCTGCACCAGGATCTCCGGTTTCTGCAACAGCCACATGCACCTGGGCCTTAGCCGCCTTTTGTTGTTCAGGCGTTGGCCCCTTTTCTCTTCGGTTGCGGCACGTCGCAAATGAAACAGACAATCTCCGTCTTCTTCTTTTTCATGATTTTAGTCTTGACATTGTTCGTAGGAGGTGACTTCTTGATCTTCTTCATATTCTTGTTTTGGGTCTTGTGCTCAACGAGATTAGCCTGAGCGGAAGCCTTTATCTCTCCATAGCTATTTTTGGACTTCTCCTCGACATTAATAGCGGCGGCTAGTTCACCAAACGTCAGCCGCTTCTTCAAATGTCGACTGGCTGTGATGAAGTCACGCCAGGAAGAAGGCAATTTAGCTAGGATCACATTCACCTGAAAACCCTCTGGTAGAACACACTCGTACTGACCTAAGTCGCGTACGAGGAGCTGCAGTTCATGGATTTGCTCCATGATGGATTTGCCTTCAACCATTTGGTAATTCAGGTATTTAGCTGTAATGAAGGACTCATTTCCATTATCACTCTCAGCGTACTTATCATTAAGCTCCATCCAAATCTTGCGTGCCTCCGTGAAGTTCACATATACGTTAAAAAGCCTATTTGATAGGATGGCTAAGATGCGGGCTAATGCCGAGGTGTTAGCCTTCTCCCAACTGGCCCTTTTCGCAGTCATGCGATCAATTTTGGCCTCGTCAGTCACATCATCCCCTGGAAGGGGTGGCATCTCTTCGCTAATGGCCCAGAATAGTCCGAGCTCAATTAGCCAGAGTTTCGCCCTAGCCTGCCAGCGTTTGAAGCCGGCCCTATCAAAAACATCAGGCTTAATTGCGTCTGAGGACATAGAAGCCATTGATATACCAATCGGATTTCTGGATTGTTGGAAAAGATGCGAGAATAAGAGCAAGTTTTTATTTATTATTCCATATAACAATATGAGTACATATATATGATTCAAAAATGGCCATACTGACAAAATTAAGAAGATGAAATAAATTATGTAGACTATAGCATTCATGAGAAGAATCATGTCTACTATGGAAGTTTGGAGGTATTTATGAATGATTGCTCTCAAATTTTAGGTATATTTAAAGGTTATAAACCTTCAACTACAATCACAAATCGACAAAACAATCAATCTAGTAAATAAAGCCTCAAATCCTTACCACCTTATCATGCACAATAAGAATTGACAACAGATTCACCGCTATTCAAGCCTTAAATAATAGATCAAGTTCGTAATGAATGTGTTTGATCAAGATATAACTTAATACACCAACCGAACCAAAAAGATCAATATGTAACCAGTTCTAAGCATGTAACATTTAAATCAGCTGACGAATAATCAATTGCAGATGACTGCAATATTAGTTCAATTCTGATTAGCAGGCTAAAGTAGTTACTGCAATTGATCAAGGAGCTAGCTGAGCCAAAATGTTACTATTGGAACAAAAGTAATAGACACATAAGAACATATATGAACTGAACAATGACTTCAGGCTTTCAGAGAGTGAATCAAATCAATAATTCTAAGCATTTAAGTCTACCAATTTAAGGCCTTATTTATAGGATAAATCGTTTATATCATGGATAACCCTAGAATCATCACAGAGCAATACATCACCCTCCAGCCAACAAGATTCAAATGCAGTATCTGAGAGAAACTTACAACAGAACAGCACTCGAAGCTATTCAGTAGGACGGGCTAGGCACAATATAAATCGCTGTCCCAAAAATCCGATTGCCGCCGCTTGTGCCGCGGAGGAGATGGCCCGGATCACGGAGATACAAAAACCTTACTGCACTCGTGGCACACCGAGTACAGGGACAAGCCTCAAATGACAGCCGCACAAAATACCTCACAACTTTGCCTCCAGAACTTGATCCAGATCAAGAATAGGTGTTCGGATGAGCTCTAGTTCTTGTTGGATGCAAGAACCCCACTAGCACAAGACCGCACCAGACGAAGACACTGGCAAGCCCAGGTCCTTGACAAGCACAGAACCAAGCCTCGCAGCCGAGATTAACACCTGAACCCAATCCTTGCCAATCAAGCTCCCTTGCGCCAAAAAGCTCAATCAACCAGACCCAAGAGAGGAGAACACACAGAAGATGAAGAGCAAAAGGAAATCTTGATCTTTTTCCTGTGTCTGGAGAGGAAGCTCGCGAACCATAATATATTTGAACCTAGCGACGCAGAGGTTGGAACAACCATCTTGAAGATCAGCATCGTTGCACAACCACAGCGGCAAACTCGGAAGAGTTGACGACCTCCATTCACTGGTGCCCTCATCACATGCTCGGTACCACCAGAATCCATGCAGCTCGCCTCAAGAACCGGCACCGCCGCCCATGTTCTGGAACAGATGAGGACTCAGTCCTCATCTTACCTTTCGCAGAGGTGAAGTAGCCCTAGCAGGCCAACGAAATAGGCCCACCAAGGAAAATCGGGCTGGCCCACTTCCAAATCCAGACTTATCAAAATTTTACAACAGGAACAAGACTTTTAAGCTTTTGGAAGTGCATCATGAGTTTGCACTATGTCGTCTCAACTCGGCTTGCTATCAAGGTTTACTTGCAAGTTCGAAGTGTGCTTGATGTACAGGCAATTTACAAGGAACTGATTGGCAATGTTCCCCCCAAATTTATAGCAGCGTAATGCTCCCTGAATGAGCTGTCACCCCTTCAATGAATGGCGCATGCGTCCTGGTGAATTGGAGGCATGGCTTTCAGATACATATATTATGTAACAATGATGATGATGGCAATGATCTCGGCATGTTGCTTTTGCCTTATGATGACGACAATTACATGCAAAAGAAATCGGTGCCCCAAAAATGATAAAATATCTGTGTAAGAAAAACATCTGACATGAAAGAAAGCCCTTACTTAGTCCCTGTTTGGTAGAGCTCTAGATTTTAACTTCACCTCAGATCTGAAACTTGTAGGCTAAAATAAAGTGAATTAAGTTTACATTTTTAGTCTAAAATGTAAACAAGATGATCCCACCTTAACACTCTTAATATACCCATAACTCCAGCTCCACGGATCTAGTGAAGTTGGAGCTGTACTAAACACATCCTTAGTTATAGATAGGGCGGAAATCAGGCTGGCGTAAGCCTGCCGCAGCCTCCTAAAGAAATAAATTAGGGGGAGCATGGGGTATCTAAACTCATATATCTACTCAATTGACATCAGGGTTTACATTATCAATTTGACCATGAAAATCGTCCCTGTCCGATACCGATTGTTGTTGAAAAACGAAAAGTTTCGAAATCAAACTTTTTGAAAAAAATCGATATTCACCAATAATCGGTCGATTTTCCTCGATAATTGATAGACCAATTGAACTTTTTTGGTGGCTAATTTTTTGAGCGATTTTCATCGATTTTCGACCGATTTATAAAGCAATTTTTTTTAAAATTTTTTTGATATTTTTTTGAATCGAACCGGTTTACCGATCGATTTTAAATGCCCAACCGGCTCGATACGGTTGATTATCGCGATATTCAAGCCAATAATCGCGATATTGTTAACCCTGGCTTAGATAACCCCATGTTTGCTCAAATTTCACCCAGAAGACATCAAGCACAAGTGCACAATCTTTAGGGCCTGTTTGTTTCAGCTAGGGATTATAGAAAGCAGATTTTAAAAGTTGGATTGTAAAAGCTGGATTGTTAAAAGCTGGATTGTTAAAAGCTGATGACTGTTTGGTAACCCAGATTATAGTGTATTTGGATTGTTATTTCTGCGTGGCAAAAGTCTGTAGTACCATCGGCCTGTTTTGTTGCCTTATTTTCATATTTTCACACTTGTAGCTGATTTATAAAATACGAAAATGCATAATTAAATAGCACAATCAACAATGCATAATAAAATACGGAGAGGGCTGTTCGGTTTCTTTGGAAGGGTTGGCGTGAACACAGTGGGGCAATTGTTGGTAATTTTGCTAGAAGGTGGAAGGGTATTGTGGTCTTTTGTACAAAAAAAAAGTGAGGAAAGCTCTTCTAAGGTGGATTGTGGGATTCTAACAATCTGGACTCCGGATTGTTACAATCTAAATTAAAAGCTGACTGTTTGTTAACCTTCCAACTTTTAAAAGTTGCTTTCTGTAATCTCTAACTGAAACAAACGGATCCTTAGTTTCGACTTTCAAGGAACTTACCGTGCACAGAAAAAATTGTGGAGTTCAGGGTTGTTTCTGCAACATAGCCAAAGCATCAGTTACCACTCCATATGCTGCCCGTTTCAAAATCTGACGGACACGAATAAGCACGCACACCACTGCCAGGTCCTTGTGCGGACGTGGACCACTTGCTACGTTAATGCATGTATGTTATCTTCTCATGATGAAGCAATATGGTAGCTGCCAATGGGTCCCACGGACCAGTGAAAGACGGTGTCCCGTTTCCTCCGCCATAAGGAGATTTTAGGGGTTGTTTGGCACAGCTCCAGCTCCACTAAAATTCATAAAGTTGATGGAGTAGGGTATTTATAACTTTAGAAATTTATAGAGCTAAAATTGTGGGTACATTAAGAGTGTTTAGGTAAGTCATCTTGTTTATATTTTGGACTAAAAATACAAACTTAAATCACTTTATTTTAACCTACAAGTTCTAGATCTAAGGTAGAGTTAAGATCTAGAACTCTTCCAAACAAGACCTTAATGTTGTTACACACATAAAAAAAAAGAATCGTCACACAAATAATAACTTATCTATTAAAGCCGGTGGGATTGGGGCTCAACCAGCCGGCCACGTCACCCAATTTTTCTCCGCCGTCCGTCTCTTTCGCCCGTGCCGATCCGCTATCCACGCGTCCCTGAGGGCCGACCCGTAAAGCGCCACCAAATCCACTGCCGCGGAGCCCCCGTGCCGACCTGCTTGCCTCGCGTGCTCTGCCGGTTCCCTGTGTTCGCCTCGCTCCGGCGCTTCCCCAGACGGGCTGCAGCCATTGCCCAGCGGCCTGGCTCTGCCGTCCCCACCCCACCGCCTCGCTCCCCAACGGTTGGCGGCCGTTCGATGGCGATCCCCATCTGATGGCTCTTAAAGCTTCGTGGGATTGCACCTTCCGGAGCCCTCCACGGGATGCTCCTTCCCCATTCCTATCCGCGACCAGCCACCTCTGCCTCCTCGGTTCCATCGACGGCGGTACGTGGTTAGGCCGAGTGCCTCCCAGGTTCCTCCCCCGTTCCGAGCACGCCATGGCCAAAGCCTTGCCCTCTTAGATCCGTCGGGGAGGTCGTCGTTGGCACGGTTCACCGCAGCGGCAGGTGCGCAGATGCGGCAAGGAGGTTCCCGTATCCCAGTTCGTGCAACCAGCGGTTTCTCTTAGATCCGTCGGGGAGGTCGTCGTTGGCACGGTTCGCCGCAGCGGCAGGTGCGCAGATGCGGCAAGGAGGTTCCCGTATCCCAGTTCGTGCAACCGGCGGTTCCGGATGACTGCCCTCCGTATCGCCACGGCCAGGTCAGGTTTCTTGCTAGGCTCTACCTTTGTTGTTTGCACATATGTACTTGTCAGGCTCTTGATTGCTGCTCCTTCTTTCCCCTTCCTGATTCTGCCTCATCCTTTTCAGATTTGCTTGTCTCTTCTTCTCCTTTGCTCTACATTCGATGCAGACTGGGTTCCGTTCGCGAGTTCGCGCCGCTGGGTCTTCCGAGTATTGTTCTTCCCCAGGCGCCTTACACGCCTCCGCCTCAAGGTCCATGTTCGGCGTCTCCGATCCCCAATCCCCATGGCAGCTCCGGTACAGGGCGTTACTCCAGCCTCTTCAACATTGAAAATTTAAAATGTATTACCGTGCTTCTTTCTGAGTTCTGCACATGTTTTCAATCTGTGTTGAGTCGAATGCATTTTGCAGGCTCAAGGAGCTGGATTTACATTTTGCAGGTTCAATCTTCTTTGTGCTAACCAAATGCAGCAGCCTACACACTTGATTCTTGAAAAGTAAAATCTGAAGTTCTTTTACAGGGAGAAGTATAAACGCAAGTATTGAAGTTGGAGATAAATAACATCACTTCTACTGAATGTATTTACAGAACATGTGTTATTGGTAGATTTTAGTTTTGAAGATTTGATTAGCAGCGACTAAAGGGAAGCATCGTCGCATGAGGACTATTCCTTCTTGGCTGTCTCACTAATATAGTCGCTCTGGAGACCTGATGAGACGGAACCAGGTGTTAAGACTTACAGGATGGGTTTCTTTAAGGATCTAAATTAAAACATAGCTTACATGTTTGTGGCGGCTCGGGACTACAATGAGGTCAACTGCACCTTTATTTTGTTTCTTTTCAGTTTACAATAGTGGAATATTGCCTACTGCTTCTTCCTTTAGTAGCTAAAGAGTTACGTGATGAATTTCTTTACAGAGCGTTTTTTGAATGGGAAGCTGAATCAGTTGGACAAACAACAGATTTTAAAGAAGGATCTATCAGACTTTATCTATAGAAGTTTAGTGGAATATTGCCTACTGCTTCTTCCTTTAGTAGCTAAAGAGTTACGTGATGAATTTCTTTACAGGGCGTTTTTTGAATGGGAAGCTGAATCAGTTGGACAAACAACAGATTTTAAAGAAGGATCTATCAGACTTTATCTATAGAAGTTTCCCTGTAGGAAAAAGAATCATCATTGACGAATGTTTTGACATTAAGGCGTAGTATGAGCTATTGAGCTCTATGATTTGACATTAAGGCGTCTTTTCTTTTTCTGAACAGTATATGCATTTTTGGGCATTGTGAGTTCTGTCAACCAGCTTATAATTGACACGCCAACCGAAGGTCAGTCACTGGCCTCCAAGGAGCAATCTATCCCATAGGCTCTTGTTGTATCTGTACTAAAGGATGTGGAGGCAGTTGTTCAGGTTGCTGCCCAGCGCTTTGTTGGAGATGATCGTAAATGGAGCTTCCTTGCTATTACAGAAGCGGTGAAGTAAGATGATTTCTTATGTATTATTTCTCTCAGTCACATATCTGATATTGGCCTATATTTCTGGCTTTGTTCAGACAAATGATATTTTTTGTGCGACATTTCAGAGCAGGTGTCAGGCTAGCAGCTTTCAGGGAGAGTGGCTACAAGATGCTCTTACAAGGAGGGGAGGTGGCAAATGAAGAAGAAGTGAATGTTCTTGCAGACAATTATGGAGTCAAAAGTAACGGACTGCCAGTCATCTATCCGATGAATGGGCACTTCCAAAATGGTCATGGGGTTCCTAATGGTCTGGATGGAAAAGCTGGATTTATATCTAAGAGTCTGGAGGGAAGAGCAGTAGCTGCTTTGAACAAGTTTGGCCAGAACGCAAAGATGATGTCGGATCCTATGCGGATGAGGAGGCTCCAACCTACTCCTGATCCTCTTGGTAACATTTTTTTCCTCATTAAAATCGTAGTATGGCTCCCCATTGGGGCGTTCTTATGTTTACTTTTTGAATCGTATTTCCTTTTTCAGTGAGTTATTTGTTCTGTGCCATGCAGTGATGGTGGTTGAGAAGCCAACTTTAGCAAGTATTTGGTCTTCTAAAGGGTTTTCAGGGCGCTTATTTTTCCTTGGGGAGGTCGTTCACATATTCAGACCATTTGTATAAGTACTTTTGATCAGAAAGTTTGGAATTAGATCTTGGACCCCATGGTTGGTGTCATTGGCTGTGGAGCTCGCAAGTCTTGGCATCCATTCACACGCGACAGATCTGAATCATAGAGCGGGGAAAGTTCATCAGCTCTCATCTGCTGAGAGGGATGAGGCAAGATGCTTTCAGTTTTCTAATGTGTTCAATTTCGTTTGATCATATTCTCTCTGGTGCTGAATTAGTTAATCTTCTTTGGTTCAATTCCATCAGTTGAAAAGGCGAAAGATGATGTGGGCCCTTTATGTCATGAGAGATCCATTCTTCGCCAACTATACCAAGTAATGAATATGACGCCCTTTGATGATAATGTCTCTATTCTTTATTTGATCCTTTTTTGTCCTCTGTACCCATGATTACACTTGTCCTGACAGGCGTCAGCTCGAGAAGGCTGAGAAAGTGTTGAATCGAGTGCCATTTATTGGTTTCCTTACGGGTATGTAAACCTTCCCCATTTCTATGGATATCTTTCCTGCATAAACTCAAGAGGAAGCACTTTGTAATAAACTTTACGTGCTCAATTCATTTCAGGCAAACTTGTGGAGCTATTAGAGGGGGCTCAGACACGATATACATACACATCACGCTCATAAGGATGGGGGCAAGTTTAACTAGAAATGTCTGGTAGCTTCCTTGTTGGTTCGCTATGACGGACCTTCTGCACTTCTTGTGAGCTGGTTGATTGGTTTTGTTTTAGTAGCCGAGAATTTGAGCCCAATCCTGTCTGTACCTGCCATTTCCTAGCCAGATCTGGCGCTGTTGTCTTATGACACGGGCTACTAAGTTGCGGTCACATTACCTCTCCTCTGGTGGCAGCTAAGAATGTAAGTAACTATGCAGTCTATTGGTGTAATGTTAAGAATAGGCATGCAATGATGCCGTGTATTTACCAAAAGAAAAACCATAATAGATTTCTTCGGTTTTTCTTTAGATGTGAAGTTTGTGCAGCAAACTATCCATGTTTCTCCGTGTACTTTACTACATACATTGTTTTAACCGTTGGATCAGTACTTGATCATGCTAATATTACACCTAGGCTCAACAAAAGGAGGTTGTCATCTCTAATAATTTTTCGCTCTTTTTCCTCTAGACTATTTTTTATCGGTGAGTGGTTTTGCGAAAATAAAAAAAATACATCCGGTCCCTTCGATCGGTGGTTTTGCAAAAAGATTTAAAGTATTTTGAAATCGTAAATAGGTCGTTCTGCCGGTTATTTTGAAAAAAAAGACCTGCAGTTTCATAAATTCGATTTGCAAAAAATTCATAACGGATTTTTCTCTCGTGGCGCGGCATCGCGCGCAATTCTACCTAGTAACTACTCTATTAAAGCCGGTGGGATTGGAGGCCATTCGTAAACCACGTTGTCCGGATTTCACAGCCGTTCATCCTTGCGTCGGCCCTCATCCAAATTGGCCCCCGTCTTCGTGCGTGCCTCCCTCGCCATCGCTCTTGCGGCTGCCCTTCCGACGCGTCGCACCATCTCCGCGTCGTCGGCGTCGCTTCGGCGCGTGTCCGGGCGCGTCCGCTGCTTTGATGAGTTTCCTCTCCGCGTTTTGTTTTAGCGCGATCGTCCGTCGTCTTCGGGGACTTCTTGCCTCTGCGCCGGGTCGTGGCTCCGGTTCTTCGAGCTCCACTCCGCTTTGCTCGTCGGTGTATCGCCCTCACCTTAGTGGCCGTGCTGCAGCTCGCTCCACCGCGCAGCCCTCCCTCCGCCTTTGACCATTCGCTGGCTCGGGTTGTGCTTTTTCGGTCAGCATTTCAGCCCTTTTCCCTCTTCTTCGTCGTTGCGCTGTTATTTCCTTCCTCGGTCTTTACTGCGGCGGCGAAGGTCTACTCGGTGCCGTTTGCTTCGCCGTCCATACAGGGGCGCAACCCGGACGAGTTGGGGTGCGGTTCAAGCCGGAGGAGAGGAGTTGGGGTGCGGTTCAAGCCGGGGGAGAAGGATCAGCAAGACCGTGCGTTGCCGTCGGTTGGTTTGCCTCGGTCCGCGTGTTGAGAAAGGTTTGTGCTTTGCTCGGTCGTTGTGTTCTATGCCCTTCGTTCCCCATCGCTCGCTTCGTCCTCGGCGTTGCTTCCGTCTTCCTCCGTGAGCTTGTGCTTCCAGGTGCCTTCTGTTTTTTTGGTTCTTCTGCTTCGTTTGGGTTTCGCGCGTCCTCTGATCTTGGGTGGGGCTTCCTCGCCGGTTAGCCCTCTCGTGCTTCGTTCGAGTTTCGCGCGCCTCCTGATCTTAGCGTTTGAATGTGGGTTCCGCTCCTTCTTTTGTTTGTTCATTTCCTCTTGTCCTCTCGTGCAGGTCTACGTCCGTTCCTCCGTTGGTGCCGGTCGCAGCTGCGAGGACTGCACCTTCGACTTATTGGTCCCAGGTGAGTTGCCATATTCTTGCTTCCAGATTGTTTTCCTCTTGCGTTTGTTTCTACAGGTCTTATGTGCTATCCTCTGGTTGTGCCGTACGTGTGCTTAGCGTCTGTGCTTGTTTACGCCTCCGTGTGTATGATAATGTATATCGATTGGTATGGCTTTCGCGGTGTTTCCCGCTCCATCCGCGTAGTGCCGTGTCTCTTCTTTGATGATCTAGGCCGATGTATTGAGAGCTATTTATTCCTGCGGTTGTGCCATCCGTGTGCTTCTCGTTTGTGCCTGTTTAGGCCTGCTTCCAGATTAGGTCGTCTGCCGTCTCATTTTATTGTTCTTCTGTGTTTTTTCCCATTTGTTGTGCTTAGTCCTTGAGGCTTAGTATTGCCTTTCGTAGTGCTTTAGCTGGTTCCAAATTGATATTGCCTGTTGCCAGCTGTGTTCATCTGCGCTTGGTCTTCGAGGCTTCTTAGTATTGCCTTTTGTAATGTTTTAGTTGGTTCGGAATTGATTTTCTCTGCTGCCTAGCTGTGTTGACCCTAGGTATCCCTTCCGCTTGGTGCCTGTGCTATGGCTACTTCCAGATTAGCTCCTTCATCGTCTAGATATATCACCCTTGTGTGTTTTCCCGTTTGGTGCGCTTGGTCTCTGAGCTTTAGTGCCGCGCTTCATGCTGGGCGATGTTGGCGGCTCTGTTGGGACACTGTGTTTGGTATTTCCTTGCTATATGCAGCGTTTGCTGGTACACGCAAATTATTCTCGCCATTCCGATTGTTTTCCTATGGCATTCATTAGACGGTGTTGGTCTTATTTAGCCTTCATGGTTGGATTTCTTTGTTATTAGGTGTGTATATATGATTCAGGAGGTTTCCTTACTGATGGTGTATGGAAAGCGGAGCCCCTCAACAGCGACCTGTCTTTGCCCTCGCTGACGATATGCGCCGATCTGCGCTATTGATGAGGGCTTTAAGGTAGTTGGTATGGTTGTTTTAGAACACCCAAATGCGATGTGTTCTGACCGATAGTGTCGTTGAAGGCTTGTGGAACTGTGTTTTAGATAGTACGATTATGATTGTTTTGTTGTTTCGTCCATGTTAGATGTTGTACGTCTGGGATTTTCCTGCCCTACGTGAACAGTTTCCGAGGTGGAATTGGTGCACAGCTACAAGGGCGTTCATGCCTCTAGCTTTTCTGTATTGTTGTTTGACCTATATTGCTATTGAGTATCGCGTGCACAATTCTTAGTCCAGGCTTTCGCGATTATTCCTATTTTCTTTCCTTGCTCTTGATGATTTTCAACGCCCATCCTGTGCCTTATACGTTGCTGCATTGCTATCGGATGCACACGACCTCTAAAAAGGGTCTATGACCACTTCCTCTCATAAAAAACATGTCTTATAAGCACTAAAGTAGCATGGTACTTACTTTTCTCTCTTTTACCTTGTGAAATCAGATGATAATTAAGAAAGAGAGCTGGCCATATTGTTTTGCACTTTCAGAGGATTTTCAGAGGAATGAGCAGAGAGATTGTGTCTCTGGTAGATTACTGGTTCAAGACAGGTATTTAGTACATTCCCGTTTTTCTGCAGCTGTAGTAGTTGAGAACTTTTGATTTACCCAAGATGTAATTCAGTATTATACACATCGCTTAGTAATTAATTCATCATATCATTTAGTTTTAGATAATGAGGATCTCTATTGCACATCAGCCTATGTAGACTTAGCCCTACCAGGAGAAGCTGGATCCTGGCAAAGAGATTGCTAGGTAATGGATGCTATATATGCTCTTCTTTTAGAGCGATATGCACTGTATATCGTGAGACTATGAACGTTTATTCTCGCAAACTGCAATGCTACAAGGATACCAATTCTGGTGTAGAGCATATACAGATGGGAGCTTCTACATAAGGAACATTGTAACCGGGGACTACAACCTTTATGCGTGGGTTCCAGGTTTTACAGGGGACCACAAATTGGATGGTACACTAACCATATCTTCAGTTCATCATGTTACTGGCATGTATACTCTTGCAAGTTGCAGCTTTTTTAAGTGATGTCCTGAGATATTATAAGAATTGCTATTCAGGAGATTGGATATAAATGATAATATTATGCAAGATATGATGATAGCTGAACCTATTTCTGTGCTATTGTTTTGAAATGTCTTTCTACTTTCAATATAAAAATAAAGCATGATGCTTTCCTTTAAGGGGTTTTCTATCTTCATCTTTGAAGCAATTCTATATTTAGAGATTATTAGGAGGTAAAATTTTATTTCCAGGATTCAAACAGTTAGAATGGTAGAATTTTAGTGCATTTCCTTTTGTGCGCTTTTCCAGAATCACCTCAACGATATCTTTTTTCCCGTTATGTATTGCTAGATGTCTTATCTTATTTTCTATCTATTTTAGGATGTGACTATTCATAAGAACAAAGATCAGAAGCTGGGAAAAATTGGTGTTCTGTATGCATTGTGCAACCAGCATTGGAGTTGTTCCTCATTTGTCTGGACCCTCCACAGTGACTCCTATGTCTTTCACTCTCTTCGACTCTCGTTCTCCATCAATTTGCGGTTTAGTTTTTTATCCTGACGTCATGTGCTCCTGCCCTTGCACCAATCTGAAGTACATCTTAGACCAACAGAATTCGGCACTTGCGGGTGTGTCGCTCATAATCAATCCACCTACATCCCAAATTGCATGGTGTTGGTCCAGTCCTCCATCGATTTATCGGTAGGAGGCATTACTCTTCGCTATTATTGTGTTACTGGGTTTTCTGCTTGACTGGTCGACATAATTTTGGGTTAGAGTATCTTTGGAGTCTATGCACTTAATTGAGTCGGTTAAAGGAGATCTCTGTTTGTCATGACTGTTCCTGTTCATTCAACAATGAACCTATTAGCATCAGAGAATAGGAATAACTTCTTCATTTGCATATGTTGATAATCTTCAAGCTGTTACTCCAATAAGCCCACGCCTATTGCTTTCTTTGTTCCAGTCAGCATGTTGTGATGTGATCAGCCAAGCACGTACTTGGGTTGCTTCCTTAGCTTCGGTTTTGCTAGGATGAAGTGGGACATGGTAAGTCATTGTTTTTTTTGGGAGATTTGCTTGGTGTGAGGCATATTAGATATCCTACAAAAATCTGGTGAATCTAATTTGTTAGTCGTATTTAGGATGATATACTGAAATTTGCGTGCAGCTGAATGTACACCCATGTCTGCATATTATACAGCAATACCGTCATATGTAATTTGAGGCTATAGATACCATTTCTTGAATTGTGTTGCTTCTTTAGAGACTTATGTCTTGTTTCAGGAGTCATATTATCACACATAGGTAAGAGCATGAGTTTCTAATTTTATTAGAGACACAATACCGTCCTTTTGGCTTGAGTTCATTTTATAATTTTGAAGCTGGATATTTTAGCTGAAAATGCTCATGATGCTGAAGATAACCTTTTATGATGACGGGCTGTACGGGCGCGGAAGACATAGGAGTCACTGTAATTGTGCTGGACCCTCCACAGCATTGGAGTTGTTCCTCATTTTTTGAGGAATATGTGTTCGCTTACTGCAACAGTTTAAAGAAGAGAAGTGAGGAGAAGTGAAAAATGGAGTTGTCTCTCTAAATGCTAGAAAGAAAAATCAATATGGTTTCTAACCTCACCCTGTCACTAGCATAACATTCCTTTCTCAGCCTTCGCATACTTGTTCAGTATTGTGAATATGTGTGTTCCTTTGATTAAACACAGTATGATCGCATACTTGTTTGATGCTTTCTTCGAGTGCTAGATCTGGAATATCAAGAGGACTGAATACTAGATGGGCATGTCCAATGGATGAGTGCATCACCATGAAAAGGACATCAAGGTATATGAAAGCAATATAGGTTCATGTACATATCCTCGATGGAGAGGTCTACATGAGATAGTTAGAACATGCAGAGAATCCATATTTTATGAAATTTAGATCAGTCATGCTTTGGCTAATTAGAACCTACAGAGGATGCACGCCTTTCGCAGATCGTCAGTCATATTGGGTATGTTTTTCACAGAATTCTTCAATTTCTTTAGACGAGGTTAGGTTTTCCATTACGCTGCTTGATTGTATTAATTTTCATTGATCGTGCATGATTTATGGATGCCTAATTCCTTTGTTTTAGATTGACGTATGTGTTTCCAATCACTCTCTTGATTTTTGCTGTTTTCGTGGCTGCTATGTAAGGCTGTCTTTTCTTTTCTTCATTTGTGAGCACAACGAACTTGGTTATTAATTCAGAATCTATTGATGTGCTTACTTCTTTTTTGAGGAATATGTGTTCGCTTACTGTAACAGTTTAAAGAGGAGAAGTGAAAAATGGAGTTGTCTCTCTAAATGCTAGAAAGAAAAATCAATATGGTTTCTAACCTCACCCTGTCACTAGCATAACATTCCTTTCTCAGCCTTCGCATACTTGTTTAGTATTGTGAATATGTGTGTTCCTTTGATTAAACACAGTATGATCGTTACTTTGCTGCTCACATAAAATCTTATTGTTTTCTATCTTGCCAACATAAAACGATACATGTTAATTTTTTACAGTATGAACTGTCAAGTATTGTTTTCTTTGTGTCTTATAGGTAGAGGTGTTCCAGCAATTTCTTAAAACCCAGAATTGGGTTGTACATGGTGTTTTCATGGCTGCTATGTAAGGCTGTCTTTTCTTTTCTTCATTTGTGAGCACAACGAACTTGGTTATTAATTCAGAATCTATTGATGTGCTTACTTCTTTTTTGAGGAATATGTGTTCGCTTAGTGCAACAGTTTAAAGAATAGAAGTGAGGACAAGTGAAAAATGGAGTTGTCTCTCTAAATGCTAGAAAGAAAAATCAATATGGTTTCCAACCTCACCCTGTCACTAGCATAACATTCCTTTCTGATCAGCCTTCGCATACTTGTTCAGTATTGTGAATATGTGTGACATAGATGTTTTCGACAACAGCATTTGCTATTTGCTATAGCTTATGGGATCAAATCATGTTCAAGAGCTCTCTCTATCTCATTAATGATTGATTATAGATGAGGCCTCCCCTCATCTTTTATGAGGCTACCATCACTGTTTGTTTTTTAAGTTAGTAATACGACTCATGAATATGTTATTCTATTTGTTTTCGATGCTAGACTTAGATTACCAGGTTAATAGTGAACCGTTACCTGGAATTGCATTTTGTGTTATGGCTTCTTTTTTCAGTCATAGGTCTGATATGATCATGATCCTAGCATTCTGTCCATTCCGTATAATATTATTACCTTTTACCCTATTCTTATGTTTTTACGTGCCTGGGAATTATGCTGTATTACTTAATAGGCAACTGCTAATGCTATTTATCGGTTGATGTAATGATATGCTCATCCTTTTGTACAGCTTACACATGTCATTTTATATTTTTGAAATATTGATCCATGGCGGTCCTTTTATATTGGATTCTTGACGGTTAGTCAATTATATCGATCTTAGTTTACCATAGTTGTGTTATTGGCGTAAAGACATCAATGCATTATCTTCTAAGTAGTTGTCACACAAAAGACAATGCACTTTTGCATGATTAGTTATTATCAGTGATGTTACAACGTCCAGGATTCCGCATCAAAGAATACCCAAAAAATTCCTATATCACACATTGTACCATGAGGAAAACAATTATGTTCATAAGCATGGATTTTTGGTACACATCTTATATATAGATATTATCATTACTTTATAATCTATATTGTTGTGTCGTTATTTCATAGTTAATATTTTTTGTCTTATGCTTTATTTCTGGGTATATTTCTGAGCTTCTATTCAAAAGGATGAAATCGGTTGGGTCATCGCGTACATGGTGTTAGTGCGATCGTAGCTTTGGATATATCCGTTTTTCCCCCTACAACAGAGGCGCCTCTTTTGGGTGAGTGCCTTTTTCCCTGGTTAGAAATGACTTCATTCGGTTCTGAAGTGATGATTACCTAATTATTTATTACTACTTAGTATAGATGCATAATTACATGGTATATTGCTGTTGGTCACTGATGAGGGTATTAGAACTGCTTTGAGCTTACTTGAGCAACCTGTTGGACTTCTTTCGTATTCTAATACCTTATCTATGAAAGCTGAAGAGATTGGCACTCATTCGTCCGGCCCACGTTGCTGGATCCTCACGGCCTCACCCAATCTTTTTGCCTTCCAGCTTCCCAAGCTCTACTGCTAGACACCACCTCATTCACTAAATCCTTCTTCACTCAGTTTTTGCACTTGATTTTCCCCTGGTAGGGAAACTGATAGTCATATGCTGCCTCCGTTGGTACCGTTTCGTTTGTTCCTTAGTATTTATCTCCATTATTTACACAATTGGTTTGAAATTTCAGATACATGTTGTACTCTTAATATTTTTTCTTCGAGCTGCTGTCTCGGTTAGCAATTTTTCAGACTTTTGTGACGTGTATGAGGTTGAGAGGGCAATATGCATTGTCCATAAGTTAGCCCCAATTCTCACCGCTGTTGTTTGATGGTCGCAGAATGATGGTTTACTGATGATACTTTGGGGGCACTTGTGGATTGTGATGCTCCAAGGCCAGAACAGTGATGGGTAGAGTTCTTCCATCTAGATCCCTCCAATGGTAATTGGATTGATGTTCTCTCTTGCCAATTTTAGGTAACAGTGTTGGAAAATTTACATTTAGACAAATTGATTGCCACATGAGTCAATCCAATTAGGCATTTTCAGGTGCATCTAAAATGTTAACCATAAGGTTTGATTATGTGTTTCTTGTTTGAAATTCTCAATTCTGCAATCTATCAGCCTAAAAATGCGATCCAGTATCCCCCGGTGCTATGTGTAGCACCTATCAAGGTTGGCGAATTCATTGTTCCGATTAATTGATCTTCAGGTATAATTCATTGCTAGGATTCAGGCTTTCTGATATGATAGCTTTGATTAGCATTCTTTTCCCCGATCTTCATTGCAGTACCAAATTGCAAGACTAGAAAATGATGGCTATAATCTAGAAACAGACGCTTGAGTTGATCAACCAAAGGGAAGATTTATCAACTGCACTATTTTCTGGAGGCTTCTTGAAGGTAAGATAATACTATCTTTTCTCAAACTATCTGCGTAATAGCAACTTCAATGTAATTCTGAAGATGCATTTCCGCATTTCTCTCAAGTCTAAAAAATTCTTACTTCTGTAGCAAGTGAAGCTGATTTCTGTCTCAAACAAGCCGCATTTACAAACCCAAATGCACCTGTGCACCAACGTTTGGTGCAAAGGAAGTCTTCGAATCAAGCAAGCTTGCCTATCAATACAAGCTAAGTAATTTGTTCTCATTGTGCCATTTGCTACTTTGGACCTTTAGGATGATCTGTTCTAGAATCTAGAGTACAGGTATGAATTCCAATGTTGTGCTAAATGTAGATGCAGTGCTGCTGGAATTTTTGTAGTGCTAATCCAAATAAGCTAGGTAGACCTGTGTAAGCATAGTCTGAAAAAACTTTTTTGTAGTGCTAATCCAAGTAAACTAGATATTTTTCTTGATTGTCATAAATTTTGTTACTTTATTTGTTTGCCATATTTTCATACCGGTAATATGTTTTGCCGATTTGATTAAAATGTAGCCCTTAGCTAAGCAACTTACCAACTGACCGTCTTATTCATTGATTAATTTTTTTAATGCCAATGATCTGTTTATGGCATCATGCTTTCGCTTTACCAAAATCCAATCGGCGCAGCGTAGCGCGCAATTCTACCTAGTATATCTATTATACGTGAAAGGCTAGCCGGATGCTGGGAGCCGCCACGTCATCGCGTTCACAGGCATGCGTTGGTTTTATGTGTTGCGGTGGGCCTCTTTTCCAGCATTGATTGCTCTGTTAGCGTTCCCAGGCTTTAGCGTTTCGAGCTGTCCGTTGCTTTTGCCGCATTTATTGAGATGTTAGCGTTCCCAGGCTTCCAGCTGTCCGTTTCTTTTACCGCGTTTATTGCTTCTTAGCATTCCGAAGCGTTCGTTACTTTTGGTTGCTGCGGCTTCTTCGGTGTTGTGTTGTCTGGGTTTCGTTCCCAACCCCGTTCCGGCGCTTTTTGGTTTTGGGATCAGTAGCGTCGTCGGTTCTTCCTGCGTGAGCCGTTCGCTGAGCGTGTGTTGAGCCCGTCGCCATTCCTTTCCGTTGCCCGTTCCTGTTCTCGGTGTGTCGATCCTCCGCGACCTCCGTTGGGATCGTTTTGGCCCCTCCGCCGCTCCGAATACCGCGCGTTCAGCTGCTCAGCGCGGCGATCGATTGTACCCTGGCTCGATTTCTCCTGCGTCGGGTTGTTCAGCTGCTCGGCTCGGCGATTGATTGTACTCTGGCTCGATTTCCCCTGCGTCGGGTCGTTTTTTAGTGTTCCCCTTTTCATTCGTTTGGGATGCTTTTGGGTTTCTCTCTGGCTGGGCGTCGGTGCCTTTGAGTTCCTTTCAGGTGCGCGTCGCTGTCTTCCACGGAGGTTCAGCTTCCAGGCCGATTGCTCTTGCGTCCTCTTTCGAGCGATTGCACCCATCCCTATTTCCTATTTTGTTTCGGTTGGAAAATCGTTGTCTTTTACTTTTCTTGGTTCGATTATTCTTGCTTCCAGGCGATTCCGTTCCGGTGGTATCTCCTTTCGTCCTCTCTGGTTCCCATTGTGATTCAGTTTAGTTATTTTGTGTTTGGCTCTTGCATTTTCTCTTCCATCTTTTCCTTCTGTGCCTAGATCCTTCTGATGCTTGTTCGGGTGATGTTGATTTAGTTGCTCTTATTTGTGTTTGCCTCTTCCATTTGCACTTTCCTGTCTCCTTGGCTCTACTATTATTCTTACCGTAGATATCATTCTTTATTCTGGACAGGTCTGTTGCTTTCCTGCTTCCTTGGCTCTGCTATTGTTCTTACCGTAAATATCGTTCTTCGTTCTGTGCAGGACTGTTGCGCTCCGGCGATTGGCTTTGCTTACTCCTTCCGCACCGATATTGTTTATGCACTGATCGAAGATTCTTAGCAGGTAAGTTATTTAGCTTACTGATTCCTTGTCCTTGTCTATTATATATAATGTATTGTACTGTCGCTTTAACCATTAGATTCTATATCCTGAACCCTGTTATATTGATTTTTTGTTCTTAGGGTGATTTTATTCTGTTATGAGATTCTATATCCTGAACCCTGTTGTGTTGATTTTTTTCCTTAGGGTGATTTTATTCTGTTTTGAGATTCTATATCCTGAACCCTCTTGTCTTGGTTCTTTCTTGTTAGAGCGATTTTATTCTGTTGTATTTATGTCTTCATATTATATTATATGTGTATGGTGTATGCAATCTAATGTAGTATTGATTCTTTGTTATTAGGTTTTGTATCAGGTTATAGCCTACGCGTGTTCTTGGCTAGATATATGTCTCTTCCTATTATCGATGTATTTGTGTATACAGATTGTTCTGTACGGTTGGTTTGGTACCTGGTCTTGGTTGAGGTCCTGGACACACGCACTGTAGTATTGGCTCTTTGTTATTAGAATGCTTTTATTCTGTTCTGTGCGTGTCTCCATGTTATGTGTGTGATCTGATGTTGGTTGTTAGAATTGGTTCGTGGTCTTGCATCAGGTTATAGCCCGCGCATATATATGTTGTGTGATATCGATTATTGCTCCATGGCTTCGCTGGAGAAAAACCGATTCATAGTCTGTGTATCTATCTCCTTACCTAACCGGCAAAATAAATAATTGGTTTGAGCCTAAAATTTATGGTACCCTAAACCGGCAAAATAGATAATTGTGTATAGGACACTAAACCGGTGAAGTGAATAATTGGCTTGAACCCAAAGATCAAAATCATAGCAGGGTCTGTAAACCGCAAAACATAGCAACGATTCTGATAGCTTTTGCCGATCGGCTAAGATGTTTGGATTGGAAGTTTGTGGGAGTAATAGGGTTCTAGTAACTTTGGGTTCAAACCAAACCATGACAAATAAACAAAACCGATTTAGGGTTTATGGTTCAGTCGAATAGTTGATTTTTGTAGTTGCTTTCTTTCTGCCATACTCACACCCTTACAGATTTCCTTTTCCCTTATTTGTTCTATTGCCTTTGTTATGTCGTCGGATTATAAGATCATCGATCCTTACTGTTGTCTTGCTGTATGGTTCTGTCTCTATACAGGCTTACAGATGTTGTGTTCCGCAGTTCCTTTGTGTTCCTATCTAATATACATATTATGTCTCGAATTTCTATTCCTTATCATGTTTTTTGTCTTCAGGTTCTTTTATGTGCCCAGTCCAGTCGGATAGTTGATTTTTGTAATTGTTTTCTTTCTGCCGTACTCACATCCTTACAGATTTGCTTTTCCCTTTTTGTTTTGTTGTGCTTTTTTATGTATTTCTCTTATCGATAGTTAGTTTTTTCCCTATTCATAGTATCTTCCTGTACATAGCGGCAGATTATAAGATATCTCCTTCTTATGTACATATTATGTCTCGAGTTTCTACTCATTATGTTTTTTGCCTTCAGGTTCTTTTATGTGGCCAGTGCAGTCGAGTAGTTGATTTTTGTAGTTGTTTTCTTTCTACCATACTCATATACTTACAGGTTTGCTTTTCCCTTTTTGTTTTGTTGTACTTTTTTGTGCGTTCTTCTTATCGATAGTTTGTTTTTTGCCTATTCATGTATCTTCCTATACATAGCGGCGGATTATAAGATATCTCCTTGTTATCCATATTGTTCGTATGTATATTGTTTCTTATTTTATGTATTACCTGAGTTAGGTTGATTCATACTGTTGGTTCGGCTCTTATCTCATGTGCATATTGTGTCTCGGATTTCTATTCCTTATTATGGTCTCTGTCTTCGAGTTCTTTTATCTGTTCAGTCCACCCGAATAGTAAATTTTTATTGTTGTTTTATTTCTGCCGTGCTGACATCCTTACAGATTTCCTTTTGCCTTATTTGTTTTACTGTATTTGTTATGTATTTCACTTATCGATAGTTACCTTTTTCCCAATTCATGGTATCTTTCTATACACAGCATCGGATTATAAGATCATTTGTGCTTACTGTTGTGTCTCTGTATGATTCCGTCTCACTATACAGACTTACTATGTTCTTCGATTAATTTATTCGAAGAGATGTTGTGTTCTGCAGACGCTTTACGTTATTCCGATAGTACCGGCCCAGACTGTATATACTTTCCGGAGCTTCAATTCTATGTTACGATTTTATTTCTGCTTTGTGTACTCTTTCTGTTTAAGCATGCTCATCTTTCTCCAGACGGATAAAGCGTTGTAGCTCATTAGATACCTCTCTTATAGTCGTGCTATAGCTAATCTGTATGGACATTGTGCCTATGTCAGATACGCAATGCACCTGTCCTGCTAATGGTATGTGTTCTTTGCCATCCTTAGTTCTTTTTTTGATCTTAGTATACATATTTAAAAAAGATTCTGGTTACTTTCTTCTGTAGTAGATGCTCTTATTGCATAGCCATTGAATATCCTCATTCTCCCCTACACTAGGTGGTGCTCTTGCATCACTATCATCCCGTTCATTTATTCTGCCTTTTTTCCCTGATGTTATTTTTTTACAATTTCTAGATTGCCAGTACCATTCTTCGTATAGTACCTATCCAGCCGTGGTACCTGGTCCTTCTACATTGATTGAGGGTATACCTTATTCAGTGTTCCTATTGCATATTCTTTGTCTCTATGAAGTTGCACTGGTATGCACTATTTATTTACTCCCATCATTCGCTTCCAACGGATGCTCTTTTCGTCTGTCAGGATTTTCTGTGCTAAGCTCAGTGGCCATTCATTGTTCTTTCATTTTGTATCGGCCCTCCATCTTTATCCATCTTTTGACATTCCTTGGTCTCCTGTGCTCGTTTTCTTTGTCCTGACACTGTTATTGCGTGCCTTTCTACCAGGGTCATGTATTAACAATCTGAACCATTCGCCTTCCTTAGGTACAGGCTATCGTTTTGTATCCAATCGGCAACACCGTCCTGTGCTAAGTCTGTGCTTTTGCTTCTCTTTTCCTTCTTTCAAAACTATATTGCTGTACTATCTTACCTATGCGCTATTTTGTTTAGGGGACCATTTCTGTCCGATTGTATCGTCATCTGTTGCACGTCAGAATCGAGCTAGGAGGCGTAAGACTATTTCTTCTAGACGATTTACAGCCCAAGGTTATTGTGATACTGTATTGTATCTTGATATCTTTCTGATCTCTTTTTTGTTAATCTGTTGTTTTCCCTTACCTTACTCCAATTGTCAGTGCCAATAGATTCTTATATTATTATTGCTCTTTTTCATCTCATATAGCAACAATTCCGTCTGCGCCATCCGGTGCTCTTTCCTATTCTCTACCTAAGGAATATATTGATGCTTTGAAAGGTATAGTCGTGATTCAACTTATTTACTTCCTATTCGTACCCTATGATCTATTATTTCCGTTATTCTAATAATATTCAGCCGCTTGAAAAATATAGCCGTAGTTCAGGTTATTTTAGTTCCTATTCATGCCCTTTCATCTATTATTTAGTTATATAAGTAATGTCCAACCATTTTTGTTAACTATATTGCCTTCTGTTTCATAGCTACATATGCAGAGCGTTCATATTACGGTGGTCCTGATTATGTCTGTAATATGTGCTGTGCTGTGTTCTGGTATGGAGAAAGGATACAAACCAAAAGTTCGTTTGTGCAACATCGTATTGTTTATAATCTTTGTTGTCGTCGAGGGAGAGTCTCTTTGCCTCCACACAGACAGTTCCCTGCCCTATTACAGGATCTTATACGCTTTGATGGAGGAATCCGATCTACCAGCTTCATGCGAATGATACGGCAATACAATTCTCTCTTTGCTTTTGCCTCTCTTGGAGTTAATATTGATAACAGTATAAATACCGGCAGTGGCCCTTATATTTTCCGAATTAACGGGGTTGTGCATCATCGGATTGGCTCTCTTTTGCCTAAATCGCCATCGTCCGAATTATACAAGACTCTATATCTATGATACACCAAATGAGCTTCAGAATCGTTTAGATATTTTTGGGATTTCTGACCCTAACCGAGAACATCCTGACCCAGCTGTGGTCGCGGACCTTATTTCTATGCTGGACAATTGTAATCTTATCGTTCAGCAATTCAGGCTTGCCCGCGACAGATTGCTATCACCTAATGCTCCTGACATTGCTATTAGATTAATTGGGCCACAAAAACAAGACGATGGTCGTTATGCTCTTCCAGTGACCTCGGAACTGGCTGCTTTAGTGGTTGATGGTATATCTCCGGATGTCTGTGCATTGGATGTGATTGTCCAAGCACACTCTGGCGAATTTAAACATATCCCGCCGGTCCATCCGTCTTTAATGGCCTTACAATACCCATTACTTTTCCCTTATGGTGACAAGGGTTTTCATTTGGGTATAAAACTGAGAGAAGTCGATGATCATCCGCCTGGTGCTCGTCAGGATGCCTCCATGCTGGAATACTATTGTTATGAGTTCCACTATCGTAAAGATGAGCCTAATCCATTTACTTGTTGCGGCAGGCTTTCTGATCAGATCGCGGTTAATGCTTATTCGTGTATTGAATCTAGCCGTTTGTCCTTCCATTTTTTTAATCAGGATAAACTTAGGTCTGAGACTTATCAAGGTATAGCCGATGCTGTTAGTCATGGAAATAGCCTAGGAAAGGATATTGGCATAAAGACTATGTTACCAGCCAGTTTTACTGGAGGAAAGAGGTATATGATTCAAAATTATCATGACTCCATGGCAATCTGCAGAGCGTATGGTCCACCCCAGCTATTCATTACATTTACGTGCAATCCAAAATGGCCAGAGATAGTTGAAGCAATCCGATTTGTCCCAGGACAGAAACCACATGATAGATCTGATATAATCATACGTGTGTATCATATGAAGTTAAATGAACTTATTTCTGACATTAAAGACGACGGTATATTTGGTCCTGCTCGTGCTGGTTTGTTTCGTTCCTTCTTCATTTACCTTTTTATGCCCCATTCATTGTGCTCCCATTTCCTTTCCTCTAAACAGGGTATTTGTTTCCCATTTCATGCTCGTTTTTCTTTCAGTTGTGTACTCCGTCGAGTTCCAAAAAAGAGGCCTGCCTCATGTTCATATACTTTTATGGTTATCTGTTCAAGACAGAGATCCATCGCCGGCTTTTATTGATAGTCTTATTTCTGCTGAATTACCTGACATATCAGCTGATCCATTAGGTTATGCTCTTGTCGAGGAATTCATGATCCATGGTCCGTGTGGCACTCTTAACCCTAGATGCCCTTGCATGAAAGAAGGCCGTTGTTCAAAAAAATATCCCAAGTCATTTCATTCTGAAACATCACTGGATCACAATGGGTTCCCTATCTACCGACGACGTAATGACGGAAGGTTCGTTATCAAGCATGGAATAAGACTCGACAATAGATGGGTGGTACCTCATAATCTACGATTATTAAAGAAATATCAAGCTCATATAAATGTTGAGTGGTGTAATAAGACATATCTTATTAAATACCTTTTCAAATATATCACAAAGGGATATGACTGCGCTACGATGGCTCTTCATGCTGTTACCGATTCAGTTGATGGTCTATTGCCTTCACGACAAAGGCTCGATACCCATGTTAGGCATACTAGCCATATGAAGATCGGTGAAGGTACATCTCTGTCGATGGTCATGATACCAATCGAAACAAAGATGAGGGTATTGACAAAATAGCTGAGTACATTAAGTCACGCTATCTTTCTTCATGTGAGGCATATTGGCGAATATTCGGCTTTGAAATACATGGTAGAACACCGTCTGTAGAACGCTTATATGTGCATATGCCAGGGATGCATATAGTGACCTACCATGAGAATACTGAACTTGGTACCATTATAGAAGATCCTAATTCAAGTAAAACAATGCTAACGGAGTGGTTTGTTGCGAATCAAAGATCAACAATAGCAAGACAACTAACGTATTGTGAATTCCCAACAAAATGGACATGGTATCCTGATAAAAAGAAATGGTCAGAAAGAAAGCGAGGAACTAAGATTGGCAGATTACGTCATATTCATCCCAGCACTAGTGAATCTTTTTACCTAAGGATGTTATTGATGGTTGTCCGTGGTGCTAGGTGTTATGAAGATGTTCGAACATATGAAGGTGTTCTATATAGTAGCTTTCGTGAGGCATGCAAGGCGCGTGGCTTGATTGGTGATGATACTGAGTGGGCTGCTCTATTTGATGAAGGAATTATCTGGGCAACAGCGTATCAACTAAGAAATCTATTTATGACAGTTTTAGTGTATTGTGATGTCAGTGACGTCCGTGCTCTATTCGATAAATACTGGAAATATATGGCAGATGATATTAGCTATAAAATTCGTACCTCTGTTACAACTACAGATCACATTGTTCCTGATGTTCTCTTGAAAGATATGCTATTGCGTGAACTCGACGTTATGTTTTTACGTAATAGTCTGTCAATATCATCCTATAATCTTCCGATACCGTCCAGGGCCTCGGATCATGCATCTGCTAATCGCTTAATTCTTGAAGAATTATCATATGATGGAACAGAGCTTTCTATCCAAGCTGATTCCATGTATGCCAGCCTCAACCATGAACAGCGTACTATATATGACACAGTGATGTCCAGAATAGCAAACCATGAAAAATGCCTTTTTTTCATCTCTGGCCACGGAGGGACTGGAAAAACATTTCTATGGAATGCTATCATTACAAAGCTTAGATCTCAATCACAGATCGTATTAGCTGTTGCATCATCTGGAGTAGCTGCTCTGTTGTTGCCAGGTGGACGAACTGCCCATTCTAGATTTCGTATACCGCTTGATATCCACGAAAGAAGCTTTTGCAATATACGGAGAGGCACTGTTCTTGGAGATCTACTTAGAAAAGCAACACTGCTTCTATGGGATGAAGCTCCTATGACACATCGTTTGTGCTTCGAAGCCCTTGATCGTACTCTACGTGATATATTATCCCTTGATAATCCAATTAATGCCGACAAACCGTTTGGTGGTAAACCGATCCTATTTGGTGGAGATTTCAGGCAAGTTCTTCCTGTTATCGAAGGCGGTGGCCGAGCCGATATAGTAGCGGCTTCTCTTATCAAATCTCCGTTATGGAAATTTGTTGATGTCATGCGTTTGACTATGAACATGCGCCTTATGAATCCTACTTTAACTTTAGAAGAAAAAGTCAAAATGCAAGAGTTTGCTCAATGGGTGCTTGATATTGGAGAAGGCCGTATAGCCACACATACGCAACCAGGAAGTTCAAACCAATCGTGGATAGATATACCTTCAGCTTATTTATTAAATCCGGAAGGGGACAAAATAGCGGCTATAACACATGCTGTCTATGATGATTTCAGCAGTAATTACACCGATTCTATGTATTTAGCACAGCGTGCTATTATATGCCCTATCAATTCAGTTGTTGATGAAGTCAATAACAGCATGCTTGCTAGAGTCCCAACAGATGTAAGAGATTATTTAAGTTATGACACAATCGCCAATACACATGAACAACCTGCTGACATTGATCTTTTGTACCCACCGGAGTTCCTCCATTCAATTGTCATTAACAACTTTACTCAACATAAACTCTCTTTGAAGATTGGTGCACCGGTTGTTCTTCTCAGGAATATTAATCAATCTCTAGGACTATGTAATGGCACACGACTTATATTAACTAGACTCGGTGATCGTATTCTAGAGGCTAGAATAATGACTGGAACACATATTGGCCAAACAGTGTGTATACCTCGAATTATCCTTAATGGTACAAGCTCAAGATGGCCTTTTACTCTACAACGGAGACAATTTCCTATTAGACTTTGCTATGCAATGACAATCAATAAATGCCAAGGACAAACATTGGGCAAAGTTGGAGTCTATCTAAGAAACCCTGTCTTTACACATGGGCAGTTTTATGTTGCTGTTTCTAGAGTCACGTCAAGAGAAGGCCTTTTCATACTTATCGAGAATGAAGACGGAACAACTACCTCAACAACTCGAAATATAGTTTATCATGAAATACTCCCTTTTGTTTAGTCGTATTTATGCTGCCTTCCACCATTCTATATAGTGTTCTCCTACTCTCTGTACCGATTTAGCTTTTTCCCCCTTCCTGTTCCTGTAATATGAAATATATCAATTGTGAAATACTGCCTTTTCGTTAGTTATTTTTGTGTTCCCTTCCGCTATTCTGTATAACATTCTCCTACTCTGTACTGATTCGTCTTTTCCCCCTTTCTTATTGCTGTGATGTTTGCTAACTAATAGAACATCTGCTTTTTTATATCACTGTTTGTTGTCTCTAGCTGCTCGAAACGCTTTCTAACTTAATCTTCGTATTGTATAAAACATTATCTCTACTCTACATATATTTGCTCAGTGTATACGGTTATTATATTGTTCCTTGCTATTCTATACAATCATTTTCGCATCTCCCTTCCTGTATTGCACTATAAAGCTTTAGTGCTCCTGTTTTTGCCCTCCTATACCCTGTATATTAACATTTGCTATTACTGCTACGCAAGTATTTTTACTATACGTATAATTAACTGAGGTTTATTCATGTTTTCGTACTTTCTTTACGTATCCCAGGTTATGTAACCTTTTATATGCTTTTCCTCCCTCTGTTTCTTTCTCATATCCTACTCATTTATTCTGTTCACCGTTGCCTATGTTATAACTGCTAGAATTACTATTATTTCTATACATTTAACTGTCCTAAATGTTTTCCTTTTTATCCACAGATGGCGTATGCTTTGCTCAAGGACATCTCTCAGGAATCACATCGTTGGCGCGTATGTGTCAGGGTGACTCGATTTTCAGAGTATGTAGATGAGAACAAGCCTGAAAAAATTCTACGCCTTGATCTGATTTTCCTTGATGAACAGGTTAGTGTTGAACTGTCACTTCCTTTGCTGGTTCAGTTCTCACTACCGTATATCTCGCTCTAATAACATTATATTCCTTTTTAAAGTCTACTATGCTAGATGCACAAATTCCAGAACGTCATGTCCCACGCTTCGCTCCATTGCTAAAGGAAGGCTCGATATACTATATTCAATACTTTGAAGTTACGGATGCACGTGCCACTTATAGACCTATTGACAATGCTATCATGGCACGGTTCACTGCTCATACAAAAATTACAGAGCTTCCTGTACCTCCAGAAAACTTCCCTATGTATGCATGATGCCCTATTTCATTCGAAGTGCTTAGGACCAGGCTCAACGACAAGTTCCTCTTATCTGGTACTATATCTTACCGTCAAAAAAAACCTGCCCTCTTACTGTTTGCCTATTATATATTCTCTACTGACACTTATTTCAACACAGACACTTTAGGAGTTATTACATCTATCTCGCAAATAAAGACTGTAACTGTCAGGGGCGCACAGAAGCCTATACGAAACATTGAAATCACAGATGGCAGGTTCGAACCTTATCATACCTCACTCCTTTATGTTTTTTTTAGTATACAGATTATATGTCCATAGACTGACATTTCACCATCAAAGAGAAAATGCGGAAATCACATTATGGGGACCACACGCAGTTCATTTTGAGGCTGATAGTATTCAAGCTGAATCACGACGCCGCCCAATAGTTCTTCTGTTGGTTGGTTTAACAATAAAGCTACATAACGGTCAGTGGCTTTTCTTTACTATATTCATTCGCCTTTCTATTTTGATTTAGGATAGATCCCAGTCATACTAATAAACGTATTACAAATTTCATACTATATAACATCAAATTATATACATAGCTAATATGAGCTTCCACCTGCTAAAAAAGTAATAGCAAAAAAAAATCGATACAGGAACCAGTATTTGAAACATGATAAAGCATACAGAATTAATTTTCAGCTTCCACCTACTACAGATAGATATCATATCTTAGCATTACTTCAAACTATTGCTCTCGCTACTTTGACACGCCCTAAAAAATGAATCTCAGTAGAATAAACGATTTTGAAACATGATATGTATGCTAATTGAACAAACATATAAAAAAACCATTTATTTGAGAATATAATAAACCATACGATTCTATTTACAATGGTATTTACTCTCACTGCAGAGAAGAACATATACCATTATTGTTTAGACGTAGTCATAGTTAGATAACCCATTACTATTTACACAAATGTGGCGTTCTGCTTTGCCTTACCATCATTTTTGGCCTCTAACTGTCCTATACTGAATGATTCACAGATTTATTGCTAATAGATAACATATTGTCTTCCCTGCATATAATGGATAATTTGATCATTATTTTCAGGACAGCTCTCACTCCAAGGTAGTACCATCTGCCGATGGTACACAGACCCATTGATTCCCGAGACAACAGCTTTGTTAGATAGGTATAATATCCCTATTCTTACAGACTACTGTTCATATCCGTATTGATCACATAGGCACACTTTATCTGATACAATACTTTGTCTTTTCATATATATTATTTTCCTTACTATTATTGTATTATCGAACGTTCCATTTATACTGATTCTCAACTATGTATATTATAGTGTCGCAAATATACCACGTGAAATAAAATGGACAACACAAACAATACTACAGAAGCAATCTATTCCCGTCACAGTCCAGGAGATCTCTAATCTTAATCCACATGATGTTGTGGTAGGTGCATTGTCGTATTTCCCGCACAATAGCTTGTTTACCTTACATTTTTGAAATCTAACAACCGAACTGTACTGCTGATTTCACATTCATATAACCAGGGAAATTGCTAGTCTCCGCATTGCTATCCTGGAACTAGCTCCAGGACAACCATGGTGGTACCTAGCATGTGGTATCTGTAAAAGAACGGTTAATTCTGAAACAGAGACCTATAAATGTTCAAAATGTGGCTCCACAACAGCTGAACCCCGGTATATTATTCTTATTATTCTCCATTTGATTCTTCTCATATACTAATATAGTTATGTATTGATAACTACCCAATCTGTTAATTACAATAGATATCGAGTTACTGTCAATGGTGTTGATCCTGATGAACTGTTCAAACCAGAAGCTCCCATAGCAGAATTCATCTTCTTTGCAGAAATAGCCGAACAATTAATTGGGTGCACAGTGACTCAGCTCCTGAAAACCGGTAAAATCCCCGAAGGCTTTATTCCGTCACAGATCTCACGTATCTATGGAAGGCAATATGATCTGGAAGTTTCAGTCACACGAAGAGCTTTACAACGATTAAAGATATTGTATCAGGTTGACTCTGTTACCCCTGTCCTCCCTGTATCGGGGAGTTCCTCTGCCACAAGAGAAGAACACACTAATTCCCCGATTGCCCTCCCTGCCGATAGTATTGCACAGCAAAGATCAATAACTGATCAATCTGTAACTGCAACAGAAACAATGCAACTTATCACAACTGAGGTCCATCTTATTCCTCTACTTTATTACTTGATCTGTACATTGTTCTATATATATATATATTGCATTACCTAAGAGATTACTTGGATACAGGCCAAAAAAAACTACTCTATTATTGGTTCCTACCCAAACATTCATCATATCTTAGCTTTTCACTGATCTTGCTATTTATGATACAACCTATTCATGATACAGAACAAACTTCACTTATTTATATCTGTATCTTCTCATTATCTGAATATATATATATATATACACTTCAAATCTCAGAAAAAGCTTGGCGCTACCACTGATTCATCTCAAGGAACACCGCCATCATCCCAGGTAAGTCATTGAAACCATTACAGAACTACAGGTCTTATTGTTCAGCCAGCACTATTGGTATTATTTCAGATCTCGCTTCTATTACTTCCAGATGTTATCCACAACATGATCTTCCCTAAACAAACCATTAAATGCTAAATCTATTATTAGTTCATAACCAATAAGTCATCACATCTTACCTTTTCACTGATATTACTATTTGTAATAGAATCGATACATCATACAGAACAAATTTCACTTATTTATATCTGTACCTTGTGATTATCTGAATATATATATATATATATATATATATATATATATATATATATATATATATATATATATATACCTCAAATTTCAGAAAAAGCTTAGCACTACCACTGATTCACCTCAACGAACACCACCAACGCTCCAGGTAAGTCATTAAAACCATTACAGAGCTACAGCTCTTATAGTTCACCCTACACTGTTCGTGTTATTTCAGATCTCACTTCTATTGCTTCCAGATGTTATCTACAAGACGATCTTCGCTAAACAAACCATTAAATGCTAAGTCTGTTATTAGTTCATAACCAATCAGTCGTCACAACTTACCTTTTCATTGATCTTACTATTTATAATAAAATCTATCCATGATACAGAACAAGCTTCAGTTATTTATATCTGTGCCTTCTAATTATCTGAATATATATATGTTTTTTACCTCAAATTTCGAAAAAAGCTTGGGACAACCACTGATTCATCTCAAGGAACACCGCCATCACCCCAGGTAACTCATTAAAACCATTACACACCTGCATATCTTATTACTCACCCTCCACTGTTAGTATTATTTCGGATCTCGGTTCTATTGCTTACAGATATTACCTAGAACACGATCTTCGCTGAAGAGACCATTAAGTACTGATGATCCAGATCTCGGTCCTAGCAAAGACCATACAGAGTTATGTTTCCATTGATACACATCTGTACAACTTTCTATAATTATCTCTGATAGAGTATTGACATAGTTCTTTTGTTTGCACATATGATCTCAGCGTTACCATAGGAAAAACCTCTGTTAAGAGAAGGCTGTATCGATCAGGACAAAACACCTGATTCACAGTAAACCAGGTAGATTCATACATGGTCTTTTTTCTTATTACATACATTCTTATTTATTATCCTTCATTGCAGCAGCTCAAAACAATGTCTACGCATCACAGACCAATGTTCATCAAGCTCGCCGATCCCATTTTGTCTTCGTCGGCAACAAAACCTATGCTACATATACCTTAAACGCTGTATATACCTATGCCTGTCGTCTGTCAGTATATCACGGCCTCCGTAGTATGAATCTCTGTAAACCGTCTTTCTTGGACTGTTAGCTCATCGTACCAATAGCCAGTCTGCTTTTGCTGTCGGTTTCGTTTTACTATATAATACTCCAGTAATATGCTACCTCCTGGATCCTTAATGACCCAGTTACTTATCCATGTCCTTGATTATACTTTGTTCATATACTTGGTTATACTTATTGATCATCTCATAACCTACATACACTGCAATACAAACATACTTCCAAAATAGAATGTACACCAGGTTTCAGACAAAAAAACTTATATTCGTGATCACTTTTAGACTCTACTCTGGTCCATTTCATTTAGCCTACGCCAGGAATTACACAGAGCTCCTTATTTCTCCCCTGCTCTATTAATTTCCATCTATGTAATATCAGCCTTTACTGACTATATTTCTTATCTTTCTAGCTCATAACAGCGACAATCATCACCCTTTTGCTATCAGTTTAGTTATAATCTATTATATCACACCAATATACTTCATTCTAAATACTTAGAGACCCTATTATTTATTCCTTTACTTTGTTATACTTTATCAGTGTAATTAATTATGTTTTTCGACTACCTCGCTTTGCTTCATATTTTAGACTAATATTTCTACAATAGACTATATTATTTTACCAGATTCTCATATAGAATCTAAGATATTGTAAATCGAGAGAACTGTAACTCTCCTCCGTTTGATTTTTTGCTTAGCCTTAACCAACGATTCCACAGAACTATTTCTTTCTTTCTCGATATATTCAATCTGTAGAAACAGTCAACACTCTAACATCTTTATCATTTACCCTGTTCATCTATATAGACAGATCCTACATTTCATCTAACCAAATCTTACTATTTATCTGTTATACACCACCTCTTAGACAATAACAAATAGCGTCTCTCCTAAATATTTATTCTTTATCTCACCGGTTCCCTATCGCATTCATTCTATGGATATTTTCATATTCAATCGCTGGTGTATTTTGCTTTACGAATATTACAGTACATAAAAATCAGCTGCACGCAGCGTAGCGCGTAAAATCTACCTAGTTCTATTAGTCGATTGGAGAGTTCCGAGTGAGCAATGGTTTTTGAATTTATTACAGGTGGTACCTTGCTTTCTAAGCAATTTGGGATTTCTACTCCACTAAACATGCATATATCTCATTTATTCTTAGGGTTTTATTGAGGTGGCTAAGCATGGTATGGATTAATTACTGGCTTTAATGGCAGTGCAACGGACTACTGAAGTTACACAACTAAGAGCAAGTATAATGACAAAGCTTACTACTTACTACATCTCTCATTCATATTATGGTCTTGTTTATTTAGGCTTTTTCACCGGGTTAAAAGCCAAAAAGCTACGGCCTAAACAATGAGTAGTTTTTTATCTGGTCTTTTCAAAAGCCATAAGTCTCCATATAACTAAAAGCCACTGGAGAGAGACTTTTTTGGCTTATGATAGTTGATTTTAGACTAATAACACTAAAGTTAGGTAAAATTACCCACCTCTATCACGTACAAAAGTTATTAGCTTTTAAACTGTTTAAGTCAAAAAGCATAAGCTTAAACAAACAGAACCATAATCTAGAGTAAGTAATAAAATTAGCTTGTACAATAACTATCTCTAAAGTTATCTCTAGAGAAGCACTAATGGTTTGTTTGGTTGTCTATATATCCCTAGCCTGGCCCATACGAGCCATGCGAGCTGGTGGAAGACAGGCTGAGTGGATGCAAGAGAGTTTTGTTTGGTTGGTTATATGTGTTGATCCTGCTTGAGCTGAGAAGTTGTTTGGCTGGCTGTTTGAATGGGGAGGAGGGATGACTTGATGTAAGAGATGTTGTCTGGTTAGTTGCATCTGGTTGAATGTGGTGACACTTCAATATAAGGTGGTGAGGTTACATCCGTTTGAGGTTGAATAGAGTCCGCACGTAATATATTACATGTGAGAACAAACTGGAGAGATACGGCATTATTCTACGCACATGATGTGTTCTTTCCTGCTGCTAGCAGAGAACCGGCACACACAAAGTTGGATCAATTCATCGCCCATGCCAAACAAATGTCTTTCCTATTTCCATGTTTGAAAGATGCACATCGAAGCCCAATATACACTACAGGATGACACGTCTTCGCAAGCGGTAGAACCGCTTGGAATTCGAGTATTCCAAGCAGTAGGACCGCTTGGAATTCTAATATCTACTGCTTTCTATACGGCTGCTTCTAAAAGTATTCCAAGCGGTATATACATTAAAAGCGGTACTACTGCTTGTAAAACCGTTTTTAAAAGCAGTAGTACCGCTTGGAAAAACAATTGCATTAGTTTAATATATATCCACTTAATAAATGTTCGCCAAATTTATAATAATATAAATGTTCGTCAAATTTATAATAATATCAAGCACCCATAACATACAATCCAAGCACCATAACATATAATTCTTCGAGAAAGCAACGTACTAAAGTTTTATTATCACAAATCATCCACATGTACAACATGTGAGTACATCACCAAAATTGATTACTAATAAAATTCGTTAGATAAATCAACTAGCAACTTGCAGCTGGATTACATGAGGGTTTATGCTCTCAAATATTTTATACAAGCCATAATCCACATTTCATACAACACAAATTACATATGAATCTCTAAAGTTTACAGAAATGCACTTCTAATCACACCTCCTCCAAACTTACCTACAGTCTCACCTTCTCCAGTTCTGCACTCCACCAGGCAATACTCCTACACCCTCACAGCCAGCTGCCATTCACCTCTGCCCATCCCTCCCTAGCTGGTTGCCTTGCACTTTTGCCATTCCTTGCCCATGCTCATAGCCTGTGGAAGGGGAAGACCAGATATGTCCTCCAGCTAGTCCTGCCACCCATAGTTTTTGCGCCAAAACACAGCGGCAAAGACCCCAAAGAATGTCGGTTGACAAGCAGTATAAAAAGGAGGAGTATAGCCACGGTTCATCACCAAGTCGGTTCACAAAGAAGATAAAAACAAGTCAAATGCAGGTATGATCTTTAGTACTCTGTTCCCTTGTGTGAAGAAGGTATGTGCAACACCTTTCTTGCCAAGACGACCAGTCCTTCCAATCTGTGGGCGTAATCCTCCGTGGTCAAAGGATAGCTATAATTAATGACAACTTCGACATCAGAATATCAAGTCCGCGTGAAGCTACATCTCAGTAGTAATCTGCAAGTATTACAAATTAACAAACATAAACATAACAAAATAACAAAGCAATATAAATAGTATAACAAATAAGTGACAGTTGATGGTGTGATGTTAAAAGCGAAGATAATTAATCATAAGTCAAAAGCTAAATAAAGGATGCAACGATAAAAGAATAACAGAATTTTAGAAAACCCGGTATTTGACACTTGTTTCAGAGAACGCACACCTTTTGAATTGTCACTTCAAGCGCAAAATGTTTCAACTAACCCTGGTATGCATTTTTGTGTCAAATATAACAGCTTTTACCATAATGGCGAAGTATTAAACAGCTATATTTAACAAAAATGTTCCTAATCAGAGTATCATACTGGCAAAAGTTAAACATTTAAATGTCATGGATCAAGAAATAGTTGAAAATCAGCAACCTCAAGAGGTACCCAGTCTCCTAATTTCTCCATACAATTTGCAGACGAATTCATGCAAAGTCAATTCAATTCCGATGGGCAATGGCCACTGCCACCACTAGCTAGTTTCTAAATTAGGACTTAAAGACTTGGGAGACATATGCATTAATTTACCTAACCTTTTTCACCTTTATTTGAGTCGAATGCCGGAGGTACATTGTCCAGAAAGCTACAGGCTAGTATATAGTCTCTTGTTCTCTAGAAGTAGAACCATCATCTTGAAATTGTATAATAATAACATGTATTTAAGAAAAAGAATTGAAAAAATGACATGAATTGGGAAACGGATCAGGAGTATGAGAATTGCTATCCACGCAATGAAGTGTTCACGCACGTTTCTCCGGGGGCACCGGAATCGAGATCAGGTGGCGGCGGGGAGCCAGCAACGGCGAAAGGGGACGGAACATGGGCATCGGCTGAAGGCAACTATATATTGGCCGACTCTTTGATAGTTATATCATTCATGGTCGTGCATTATTTGTTTCAAAGAGTAAGAAACATGCATGAATGCAAGCAGTTCTATCAACATATATATTATGGTCTAAAATCCTTTCTAACCCAGTTGAAATAAAGTGATCATCAATTGTTTCTTGCTTGTTTCCAAGAAAGGTTTGAACTATTGGCGAGCGTACTAGAGCTCAGGCAAAACCTGTTTTGAAATTTGCCGAAAATTGACGTCACAATTGCTGGTTTTCTTAGAACATTGCTAATACATTAGATAAGTTAGGAAAGATCGTTATGGACAGTTCATAAAAATTGGTGAAATTTAGTAATGGCAAGTCCAATTTAACTTGGGTCATATAGTTAAAAAAATACTTTGCAAGAACAATTTTCTGTGCATTGAGGAGGAAAAGAGAGGATATCCCCTCAAAATAAAAAAAGAAGAGGAAAACATATACTCAGTTTAGTGCTAGTTTAGCTAATTACATGATGCAAAATGGGGGCATATGATGTGTGTATCAAGATATACGCCACTGGCTGAATTCACCACATGACTTCACGAAGCATGCCTTTTTAAAAAAAGAAAAAGAAAAGAAAAGACTCCTGAAGACAAACAAGATCCATGGACTATGGTTTAGCTAGTTTATGTACGCAAGTGTTTATTTGTACTTGGTTAACCAACAGAAACGACTCTTAATTATTTTATCAGACGTACCTATAGGATAGGCTTCTATTGTACTGATATGTGTCCACAATTACAAGTAATATAAGTACCCTACTTGTGATGATCAAAAAGGGGTATATGTTTTGGGAAAAGATCCCTTTTAGTCAAACCAGCAAGTAAGCAAGAAAAGAAAGGACGAAAGAAAGAAAGAGTTGATGTAGTTTCTTGCTACTTACGCTTGACAACAAAGGATGCTCTTGGGCTTGCATCACTTGATGTCGGCGAGACCAGCGGCAGCGGTTGATTCCTCCTGCAGTCATTGCAGGGTCCCTAACACCAAGAAATAGCCACATAAGAATCAAGGTTAGGTCCCAGCGATGAGGGCTTTCCCAAGCCATTTTCTCCAGCCTCATACCCCATAGTCTAATAGAAGTGCAATTGAATAAATATATAAGCTGGTGAAGTCTAATAGAAGTGCAATTGAATAAATATATTCAATTCCTAATTAGAAGTAGTAGAGATAATTACACTCACCCAATGAATGCAGCACCATAACGGAGGCCATCGAAGGTACACCTGAAACTCTTTATTAGCAACAAAGCATTTTCACCCATCCCCCTACCCCACCCGTAAAACAGTAAAGACAATTGGACATCCAAACAGCAAGGAAGTTACCATTGACCAGTCAGATAAAATAGACAAAGTTTACTACCCTCGCATGCATGTCACATACATGGACATATACCAAAATATAACTAGAGTGCCAAATTTGCTCTTCCAATCTTACACCAAAAGTATACCCATTAACTAAACCACTCAACAAAAGTATGTCCTTCCTACTTGCACCAAAAGTATACCCATTAACTAAACCACTCAACAATATGTCCTTCCTACTAAGCCCTAAATCAACAATTCCCTTTCTAAGCCCTAAATCTTTCCAATCTTTAACTCTCTCTCCTTCCCTTTCACCTGTAAAAAAAGCATTTTCTTCTTAGAATGTGAAAGATGGCATCCAACCAATTGCATACTCAACCATTTTAGCAATTGTTAGGGAGAGGGATAGATGCAATACCAACAACTTGATTTCTTTCTCCATTAGTTAAAGTGCCTCCAAGGTGCTGATTTCTCCCTCCATTAGTTGAAGTGCCTCTAAGGACCTGATTTCTTCCTCCATTAGTTGAAGTGCCTCCAAGAACCTGATTTCTTCCTACATTAGTTGAAGTGCCTCCAAGGATCTGATTTCTTCCTCCATTAGTTGAAGTGCCTCCATGAGCAACATCATCTTCCATCTACAAAAATCCATTTATTTTTTTCATCATCCTACAAACTTAGCTAAGGAAATCAGCTTTAGGAACTCTCTTATCAATAGCAATTTCAAAAAGTTCCTTATTAGGTAATTCTTGATTTGGAGTGAAATATGTTTTCTTTATGTCACATTTGAAATTTCTCCATCGCATCGCAGACTTGTTTCATCACCCATTCTTGAAGTTCAGAGCCACATGGAAAAATAACTGCGAAAATTAATGAACAATAATTATATCAAAGCTAAATGGGAATAAGTAACATGGATTTCACATGGTATATTAACTGCACAATCTCCCAAAGATCAGCTTTCTTTTTGGGGTCAACTTCAAACCAAGTTGGAGAGGATAGAGGTACCCCGACCTCACAATAGTTGATATAAAATTGGCTAGTGGTGCGGCTTTGTCTCCGATCGGTTGATTCTTATCATTGCATTGAACACGAATTTTTGGATCACTATCCTTCCTCATCCAAATGTCATGTTTCACGGTGTGGCCTCGACCCTTCCTTTTCTTTGTTGGCTCTATAACCAATATGTTACATGTTAACAAACGTACTAAATTTGCACAATGCTACAAACATTAAAATTATTTCTTATAAGTTACTGCATGTATAGTTTCATCTTCATCATCTTGGTTTTGTTCATCATCAACATAATTGGAGTCTAGATTTAAATCGTCTTGCTCTTCATCATTAATTCTTGCACTACTTTTCAAATTCGCTTTACGTGGTGAGGAGGCTCTTCACGACTTTGTGGGATGGATCTCGCCTACCATTAGTAGCAGATATGGTAGTCTACATTGAACCAAATGCAATCGATTACACATTAGCTTAGGTTAGAAAAATGTAGACTACCACAACAAATGAAGATCATGTGGTACTAACCTTTTTTATACCAAGTGCATCCGTAATGTTAGTAGGTACTCGAATCCCAGCTGCGTGTAATGCCTCACTGTTCCTTGCAATTCTTGTTCTTCTTTCCTCCTCATACTCATTGAAGGAGAATAATCATTTCATATCGTCTTCCATCCTTTTTTCGCATTATTAACACATATATATGAGCATGTAGAAGTAATGTCATGATCAACAAAGAGCATATGGTGAACAAAGCCAAACAAGTAAAATATCTTACTTCCCAGAACTTAATTCACCAACAATTATGCCATCTATATCTTGCCTTTCACAGTTAATCCTATCTTTGGAGACACATAATTGTCTATCCACATCGATGTTCAAATTAGGGATTTCATGAGTAATATCAACTTCAACTTCTTCAATTTCTTCCAATGCTGACATATCAAACGTGTCTCTCGGTCTTGATTGAAGGACAGCATGCCAATTTTTATCAAGAGGATCTTGAACATAATAGACTTGAGTTGCTTGCGATGCTAAAATGTATGGTTCATTAGATAGCTCCTTCCCGGTGTTGAATAAATAGTTAAAGTTCACCGTGGTAATTCCAAATTCATCGGTTTTTACATACTTATCCTTTTGACGAACATCAACCCAATCACATTTAAACAAGATGATGCTACCCTTCCTATGATAATCTAACTCAAGTATCTCTGTTATCACACCATAGTAAGTAACATCTCTTATTTCTGGATCTTCATCTCTAGAACTAGAAAAACTATTAGTTTTTGCTACAATAGCCACTCCACTATTTTGTACAGGCCTACCCTCATCATAACTTTTTGTGTGGAAACTATAACCATTCATTGCGTAGCTACTGTACTTTGTTGCAACCATAAAAGGTTCACTAGCCAACACACGAATATCCTCCGGTATGTCTTCATCTTGTGCTAATAATACATCCACCTATCAACATTAGTAGCTTAGTTATTCATAAATTTAATGACATAAGTACGATGTGTATTCAAATGTCGTATCTTTGACTTACATGCAACCTAAACCACTCATGGAATGTTGCATGGTGTATACACTCTCTCTCATGTTTTCTATGATGACCAATTGAAGAAAGATACTCCAAATGTTTCCTGCATTCATAATCTAGGTAAGATGATACTCATTTGTGGTTTAAATAGAACTAAGGATTCTTTCAAATCAGTTTGAGTACATCGACACATATGGATCAATGTGCTCATAATTAGTCAAGACATATCTATGAGCTTGAATCCAATTTTGTGGTCAAGTGTAACTGCACTTTCCAACCAATCCACGACCGGTGCTAAAATAGGATCCATTCTTTATGTACGAGCCATGGCCATCATCGTTTCTATGTTGACGATTAAATCTGGTCTCACATCCATGCAAGTAACGAGAGCAAAATGTCATACTCTCATCAAAAACATAATTTTCAGCAATTGAACCTTCGGATGACTTCTTGTTCGGACATATCCTTTAACCTTAACCAAAATCTATACAACATTTTAAATAAATTAGTTTCACAATAGTACATTAGTATAGTAACAAATATTAGAATTATTAGCACACCAATAAGACAAAAATACCTTTCAACAGGATACATGTTGCGGTATTGTGCAGGTCCACAATTTTTACTTGAGATGGTAGATGCACCATAAGATGCACCATCACATCAAAAAAGACGATGGAAAGATCTTCTCAAGAACACATAATGTCTCTGCAATTTCAGATTCTAGGTACTCCATATCACTCACCGAATCACAGATTGAAATATTTTCTTGAAAAAATTGCTAACACGAATAAGTGCTGCACTTACATGATCGTAAGAATTTTCTAACGACCAATGGGAGCAAGTGTTCTAATAAGACATGGCAATCATGAGTTTTAGGCCGACCAATTTCCTCTCTTCAACATTTACACAATTTTGGAAATCACCGCATATCCATCTGGAAATTTAACACCTTTCAACCATTCAAAACTATTTTCTTTTCTTAAGTTCATTGTGTAACATGCAGGAGGCAAATAAAATTCATCACCAACCGAACAGGTGAAGTTCCTTCTTAAAACCAAGTGCTTCCAAATCCAATCGAGATTTCAAGTTGTCCTTAGATTTTTTGTCAATATCAAACAACGTGTTTACTATATTGTCACACACATTTTTTCGATATGCATTACATCAAGATTATGCCGCGCATAACATCTTTCCAATATGGCGCTTCTAACCAAATAGGTTTTCTATTCCAAATAGTTTTTGGTTCACCATCCTTACGCTTGTGTTTTGTGGCTTCTTTTTCCCTTTGGATCTTTGCCAAAATTATTGACAATGCCTTTTGTTTGTTCGAGAACATCATGTCGAGAAAGTGGAATGGGTGCTTCCCTAAATTCTTGGGTGCCATCAAAATTCGGCATCACATCTAAATTCATGATCGGCATGCAAGAATCGGCGATGCCCCATGAAGCAATGTTTTCTCCTTTCTTTAGAAAAATAGAACTTGTCTCTGCATGGCAACAAACACACCCAACCTCCCGAAGTAACTTGCGGATACATATCCAAGACCGGGATAATCAAGAATTGTTGACAACAACGCGGCTCGTAGTTGAAACCATTCACCGATTCTTTGCATCATAAGTTCTATAACCTTCCTTCCAAAGAACTAATAGATCATGGATCAAAGGTGGAAGTATACATCCATGTCCTTTCCAACACATTTACGACCGAGGATAAGCAACGACAAAATAAAATTTGGTTGCTTCATGCACATCCATGGTGGCGGGTTGTATGGAATTAAGATAATGAGCCATGTGCTATATCTTTGAACTTAAATTTCTAAAAGGATTCATACCATCGATTACCTAGAGCAAGCCTAATATTGCGACAATCGAACTAAACTCGGGTACTTATTGTCAAAATCCTTCCATAGAGTTGAATCTGTGGATGACGATTAGTCCATCCTTTGGAAGGCCTTCCTTATGGTACCTCATATCACTTGCTAATTTTCTAGACATATAGTACCTTTGAAGTCTTTTCTTTAATGGAAAATGTCGAAGAACTTTATGGGGAACCACTGCACTCTCTTTCCATCAGACTCTTCTTTTCTAATTTCCATCTAGAAGTACCACATTTTGGGCAAGCATCTTTTTAGCATGATCCTTCCAAAAAGTACACAATCATATTTGCATGCATGGATATTTTCAGTAACCTAATCCAAGGCAGCTCACCATCTTCTTAGCTTCATTAAAATTTTTTGGTAGTGAAGTGTCTGCTGGAAAGGCCTCGTCAAGTAATTTTAAAAGAGTATCAAAACTATTATTTGTCCACCCCCCAAAGAACTTAGTGTGAAGAAGTCTCACTACAAACTGCAACTTGGTGAATTTGCACCCATGATACAGTGGTTGGCTAGCATCATTTGCTAAGTTATAAAAAGCCTCAACATCTTCATTCGGACCCCCTAAATCACTGTCACCGTCACTACCATTTTGGAAACCATATCCTATGTCATCAAGCATTTCATCATCTCATCATCTATTTCTTGCTCCATTTCTAAATAAGCTTCAGGTTCACATGTGAGTTCTCTTTGTTGTTCATGCGTTACAGTTTTCTCTCCATGAAAAATCCATGTGGTGTATCCTTCTAAGAATCCTTCGCATATCAAGTGTTCATGGACAACCGTTGTTATATACCAAGTGCTATTCACACACTTTTTGCATGGGCATCGAATTTGATTTCCTTTTGCTGAATTTGTAAAAGCAAACTCTAAGAAACTTTTGACGCCATCCAGATACTTCTTTGAGTGCCTACAATTGTCATTAATTATATTATATGCATACTTAGTTTACAAGATGTGTGTATATTTAATTTAATTATTAGTTGTTTAACTTGTACCTCGGCTCACTCATCCAATCCTTATTCATGCTCATGATGATTGTCCAATGAAAAATGAATAGGCGATTGAACTACAATCAGATCAAACCCAAAGTACCACTCAATTGATGATATAGACAATAAAACTTGTAGGCAAATAAGAGGGTATTTGATCAATCATATACCTTAATGACCGGATGAAGATGGCCAACGCTGCACCTGCGCTTCGTTCAACCGATCACTGGTAGCTCCTCTGCGCTTTGCTCGCTCGTCTCTGGGCAGCTGGCTCCCCTCTGCCGCATACTGTGGAATGTGAATTGTATAGCATTAAAATTTGTGATAAAAATAATCCAACCAAAACATATACCGACACAAATAATACAAAACATACGGTAGATATCTCTGGAGATTTGAGATAATTGCATTGGGTCCTAGAAGCAATCAAAATGATAGCTACTTACTAGTACTAATAGTGAGCATTTGCTGTTCTATCATGTCCATAATTACAGATTTTACAGTAGCACATGCAGTAGATATCTCTGGAGATTTGAGATAATTACATTGGGTCCTAGAAGCAATCAAAATGATAGCTACTTACTAGTACTAATAGTGAGCATTTGCTGTTCTATCATGTCCATAATTACAGATTTTACAGTAGCACATGCAGTAGCTTATCAGACAAAGTGGCCATGGGCTGAAGGTTAGCTTGGTCAATAGTAGGTTCAGCTAGACCGCAACTTAAAACCCAAGAAATTATGCATATATCTCCGGATTAATGGTGGAAGCAAGTAAACAGAATGAAAAGTGATGGCACAGGAACAAAAAAAAAAGTGGGCATTGCTTCACGGTTATATGAGGCCTCAGGCCAGCTTATATGAAATGACTTCAATGAAAAGTGCAAGCATGATCAGTTTTTTTGTATCACTATATTGGTGATACATTGGTGAAAGCAAATAAGCTGAAAGGCAACATTACAAGAAGTAAAACTTAAATGTATACAGTATGGACAGATCACAGGGGAAGAAAAACTTGTGTTGACAAACGTTTCACACAAGTTTAACAGCTAATGATTCATACCGACCCGTAACTCCATGGGAGTAAAATGATCCAAATATCCAATGCATGGGAGGAGTTATCTAGACTTTGTCGGTAACATTCATAGTGTGACAGCTTCACTCCCAAACCAAATAGAAACAGAATGTATTCAGTATCATTTATGGGAACCACAATTGCTACTTATGTGACAGGAGGCACCTCCAAATCACCAATCCAGACCAAAACATGAACTAATACTTGAGGCAATTGTGCAAGCTGTAATTTGACCACTAACACAAGACTAGAACAAAAGCCCATCAGACCCCAACTTAGATACATAAACTAAAAAAGGAGGCACCTTGAGACTAAGCATACCACGGCAATTACTAATTCATTCCAGGAAGTGGCAACTGACTGAATGCATAGTCGACAAGGGCGATAAGCCAAGCCGTCACTCCACGTTGTACTCTACTCTATGCTGCGATCTAAAACTTGACTGGATCGAAGCGCATAAAAACCCTAACTTGAGAACCTAAGTGGCTTCCAGGTCACCAATTCCATCAGAAACAAAAATTATGTTCCAATTGCCTGTCAAATGAAATGATAATATCAACAGTGATTTAATGGCCTGTAGCATGACTTGTTCCAATTGCATCTGCTATATAGCTGATACCAAGACATAAATTGCTGATTCTCAAATCTTAACAAAGCCCATGTAGCTCAAAGAGGCAGGTGGAATAGAAAAGGCATGCAGAATTTTCTAGAAAAAATCTTAATTACAATAAAGCAGATCAATCACAAAGAAAATCGAATCCGCAGCAATGGTAACAGAGGGAGTGAAGAATGACCGAATGACATGCATACCTTACCAATAGCACCAAAAACAACAGTAGCATCAGAACATCCATACACAGTAGCATACTTCAATGGTGTTAACATGTAGATAACAGAATCATGGCATTTCATCGAACACATGGTGAGCAAGCTATACCTTCACAGACTCAAGGAGGAGGAAGGAGAGAGGTGGGGGAGAGATGTCGTCTCGAGGCGCATACCGCGGAGGAGAGGAGGGCGCCGGCCTTGAGCGCTGGCAATGGAGGCACGGGCGCCGCGGAGCGCTGGCAAGCCGGAGGCACGGCGACGCTGGCACTGCGCCGGGCGAGGGGAGGCGAGGTCACGGGAGGCGCCGGGACGGCCGGGCGGGCGCTGGCGGCGGCTCTGGCCAGAGCGACGTCGGGCATTGGCCGAGGGCACGGCCAGGAGGGGAGGAGGAGCAGCCAAGGCCAGAGAGGAGAGGGGAGGATCGAGGCAGCCAAGGCCAGAGAGGAGGAGGGGAGGAGGCAAAGCACTGGCGCGCCAGAGAGAGAGGATCCGCCGGTCGTCGGCGCCAGAAGGAGAAGCACTGGGAGAGACCGAGGGCGGCGGAGGAGGGATCTAGCGAATGGGGAGGGACTCGATCTGCAGCCGTGGATTGAGTCAATAGGTTTAGGTTCCCCATGAAATTTTTACTTCTAGCGCCAATGTAAAATTTTTTAGCAACCGCGCTATAGCACTACACGCCGAAAAGAACATTGCAAGCGGTTCGAAATTTTTCCAAGCGGTCTAACGCTTTTAATTTAAATTATTTTTCCAAGCAAGACAACAACTTAGATAGTTTATTTTAAAAGCGATCGCTAGCTTTTAATTAAGATTCTTTTTCCAAGCGGTATGTCAGCTTTTAAAATTCTTTTTCCAAGCGGTACTACAACTTTTAATTAAAATTCTTTTTCCAAGCAGTACGTCAGCTTTTAATTATTATTTTTTGAAGCAGTAATACCGCTTGCATCAATGGACCATCCTGTAGTGATATGTGCAAAAACCTTAACATTTTATCCTGAAGTTTGCTCAAAACATGAAGCTAGGCCCAAAAAAAAAAAAACTCTCAGCTCCCCTACTATTAGGCTAGCTGTACCTGTATGTCAAAAGCTCTTCGGTCTCAAGATCTGAACAAATTTGAAGCAAATCAAATGAGAATAAGAAATAAAACAAAAATGTAGCTGACATATACACATATATATACACATATATCTATATGGGGAAATATCTAGTGCAAATGGCTATTCAGTGCTAAAATGCTAACATCCATCTTAGACCATTCGATCTATCATGTGTGGCTCAGATTGAGAGTGGTGGAACCCCTTGTCACTTAAACAATTTTGCGAAAACCCCCCTCTATTTCTCTCCTCATTCCGGAATGAGGGGCTTCCACCACTCTCAATCTGAGTCACACATGATAGATCGGATGACCCACAATAGATGTTAGTATTTTAACACCGAATAGCCATTTGCACTAGATATTTCCACATACGATATATATATATATATATATATATATATATATATATATATATATATATATATATATATATATATATATATATATATAAAGCCTTTTCAGATACTCTAGGAGTACATATCCCACATTCAATATACCACTTAAACAAACATGTTATACTCATTTATCACTTTCGGTATACTTCAATAATAATTCTAAGATACTCCAATGCGACATAGTTGAAAAAAATCATCGGAGCCTTTCTTTTTTTTTTGCTATATACTCGTTTTCATATTAAAAGGAATATATACACAAATTATGCTATAAAAGATGGGATTTTGATGAATTTTTTTGTGGAACTCACCTTTAAGTATCTTATAATTAGTATTAGAGTATACTCAAAAGGATAAAGAGGTATAACAATATTGTTTAAGCGGTATACTAGAGATGGAAGTACGTACTCCCAGAGTATAGAACCATTTTCCTATATATCAGGCGAGGCTCGGGGAGAGGGATATCCCTTTTTTTTCTATCTAATGTGGTTTAAGAGGCTGCTACGAGATCAAAGCCCGGGGGTTCACCTGGCATTTTGTCACTCAAATGAGAAGTCAGAAACTTTTTTCAACTATCGCAGAACAGCCCCCAAGTTGCTACTACCGCGTAGATATCATCTTACGAACTTGAGATTATTACAGTACGAACATTCCCTTTACTCTGAAATGGCCACATGCAGCGGTTTGCTGCTCCCTTCGAACAGGCCATGCGCATCGCCTTTTGGTCTTAAAATAAAGAAAGACGTTCATGGAACTAGTATCGGGCAGGAACGTAGTTAGAGTTAGGTAACCACGCCACATCGACTGTATCACATAATCAATCTTGCAAAATCCCAGCTGGAGTCGGTTAGAAACCGTTGGACATGATCCCCAATAGAGGAGACGTGGGCATGCGCAGCACAAACACAGAAGAACCCAGCACGAGCAAGCAGCATGGAGACGCACTACCTACTACTATCTTGAATATATTATGTACTAGAACTACACTTCTTCCAGGATCGACACATGATCTACAGTACTGGACAGCTTGCTAATTAACCTCGTTACGCCACCAAAACAACCATCAATAGTACTGCCAGTGCCAGCACATGAGATCAACGCACCCGCACACGCTAGTGTCCCTCCCTTCCCTTCCATTCCATTACCCTTTGGTTAGAAGAATAAATATTTTTGCTACTTCGGTATCTCTGACACCGATTGGTTAGAAACCTAAGATATGCAAGCTGCAAGGTCCATCAGGATGAAGTGATCCCCGACTCCAGCTCAGGGACCAGGTTATTTTGCTTCTGGTTCTGGTCCTCCCAAACCAAGCCAATGTTATACTCGGGGACATAGTCCTGCAACCAACAGATACATGCACGGGTTCAGGGAATTATACAAGTCCTGCCATACTAAACATGGAATTGATGGAATATATTTCGTCGGATCGCTAAACAAGGTTTTGTCAGAAACAGTGAAAAGTTCATCATATTCATATATGACGTATTGATTGGATCACTGTAGTAAGTAGAAACACTTGGAAATAGGTACAGAATTGCGATTCAACCTCCAATTTCATGACTAGCTCCTTGGCTGTTGGAGCAGAAATGATGATTCGCCTCGCCTCCTCGGTGATGAAGCCTTCACTAACAGCCAAGTCGATGAATGACAGTAGAGGATCGTAGAATCCATCAACATTCAAAAGACCGACCTGGTAACACATTTCCAAGGAATTACCCAAAAAAAAAAGAATCAACAATGTTGATTACTGAATGATCCATTCACACCCACAGAATCGTTTCCGATATCAGCTCACAAATAAATAACAACTTGGTGGGGCCTTCAGATTCAATAATACTGACAGATAAAGGATAGCAGAAGAGAAATGTACAATCGACCGTTCTTATCCCTCAAACCCCCATCGTTTTATATCTTGTTAAGCAATTATGTAACATAGAGACACAAATACATTTTTCTTGCGCATATGACACCTCATAAAATTTAAGATCCTCCAACCATCATTCCACTGGCTGATGGGAATATTCATAAAGTGTGAAGCATATCTTATTGTAGCCGCATATAAAAGATGAGAATGCAGATCGCATGCCCTTCGATTCCAACAATATTCTGATGTAGTGATGTGGATAACTGCTTGATTAAATTATCCTTCCAATAATTTGTTGCTGTGAGGGTGAAATTTCTAGTCACATGTGAACAAGGCAAGACGGTAGAAACAAATCACAACGGCCCTAACGACATTATAATAGACAAAACAACCCTCCCATACATACTAAAATAAAGTGGGTTGACAAAACATGAAGACAAGCACATGATCTTTAGATTATTGGGCATGGGTAATTTTTGTATGAGAAGCACCAATATCAAATGCTAGTTTTTACCGGCTTCTCATGGATTCCTAATTGTGCCCAAGTAATGACTTCAAGCAACTCCTCCAAGGTTCCATAGCCACCTATTGATTCAATTGAAGGATCAAATACTACAGCACAAAAATGGCTTAATTCTGATATACTTTGTGTATAGAAAAAATGGAGTAGGGCACTAACTATACCCGGTAAAGCAATAAAAGCATCAGCGAACCGAGCCATTTCGGCCTTCCTCTCATGCATGCCAGAAACAGCTCTAACTTCGCCTACAGGATCTCCAGTTACCTACAGTAGCATGAACTAGTGATATGAAGAACCCAACAACATACCGCAGCAGCACCCCAGACATCACTTGATGTAAAAGTTTTCCAGATAATTTATACCAATTACATGAAGACAATCCAGAATGACAGGAATAATGATTTCAAACGTCAGAGCAAGGATTTAGTAGTACAACTCATGTTGCATTAAAAACTTGAACAAAGACCATCAGCTACAAAATGGATATGTTTCTTTTCAAGATACACAAGTGGAAAATGCTACTCCATACAAGAAATGAAGGATATCCACTTAACAAGGTATGGATTATATTTTTGAACTTTCACAAGATCATTGCAGATTCCATATATAGTTAAGAGTTATATTTTACATGTCATCACACGGGCAAATTGCATTGATTCGTTTCAAAAAAGTAGGCACGTTATTAGATTCATATGGTGATGCATCACCAATGTGAATAATATCATTATAGTCTATATGAACACTCCTGCACATCCAGTCCAGAACATGTGAATTGGAGTAGTATCATGCAATAGCAACAAAATGCAAGTTACAGCCTTTGACTCACCTCTCTGGGCATCAGGGATTTTGGAATGATCCTGCCAAAAAGGAGGAGGAGAACAAAAAGGCAACTTAAATTCAGGCTAAAGCAGTCAAACAAGTACCCCTACTAGAGCAACAAGCTGATCTTTTCCCATGTAAAGAAACTGGCAAGCCTAGAGACAGGTAGACAGAGGTAGGCCTTTCAAGAACTGGACTAGATAACCACTGCGCAATAATTTAAACTAGGGCGCAACACTAACCCCCAGCTTGCAGCTGGGCAGCCTCCTCATGCAGTCATGCCCATTGAAGGCATGGAAACAGCTAGCCTTTCGAAAAGAAGACCGAAAATTAGCTTCCATTTATGTGAAACCGAATGCAATGGGCATGGCTTGCTCCCCTTCCCCAACGGGCAATGGAGCCCAAACCCCAACAGCAACCTGCCCAAAGCTGCCATTTCGGTACATAAGGCTGCCATTTTGGTACAGGGAGCTGCTGGAAGCAAAGCACCCAGAGCAAGAACACCGTAAAAACACCAAGCAAACAAAGAAGTGTAGGAAGACCACCAGCCAGCAGGTAGGTGGGGGAGCGATAGAGATGGATACTCACCCAATGACATGGCGCCCTCCAGCATGAACTGCATGGGAGACCAGGCCCATCAGGCCAATGGAGCCACCTCCATAGACCAGGTCTATGCCCTCTCCACCTGCACAGCATACATACAAAACGAAACAGCCTCAGAAAATTCCAGTCTATTCAGGTCAGAGAAATCTACAGGGCAACTATCGATTTCCGATGGATGCAAGAGGCCAGTATTTGTGCATTTGGGCAAGCAAGTGAGGTCATAGGGTCATGATGCCAACAAGGGAAAGGAAACGGCAAGGCCTTGAACCGCCTTTCGGCCTCGTGATGATGGAGGAGCAATTCGGGCAGTGGGTGGGAGATGGATGTGCTTGCTTAGCTTGCTCCATGATTTCATCTTCTCTCGCTCCAACCATATGATCATGCAAGAAGGCTGCACGCGATGACGACAGCACTACACGGCCACACACCTCCACGACCTCCTCCAGGATATATATACACACACACACATCAACCCTCCCATGCCATTCCAACAAATTCAAACAACTCATCGCAACCAAATTAAACGTAATTGAAGCAATTTGAATCGATTAAAAGGAGTCCCTTTCTCTTTTTGCCCGTAAAAATCAACCTAGGACCTCCCATAAAATTAATTAACCCAGAAAAGACGGCGCGGAGAAAAAAAAGGCATTAATTACCAGCTCCTTGCCGAGCTCGACGGCGGCGTCCTGGTAGCTGGGCTTCTTCCCCTTGGCGCTGCCGCAGTAGACGCAGATCCGCCGGAACCGGGACCGCAGCTCCGCCCCGCCCTCCGCGACTCGTCCTCCGCCGCCGCTGCTCGACCCCGCCGCCGCCGCTGCCTCGGCGTCCGCTACAGCCATATCCTCGGCCCCGATCGTGAACTCAGGAGCCGCCGCGGCCGCCTCCATTGGTATCGCCGCCGTGGGGGTCATGGCGACCGGAAGAGTCAGCGGCGACAGCGCCGCGCGTGGGTACCACCCCTGGTGGGCGGGTGGAGCAGAGCTAGCGATGGGTTGGGTGCGAGCGAGAGAGAGAATGGAATCGGAGAGGAGGCGGAGGAGGGGAGAGAAATGGCAGGGGCCAGCCGTCGTGTCGTGGGCATCCTCCGGCCGATTTATAGGCGTTGCGTTGCGTGGGTCCGTGCGTCTTCTCCCTTGCCTAGGGTTCGCCCGCTTTCTTCCTGCGGTGCCTTGGACATGACACGCCTCCAAAACTTGTCGTCTTTGATTATCTAGATATTTTGTGCAGCGTATTATGCCGCATGTGTTGTCTTTTTCATAGAAATAATATCATTTTTTTCTGTTAGTGTTTTTTTTAAATCATCAAGGAAACACGTGAAACGGTTGAAAGAATACAAACGTATCCGCGATTGCGCTAAATCGAAAGGTCTTTTTCGTGAAAAATAGCCGGAATAATCCAAACGCCACTAGATTTTTTCGGCATTTATTTAGGGTCCTTTTACGAAATATTCATGTTTTTTTCTAAATCAGAAGGTCCTCTTCGTAAAAAACCACGCGAAGGATCTCACGCGTAATTACGCATTTTTTGAAGGACCTACACGCGAAAAGGGAAAAACGAGCCGACCGGCCGGGCGCGCGTTGTTTTTCGCGGAAACAATTTCATTTTTTCCATCGGTGTTATTTTTAAAATCATGGAGGAAACGTGAGAAACGGTTGAAAGGATATAAGTGCATTTGCGATTGCGCTAAATCGAAAGGTCCTTTTCGTGGAAAACAGTCGGAATGATCCAAATGTCACAATTTTTTCAGTATCTATTTAGGGTCCTCTCACGAAAGATCCACGATTTTCTTGAACCAGAAGGTCCTCTTCGTAAAAAACCACGGAAAGGATCTATACGTAATTACGGATTTTTGCAAGGATCTAAACGTGATTTTTTTTAGCCGAGGCTCAAATCAACCAGAGGGCGTGAATGCTCCCGGAAATAGAAGATGTATGATTTCCGTCTCGCTCATGCACCATCAACAAAAATTCTTACATCCAATGTTTCATAAAGTTCAAGAAAAAAAATCATGGATATATATAGTTTGCATTAAACTACAATAATTCAAATTCGTATCTAGTATCAAAAGACAAGCAGTCAGTCACGCAGGTTCATATGCACTAGACGAATTGCTTCTCTTTTTTTTTTTGCATGTTAATGCCAGGAATGGATTTATAATTGAAATTTTGCAGGTTTATATAATTTTATGTGTTCTGTATCCATGATTTTTTTGGGGTATTTTTGGAACAATTTCCTACGTACGGGAAACATGGCGCATGGTATATTCCCTCTAATAAATCCTTGCATAATAATAGTATTGACTATCGAGTCACACTTGCATTATTGGTGGATTTGATTACCAATGTTCGCCAACCTTTCTAATCTGCCAATAACACGCGGTATTCTTGCCCAAATCTTGTGCAAATTAATGGTGAGATTACACAAGATTTTGCGTGCGTCGTAATTGCTCCCTAACGACATTAGTTGCAGTCCATGCATCGCGTTGATAAGTGGGTGCAAGCAAATAGAACTCCGTTTCTGAATACATGCTATTTTAGCATATCTAAAAAGACTATATTACAATTCTTTATTATATTTTTAGGTGATTCTTTATTATATTCTTACATGATGTGCAAGCTCTAGTCCACGATAACAAACAGAGTTGGAAATAGCTAAAGAAAACAGGTATAGGAAAAATAGTAAGAAAGATATTTTAAAATTATAGGGTGACATATATCTAAAAACAAAATTTAAAAGATAAAATGATATGTATTCAGAAACAGAAAAAACACAGGACAAAACAAAAATGCATGATTATATGCGGTTCTAGAACACACTTTGCTACTAATTGCTACATAGGGATGGCAAAAATACCCGTGGGTCCGGCTACCCGACCCGACGGGTTCGGATTCGGGTCCAAATTTGAATCCACGAGTATATTATTTCGGGTCCGGGTCCGGATCTTATTTTGGACCCGTGGATACCAGACCCGGACCCGTTACTAGAAAAGATGAGATGAGGTGAGCTCAAATAGATTCGTACGCACCCTTGTGACAAGTAACACTATAGTTCAATAGAAGGAACCCTGTAATTGAATCAAGAGGTCTTGTGTTCAAGCCCCATTCTAGCCTTTTTTCATTTTATTTGAATACCTCATGCATACACACCTTAAGTTATGGTAACGGGTCCGAGTCCAAGTTTAGACCCATGACTGACTTCAGATCCGGATCTAAACTTCAAGTTTCGGGTCCGGATCCACGAAAACTGAACCCGGAGGTACCTAGACCCGTTACCATCCCTATAATGCTACCACTCTTTGTTCCTTGCTGCACCCTAATTTTAATTCCTAATGCTCAATGATAGTGATCCAATCCAATACAGCTTTGTTTATTGTAATCTGCAGGCAAGCAGCACACAAGACTTTTGTAGGATTGGTAATCTCGTTGTCCAACACGATACGCCGTACGCTCGCCTTTTTGAGGGCCAGGACTAGGACTAGGACTAGGAGAACGTACGTCAGCCATTACGAGTCCAAGAAATGAGCGCAGCGCAGCACAACCAAAAAAAAAACAAGTACTACACGAGGGCCATGGGTGAGTAGCATGTGGCCTTAATTTATAGAAAGCAAACACGCTGGTATATATTATTACGATCGACATTGTATATAATATACCATACGAAGGTTTGCAACTTGTGTAGTAGCTGCGATGATCTGATTAATACTACGGGTTGTTTACCAATTAGTCTAGCCTAACGCATGCTTAGTCCAGGGTCAATCAGACTCGCGGTCGTGGTCCGGTATATGACTCCCGCGTCCCGGTTTTTGTAATCGCCTGCCTCTCCATCCCAAACAAAAGATCGTTGCTCTCTGCGGTTCTTTACGTTTGCTGTGTTGTCGCCTACCGATGCAACTGAACTGCTGCTCCATGATGGCTATAAACGCCAGTGACCAGTCCAACTCCAAAGCTAGACCCGGCCACTTGCCTCGATTTGTTACGGTCGCAGGGTTCTGGCCTGCATCGCGGCCACCTCGGCAAGTCGAACAACCAAGCCCCCCCTTCCTCGCAAGGAATTTGGCCATCAAAATCAATTAATCAGTCGCTTAATTGATCAATAATTAAGGAATTTCGACAGAGGTCTGCCGAACCAATCATCTATGGCACCTCCCGCCGAGGTCAAAGTGCGTGCCCACTGTGAGCCAGCCCTATCTACGTGCGGCGTCGTCGTAGTACATAAACGTAGTAGGTAACACACGTGTCACCTGCTGCTGGTACTTCCGTGTTCGATGATGGAGTTTGTTTTGTGAATTCATTCGCACTAGACCAAGATTTGAAAAAAATTATATCATCAATTCATTGTACTCGACGACAATTTGCAATTTAATAATAGCAAATCCAAAAAAAGGCTTTGACAGTCTGCAAGCCAAGTAAATTCTAAAGAAGCAAAACAATTGTAGTAGCAGCAGTATCAGAGAGTAAAAGGAAAAAAAAAAAAGAGCTAGTACTAGAAAATCATGGAAGTTGTTGATGCCATCTGGCTCTGCTCGATTGTCCAGCATATACGTAACCACCGTGTGCGCGTCGACGTACCATTACGTCGGGCATTTGATTAACAAGGAGTCCGAAAATCACTTCGAGTCTACTTATCAATTAAGCAAAAACACAACATATATAGGTCATATATCTATCGTTTTGAGTATAGATATAGTTAAACTTTCGAAATTTTGACTATCAATATTTTTTCAAATATTTAAATTAGATTTATGGAAATCATATGTGTAGAATTGTGTCAAAAAGTACATTCTATAATATTTAATTTTACTGTGCTTATAAATATATTCTAATAGAAATTAGTGGTCAAATCTATTTATTTGAAGACCATATTGATATCCAAAACAATAACTATTTGTGACCATAGGTAACATATAGCAACTTTATAGTATAATTTAAACAGCGTGATCGAGCTCACATTGAACATATAGCAACTTTATAGTATAATTTATACTTTATAGAATAATTTACGTATGGGCGAGATAGCCAGACGTTGCCCCGGCAGGAAGTTGCTAAAATCGGAAAAAGGCATGCCATGAAACCACGTAAATCGTGGCCACTTAGGGGTTTTCGTGGGGCATGGGACAAGCCGGATATGGCCCAAAAAATACAGGAAAAATCAAGGGCGACCTACGCAACGCAGGCTACCACTTATGTATGGGCGAGATAGCCAGACGTTGCCCCGGTAGGAAGTTACGAAAATCGAAAAAGGCACTCGCGGCCATGAAACCGCAGAAGTTACGACGTCGAAAAATTTTGGAATTTTTTATGGAGGTTCCTGATAAATTAGTGATATTACCATAAAAATTTCAAATGATTTTAAGATGTGACGAATTTTTTAAAATTCAAACAAAACAACTGTCCTGATAAAACGCTGGCCGACAAGTTTGAACCGAATGAAAAATGAAACAAACCACGTGTTGCCGTTTCAGTTTGAAAAGCGGGGTGCAGCGTGTTGTCGTCTCAGCCCGAGCAGCGTGGTGCAGAGTGTTGTTGTTTCAGTCTGATAAAGGTAATAGGTGTGTGACAAAGCTACTAGCTGATGAAAGGATTAACTAAGGACATAAGATTTAAATTACAAAAAATGCGAATGCAATTGTTCGTGCAACATATTTCGAACAATCAACTAAGTACATAATACACTACCAATAATAAAATCAAAAGAAACTACCGTCGGCCCGCTGGGAGGCCTCCTCCTCCGAACACAGCCTGCGAATCGTCAAGCTGCGTCGCACGGTGGACCCTCTGCGACCTAGCCGGGGCGTCGCGTGCTCAGCCGAGTAGGATCGTCGGTGGTGGCGCTCAGTCAACTGTGTGATGACCCACCTCATTCGGGCGAGGAAGCTCGCTTCTGGGTCCTCGTAGTCCACCGGTGCAGGTCATCACCACGGTCCTCGTGAGTCGTCGAGAGCAAGTGCAACAAGGCCAAAAACTATGCTGTGGGCTCAGAGCAAATGAAGAATTGTTTAGAGCATTGCAATACGCGATTGTAACACGTGAACAGTGCATCTCAGTACTCACCGACAACGTGCCCTCTCGCTTTCTACGAAGGCAAAGGCAACAGGCAGAATCTGGTTGTTCCCATCGACGCCCACAATTGTCGATGTTGCCCTCTGTATTTCCGGTCAAGAATGTGTCGTCCACGCACAACAATGAGCAGCAGTGATAGAACGCCTTAATGCAAGCTCGAATCGAAGAACACTCTCCTCGGATGCATTTTAGTTGGCCACTTGATTGATGGACAATCTTGATAATCATAGTAGGTCCTGTGATTTCTTCCCTGAATGCAACCGAGCGGTCTTGCAGCGGTTATGATCTGAGTCTTCAAACTTCCCAAACCTCATTTCTAATGCCTTCGCTTTCGCCTCCACGTCTTCTCATAGCTAATTGTGTAATCGATATCTGTTCTCGATCGCTCGGATAATAGCACGGGCTCAAAACTCGTGTTCTCCACTATCTTTGCGTACATGATGTTCGCGACATACCCGGATGATGAGTTCTGTGAGCCATCACTGCTTCCTCGACCATACATGTGTCTTTGCTCAACCTTCGAACATAGCCAATGGGTGCCCCACTTGGCTTGTACGCGTGCACTTTCCACGGACACCCATGGATCTCACACACCACGTCAGTGAGGTTTGGGGTTGATTTCTTAACCCCGAAAGTCCTTCTTAATGATAGAGCCCAATCTTTCACGGCATCTGCCACGACCTCTTTTGTCGGGTAATCTTGTTAAGTCTAACCTCAATATCGATTATCTTGCCAAGGCATGCGGTTGCTTTCATTGACAACTAGCTTATCAAATTGCTGCGTGCTCCACTCGGCAAGCACGCAGTGACTCCGCACCTCCATTTTCCTCATCCGACTCATCGTCGTCCTCCTTTTCTGATCTGCTGTACTCACGGTCTTCTTCTTCCATTCTAACTAGACCTTCGTCTATAAAACATCTACATTCCTAATAATTCATATCGACGTACTTATATCTATAAAACATGTACATTCATTCCTAACAATATATACATATCGATGCACTTATATCTTAAAAAAAATATACATTCGTAACTACATTACCATCAATATATACCGATATACTCCTATCCGTAAAAATATCTAAATTTTCTAAACTAGAACTAGTCATGACCTATCAATTTACCTAAAATTCTCTATTCGTAACCTATCAATTTACGGATCTATCCATAACCAATCAATTTACCTACATTTATCCCCTAAATTTATCCGTAACCTACATCTAAAACTATTTCTAATCTACCACTATTTCCAAATGCTTTCTGATTGCCTAGATCTAAAACTATTTCTAACATATTATAATTTACTGCTAACAAAAATAAACAACAAAAATTTACCTCGAAACAGTGGCACAGAATCTCCCCCTCTTCCTCCTCTCCTCTCCTCTCCTCTTTCTCCTCCTCCTCTTCCTCTCTCTCCCTCTCTTCTTCTCAAATCAACCGAATGGCTACAGTGCCCGGGCGAAGTCATTTTATAAACGGTCGTGTCGCCCGACCATCAGTCGATTTGCTCGATGTCGCTGGTTATTTGGGTGGGCCGGAGCCCACCCGTCCCTTGAAATTTCACTAGCTCAACAATTAGTAAAAGACTCCTGTGTCCTGCGTAGGCACGTAACACAGAGGGCAAAGACTACATACTTATATTGTATACAATTTAAATTTTAACTATTTTACAATATGTCGATAGTCACAGTAGTCGATTTTGGATGTCTCTTTTTTAAGCCCCATTCTTTGAAACTTTCTGGCTCCGCCACTGCTTCTATTTGTATTGTATTTTTAGCAAATTTCAAACATATAGATTGAATTTATGATGTTGTGAAATCATTATACAAAACTATATTATTATACAATTATACATGTGAAGTGTGCATCTTGTAAGAAATTTCTATAGTTCCGTAATTAGATGCCGTTTAGAAGCTTGTCTACACGTGAAAGAATCTCTCCCTCGTTCATTTCAGCAAGTCTTTTGACTCGTGAGACAAAGACAACGCTGAGAATTGAAGCAGCACACTCCAAAGTCCAAACGCGATGGGATTTATAAATTCGGGCAGATCGTACAGCATGCCAAATTTCCTTGCTAGCTCGATCGAAACACGTCGGCAAAATAATGAGAACGATGATTTGCAAAGCGTGTTTACGGTTGTTGGAGTGGAGTCCTTATCAGCACGTGAGTTAGAGCGCATCGCTATTAGCACATGCACTACTAGCAAGTCCTAGTCGTCTACATGGCACCGGACCGGACCGGACGGGACGCGTCTCGTGTTAAGTGGGGCACGGGGCGTGAGGGTCGGGCCGTTTCACACCCGAGATTACGGCGCTGCCCCTGCGACGTGACGTCTGTCCACGTCACGGTCGGAGATGTGTCTGCCGGCCGGCCGCGAGGAGCGGCGGGATGCCGAGCCAGCCAGGTCGGAACGGAAGGCATGGTTTGGTCCATCACACGTGCGCGGCGCCGGCGGCAATTGCGATGGTGGCACGCACGCGCCTACTGCTGCTGGACACGCCGGTCGGTGCTGTAGATCGTCCTCGGTTTACTGGAGCCCCTGCCAAAACAACTCTCTAGTCTCTACTCACTCGGCTCGTGCAGAGTTATAGTTTTGAACATCGGTATATGCATATAATCTTTAAATTTAATCACTAATTTGTATTATAATGTATTTATAAAATACAATGCAATTATAACACTATGAAACTATTTTTTAAAACCCATATAATTTTTATTAAAATACTAAAGAACGGTATACCGTTCGCCTTGTTTCTAGTTTCTACAGCATAGCTACATGCCATTCAATCTAATTTCGAACTCACCAATCTTTCAGCACATTAAGACATACTTTTTCCGATTCTGAAATAGTTATCGTTTTAATCATCGGCGTAGTCAAACTTCTAAAAGCTGTAGCCATCAAATTCTTTTTAAATATTTAAATTAGATATATAAAAATCATATATATATATATATATATATATATATATATTGTCTCGAAAATTACTTACTTAATATTATAATTTTATTTGATGATAAAATTATAATATAAAAAGTACCCTGATGGAAATTTGTCAGTTGATGAGATCGAAAGCTTCGCACGAGCACACGGGCGAGTCTTGTCGCAATGAATTGGGTTACATGCAGCTAAGGTAGACGTCTAGCTGTGAGGCAACTCTCCATTTTCCAAGGAGAACAGGCGCAAGGCAAGCATACAAAAGTCGTAATCATTGCGTTTCCGTTGGGAAGGTAAGCAACGCTGAGTCGATCACACTAGCTTGCTAGCTAGGGGTTGTCCGTCTTTAAAGATTATTTTAAAAAATACTAAAACGTTTAATTTCTGTACCAAAACTAACTTTATTTTCATAATTATTAACTAAACACTAACTTTAACACTAATAATCGCTTACGTCAGCTTCAACATCGACTTTTAGTCGACGATAACATATATTTTTTTATATGATGTTAGCTACTAAATAAAAGCTGGTTCTCTTCCCTATTCCTTTTTCTCACTCTTCTACATAAGATACATGCTAAATGTAAGTCTAGAGTGATGGGACCATCCACTCTTATAGAGATAAAGCTATACAAGTTCATGTTTGCTTAAAAAGTATGAGAGACTGATGAGATGATCTAAATTTTTGTTTGGTTAGAGCAATGAAAGTTAGATGAGATGAAAATTGAAAAGTAGATGAGACAAGAGTTCAAATTTGATTAGTGGGATAAAAGTTGGATAGGTTTATCCAGCCAAATTCATGGGATAACCTTATCCAGTAGCAATAAGGAATATTTCTAAGAGTTAGCTGTCTTTATTCACTCATTCATCCAACCAAATAGTAGGATAGGTAAAAAAAAAGATAAATATGATTATTCCATACATCATTTGTTCCGAAAGAAAAGCACCAAAAAAAGCTTTATTGTACATATCCTAATATATCAAAGCCATGCATATAGCTGTTGACTGCATGTTGACCTAACACCAACCGAGCTCTAGGCCTTTTCTCCGTTTTTCCCGAAAAAAATATTTTCATCACTAGAAATATGTGTGCATAACAAAATAGTAAATATAACATAACATAATATTTTCTATTTATATCATCATCTCTTAATTTCAGTGTTACAATGCTTGTCCCTTTCTTTCAGTACTTCTTTTATTACACATCATATTGCTCATACCGGTATAATCGAGTGAATAACTATCGATGTATCACCCTCTTAATCTTTTCGTTCTATAAAGATCTACCAAATAAAGAGTCATGAAATAATTAATATATTCTATATTTTCTTAGCGATTATAAAAACTTGTCATTGACTTTTATTACATAATAGTTACCTTATTTTATTTTCCCCACTTAAATTAACATATTTCTAGAATTTTAATTCTAAATAAAATAAAATTTTATATTTTTCACTTAGTATAGTATTAAAAATAATCCCTAATTTTCTTTTATTTTTATTCTTCATTATTTATATTTAATTTTGAATTTCAAATTTTGATTTAGAGTTTATATAAAAATCAAATGGCTAATTTTATTTTGTTTTTTATTCAAAATTTATGTTAATTTTTATTTGTTATTTTTATTTAATTTTGCATATCAATTGTCTTTCAGTATAAATCGTATACAAATCCAACTCTTGATTTTATATGATTTGTATTCATATTTTAGCTATGTACATGTTTAATTTGGACTTCATATGAAAGTTAAATGATTTATTTTTATTTAGTTTTGAATATTAGTTTTGGGTTAGAATTGATAATACAAATCCAATTGCTAACTTTTATCTAATTTTTATTCCAAATTTTATTAATGTACATGTTTTTAATCTGGAGTTCATATGAAAATCGAATAGCTAATTTCTTTTTATTTTAATTTTAAAATTTTGTTATTTTTTTGTTGTACTTAGCATAGACTCTTTCTTTTAATCTAAGCAGTCATAGCTCGGATCCGCTAGATAGACGGTTAGATGTTTTTTGAAATAATAACATCCAATCTAATGGTTACTGTAGTTCAACTTAGTTAATATTCACCAAATTAAGAGCTATATGTTTTATTTTTATGAGAATTTGTAGTATATTTCTGTTTTTTTCTTAACAAATCTACGTAATATGCTATTGAAGCACTGTAGAATTGGTCTTAACCACGTGACCTAGTGTAGGATGAGCATAATACCTTCTAATGAAGCCCAGAACACTATTACTGCATCAATTGTTACCTTTGATTAGGTGGATGCCACATTTGGTGTTGAATCTATCGTAAACAAACCAAGAGATAAAAAAGAATAAATCTGAGGAATCCTGATTTTGTAGGAGTTAGATTGGGAGACTAAGAGGCGTAATTTTCCACGTCAAGAAAGAAGCAGCGATTTTTGTTTTTGTTCTGGCCGCACAAGGAAAAGGATTCGAAGGGAGATCAAGCTCGTGCAATGTTGTTATTATTTTCCCATTCTTTTCTTTCATTGGGAGCACTTGGATGGGGAGCACCATTAGACACCATGGTGTTCAAAGGATCAGTCTATGTTTCGTAAATGTCTTGATTTATTTGTTTCTCGACAAAATTGATCTAGTTTTAGGGAGTTCTTAGAAAAACCAAATCGAATACAAATTATTTTTTGGGGTGCGTGACTTTTGTGCTATGGCTGAACCAACATGAGGTCATTTGTATTCTTTATAATTGCATGCATTGAGTCACATTGGTGTGTATGTCTATATAAAACCAAGTTGCGTTCAATGAAATGTCAGAGTTTATATGCTGATTTGTTAGTTATGATTTACTAATCAAAATTATAATTAGGCTTAATCACACATGAGATCCAGATGTCTCGATCCGCCTCTACCATGCAAGTTTTGTCATTTATTTTGATTTTATACTACAAAGTAATATGTATATCTACTCAATAGCATCTAATGGTCAATATGATGCATTTTTAATTAGGGTCTAGCAGATTAAAGGCTAGATATTTTACTATTTTATGAGAATTTCTAGTCTATTTCTCAAAGATCCGATGACAGATGTAAATAAAGCCCACCAGACTAAGGTCTAGATGTCTTGCTTTTTGTGGGAATGTCTAGTCTATTTCTCTTTTTTTTCTTAGTAACTCTCATAAACTTTTAATATATAATAGGTACTCGTTTGGTCACATTGTTGTCATTTTAGATATCGATACGATATTTTAAATACAGATTTAATTGCTAATTTTTATCATAGTATATTTATAAAACCGAATTAAATTATAATCTTATAAAAGTATTTTTAAAGACAAAATTAACTATATTATTTTTTGTATCTAATTCAAATATTAAAAAAAATACTAATAGTGTATCGATACGTTATCAGAGCGCGTTTATATTTGCAGGCCATATATTCACGTACCGTACGAACATTGGAGTGCATCTTTCGTTGTGCCTTGAGTGCGTTGGTAGTTGTTGATTCCAAGAGCCGAGTCGCGATGGATCTTTCACAGATGGTGCAAGCAAACCTAGCGCCGTACGTGCGCGTGCGATTGCCGCGCCTGCTTGTTAGTAGGGACGGGTTCCTTGCGTTCCGGTATCACCAGCGAGCAGGGATGAAAACGGATATCCGAATTTCGAACAAATTCGATATTTTTAAATAGATATATAACGATTTTGGTTTCGTTTTTAACACTTTAGCAAGCTCATTATAAAAAATAAGATTATAAAATTAGATAAAAAAATTACGCATTATTTGCTTCCCATAAATAAAAGGTGAAAAATATCCTAATCCGTATCCGATTAATATCCGAATTTTGTTTCTATCATTTAAATAAATATATAATGAATTTGAGGTTCATTTTTTATGAATTTGAATAAGCTCAACACCACAAACAAGAATATGAATTCGGATAGAAAATTCTATATCCTATTTGTTTCCCATTGAAGAACAAAGACAAAAAAATTGATATCCGAATTACTATCCGTTTTCATCCCTACCAGCGAGCGACTAGCGAGTAGGATGCGGCTAGTATGGTACTATAGCACAGTACTGTACCACACTCGCTACATGAACATGCAGGCGAAGTTAAATGCAGGCATAGCATGGCCATGGCGTCGCAATGTCGCGTCAGGAGGGATTTTGATTTGACAGCGTTTGTTCGTGGAAGCGGCAAATGGAATGATTTCCTGACTCGACTACTCCAGTCCAGTCCAACCCCAGCAGAGGCAGAGCTGCCTGCCGTGCCGTCCGGTCCCGCAGACCGCACGCCGCATGCTGCCACCGGACGGTCGAGACGAGACGAGAGAAGGCGAGTGCGTTAATTCCAGTCCAGTCCAGTCCAGTGTGCGAGAGCGAGTGATACTGCTATACTCTGTCTGTCTGTCTGTCTGTTACCCCCATGAGTCGAGTGTTTAATTTATTTTGTCGTGGGTGCACGCCTGACGAAATCTTAGCCTTTTATCTCTTTTATGCCCTGTAGTCCGTGCCAGACTGCTGTCGAGCTCGCCGACCGTATACCGCGGCACATCTCCGTCGAGCGGCCGAGGGTGCAGGACTGGTACGCTGTTGTCCACCGTCGATATCTTCCGTGTTTTCACTAGAAAACTATTTCTACAAAGTGGCATACTTAAAGGGCAAAAAAAAAAGCACAATAAGACCCTTTAATAGGATTTTGCATTCCATAGGATTTGCCACTGTTCACTCCTCTGGATCACAGGAAATGTGATGCATCACCCAATTCCATAGGAACACTTTTCCTGGCCTATAGTTTCACAGGAAAACTAGAATCCAGCCCAACCTCCTGGAAAATTTCCTGCAATTGGAAGAGCCAAACTAACCGGAGCGGCTACCGCCACCTCACTCACATCCTCGCCGACTTCGGTCTTCTCTTACTATATCGTCTATATCACCGTCACCATCTCCTACCACTGTACTCGTACACGACCTCCTTCGAAAAGCTCCATCACCATATCGTCAACCTTGTGTTGGCTTAGGCCAAGTCGCCCAAAAAAATGGGTTTACTTCCCCATGTTCAGGAACACACCGTGTTGCCATCCACATCGGCGTCCCACCTCTAGAACGCCGTTAGCACCAACGCTCTTGGTAGCACAGGGACTCTGAATAGACGCCAGGTCATATTCGTACGATGGTCTGACCTAGGTATCAAAAATCGCTTGACACACCCGTCGATAAACCGGTTTAATCCAAAAAATAATGTAAAAAAAAATTTATGCATGAAAACCAATCGAAAATTAATGAAAATCGCTCGAAAATTGACCGAGTTTAAAGAGTTTGACTACGATTCGGATCAGTTTCGAACGATTTTCGAGCTCGATTCGTTACAGACCCCTGATCAGGCCACATTTACCTGAATTGTTTGTTAGTGGGACGTGGTGCCCAATGTCCCCGCGAACTCGCCATCGCATGGACGGGCGGGATCGTCCGTTCAGGCCCGTACCGACTCATAAACCGGGCTTCTTGGGCTACCTTGGCTCACACTTCCAACGAAACCGATACGACCTCAGCCCACCCAGACTATATTCGTATTACCCCACAGCCTATCTGGTTTCTACATACCTGAACAACATGACTACCTCACTTAATATGTCAATGCGTCCGACAATGGTTCACATCAAACTTTGTTGTACGCCACAGTGCAATCTTGATATATAGCACATACATACCCGATGTTCACGATAAACACATTGCAAGAGATGTACATGTTTCTCTCCAACACAGCACAGCAGGTTTGAATAAATACTAATCACACCACAAGACAGCCACCAACCGCGCAGATTTCAAGCCGCAGAGTTGGTGAGGTTTAGGGAAACGAGATATACAAAGATCACAAAGGGAAGACATGCCGCAGCTCTTCTGGTCTTGTATATTAATATGAGACGCATTGCACACCATGGATCGTTTCAGTGCTACTCATTTGCTGCGCTGTCTGAAATCATGTCCATTGTGGTGTCGTTCGAGCTTGCAGAGTTGGTTTCCCGGATTTGGCCCATGGAGTCGGTGTTCCGTACTCCATTTCCCGCTCCTTGAGTCAGGTGGTAGTTCTGAAGGCTCCGCCGGACTGGACTAGAAAGGCAGTTTGAGAATATGGTGGTATTCTTCGGCTGCTCGCTGTTGCTGGCCCGAGGAGCAAGCCCAGATGCCTGACCATAGAAACCAGCTGAGAGTTGGCTGCTTGAGATGGCAAACTGCCCTGCACTTTGAGGATACTGATGTACTCTTGAGGCAGCATGTGCCGCATCACTGCCTCCATAGTCCATCTCATGCTGCAGAACAAAGTTGGTAAAACATATAATACTTTGTCACCAATTTACGCAGATGCCTAAATAAAATAGAGCTTATGTCAGTAAGCAGTTCCAAAGTAACTAGTCCTCTACACTACGTTGTACGTTGTCAAGTTCACAACACTTGAGAGAACGATAAACTCGGTGCACTCCTGTACCTAATTCGAGTCATATCTGAACTGGGGATTGTCTCTATTGAGATAGAGATATTAGAGGTATTTTTAGTTTCAACTCCTGATTCAAGCTTTGCACCATCACATAGGCACCTAAAGGACATGAACTAAATGAGATGACGTGGTAAGAGGTATATGACTAGTTCGATTTATAGTTGAATCTTATGCATTTGGTGACTTTGGTCTATTGTTCTTGTACCTGTATATGAGCCATTATATCAGCTACTGTCAATCTCGACTCTTCCTCGTGCTTCCTCATGATCCACTGGTACAGCTTCTCCTGCGGTGAGAATCCAGCAAGCACAAGATCAAGCATGTTTACTGCGCTGGAGGAACAAAACTTACACAACACCGGCATCTGAAATCGACAATGCAGATTCTTAGACTACGGAAGACTAAACTGCATGTCAGCTATATAACTGACCCGTTGGGATGATTACATGAAATGGCTATCCACAATTGTGATGTCTGGAATTCATCTCTGACTAGGCTAAATTCTGTATGTTCTCTGTTACTAATAGGAGCGAGTAATTTACAGTCCACCATTCTGAAATTCTTCTATAATGGAGGACGTATTCTTCCTTGCCATGGTTAAATCGCTAGGCAAATTATATAACCACGCGGAGAGACCAGCGGAAGGGACGGCCGAATCGAGCCATCCTCCCACCGCACAAGTCAGCAGGCCCCGATCGTGCAGCAAGACGGAATCGATGGGCGGAATCAAAGGGAACAAGAGAGAGGTGGGGGTTCGGGGAGGGATAGTTACGGACGTGGGCGTGGAACTCGCCGGCGTGGAAGGAGTGCTTCTGCTGCGCCATGGCCTGGGAGTAGAGCTGGGAGAGGGAGTTGGCGGCGCTGCAGAAGGTGGAGTAGAGCGTGCGGTCGGCGTCGTCTAGCCTCGGCGCCGCCTCCTCCGTCTTCCTCTTCCGCGACATCGCCGCCGCCAAGCAGGAACCCTAGGCTGGACTAGAGTCGCCTTCCTGTGAATTGCTGCGATGTGAGTGAGAGCCAGAGGGGACAAGCAAGCCATATGTACGTGGTATTCCGCTTGTATTTCGTTTTCCTACACCGTACGGTGTATGCTCGGATACGGATTTCACGGCACTTCAATTCTTTCCTATACACATTGCACCCGAGGTAAACTAAGAGCATCTCCAACAGTACCTAAAAACTATTCCCAAAATATGATTTAGAGGTTGATTGAAAAAAAAACGGACTCCAACAGCTCCTCATCCTTCGTCCCAATATTTTCGCTCGCCCTAAAAGCCACCCCGGCGGCCTCATTTTTTCGCGTGGTCTCGGCGCTCCCAATCGACTAGGCGTGGACGGCGCGAAGCCCTCGAACTCGTTGAGCACGGCCTCGCACCTCGCGATGACGAAGCCAACCAAACAATTCGTCGGAGTAGCGGAGAGGGAAGCCGGCCCGCAAGAGCAAGTAAGATGGCGCTGCTGCGTCGGTGGTCGTCGTCGGTGTGGAGCATCAGCGGCAGCGGCCGGCTGCTGTGGGCGGACAAGGCGTGGCGGGCGCACGCCGGGATGGCCTTCACGCAGCTCGCCTACAGCGGCTACCACGTCCTCACCAAGTCCGTCCTCAACGTCGGCATGAACCAGATCGTCTTATGCGTCTACCGAGACCTCGTCGCGCTCGCCCTCCTCGCCCCCATCGCCTTCCTCCGAGAGAGGTACTGCCGCGCTAGTACCACGGCACCCCCGTGCTCCCACGCTCCACTTCCCCCCTTGCTCTGCAACAACCAGAATAGCAAGTCTTTCCTCTTATGTATTCCCATGGAAACGGATTAGGAGTCGAATCAAATCGAGTTTAATTGTGGGTTTAGTAGCCAGTCGATGACGCGGAGACGACACAACTTACCTTTCTTCTCCTCTTCTTGCTTGTGCTGCCATGCCAACCAACAAGTAATTGATGCTTACTAGGTATTCGCTTCAGTTCCCATTTTTGCAGAAGGGTGCAGCGCCCGGTGACCCCTCAGCTCCTCGCATCCTTTGCCCTTCTTGGCCTCACCGGGTAATTTCCTCTTCTGATGCAACGATCTCTTCAGCAGCTCTTCAGTCTATTCTTCAGTCGGGTTTGTTTGATGCGGGGTGGTTGAAAGGTTGGTGGATTTTGTTCGGTGCCTCGAGTGATTCTGATTTAGTTGATTGAAGCTATGCCCATGGAGTGTTTGTTGTAATGCCATCAAGGGACTTCGTCCGTCAAATCACACAAGAAACACGAGTTTCTTTTTTTCAAATGTGTTTTTTTTTGAGAAAATATGGGAACTGTTGGAGAATAAGCTATTTTGTAGACCCAAAAATTTTTAGAAAGGTCCTAATTTAAAGGTATTGAGAGTCTAAATATTAGGAACTGTTGGAGATGCTCTAAGAAATAAGCAATTACCCTCTAATATTTATTTATACTTCAATATTTATATAACTTAAAAAAAAACGTAGAAGTAAAAATTACACGAGCCAAATATTTTTTTAAAGAAAAATGAATTGTACGGATTACTGACACCTGTGAAATCGATATCGGACGGTTTGATATCTTTAAATTGGATTTTAAACTTCCCCTGGAGTGCCAAATGTCGAGATGAGGACCATAGCTAAGCTAGTGAAAACCTCGACGCTGAGTACAGATGAAGTTGTGGGAGAAGAGGGATAGACGAGCGATGTCATTCCAAGAACCAAATGTTCCGGTACAGGTTTAGATTTTTTTTTTTTTAAAGAGCAGCAAGAGAGTTGCTGCAAATTTTATTTAGAAGAGAAAGAGGTCCAGTTTTTTAAGGAAAAAACTGAGGAAAAAAACCTCACATCATAATCATCCTGACAAGAACAAACCGAAAACTCGACTGAAAACTCTAAAAGAAAACAAATACAGCAGAAGAAAACAGCACTGAGAAAAATAGAAAGGAGAAGGAGAGAGGGACCTATAGAGAAGAGAGAAAAGAAAAACCGAACTAGCCCCAGCAACTAATTCGTAATCTTTCAGGCCACCGCACGACTGAGCACCGAATTCTTGATCGCTGAAGCCACTTGTTCTGGCGTTCTAATTTTGCCCTGAAAAGTGCGGTGATTTCTCTCTTGCCAGAGATTCCACCAGAAATAGATGATCATCCCGTCTAGCTGTCGTCGGCTTTCTTTGTCATATTGAGCTCTCATTCTTTGCCACCATTTATATATCGATCCTGAATGGCTCACATTCCGGCACCGGTCCAATCTCCCCCAGCGTAGAAGCAGATCCCACACTTGTGTAGCGAAAGTGCAGTCTTTGTAAAGATGGCTTGTCGTTTCACGACGCTTACTAAAGAGTGCATTGGTATTGCATGGCCACCCCCTCTTGAGCATATTATCCGCTGTTAAAATTTTGTTATGAAGTAAAGTCCATGCAAAGAATCGGCATTTGGGTTCAGCGTGCGCCTTCCATATTGGATAGATTTTCATCTTACAGTAAATAGTTTGGAATTGCACCTGTAGGCGACTTTCTTTCAATATTGGCCATCGAGAGTCCAACGCCAAGTTATCTGATCCTCCCTAGTTTCATCTCTATTAATCCGTTGTATTGCTACAAAGAGCGCTACAAATTCTCTGCTTTCTACTTCAGAGTTTACCGGAGTGCAAAAGCGGATCCAGTAGCTGTTTGACAAGGCCTGTTGGACCGAGATGTTCTTTCTTCGCGCTCTTTGGTATAGGTTCGGAGCAATGTTTTTCGGAGCTTGTCCTTCAACCCAGCTTAATCTCCAAGAGTCTGCCAATTCACCATTGCCTATCGTAACGATTGTTGAAGCATTAAAAAGGGAAATATCTGTTTTGTCGCACGGTAACTCAAGCCCCGTCCAGGCCCTTTCATTGTGTTTCCATCGAAACCAAAGCCAGCGGAGTCTAAGAGCCCTGGCGAAGCGATCCAGATCCTTGATTCCAAGGCCCCCTTTGCTCTTTGGCAGACAGGTCACCGGCCAATTGATCAAACAATGGCCTCCACTACAATTTTCCGGGTCTGTTCCTCTCCAAAGAAAGCTTCGTCTGAGCTTATCGATGCATCGAATTAGCCACTTTTGTGACGGGAAGACCGTGAGGTGATATATAGGTTGTGATGTCAATACCGAATTTACCAAAGTTTCCCTTCCGGCTTTGGAGAGCAGCTTTCCTTACAGGTTTAGATTTTAAAGGCATACATACAATGAGTTGAGTGTTACTACTAGTGTTGCCATCGAGAGTAGTTACAAAAATAATTTACTTTTAAGAAATACACTAAAAGGGTGAGGGTCGCTTTCAATGCAAGTTTTCGTAATTTTAACAAAATTTCCTAACCATGCATGCGTACATTCTTCCCAAAAAAAGAAAAACTGTCTGCTTGGTGACTGTTCCTTTCCTCTATTTGTTGTGGATCGTTTGTTGCCACTGGAACTTGGCTGGCCTGGCCACTAACGTCGACGACGCATCCGGTGTCTCCTTCCTTCCTTCTTCTCAAGCCTCAACATGCCTCATCTTTTTCGCCTTTTTAACGTGCCTCGCTAGAATCCTCAACTCAATCACGTCAACTCGCCCAGCAATATTTTTTTTTCTCCTATTCGAACCGTGCCGTGCGTCGCTGTTCGTGCTCGTTTGAACTTGCAGCTGTACCATACCACCCTTCGAGTACAGTGAGGTACAGAGCTAGTACCTACACGGAGTAATCAATCGTAAACGCTAGAGCACCGTGCACGTAAACAAGTACTAGTATAATGAATCGCTCGTTGGGGGTGAAAACGATTCTTATCTCCTGTCCTAATCTGATCCAGTCGGAGCCGGATTTGACTATTCGATTAGATCCTAGATCAAATTCGGAGCAATCGATATCCGGTAAATACAAAAACGAGATACGGATATCTGGATTTTTCCTATTCGAATCGGATATTTAGGTTTTTTTTCTATTCGAATATCAGCAAGACTCAATCAATTTTCATCACATTTTTTCCATAACAACTCATTTATATTATTAACAATTAGTTGGTTCTATTGATCGTCAAGTAGCATATTTTTCCTACAACGTCTATTGAGTTTGATTGATATATAATTTGTTGCTATGGTCATGTACTTGTATATATACATATATTACTCCATATATGCGTGCATTATCCGTATATCTTTATCCGTTTTTAATCCGAATCCATCACATATCCGTTCCGTAATCGAACCCCGAATAACTCGGTTCCGTATCTGCATCCGGTTAATCTACACCTGATTTCGAATCTATAAAAATATATAGGATTAGGATATAAGAAAAAGTAACATATATATTTTCAACTCTAATCCCTGGTGAAGATTGAACAAGGGAAAGAAAGGAAGAGACTGCACTGCACTGCACTGTCTGTCGCCCCCAAAGGCAGCCAGCCAGCGCCTCCTGCGGCCTCCACGTTCCTCCGGCTCCAGCCCTCCTCCTTTCTCTTATTTTTATCTTCCGCTTTGCTTTTGCTTTCCATCCTATTCTCTCCGCCATTTCCATCCCCTCCCTGGCTCTCTCGCATCCGGGCACGGCTCAGCTTCCCTCCTCTCCGGTCTTCCCTCCTTGGGCTGACCAGGGTTCGCCCGCTCTCCTCGACCACCGCCCACTCCCTCAACCGGAATGCATTCCATTTTGGCCCCAGGTTTGATCCGCCCGCCCGCACGCCTTTCCCCGCATTTTTAGGGCTTCCTCTGTGAGATTTTGTTAGCCATTTCTTGATGGGATCCATGTTAGGCAAGTCTCTGTTCGGCCTTTTGTGTGCTGGGGTCGGTCAATGCGTCTGCTGTCTTAGCTTAAATTAAGTGCTTGGCTGTTCTCGGCTGGTAGATCTGTGTACAAGACCGTCCCTCTCCATCTCTCTATTTAGAGCACCAGTAACATCTTCTTGGTTTTGATGTGGGCTTCAAATGTGGAGTTAGATTTGGATATGAGTACAAGCTGGGATTTTTTCAGGATGTGTGTGGGATATTTCGGATGCATTGGTTCTAGACTTGTAGTACGGGCCAATCAGGATACTAGGGCTAAGTTTAGGTGCAATTTTATGGCCTTTGGCGTGTGTTATGAACTTACCATGTTTTGAGGACTACGTAATCGGTTCAGATAGGCAGGGAACTGTTGATGCAAGTATGATTGGTGGGGAGCCTAATGTTAACAATTATTGGTAGCTCCCAACCAATAATTGCAGTTCTTAATTTGAAAAAAAAAAAAGAAGTGTTGATCAGCACTGTATGGAGAGAGATGTTTCGAAAGGATTGGTCCCTTAATTGTGTACTTGATGCCCTGCTCACCGTTCCTAGATACTAGACGTCCATTGTTAGTATGGAACTAATGTACATCGATTGCAGGTTCAGTGCGTAGTTAACCTGATGCATATTTCATTCATTGTGCAGTGTTAAAGTAGAGGCTGAAGAGATTCCACTTTAGTGCATACTATTTCGGAGATTAGGTTTTCTGGATCAAATTGGCTCAAGATTAGTTCATGGTGGCTGCATGAGCAGCTGAAATGCTCCTGGCTGTGGAGGGAGGAGGTTTCTTCTCGTCATCTGCCTCAGGCTATAGCCATGGCCTTGCTCTCTTGCTGCTTGGACGGAAAGGTGAAGAGAAGCCTGTCCAGCTATCACCGTGGAATCATTATCGACCGGTCGATCGAGAAGCTGAGCATGAGAGCCAGGTGGCTTCAAGGAAAACGATGTTCCTGGTAAATGCGCTTCCTTTATCTGCTTTGGCTGCACACCTGCTCTCCTTGAGGGGGCGTCTCCTCCAAAATTGAGTCCAAGTAACACGCCTGGCGACTCATCTGAACAATCATCCAGTTCAACAAACAGGAAAGCAACAGCTAATGGTTCCATCAATGGAAGTGGGAGAAAAGGTTGTCTTAAGAGCAACTTGAAAAGGGACTCTTCTGAGCGTTCTATCGTAAGTGATGGTGAGGAGCCACGTGAGTCGCTGGAAGAGGTGCAAACCTTGAAAGCTGGTATGGAACGGAGAAAAGTTCAGTGGACTGACACATGCGGGAAGGAACTCTTTGAGATAAGAGAATTTGAAACAAGGTATCTTTTCTAGTTTGTACAGACTAATTTTCTTCGCACCTAGCAGATTTATGCTGGTATTTAATAAATAAAATTTCTTGCTGTCGCTATAGTTAGCAAAAGATGCCAGCTTTAACCCATCGAAGAATCTCTCAGTAATATGAATCAATTTATTCCTTATGAAACTGGTAAAATTTATTGGGAATTAGTGCAAATGTGCTGCCATCCTCACGCTGATTTGCTCTCATTTATTCACATGTTGAATTTGCTCCAAGTTCTGACATTGATAGTTTTGAGCTTCAGCTCTCTACACATTGAATTTATACTGCTTGCACAGTTATTTGTGTTTGGATGCAATATGATCTGATTGTTGAAGTTATGTTTCAACAGCGATGAAGGTTTGTCAGATGATGAACTGGGAAACGACCGTTTCAGGAAATGCGAGTGTGTGATTCAGTAACTCCCATCTTTTGCCACAGCGGCTTGACTCAGACGCTGTTTGGTCTGATAGGCAGAAGATGCTAGCTTCCCACCGATCAGACTGATAGTCGAGTCAAGGGGGGAACCGTAGGGAAATGTGTTATTATTTTGTACTTTGCAGGATTACTATGCGTTTGGTTCTCATGTTCAGCTAGTCCAATTGATATTTAGGGTTACAATTTTGTCATGGTTGACCACTTTATTCCCCCACCTTCTCGGGTGCCCTTGCAGCAGTGCATTGTACCATATGTGACTGAAAATTTTTGCAATGTCTCGCGGTGGCGGATGTTGATTTCTTGTTACCGTTTGATATACTGTGGATGAAAGATGTTACCCTCATTTTTTAGAGTAAGAGGTTACCTCTGTTAATCTTTCTGAGAGGATGAAATTTAGATGCTGCCTAAGAAATTATACAATGGTGTTGAGAGCGTGGCCGCGGCCATGGCGGTGGACCGAACCGCGATGAATGCTGCCGTCCGTCAGTAATGATGGCCTGCTTTCATGAAAGTTTGCCCGCGTCCATGAAGCCCATATAAAAAGCCCAGGCCAAGGCTGGCCTAGGCAGGTCGAGTCAGTCAGTTGAGAGACCCATCTATCCGCTTTCAGAGGGAGAGAAAAAAAGGCAACGTATCCTGTGCACACAGGTCTTTTCGTGTATACACCATGCACATCAACTAATAAAAGTCACGAAAAATTTTGAAAAAAATTGTAGATATGCTTCATAGATTGCCCAACCTATGTATGAAATTTCAAGATCAAATTCATTATATATCGAGAGTTACAAAAAAGAGAAAATTCTGACAAGTTGCCAAAAAAAAAGTTGGACCCATGACAAAAAGTCCTTCGTAAGAGACATCTTCAATCAGAACGCCTTTCTGCTGTAAAGTTGAAGCCTGGAATTTCTCACTTCTGGGCAGGCCTCATGAAGGCCAGAGATCTTTTTTTTTCTCTCTCTCTCTCTCTTGCAGTAGAAATGCAGAATGGTGGTTGGTGATGGTGAACAGATGGCAACATATCCTGTGCACATAGACTTTCCGTATACACATCGTACACATCAACTAACAAAAGTCATGAAAAATTCTGAAAAAAATTGTAGATGTACTTTATAGATTGCTCTACTTATGTATGAAGTTTCAAGATCAAATTCATTATATATCAAGAGTTATATAATGAATTTGAATCTACAATTTTATACATAGGTAGAGTAATCTATGAATTTTTTGTGATTTTTGTTAGTTAGTGTGTATGGTGTGTACATGAGAAGACCTATATAGGATTTTGGGAGTATACCCGATAGGAGTTAGACCTCTTTTGTCAGTCCTATCCCAGGTTATATATCTTTTAACAGGGAAGATGGGAGTGCCAATGTAGTACGTGCCATAGCGGCATATTAATCATGCTCCATGCCAGCGCCACACGTGCAGGCTGATGACCAGCACAAATGTCAAGCTCGAGGAATTAAAATGACCTCTATTATAGAAATTAAAATAACCGTAAAAGCGCTAATTCTCTCTTGTCTCTTCTGCGCTTGGTGTCGGTCAGGAGGTTTGAGTGCCAAAATATAATCTCAGTTCACATTGCACGGTAGCCATGGCTGTTCATCGAGATTCCTCTGCCGACAAATCTGGCTTGACAAGTACTCTGTCTCTCTCTCCCTCTCTCTCCGAGGATGAAATATATCCCTATATTTTAAAAAACTAAAATGATTTCACAAAATAATATTCTGCAAAAATTCAAAAATATAACTCTATCGTCAAATTAAATAGCGACAGAGCTAATAGCGACAAATGTTTGTTTTATCGCGGATTTGTTTGGTTTTCGTCGCCAATTCATTCGGCGATAGAGATATTTTTTGTAATTTTTCTTTTTTAGTATTATTTTTGTAAAATATTGAGAAATGTATTACTTTTTAAAAAATTATGTATCCCCATCTCTCCAATCCATTCGACTCGGATATCATGTACATATGGGGGAGCACCGAAGGGTTCCAATGCAGTATGGGGTAGGGATGAAAACGGGTCGGATACGGTCGGATAGTAGGTCATCCCGTATCCTACCCTAATTATTTTTTTCGGATACGGGTACGGGTAGTGAAAAATCGGGTAGGATACGGATACGGATACCGGGTATTTACGAACGGGTAGAAAACGGATACCGGATATTATACGGACGGGTACAATACGGATAACGGGTACTTAGTCAAATAGCACGCAAACTACCTACGATCAAAGTATATGATAAAAATAATTTAACTAACACACATGGTCTAATTATCACACATAATTCAACACATTCTCTGTTTCTTCAAACTTCTGTTCTGTTTCTACAACTGCTTTGCACTTCTGAATTCTAGGCTCTGTACACTGCATACAGTAAACATCTAGAACTATGCACATTAATCCTACGAATCCTAGTCCCTGGGCATTGCTTTTGAGGTTGAATCCATCCAATGTACAGAACTACTGCATTCACTAATATAGTTACAGCATCCACAGCATAAACAAGAACTGTCACAGAATGAATCAACAGCACTCACTTGTCAAGGACGCAGATGACGGTGTTCGCAGGGTCCGGGAACCTCGACATCACCTCCTCGTCTTCCTCGTCAAACTCCACCTGGCGCTCTTGCCGACAAGCCTCAGATTAGGCGGCGCCATGAATTGCACGCTCTTGCTCCGCCTGATGTCCAGCAGCTGCGCCTTCGACACGTCACGGAGCTTGCGGAAAGCGTCGACGGCGCCAACCGCCTTGTACTGCTTGAAGTACTCCTGCACCAGCGGGATCACCACGAGCCAGACGAACACCACCCCAGCCACGAAGAAGGGGTTGCGGTTTTTGAAGTCGTCGATGGCCACCATGATGGACTCGAGGCTGACTTTCCCGTCGGCCTCCGTCACGAGGGAAGGGAGCGGCCAGGACGCGACGGCCTTGGGGAGGAGGAGCTCGCCCCACCAAGGCGCCGTCACCTTTCGCACCAGAGGAAAGAAGAAAGAAGGAAGTCAGGGCAAGTTTACTCCCGGGTACCCGAACCCCGGGTACCCGTATCCACCCGAGATTCTCGGGTATTTGTCGGGTAATACTCGCTCCGAATCCGACCCGAATCCGACGCTCAGCTATTCGGGTATTATCCGTATCCGACCCGAGAAAAAAATACTCGTATCCGTATCTGAAAAACGGGTAAAAACACTACCCGTATCCGATACCCGACGGGTAATACCCGACCTGTTTTCACCCCTAGTATGGGGACTACAAGTTAAACAGTCCTTAGCCTACATGACTGTTTGATCGAAGCAACAAACGATTTGGATTGCCTAACAGTACTTATAGACAGTGTTGCTACAACCCTCGCTGCAGTGTCATGTTTGATATATTGATTTGAAACAGTACTCCTGATCTATCGCTTTTTAATCCAAAGACCCACATATACCACAGGGAGTGCATTGGGTTTCTTTCCAACGGACCTGTCATATATCGTGTGGTTTCAGTTTTAGCCTAGAGCAGGGTTCACAATATCATCGATAATCTCTTGAATATCGCTATTATTGAGCGTATCGAGCTGGCTCGGCATTTAAAACCGTTCGGTAAACTAGTGGAATTCAAACGTAAATTCAAAAAAATTGAAAAATTTATCAAATAGTGTCAAAAATTGTTACATTTTTTTTGAGGTTCTGAGGCAATTCTAATGATGCTATAAAAATTTCATATGATTATCATATTTGTGGATGTTTTTTAAATTTTGACAGTGCTATTGTCTTTGTATATGTTGTTCTTTTTCTGATTTTCTAATGGCACTAAATGAAGTCTAATATTTCTGAACATTTTTTGTGAGGTGCAAACACAATGATAATGATTTTAAAAAATTTAAATGATGATCAGACCTTTGTATTTTTGTAAAATTCTGACAGTGCTATTGTCATTATATATGCTCTCATGTTTTTTATTTTCTAGGGTTATTAAATGAAGTCTAATATTTCTAAAAAGATCAATACATGATCCTTGAGAACTCTTTATGGTAACATTAAAATTTAAGAGCATGATCAAACTTGTAATTTTTTCATAAAAATGTGACAGTGTTTTTGTTTCTTTTCATTAATTGTTGTTTTTTATTTTTCAGAAGTACTAAATGAATTAAAAAAATATTAAAATTTCTTTGATATGTTTTGTAGATTAATTGGGATTTATTATTATTTTCTGTAATTTTCCATTATTTTTTCAAATTTTCCTTTTCCCTTTTTCTTTTTTATTATGCTGCCGATTTTTCGTAAAAAAACGCTCGATAATAGTTGAATACCGATCGATAATCGACCCTATAGAGTGATAATCTAGATTTTTTTGCCCTGTTTTTACAATCAATTTTAAATCCATTTGATTTTACAAATCATTTAATTTTTAATAATTTCTAGCCGATTATCGATGAAAATCGGTGCCACCTTTCTTCAATTTTCCACTATAAATCGGTACTGTGGCCGGAGAGTTAGGGCATGTTTGGTTGCCTTCTCAGCTCAGCCAGGCTGGTAGGAGCCAGGTTGAGTGAATGCAAGGGGATATTGTTTGGTTGGTTGTGTGAGAGTAAGTAGGCTACGTAGAGTTGTTTTTGGTTGGTTACACTAGAAGAGAAGTGGGGAGACAATTTTAAGAGATGGATGAAACAAATTAAAAACAAATACTAGAAAATCAATAAATTTTAAAATGGAAATAAAAATTTTAAAAACAAACAATAGGAAATCAAAAATCCAAAAATGAAAATATTAATAATTTGAAATTTATATGGCAAGTGTGGTCTAGTTTTGTTCGAAAAAATGTCAGGAACACACAGGTGAAATCGGTTCAGTGATCGAAGATACTAATCAAAAGATATAGCAAAAATTTAGATGAAAATCGAATTGAAAACGCTGATGTCAGCGTGCATGTAGCTCAGCTGGAGCCTGGCTCCGCTCATACAGCCGATTTCCACATTTCCGGTGATGCAGACTAGAGGAGAAATCTTACATCAGCTTATACAGACTTCGAGCAACATGCAAGTAACCAAAGACACAAAAAAAAACTAGAAACTATGTCTATAAATACTAATTCCTATACATATAGACAACGTAAGGGCATCTCCAGTGGTACTAGCTATAAGAAATATCCATGTCATCTATAGATAGCATATAGACAACCTCTTCAATAGATTAGCTAAAGCATTGTCTATAAAATTAAATATTGGTCCACATGTAATAGATAATAAGTGCCTTGGAATCAGTTATAGCCTGACTATACATTAGTAGCTAGTCTATATCTCTCTCCTTATTTTTTTTTCTCTTTTACTTAAGCAAAATACTGAAATGGCACGTTTATACCTAGCTGAAGTGGTATCATTAGAGATTCCCTAAGAGGCCTTAAGAAAGATGAAGACCCCTCCTCGTTCTCACGCACGCCGCACGACACGATAGCTAGCTAGATGCGTACACGAGCTGAAATGCCTATAGAGCATGGCTAGACTAGTCAGGAGCAGAGGCACAACCTGTAGCAGCAGTATCGACCAGTGATACCTCTCAGATCTAGCGCAACCTAGCGGAGACAGACAAGAGTGACAAGACATTTTTGGCCGGATCGACGCGATCACGGCAAGGCGTGCCGCCGTATGCATGCGTCGGCCGGCCGGCGCTGGAAATCAGTGAACGAATGCAGCGACACAAGCAAGCATGAAGGCTTCGGCCGGCGCGTGTCACCGCCGCCGCCGAATAACTACGCCGTGCGCCATTTCTTTTCTGTCCGTGTACACCTCCAATTAAGGCGAAAGGTCAATGAGAGATCGTGATCCGGTGCACGCAGCTGTCGTCCCTCGTCCATCTCTCTCTCTGCGTGCGTGCAAACAGTGAACCAGCTGCAATAGTCCCTCGAAAAGACTGGATCTAACCTAACTTATCTATCCGGCTTCTTAATTTTGACGTTGCATTGTATGGTTGTATTTTTTAGTAGAAGATAATTAAATAACTAGATTACTTCCAATTATTATCACTAAGCGCTATATTCAATGTATGTACGTGCAAAATATGAAGTAAATATAGATATTTATTAAGGGTACGGATGGTAGATTACATTAATTATGTATTAGATTCTAAGAAGGTATTTAGTGGGTAATTACTTCGAATTTTAAATGGTATTTTCATATTTGTATTTCTCAGAATCCACATAAGTACATATGAAGTGAATTTTGAATTCTAGTGTATATAGGTTGACTGGATTATAAAAATAAATTCCTAAAATCGGATTATTTATTTTTAATTCAATTTTTAGAGCGGAATTCAGAGTCCACATAAAAAACAAACCGAGCCTAACGTTGGTCCTGCGTTAATTTGCTAGCCATGACTCGTATGATTGCAACATCATTACATTACCTATATGCGCAAGAATTCAAGAGCAACCGTGGAGCCAGCTGTCACTTTTGATTTTTTGCGAAAAAGCTCCTCCATTTCTTCGAAATTACGGATAAGTCCTTCGCGATTTTTTGTGAGACAAAAATATTTTTTTTCTTCGCGTTTAGGTCCCTGACGTGTTATTTTACAGAAAAGCCTCCCGTTAATTCCAAATCGCGAACAAGCCCTTTTCTAATTTTTCAGGATAGCGAACAAGTCCAAAAAAATAACAACCAAGTCCCTGCTTCTTACGTTCAGGTCCTTTCTCCATTTTTCTCCAGGAAAATGTTTTCGCATACCGAAAAACCGAAAAAAATGTTTTGCATACCGGAAAAACCGGAAAAATGTTTTCGTCACCAAAAAATCTGATTCGTCAAGGTTTATAGCAACTTATGTATTTGCCAGCGGGTCGAATCATGGTTTTTTTAAAAATGTAGATTCGTCCAAGATTTATAGCGACTGTGGACCCATCTTTTAAGCAAACGCAACAAAAAACCCGGAAAAATATTTTCAGCACCAAAAACGGAAACAATGTTTTCGCCCCCGCTGGATTCGCCGGTGGGTCCTAACGACCCATTTTTTAACAAACGAAAAAAAATCCGAAAAAAATGTTTTCAAAGATAAAAAAAACGAAAACAATGTTTTCGTCACAAAAAACACGGATTCATCGAAGGTTTGTATCAACTTATGGATTTGCCAACGGTCATAATCGCGAGTCTTTTTAAAAAATGTAGATTCGTCCAAGATTTATAGCGACAGAGGATTCACCGCGGCGTCTAACGACCATTTTTTAACAAACGCAACAAAAAAACTCGAAAAAATTGTTTTAGTCGCCAAAAACCCGGAAAACATGTTTTGGTCACAAAAAAAAACAGATTCATCAAGATTTTTTCGCCCTTTTCCTCTAGGCTATTTTTCACCGATGGGTGGTTTTGCGAATATGTATTATTACTCAGTGAACACGTAAAGTATTTGGCTCGACAAAAGAATGTTGTCATCTCTGATAATTTTTCCCCCTTTTCCTCTGGACTATTTTTTACCGATTAGTGGTTTTGCGAAAATAAAAAAAGTTTATTTTCCCGAGCGCATGCTATCGAAATTCAACCGGCGCAGCGTAGCGCGCTTTTCCACCTAGTAACCCAAAGGCCGGCCGTCAGTATTTAATGCACGAAAAGTTAAGTTCTGGAGGTATCCAACAGAAAGACCACAGCTTGCCAACTTGTGAGAGCGGACTTCTTCCGTGTTCTATCCAATCTTCTTCTTCTTCTTCTTCTTCTTCTTTTTTTTTTTGTGGCTTTATCGTCCGAACACCACAACTACTCCTACTTAGGGGGAAATTAAAACCGAGCAGACATCAGTCAGTGATGTTCATACCTTCTTTGTGACGGACCGCCCTTTTCAAGTGGTGCGTATAAATACCATACAGCTACCCAGGAGTTTAGCTGTTGGTAACCAAGAGTACATTGTCAGGTAGAAAGTGAAATCCAACAGTTGATATTGAAATAATAAGCCTGATGGCTAAGGTTTTTACAAAAGGGCGCGTTATGCGCTTAGTTACAACACAAAAGCAAGCCCACAGGAAATGGCTTGCGCAGCAGATCAACACCAATTAGAACCAAGCACCATCGTCATCTACGAAATCTTGATATTCTCCGGCTTCATGAAAGTCTATGGGAGGGGATAGGAAGCAAGGGTGAGTACTAGACAGTACTCAACAAACCACACAGGAGTATTCTAAATATTACATGCAAGGATTCACAAAGGAAGGGTACAGGTTCATAATTGTTGTGGATGCAGTTTTAAAGATCAACTTTAGTTACATTTGAAACACAAACCATAAAATAGCTAGTACAGTGGGGGGTTTCTGCAAAAGTCCGGTACTTCGTCAGGTTTTAGTATTAAAACTAATTTGAGCTAAGGTCCGGGTATCACCCCATATTAACTCGACTTCATTAACCTAAGCACTACGTAACCGATTACAATTTTATTTGACTCTGCAGAGCTGCTCAGCTTTACCCACAAGATATCTACGATCTTTAGTGCCACGCGATCAACATGCAACTTAAATGCATGCGGCCGGACCGAGATGATCGTAGCCGTTTGTTGAACTTCCCCTTTTTAGCCCCTATCCAGAGGGCTATCCAAGGTCCGCAATATTCGGACCCAGCGCCGTCGCGAGACGCTTTACAATATTGTGGACACCCACTATTGCGTGAATCGGTGAATGGCATCTCCACTCCCGTTCCGCCCCTGATCGCCCGGCGATCCATTCTCCTCAATGGCAGCTACTGCCTATAGTTATTTTAAAGGGAAGTACAATGTACTAGGCTACGTTGGAGGGTTTAACATGGTTAACCATTCCAACCTGCGGTTGAGCGATTACTGAAGTTATTTACTTAGCTCAAAGTGATTAATCCTTAAGGTGCCAAAGACCAAGCCAACATCCACATAATACCCTGGTAACCACTGTACCACCACCATTCCATCCATTGGCTTGTCATCGGTTGGGGATCGGACATGCAGCCACCTCTCGTGGTTAGTCCGATACTGTCCCCCTAACCGTAGCAGTTTTCTTTAAAATCATCCTCCAACCAATCCTTCTGAGATTAAGCATTTGTCTAAAAGTAATAATGGTGTGAATTGCTACATCTACACGGGTTCAATATTTTATATCTTAAGGTTACAAAGGGGTTAAGGCATAATAATGAGTCTTGTCATTGGGATGTATCTAATCATGTCATTCAAAACTACTGCATTTCTTAGTTTCTAAAATACCAGTAAAATAATGCAGTACAGAAGATATATATATATAAATTGTAGCGGAACTGGGTCCAATATGCTCAAGGGGTGTGGCTTGCCTTGCGAAGCGTAAGGTTCTCGTACAGAATAGTCGCCGATGTCCTGCGGTGTCCTGAACGGCTCCTGCTCCTCGTGCGGCTCGGCGTATTGCTCCGGCTCCAAGTACTGCTCCGAGTAGGGTGCCGGTGTCGAATCTAGCGCGAAAAAGCAAATACAGTAAATAAACGAATAAAATAATTAAAAGAGAAGAAAATCGAAAAGGAAATCGGAGAAGAAAATGGATCGGGGAGTCGAAAGTGGTGAGGAAGGGTATTTTTGGAATTTTGGGAATTTATTTTGGCGGAACGGAGACCGTATTTGGACTCAGCGGCTCGAAACGGACAAGAGAATATATTATTGGGTATTTGTGGATTTTTGGGAATTTTCGGGATTTTTCTGGAATTTAATATTGCATTTTCGAATTTTATTCAGCAATTAAATCCGAAAATAAAAAGAAAAAGGAAATTCCGAGCGGGCTGCACAGTGATTCGTGCTTTCGGCCCGCTTAGCACAAAGATCTTGTGGCGAATGGGCCACGACCAATGAATTGGTCGCCCACGCCATGGCAGGAGAGGGAGGCCGACAAAAGGGCCGGGCTGTCGGCTTCGGTGAAGGTGTTGACGCTGCGCCCGAGAGCGCAATGAGAGAGAGCGGTACCGATCGTGGGGACGCGATGTCGTGAGAGGAGAGGCGGTGGCGAGCTCGGCCACGAAATGGAGAAGAAGGAGCTAATCCGTGAACTAGTTCACGGAGGGGAATGGAGTGGCGGAGAAGGTTGAGGGGCTTAAGGTGAGTTCGGGAAGTAGAGAATGGGGAGGGAGGATCGGTGTGGCTCGTGACGGAGAACAACCTGAGGCGGAGAAGAAGCTCGTGGCGCGGCGTGAAGAAGCAATGGAGATGAAATGGCTAGGCGGAGAAGAAGTGAAAAGCTTTGGGGCGCTCAGATGACCGAAAATGGGGACTCGGAGGGGTTTTATAGTGTTTTCGCGAGGAGAGAGAGCAGACGTGGGGAGAGAGAGACACGGTGGTGGCGCGCGGGAGGAGAACTGGGCGGCTGGCGGCGGAATAGTCTTGTGGCGCGCCTGAACCACGCTGAGGTGAGGTAGGAGAGGCCGTGAGTGGCGAGTCGGCGGGCGCGAATTTTGTCCGGTGGCGGTGGCGTTAGGTCGGGCGCGAGGCGTGCGTGGAAGAAATCAGTATGCAAGCGGTCTTTGTAGTGGCATGATGGCGAGGTAGGGAGGCGGTAGGGTGGCGAGTCGGCGTCTTGTGGAGAGAGACGACGCGGCCGGGCGCGAGGCGGGAAGAAAAAAGTAGGCGTGTCAAGCGGCGTTCGGGTGGGCGCGAGCCAAGGAAGAAGGCGCAAAGGCCAAAGAGGGAAAGCGGGATTTGGACAAAGGTTTCCCGAAAAGGAAAGATTTGGAATAAAATCAAATAAATACGAATTAAATCCGGATAAAATCAAATAAAATTCGAATAAATTCAAGAAAGGCAAAAGAAATCCATTTTTGAAATTTTTGGGTTATTTCAAATATTTATGACTTAGCACCAAACTGTTGTTGCTACCCGACAAGGTGGCACTTTATCGTGCAGTGCGGTGTAATCTATATATCCATTTTGCACCATTGGAGGGGAGGGGATGCATGGGAGGATATATCCTAGAGGACTCCCAGTCGTCTTCGGATGCTAGCCTAATTTGTCCCTTCTTCTGTCATTTTTTTTCTCTCTCTTATTTTTGGGGGAGAAATTAAGATGAATCTGGATTACATTATCTATGCCAAATTAATTAGCGATCGAGATGGCTGGCCAATTACACACGTACAGAGGGGGCTGGCTGACGATATTCTCCAAGGAAATGAACCTAGCTAGCTAGCTCCTATTATAAATACGACGTACATTGCTAGATGGATATGAGCACAGGCCTAGCAAGCGCAGCCGCGCGTTAGCCATAGGCATCATGCAGCACTCTCCGTTTAACACATAAAATTGACATATATATATATATATATATATATATATATAGCTGAGGCGAGAAAGTGAAGCTGGCGTCTACGAGGAGAGGACGATGCGGTGGTGCGTGAATGCGAGGGAGGTCGGGTGCGGCGAGAGAATAAGCGTGGTGCTCGCCCACGGCTACGGGCTGAACCAGGCGTCATGGCACATGCTCCTGCGGTCCTGCCCTCCCTCATCTCCCACGCTAACAAGGTATATATGCATGTACTGTACATGTCGTATATATAAATGTCATTAGCATACACGTACTACACATATAATATATAGAGAGAGAGACCGAAGAGACCACCTGTAGAAGTTTTGAAAAAGTCTCAAAAAATTATCACATGTAGAGGAGGTGAACCTCTACAATCCTACAAAATTTGAAGTTGAAAATCAATCGCATATTCATGCTGATCTTGTCTTTTCATATCTTTCAAATGCGATTGAGTTTCATCTTCAAATTTTATAGGATTGTAGAGGTTCACCTCCTCTACATATGGTAATTTTTTGAGAATTTTTCAAAACTTCTACAGGTGGTTTTCACGGAGTTTTCATGGAATTAGTGGTTTTCACCAAATATTTCGCCTATATAATATGCTAGTAATTCTTACATAATTGCATGACGACCGGGCAGGTGCTCCTGTTCGACTGGGACTTCAGCGGCGGCAATGGCGCTGAGGAGGAGGACGGTACACGTTTGGCAGGTTGGCGGACGACCTGATCGCGCTGATGGAGGAGAGGGAGGTGAGGGGCGCGGTGTTGGTGGGGCACTCCATGTCCGCCATGGTCGCCTGCATTGCGTCCGTCCGGAGGCCCGCCCTCTTCGCCCACCTCCTCCTCCTCTGCGCCTCCCCGAGGTCGGTCATCACAGCGCGCTGCTACATTTCTATATAACTGCACTAGTTAGTTTTATTTACCTTCATGCAAGTTACCTGTCCATCGCTGCGGCTAGCTTGACATATTGCATGGATATATACTGCTCCTTATCTTTAGGATTTTTCTTAATTAATTAATCCCCGGCTAGCCCCCAGCTAACTGCTCTGACGCAGTGACACATGCCAGACTTTACAATTTGCGATTAATTTGTAACTCCAATTCCCATTCCCCCCTTAAATTCCTCGAGACCCTACCTAGCTAGCTTTCTGGTTTTATTGCCAACTTGCCACCTGTCGGCCTCTGTCCACCTCACCGTACACATCCCCCATGCAGCGGTCACGCTCAGTGCAGCGACCGGGTGGCCTCTAGAAATTAGGCACCTGCCTTCATTGACATTTCTTTATTCATTTTCTAGTCGTTTTGTTATTAATTTCCTAGAGGAAAAAGGAAACAAAATTATGGAAATATATAAAATGTATCCCTCTGGTCTGGTGCCGATCTAGGGGTGGCAATGGGACCGTTCGATCGTGATGAATTTCTATTGGGGATAGTATGGGAAGAAATCGTTAAAATGGGGATGAAACGAAAATTATTCTGTCGAGGATGGCGGGGATGGGGACGGGAATTTTTTTCATGAGGGACTCACCGGGATCCAAATTTAGTTTAGTCAATTTAGTTATTAGATTGCAAACATATTCTCTAGCCCATCATATTCACATTTTCATAAACGGGACAACATAATCTTCAATGAATGCATGCATTCTTTTTTTTCCTTGACTGTTGATATGATTTTAGAGTTAAAATGGCTATAAGAGCTCTTCTCTTGTGTGAAATTTTCATGATGGGTCCTCGACGAGGCCCCGATACCCGAACGGGGATGGGGACGGGGGGATTTTCTCCCCTGAGACGGGTAACGGGGATGGGGACGAAAAAAATTTTGGATCGCGGGGATGGAGACGGGGAGGCACTCCCCGGTGGGGAATGGCCGCCCCGTTGCCACCCCTATGCCGATCTGATGACCGGGCAATAATTATGGGTTTTGATCAGACAATGCAACAGAAGCAACCATGGTGAGGATCAGCCTCAAATTAGTCATCACGAGAGTGCGCACAATAATATATACAGCCGCTGTCTATATACTTTTTCGCGTTTTCTAAAAATAAAACTAAAGATAATTTCTATAATAGATGTCATCTTAAAGATATCTCTATGAGATTCTATGATCTTTTAATTATAGAATGAAAAGTGTTTATTATAGACAATAACTTACGTAATAGTGTTTTATTCTATCTATATTATAGACAATAACTTACGTAATAGTGTTTTATTCTATCTAACCATCTTTTCATGAAGAGTATACTCTCTCTCTCTCCCTTTTCTCTTTTTCATATCAACAAAAAAATATATAGCAAAATATATAAACAGCTAAGATCATATCATTGTACATATCCTAATGTCTCGCAATCACTGAAGGGTCCTCTGATTCGTACCATGTGTCTTTATTCCCGGTGACATGCTCTACATGGTGTGTGTGTATATATATATATATGCTGCATATGTGGTGCAAACCGCCTTTACCGTAAAAATCACTCGTAAAAGTTTTGAAAAATTCTCAAAAAATTACCATATATAGGGGAGATGAGTCTCTACAATCCTGCAAAATTTGAAGATGAAACTCAATCGCATTTGAAAGATATAAAAAAGACAAACAGCAAAATAAATAGTGCTAAAAAGTTTCAAAAAATTCTGAAAAAAATCGTGGATGTACATCTCATCTTACCCCATCTACATATAAAATTTCATGATCAAATTCGTACTATGTTAAGAGCAATAAAAAAGACAAATTTTTGACAAACTTGAATAGTTCAAATGCACTCCAAATTTGTCTTTTTTGTAACTTCAAGCATAGGACGAATTTGATCATGAAATTTTATATGTAGATGAGGTAAGATGAGATGTACATCCACGATTTTTTTCAGAATTTTTTAAAACTTTTCTTAGTTGGATTTCACGGTGATTGCACCAAAGTCCTGATTGCACTGGATATGTCCCCTATATATATATACATATATACATCGCTAATAATTTGCGTGACTTTGCATTAAGAAGAGAATATGATCGATCTTAATTAAATGCCATGCATATGTTAGCTTCAAACCTACACGAAAATGTGACCCATCTGATAAAAAATTGGGCACTTTTGGCACATAATTGACAGCGGCACTCGTGCGTGCATACAGGTACATCAACTCGGAGGAGGAGGGCTACGTCGGCGGGTTCGAGGAGGCGGCCATCCACGGCATGCTGCAAGCCATGGAGTCGGACTACCACGGGTGGGTGAAGGCCTTCATCCCCAACGCCGCCGGCGACGCGGCCTCGGTGGAAGCTGCCCTCGAGGAGAGCTTCCACGCGATGGACCCGAGCGTCGCGCTGGAGCTGGCCAAGATGATCTTCCTCAGCGACCAGAGGGAGGTCCTTGGCGGCGTGTCCGCGCCGTGCACGATCGTCCAGGCGAGCAAGGACTTCGCGGCGCCGGCGAGCGTGGCGGAGTACATGCAGCACAGGATGAAGCGCACCGCCGCGGCCGTGCAGATCATCGACTCCGCGGGGCACTTCCCCCAGCTCGCCGCGCCGCAGCAGCTGCTCGAAATACTCGACGGCGTGCTGCGGCTGCACGAGGAGGAGGCGGCGGCATCCATGTCACGATGTAGCCATGCACGTCGGTAAAAGATGGTGCGTGTGCCGACGAGTACAGATATTAATTAACCTGTACTGTGCATCATGTATCAGTATCACACATATATATATATCGCTTGTTTGTTTATGTCGATCGTATCGACTTTGTTGAGCGATTTTACATTATCGTACAACGGGACATGCAACTCATCACCCCACTTACCGATGATACACTCAGAGCTATGGACGACATCCAAGGCGAGGGCGCGAACCATTTCTATGCGGAATTGAGATGGTAAGAACAGAGGCAGCATCGTCTTGCTTCACCCTCGTATCATATCAGAGTCAACGAGGGGCGGAGTCAGTCTAAACCTAAACTTCAGACTGATCTAAAGGTTATTGAGCTAATTTTTAAATTTTTATAAATTTTTAAGAGAATTTGTATGGATTTTTTAGACCAGACCTCAGGCCCATGCCCAAGTGGCTTGAGGCCTGTCTCCGCCTCTGGAGTCAACCAAACAAACACTTGTAATATGCTGTAAGACAAATAGCACACAATGTAGGCGCCCCAAGTAGCATGCAAATATTAGTCTTCTTCTTTCATAGATGGTCCTACAGGTCAGGTGAGGTAAGAAAATATATATGCACTTTAATGTAAAAAAAAGGCATAGCTGCATATGTCTGAGTCTCTGAGAGATTATATACGTGGTGCCAACTAACCGTAAGGGGTCACATGGCTTAGCTTCGATGTCTCCAAAAAGCATGGAGATCAAATTAATCTCTTTTTCTCTTGGGCAATCTTGCAACCCGATGGATAGTAACTCTCAAGCTGGGCAACAGGTTTTGCACAAGGCAGAGGATGCTAGCCAATTCGCATATATAATGAGTTGGTTAAGCTTGCACTGACAGCCTAAGGGAAATACAGCCCTATTTTTGGCTAAGGGTATGACTATGGATATAGTTCAATACAACACTTTGAAAGTTTGAGCAGCGCCACTGCACACTGTGGGCCGGAGACACATCAATTTCTCTTACTACTTATTTTGCAAATATTACTAGGTAATCTTCTTAAAAAAAGAGACAAAAATTACAAAGGAAGGCTTATTACCATTAGATCTTACTTGGTTGGCCTAAATTCTCCATCCATACACATGAACATGCAGGAATTTTATTTTCAACTTCTTGGCCAATCCACATGGATCACAGCTGGTCATGCACATCCCAAATTAACAAGCCCTTTGGACACACACTTTTAAGCACAGTGCTCTCTCCTGATGTATAAGGGCAGAGATTATAAAACGGTACTGTCTTTGCAAACAAAGGGCAAAAGATTATAAAAACAAATCAAAAGTAGCAGACTAGCAGCAACAACCAACACAATAAGGTAAATATTAGGTGTCAGTATTTTTTTTTCGGGGTATCAGTGGTTGATGTTTGCTAAAAGATGGATAATCTATCCTCCAACCTTGTCTATGGCATTGATTCGCGAGCTAGCTAGCTAGTTTGCTTAATCCTTGAGGTTTGGGAATCTAGCATGTTGGTTTTATTAAGAAAGAAAAGGCGTCTGGGCTGGAGGAGCGCGACGGTAATCTAGGGCATGATCGCCTTGCCCCTATCGCTTTGAATGCCCTGCCCCTGTCGCCATGGGAGGGTGAAGGGGTACAGCCGTACAGGACGGTGTGGGGGAGGGGTTAGGGTCAAGTAGCATTTTACGGGTAAAATACAGTAACTTCAAATAATAATTTTGTTTCCCAGCGGTTCCTACTGGAAAACAAAATATTGCCGCCCGCCCCCATTCGAGGCTTTGGGTCGTCACGCGTGCGCACGAGGGTTGAGTGTAGTATGTATACGTGACGTGTGTGTGAGAGTGTGTATGGTGTAGACGTGTTTGTAGTTCAGCTGTTATTCTTTATTCTACAGTGATTGCCACAGCTCTTGAATTTTTTTAAAAAAATTTTTAGGATTTTGATACGGATTTGTAAGAAGTCGTACCAAACAGACCGACAGAAGCATCAAACCCGGAGGCTGGAGATGCAGGTTATGCTTTGGGGACCGACCGACCTCTGGTTCTTCATCATCGTCTCCAAACTTGCACAGCCGAGTGGCTCCACCATGTCGCACTCATCCTCGAGCGCCGCGTCCGCCGAGGCCATGCGAGGCGCGAGGGCGGAACAGGGAGTGAGGCCCTCTCCTGGGGCGGGAGGTGGCCGTCGGCCCCCGGATCAGGCACCGGCGGCGGGGCGGTGTGAGTGAGACCTCATGTCCCTGGTAAAGATTTTGCATTATTGGACTGTGAATTGCGTCTGAAGGCGCCATCTTTGTTCTGACCAATATCCGTTGTCCGTAAACTTCAGGATTCTTAAGGCTACGATTGCCTGACTGAATTGTTGTCTGATTCTGTATGACCACATGTTTCCTGTTTGTGTGGTGGATACAGTGAGCGCGAGGTCAATTTGTTCTGAATCCCTGAGAGTACTGGCCTTGCATCTCTTGCTCAAACGACGCGAATGCCATGACCGGGATATCTTGGGAACTTTTGCGTATCCATCTGGTGTGCTTCAGATCACAGAGAACAACTCAAGTAGCTTGCCAAAAACAAAGGTCCTCACTCCTCACTTTAAGTCTATTGTCCATGTATTCTTGTTTTTCATTTTTGCTATACAAAATGATTACGATGTGAATTCCAGGTGAATGCAGAAAGAAAAACCCTTGATGATGCTGTTAACAGAAGGACACAGTATGACAGGATTGATGAAGATATCTCTTCTGGATGGATAGCAGTTACACAAGTAGCAATTTGTAGTATAACTTGTTAATGCAAAACATTCATGCGTTAGAAAGTAGTTTGGCTGGTGAAGACTTGGTAATGCTGGAAAGCGATATTCTCGTACATATCGAACAGCTTGGAGCTCTGAAATCGTTTAATGCGTCTATGCCCAGGGCTGCACGTCCTGAGAATGTTACCAAATTTGATCCAGAGACTCCTCTCGAGGATCAAAATGATCAAGTATTGTCCAGAGTGGGTAAAGCCAAGAGAGGAAACATCTTAAAATAGAAAGTTAAAATAGAAAGTTCGAAAATTAAGGAAAAGATCTGAAAAATCTGGAATTGACCCACAATTTCGCGCTCTGATCGGGAGCAGTTTTAGGAGTTATGTGACAAGACCGAAGATTGCGGATCAACCAGTCTCCCCGGGAGGAGGAGACTCCCGGGGCGGCCATCTCACGGCGGCCTCGCACGGCGTGATTAACGAGCACGGGAGATCCGATCTAAGTTAAGTCGGCGACGGCGCTTCGGGCATCACGCGCGGCAAGAGGAGGAGCCGCGGCGGCGGCTGGTTGCATGCGGGCGTCCTCGGGCCGTCTTGTGCGTGAGCAGCGCAAGCATTGCAGGGGGCTCGGTGCTTCGGATCCACGGCGGTGGTCAGCGCAGAGGTGCTGCGACCATCGTGGAGGCGTGGTGGCCAATTTCTTCATTGATTTTGAAAGTTTGGATCGGTGATTGGTTTCTCGCTTGGATTGGCGGCGCTCGCTTGGATCACTCGTTTGGTTTCTCGCTTGGATCGGTAATCATTTGGATCGGCGGCGCTCGCTTGGATCGCTGCGGATTCCATCTTAATTAGCTGAGATTGCCAATTTCTTCAGTGATTTTGAGCGAAGAGTGAAGGGTGATTCGTCCCTGGTTAAGGCGACGCTATGGCGGTCGTGCTCGTTCCTTTCGGATGGCCTTCCTTGCGAAATCTGTTTCGGATGAAAGGAGGTGCAATTTGCAGGGTGAGTTGGATTGTGCAAGGTATCGTCTTTCTTCTTCAAATTTGGAGAAGATGCATTTGTGGCGGAGATGTTCGGCTCCTTTTGCCGGAGGCAAATCCTGAGTCCAATCTCAGCGATGTGCAACCGGATGTGCAGGATATTGGGCGACGATGCTTTAAGAATCAATTTAAAACATCATGTCGGTGAACGGCAGTGTCACTTGTGGCGATCGATTTAATGGTCGCAGCTATGGTGGTCCACTTTGTCCTGCTCGTGGTGGTCTTCGTCCCCCAAGATTTCAAGTTGGTGCTCATGGACGGTATGGAGTCCGTGATCGCGTTCAAGATTTGGGGGGGCGCAATGATTCAAATAGCCGCGGTGTTCTTGGTAGTGGCGCTCAGAATGTTGGAAATCCAGGGGGCTGCCGGATTGTGGCGCCCAGAACGTTAGAAATCCAGGGGGTTGCCGGATTGCTTACGCGGAGAAGATTTCTGATGATGTTTTCGCTAAGCAATACAATGAAAAGGGGGAGAGCTCTGCGATCCAGGCTAGTAGCAATCAAGGCTTCTTTTCGCTTCTCTTTTTTCCTTTTTTGTTTTGTTTAAGGGCTGTGTGCTTCTTGTTAAGCAGAGACTAGGAGAAATTTTAAGGACTTGTATCATCTTGATGTAATGTTCTTGAAATTAATAAAATATTCCTTCATCTAAAAAAAGCCAAGAGAGGAAACTGAAAAGGATGAGAGCATCAGAAAGGCTCCAGGATCTTCGTGAAAGCCTTCTCACGAACTTTTTTTTAAAGAAAAATACTTGGAGGTCCACTAGATTCAATTTATAGTCGAGTGGGAAAATTATCCAGGCCGAAGAAGGAGCATTGTACGAGAACAGTCGGCATTGTTGGTGACTATCAAGGTATTCTCATCATCAGCATTCTTATTGGCATGTTGTTCACACTTTCACTAAAACCTTTTTTTCTGCCAGGAACGTGCAAACCTTAAAAAATATGAGGAAACATCTTAAAGGATGGGCAGATGGGCTAAGGCAGCTGGAGTTTTTTTTTTTTTTTTGAAGCAGCAAAAGCTACGATATATTAGCGGGAAGGCAAAGAACAAGTGATACATGAGAATGCACCCGAGATTAAGTACAATCTAGAAGAAGAAAGAGAAATAAAAACATAGAAGAAAGAAAAAGGAACAAAAAGAGGGGGGAGTCAGGTGTTTGTGTGTAGCCATTGCAGTAGTTTTTTGAGTCCCACTGCTCTGCGATGCTCCAGTTTGACGCCTCTTCTTTGATTGAGTCAATGATCGCTTCATAGGACAACCATTTGTGCTCAAAGACTCTGGTATTGCGCTCTTTCCACCATTTCCAGCATACTAGAATGACAAGTGATTTGACACCTTTCCTGAAATTCGCGACAGAGTTCGTCCTATCCAAACTCCATTGCTCCAGGTCCATGGACGGTTCCCAACGGTCCGGTAGTAGGGCGGAAGAGAGATCCAATAGGCAATGGACAACTACAAGCGACGAACTTGGGGGCACTTAACGAAGAGGTGATGGGCGGTTTCTAGGTTTCGACAACACATGTGGCAGAAGTACGAATTTAGCCATCCTCTAAGTTGTAGGCGTTGAGCCGTCCGAGTCGGTTGTGCAAAACAAGCCAGAAGAAGAATTTACATTGTGATAGTGCCCATGCTGACCAGGCTAAGGTGTGGAAGGGCTTGCGGATAGATCCGGTAAGTTGTGCACGGTATGCCGAGCGAGCTGAGTATTGTCCGCTAGAGGTGAATGTCCAGGTGATCTCATCCCGCAGATCAAGGCGCAAGGATGTTGGTTGAAGTTTGACCCATAATGTGATGTATTCGTTTAGGAGCTCCGGGGTCAAGTCGTGTCGGATATCGCGGATCCAGTTATTGTTCTGTAAAGCATTCTCCACTGATCTGGTTTTCTGTCCGGAGTGTTTGTAGAGCAGTGATGCAAGATGGCAAGGGGATGCACCTTGGAGCCAGTTGGAAGTCCAGAAGGATGCCTTTTGGCCATTTCTGATGGTTACTTTGGTTGCTGCTTGAAAAAGTTGCAGATCGGTCGGGTCGCATGGAGTCAGTGTTCCAGCCCACAGTCTGTCTGAGGTAGTCCACTGCAGCCATAACCAGCGTTGGCAGAGTGCTCGCGCAAATCGCTCTAGGTCCAATATTCCCAAACCACCCATGTCAGTCGGGCGAAAGACAATGGGCCATTGCACTTTGCAGCTGCCTCTATGTAGCTGTGCGGTGCTTACCCATAGCAATTGCCTTCTGATTTTATCGAAGTCTCTGAAGAATTTCTTGGGGACCTGAGCGCCGTAAGGAGGTAGGTTGGGAGTGAGGTCAGGACAGCTGGAGTTAATGAAGCTGTGTTGAAGAGTACGCTGCAAGCAGGTTAGTGCTGCCGAGAAAGATTATTGGTAACCATCGATTGGCTAGTCAAGTACATTGCAAGGACATGCACTGGAACGGGAACAGCTTTTGAGGATCTACTTCAGGATGCAAGATTAAATCTTTCACTTCCTTTATTTCCTATACATTGAAAAGTATCCTTTCGTAATTGAGTTATTGGAGTGAGAGCACAGGCTGGGAAAATGGGTGTGTCCTTGGTGGTGCCGAGAAGTTTCACAGCCAAAAAGGGTGCAAGTTCTCGTTGTATGTGAAGTACTGGATAAGGAAAGCGATGCTAGCGCTCCTCGCTGAAAATTCTGGAGTAGTCCAGCTGCCTGTATGCCTCTGAAACTATTTTGATATGTTTCGATATTTTCATGTGAGAAAATCCTTTGTTAATGATGTGACCTGATAACACAAGTGTAGGCAAGGATGGAGAGTATAATTCGTAAAGTAAAGGAAGCGAGACGGACAATTGGACACAACACAGGGAGGAACCCTCCAGATGCAGAGATGGCAACCCTAGTTGGTGTGTCAGTTGCGGATGTTCAGATTGGCTCGGAAGTGCTCTCGCCGAGTTGTTTCACTTCACACAGAGATTGGAGTTGGACATAAAGCAAAGTTCGTGGTATCATCACTAGCCACTGGTAACTACCCTCTCATATCTCTGGATTTATCGTTGCAACAACCACAGTTGTGAATGAACTCGTGCTTTCGGTCTAAAAGATTTCATGAATGAACAACCTTGCGCTCTATTAGGAAGCAGTGCATAGAATTGTGAATGAATAGACCGTGGGGGTCTCCGCCATCGGCACATTCATCGGCTGCTGCGTGGAGGGCGGCAAGCCGCGTCATCTTCCTTGAGGCAGGGTCCACAAAATACGCGGAGAAATGAAAACATCACTCCAACTCCAACAGTAAAAAACTCCGTACAAATCTGGGCCGGCGATCGTCGTCTCTCAAGGAACGACCTCCCCCCTCTTCTTCTCTCTACTTTGTATCGTCACATTTCCTTGTTGTCGATGCTCAGAGGCAGCTGATGTCGTACTTTAGGCACTGTAATATCCTCTCGGGCAGCAGGTAAATGTTTTCTCCTCAAGTGGTCGTGTCGTGCCTCTTTGCTTTCTGCGTGTTCCTTAATTACCAATTATTATATTCGTTGTATGCCTGTACAGGTTACCAGGTAAACCATGAATTGAAGCCCTGTAAATAAACAGGACGGATCGATGGCAAATCATCACGGTATAGTACACTGTATACGAGTGTGAATGAGCAAAGTTGTTTTTCTCACAGCTAGGATTGGATTGCCATGCTACTTCTAGCTTTTCCTATTGTAGTGCTACTACTAAGGAGAGTATAGTGTATATTTCTAGCAGTTGACCACCGAATCATTCGGCCTCACGTTGATCTTTCCTTTCCTTCGATCGCAAGGTGGTGACATTGGCACTGGTCCAAAAGGCACGCACACAATCTTTGTACCTGCTAGTGTCGGCAAGCCATGGATGAACGAATTTTTTTTATTTAATATTTATTTTAAATCTTTTTCAAAACTAATCGGCGGGCAAAAAATTGCAAAAGTAGGCGCTGTCGCCTGATCTGAGGCGATCGCCCGGTATTAGGCGACAGTGCCCTACTAACGGCTCATAGCATCGAAATTCTAAATTTTAACAATGAGCAAAAAAATTTGAAAATAGGGTGATCGCCCAATCTGCGCGATTAGTCTTTAGCAATGCATTTCTTGTAGCAAATTTTTTTCCCCCGATTTTGTTGTATTCGACAGGAAAAAATTACCCGAAAAAAAAACTTCTTATGATGTAATGAACTGAAAAAATTATTTTACTTTGTTAGTGATACGCATCCCACTTAGGGATTTTCGTAGCCTCGTGGGGCCCGTCGGATAATGCGCTTTTGTTGTATTCGGCCGGAAAAAATTACTCCAAAAAAAACAACTTGTGATGTAATGAACTGGAAAAATTATTTTACTTTGTTAGTGATACGCATCCCACTTAGGAGTTCCGCGATTTCCGCGGTTTCGTAATCGCGAGTGCCTTTTCCGATTTTCGCAACTTCGTGTCGGGCCAACGCCTGCCCAGCTCGCCCGTACATAAGTGGTAGCTTGCATTGCGTAGATCGCCCTTGATTTTTTTTAGATTTTTGGTCAGATCCGGCCTGCCCGTAGTCTACGAAACCCTTAAGTGGCCACGATTTCCGCGGTTTCGTGGCCGCGAGTGCCTTTTCCGATTTTCGCAATTTCGTGATGGGGCAGCATCCGGCCATCTCGCCCGTACATAAGTGGTGTCCCGCGTTGCGTAGGTCGCCCGTTATTTTTCTCGTATTTTTTTGGCCCTATCCGACGGGCCCCACGAGGCTACGAAAATCCCTAAGTGGGATGCATATCACTAACAAAGAAATAATTTTCCAGTTCATCACATCACAAGTTGTTTTTTTTTTGGAGTAATTTTTTCCGGCCGAATACAACAAAAGCGAAAAAAAAAATTTTTTTTGCTACGATGTGAACAAGAGCTGATGACGATCGCCCCAAGACCGGCGATCACCCTATTTTCAAAATTTTTTTGCTCTGTAGTTAAAATTTGAATTTCGCCGTTCATGAAATTAGGCAGGTAGGGCACTGTCGCCTAATATCGGGCGATCGCCCAGATCTTGAAGCGACAGCGCTACTTTTGCAATTTTTTTGCCCGGTCGATTAGTTTTGAAAAAAAGATTTAAAATAAATATTAAATAAAAAAAAATTCCCCGCACGATAGATTGTGATAGCTTGTACGGCCCAGCATTTCGCTACGCCATAATGATCGGGGACGAGAGCACAGAGCACAAGAACTCGACTAGTAAAGATTTGACAGCTAGGCGAGGCCAAGTGCCTAGGTCAACAAGGAAAAGAAAAGAAAAATGTGCAGGAGGGAGGAGACATATCTTTACTATTAAGCAGCAGTTGGTGGCGGTGGTGCGTTTTTCTCCTTTCCCCCTAAACCCTAACGCAACGCCCCCACCCCCCACCCGCACGCACGCAACGCGCCGTCCCCCCTAATCCCTAACGTGCTACGCGCGCTGGCCGCCCGCCCAAACCCTAACGCGCAAGAGCTCAAACCCGCCGCGATCGCGCGTCTCCGCGTTAAATCGGTCTCGCTCCCACCCCGATCTGGTCCCTCTCCCGCGATGCTGGGGTAGGGTGGCAATAGGGCGCGCTCGCCTCCCCTTGCCATGCCCTCGCCGTCGCCGCCATGAGCCGCTCCTCCCTCTCCCGCGCCCTCGCCCGGTCCGCGCGCTCCTCCCGATGGCGCCAGGTGAGTTCCCGAGCCCTTCCCTTTCCCCCTCCTCTCCGTCCCTGGTTTGGTGTATCTAGGAGCGTCGCGTAACGGTTTGCCATGTCCGGTGTTCCCCTATGGTTCTCTGCTCGGTTGGTGTGGCGGGCTCCGCGTGCATGCCCGGCGGGTTGGGGGTCTGTCGCGGCTACTTGACGTCCGCTCAGGAGCCCGGCTGCAGTGGCCAGCAGGGGGGGAAGGTCGAAACTGGAGGTGCTGCCGCCACTCAGATAGTTGATTCTCACCCCTCCTGCGGCTGCGAGTCTCACGCCTGTCCTCCTCTTCCTCGCCTCCACTCTCTCCTCTCGTTTCGCCGCCTCCTCCTCCTCCTCCGAACCTTAAATGGGCCAGGCGCCGGCCGCCAGACACCTCCCTTGCAGCGGAGGAGGTTTTCCATGACTTCATGGCCGCTTCTACGCCAAGATGATCAAAGCCCTCACCCACGGTACCCCCTCGGCTCCCTCTCCATCCTCTTCTTCTTGCTCGGATTTTCCTATCCGTGGCTCTGATTTCACCGATGTGCCTTGTGTGGATGCTTGGTTGGTGGTTTGTGCAGATGTGGAGAAGTTCTACCACTCTGCGACCTCGGTGAGTCCGCTCGATCTCTTCGGATGTAGGGTTTGGGGGCGCCAAGCTCCGGCGTTGCTAGAGTGCATGGCGTTTGGTTGCTCTGCTTTGGGAGTTTCGGAGCTAAATTTGGTGAATTTTGTGGGTCTGGAGCTCTGGGATGGTGGTAGGTTTGTAGCTTTCATCAATGCAGTGACGAATTGGGGCGTGATAAGGGATTGGAAGTATAAATTAGTGGCAAATATGTATTCTTTTGTTGGTCGGAATCCTCGAATTAGTGATTACTCTGTGGTTTTTGTTCGATTGTTAGCTCTTTGAGAATTCAACAAATGCTATCAGTGAGAGATTGAGGAATTTGCTGAAAGTTTCAATTTTTGGGTGCTGGGACTTTCTGAATTATTGATGACTGTCTTGTTACTTTATTGGTCTGTTCGATTGATTTATTATAGCCATAATTGCAGTCTAGGGTCATGGCCTATATGTTATAATTAGTTACTTTGTTTTGGTGAAATTAGCAAGTTCTTTTTGGTGCCATTCCACTACAGGATTGGATTAAAAGTGTGAGGTTGATTCATTTGTGTTGTCTGTTAGTGTAACCGACGTAACCCTTTTTTTTTGCTTACCTAGCATTGTCTTATTGGTCTTTGCGCTGCACTGAGCAAATTTGGCAAGTAGTACTTACTACTTAGACAATTCTTGTGTATCTACTGATTCTGTTTATTTGAATGTAAAAGGAGAACTTGTGCCTTCTGGTACCCCAATGAAACATGGGAAGTGACTTTGCGGTGAGGAAGTGCCCTAGAGATTCTGAATCGAGCATTGGGAATCAACTTTGCTAGGGATGGCATGAACGAGAAGGACTTGGTTAGAAGAAGATGTTGTCATTGGCGAAACTTAAATTCATTAATACTATGTTATTGGTATGATAGAACCTAACCTTTGTATGATAAGAGATCACATTACCATGGTGCACGTAAGGCGGTCTATTATGTAAGAGCGACTTGCAAAGTATATTTCTATGATGACAAGAAATAATGAACGTTGATTCTGTGAGCACCCTAAGAGTCGATGATTATTTTGTGCACAATTCTATGCAACGTTAAATCGGATAGATGTTCTCCTTTGATTGAACTGTAGATTGAATGAAGTGATTGGTCGATGTAGCCTTTGCGAAGCACCATCCATTTTCTTGGTTGCACATTCTCAGTTGCAGCTTTAGAAATGGCATGAGATTTAGATTAATGTTGAAACAATAATAGAAGACATGATAAGGTGATTTAGAGGAAAAATGTTAACATTACCAGCTACTGTTTTGATATTGTTCTGTGCTTTTTCTTCAAGTGCTACTATCTTTTATTGTTTTCTACGCTAGAATTTTGTATCTCCTTTCTCTAGATTTTTTTTGTCACTTGACTTATAGCAACAACCATAGTGCTTGTATTTTTTTCCCCAATAATGAATAGCATTCAAACTTTATTAATTAGCTGATTTTTGTACATGGTCATCACATTTCTTGCCTATGTCAAAAAGCTATAAAATTGATAGTCTAACATCATGCTTTCTTCTGCACAGATATTGTGTAGTTCTTTGTTGAATCAAGATGACGACAAATTCCAATTGCTTTCTTGGATAGGGTTAAGGACGATTTCACAAAAAAATATGGTGGTGGGAAAGTCACTCTCGCTGCAAAGAAACAAACCTCAACCGAGAGTTTGGGTATGTGTTGTTGTCGATGTGAAACTTGTAAAGATATGATTCTTCATTTACTAATTCTCTTTTTTGGAATATTATTTACTGTTTGTAGATCAAAACTTAAAGAACACATGCAGATTGTGTGGACCACCTCAAGAGATAAGCAAGTGGCTAAAGTGAAAGCACAAGTTTGAAGTCAAAGGAGTTATGATGGAAAATATTGAGAAGGTACATCTCTGTTCTTTGTGGATTAGTACATATTTTTTTATTGAGGGTCATCTTTGAAGAATGTTTCTAATCCTTCTTTTCTCTGTGAAATGCAGGTTCTTGATCGTGGAGAGAAGATTGAACCGCTTGTTGACAAGATCGAGAATCTGCGCTCGCAGTCCCGATGCATTCCTTTATCACCTTACTGAAGTGGGTATTGTACTTAAATTATGTATCTTTTGGAGCTGCTTTTATATATGACCCAGATAATACAGTTGATTTCCATGCCAAACCCCAAAATATCTGTAAACAGCAAAGCCTAGAAATGATGCAATCTAGCTGGAATCCAAATTTATGCTAGGATGTGGGTTTCATTATAGGTCAATCAGTGGCACACTGAATAATTTACCGGGGTGATACACAAGTGTAAAGGGTGAAATGAATCTGTCATCTTCATGTAATGGTTATGATGCAAAGTTCCTTTGGTGACAACATCCTACCTGTTTGTTCAAGTTACTACCAGCGACAAATGGAACATGTTGTAGTTATCATTTTCTTCAGAAGCGGTACAATTCTTGACATTTTCCATCCGAGGTGTTTGTAGTCTTTTCCATCCAGAGGTGTTTGTAGTCTTTTCTTATTTTCTCTTCTTTGTAGTGGTAATGGCCAAGTAAATCTTCAAGTTATGCTGTGGTAATAAGATAGAAACAAACTTGAATGTTGATGTTTTAAGTTTGTGCATTAGAATTCGGAGTGATGTCCCATGTTTGATGTTGAAGTTTGTATCTGGGCTAATTCAAGAGCCCAAAAATTTCGAGAGGTAAGAAGAATATGTAGCGAGATTGTAAATTTTGATATACACTCATACATTCGACTTCTACCACAATTCTCCGAAAAAACTTTTGTAATCAGAAAAGATAGATGTTTGATCTTGTAAAACAATTTTCTTTTATTGCTTACCTTTATGTTTTGTTACCAATTTTATTTTTCACAGCAACGCACGGGCATTGAACTATGACTATTAAAGAGCAATAGTGTCTTTGGAATTTTAACTCTGAATCTGTTGCTTCTTTAGTCTTGCTAGCATTGTAAATAGTCCATGAATATGTTTAATGGCAATGCTATTACAAGACGATGTTACAATTTTTAAAAGTGTTTTCAAGGGGATCATGCCCTTTAAAGGTCTCTGTTTTTCTTCTCTTTAAAGGTCTCTGTTTTTCTTTCTTTCCTTTTTACATATCTTTAGTTTGTGTGGTGCAGTATGCTCATCGGGCTTGTGTACAGCGATGGTGCAATGAGAAAGGAGATGTAGAGGCCGGCTGCCTCAGCACACCTACCTCGACTACTCTGTCACAAATCTCCTTTCTGCTGTTGTGATTGCCATCACATTTGGGCACATTGGAGGGAGCAGGCCTGACATGACAAATTTCTTCACTCAACTCACTCAGGTCGGTCTTTTCCAGATTTATTTGGCTGTCTCGGTGCGATGCATTATGAGTAACAAGAATGTGGGAGCGATGTTAGAAAACTATGTCAAGTAGTTAATTGATGAGATCGATTCGTCGGTGAGAGATCTGATGATGATATAAGTTGTTGAAGTGGATAGCTGGAAGTTAAGAATTGTCTGAAATTCATAATGGGGCTTTGAAGGGTATCACTTGGCTCAAATTGGGGAAGTAAGGATGTAAATTCCTCCAAATCAAGAAGAATTCTCGTGTTCCTAAGTTTTACTGCTTTACTGGTTCTTGTGACAGATCAAATTTGCTTTACTAGCTCAAATTTGTCTGAAAATGGTACCCTTCAGTGACTGGACTCACACAATGGGCTTCCGAGTATTCAGTTTTATACTGAGTCATATTTCAGTGCTTACTTGCCTAATCAGTGCTCCATGATCTATCTAGGATAACTGGCCTTCAATCCTATTTGCAATGGCCGGAGGTCTCACCCTTAGTCTTGGCAATCTGGTCTCACAGTACGCATGGGCGTTTGTCGGCCTGTCAGTGACAAATATCATCTGCTCAAGCCTGGCTGTTGTTGTATTTACTTAAAATCTTGCATACATACATTTCTGAATCTTTTGTCAGTCTGAAACTCTTGCTCTTGAACATTGCTGCTGTGGATGACTGATTGTTCTCTAGGAACAACAATGAACTATTTCCTCGATGGGCGAATAAATAGAGCTGAGGTTCTTTTCCCCGGTGTCGCGTGCTTCCTCATCGCTGTGTTCCTCGGCTCTGCTGTCCATTCTTCCAATGACAAGGATAATGAGGAGAAGCTAAGCATGTCAGGAAGACATTTCAGTACAAATCAGTGCATTCTTCTCCTTTTCTTGAGAGGTTCTTGCTTAATGTCTAAGAGGTGAAATCTGTATGCAGGACAGATAAAGGCATAGAGCTCAGCAGTGACAGTGCTGACAGAGGTAGCATTCAGACATCTTAAGAGTTTCTGCTTTTGCTCACCTGTTGAGATGTACTTTTTGTTGGCTTTCTCTAATGGCCAACACGCACAATTTGTTTCTTCTGTTACCACATAAGTTCATACTCTCTGGCATCTGTACAGGACTGCTGCCATTGGTGGTTTGCTATGTGTCATTCTTAACTCTTAATCACTTATATATTATTTTGGTTGCTAGGAATTGGGAAGAGGAACCTTTGTTATGGTAGAAACTTTGTGAAATGGTACAACTTTAAAAATTTCAGATGTGTGAGTATATGGAATTTACTGTGATGTTTGGGGCTTGGTATGAACATTGCATTTGGTCGTGATCAATGTGAAATACTGTGATATGTGTATTCTGCGTCGTCTCAATCAGAATATTAACGATCCTATACTGTAGTTGCCTCTCTCTTTGAGCTCTTAACAAATTGCAACTGATTCTGTTAACCTTGCCTTTGTAAATTTTTCGTAGTAATGCATATTTATGTGGTGATACTATGATCAATTGTCAATCTAAGTCATGCATATTACATAACTCTAGGTATTTGTTATATCCAATAAAAAATGTGTTTATTCATAAGAGATGACTCTGTTATGTAACTCTTGTTTATTTGTACGGTCGAATGCTATCTGTTCTAACTGATATTGTTGGTAGCTTGCTTACCTTGTGACGCTACCGTTGAATTTCGAAGCGTATTTATGTTTCGTAGCAACGCACGGGCATTGAACTAGTCTATTATAATATTAAAGTAGAGATAAAGAAAACATCACGCTCACTCTTAAAACTAGAAATTCTCAAATTAATTAGAGAAAAAAAAGAAAATTCTACACTATTGATCGTGATGGGTCCAAATTATAACAGCCTAGGTTAAAAGAAAGAGTTTGTGTTACAGAAATGACTAAATTCAAAATAAAAATAAATTAGAAATTTGAATTCCATGCGATTAAAAGAAAGAGACCATATCAAATACAACAAAAACAAAAATTATAATTAAAAATAAAATATAATTAGTAATTTGATTTCCATATGAAAATCAAAATAGAACTAAAATTCAAATAAATAAATAAAAACTAGTAGTTGGATTTGTACACGAATCCCAACCTAAAAAATTGAAATTCTCAATAAAAACATGACAATTTGATTTCCATACAATTAAAATAAAGAGTCCACATCAAGTACAATAAAAAACTAAATTTCACAACAAAAATAAAAGAAAATTAGCAATTTGATTTCTATACTAACATCAAAATAAAATTAAAATTTGGAACAAAAATTAATTGAAAATTGGATTTGTATACAAAATACAACCTAAAACTGAAACTAGGAAAAAATAAAATAAAATTAGCAATTTGATTTCCATTTGAACTCAAAGTAAAATCCATAAATAGCTTAAATTTTGAATAAAAATTAAATAAAAAATAGCAATAGGATTTGTATATGATTCCAACCTGAAACTACATAAAAAAAATTATGCCATGTATGATCCACCAAAATGCAAATTTGGAATAAAAATAAAAGAAAATTAGTAATTTGATTTACATACTTACATCAAAGTAAAACTAAAATTTGTAATGAAAAATAGTTGTTGGATTTTATGCGAATTCCAAACTAAAGAAAACCGAGATTCAGAATAAAACTAAAAAATAGCAATTTGGTTTCCATACAATTAAAAGAAAGAGTGAATGTCAAGTACAATAAAAAAACTAAAATTTAGAATAAAAATAAAATAACCATTTGATTTCCATATGAACAGTAAAATAAAATTGAAATTGAATATAAAAATAAATGTAAAATTAGTAGTTGAATTTGTATATGAATTCCAACCTAAAAATAAAATTGAAAATAAAAATAAAATAAAATTAGTAATTTAATTTCCATACGAGCTCAAGTAAAATCCTTAAATAGCTTAAATTCAAAATAATACCAAAATAAAAATATCAATTGGATTTGTGTACGATTCCATCCTAAAGATATATAAACAAAAATCCATGTCATGTACGATCCAACAACATGCGAATTTAGAATAAAAATCAAAGGATAATTAATAATATAATTTTTATATGAATTTCAAATCAATCTGATTTCTATATGATCTTAAAAGTAAAAAAATAAAATTCAAAATACGAATTAAATAAAAATTAGTAGTTGGATTTGTAAACGAATTGCAACAAAAAACTGAAATTTGGGATAAAAATAAAATAAACAATTTGTTAATCTATGATTCCTACATACATGCGGGTGTAAGTTCAACCTTCATTAGTTATGGTTTTGGTGTTAATGACAAATCTAATATTGTGATTATCCATTAATGTGATTTTTGTTATTAATGACAAATCTTATATCGAAACTAACTTGTTTATTTAGAATATCTTTGATTAGTCTCATCGCATTGAAAAATGGAAAACCCAAGGTATGTTCGCATATTCATTCTAGTATTAGTTGCATACTTTGGAGTCAAGTTAAAATATGAATGTCCCCATTATATTAACCACAAACGTGCATCATGTTTCCCAATCCACACATTACATGGATGCACATATTTAGGGGGAGTTTGTAGTTTAACTTGAAAGTCTCTTTGTATTGACTATTCTTTATTGACACATATAAAGATCAAGACAAAGAAACTAAATCCTTGAGTATATATTTGAATTGCCTAGTTATAAGTATACTCATGGTAATATAGGATATACTCCAATATGATCAATTTGAATATGTGCATATTATCTCCAAGTCAATCATATTTATGCACATATACATGTGGGGTGTATTCTATAGTTGATGATCTAGAGTAATGATCATTTCCATACAATTTACATATAACGGATCATTACTTTCCATCAACATGAGTATATGAAAACTTGTGTAGTTAATATATACTTATATCAATTTAAATGATAATTTAAATTGAGTTCATTTGTCTTATTAATCATTAACGAACACTTCATCAGTGTTGATGGTGCTCCGTGATTAATTGAGGACAAATAAATAGTTCTTAAGTATAATGAAGCATGTGTTGCATTATTGTACTTAAGGCACAATTAAATCATTCAAATTGATTTAGGTTGTACTCAATTGATCTAAAGGCATCCATTATGTGTTAATGGAGTGCAAGAGATAATTGAGACAACCATGCATCTTGGACTAACAAGTTTCTTGAGTTATGTTTGAGTTAGGTCCAAAGATGGATGAGATGATGAGAACGGGACAAGGACGGCATCATGAGTTGATGGGCGTCAAGAGTTGATCCCGAAGAGGAGTTGAGTAGTGATCCCGGGGGAGTATAAGTGAAGATCATAAAGACCCCAAAGGGGATTGGTTGCGCGCGACGGCGAAGGTAAAATTAGATAGGCTAAGGACTTTATAGTCTTTGAGTCTAAGGTTTTATCGCCGTGCTATTAAGAGGGGTTGTCTCCTTGCTTGAGCTTCATCATGTGTTGGTGATCTCAATCCGCGTTCACTCAAAGCTCAAATCATATTTTGATTTGGTTTTTGCATAAGGTTTAACCATTTGGCATGTGTTGCGAATGTGTTAAGCTTATGCTTTGGTGGTTATTGGTTTATGCTTTGATTTGCATGTGTTGCAAATAGGATAAGCTAATGCGTTGGCTCACTGTTGCATGTGTTGCATTAGTTGAAGCTTCATGCTTTGGTTTCGCAAAATATCTTTATAAAACCTTGGTGTTACTTGGAGCTAAGTTTTGCATGTGTTGCAGAAGGAGAGAGCTCAAGCATGATTTTATGTGTTTGTGGTTTGTATGTGCTAGAGGCTTGCATGTGTTGCGAGTAAAGAGCTCATACGTGTGATTTGGTTTAGTTGATGTTTGGTTTTGGTGTGAAGTCGATTTGGTGTTGCATGGGACTAGAGAATTGCATGTGTTGCAATTAGAGAATTCATGCATCTTGATTTGATGTTGCTTGGAGCTAGACTTTTGCATGTGTTGCAAAGAGTAGTGCTCAAGCATGAAATGTGTTTATTGCGTTATTTGCAAGTTTGTTGTGCGAATAAACTGAGGTTTATGAGTCCGGAATTCCGAGAGCATGTGAGTGGGGCTTGCAACGGGTGTTGGCAAGTTGACCGGGTCTTGTGTTGACCTTCACATGGCTAGGGGGATTAATCTCATAAACTCGAGTTTGATTTGCTTAATACGTTTTGCAAATAGTCTTTGAGTTGATTGCGAGATGTGTTTTTGCAATCTGGTTGAAATTCTTTGAGCATGAGCTAAGTTGGTGCAAATGTGTTTTGCACGTGTGTATGATCATGTGTTGATCATCCTTGTGGCTCAAAGAATGAGTTTGGTTTTCGGAGAATCGGATTTGGAGTTCAAAATCAGGCTTTCTCCTTGTGGCCGGTGACTAAGGGCTTGAGGCGGTAGTACTGCAAGTCTTGTACTACTGGGTATTTGTCACGAGAGGTTTTAAACAGCGGTATTGTTTTGCGGTTAGTGTCTTGAGCGGTACTACTACCCACGGGGCGGTATTACTAGAAAGCGGTATTACTGCGCCCAGAGAGGGCGGTAGTACTGGTTAGTCTGCAAGAATCGGCTAGTTTTGTAGCCGTTGCTCTGATGAAAGCGGTACTCTGCGCCTCGAGGCGGTAGTACCGATTTACATTTACTAATTTGCCCCCAACGGCTAGTTTTGGCATGGAGGCTATAACAGGAGGCCTTGGGGGTGTTGGGGCTGTGTTGTTGCTGTGTGTAGGAGTTGTGTGCATGTGTTGCTCTTCTCCATTTGCCTCTTGAGATTAAGAGTGAGACTAATTGCATGTGTTGTAATTAGGAAGTGATTTGAGAGCCTCTTGTGCATGTGTTGCACTTGAGGGAGGCCTTGTGCATGTGTTGCACTTAGTGATCACCGAGGAGCGCATTTGTTGTGCCCGGTGAGGTTCAAGCGGAGGAGCGGCTTGTTACTCTTGGAGGTTGCCGACTCCTAGACGGCATAGGCGTCGTGCGCGGGAGCTCTCAAGGATTGTGAGAAGCCCCGGCAAAGTTTGTGAAGGTTCGGGTTGAGCCTACGCGCGAGCGTGAAAAACCACGACTAGTGGAAAGAGGCGGGTGCTCGAGCAGGAGCCGGTCCAAGTGTGGGCTTGCCTCAACGTGGACTAGGGGAGACCGGCAAGTCTCCGAACACCACGGAAAAATATCGGTTGTCTCTTGTCTCATTTATATTCAAGCACTTTACATTATTGAATATTTATCAATTGCTTGAATTAGAATTGCTAGTATTACTTAGTTGATCAACTTAGCAATTCTTGTGTAGAGACATAATTTAGATAGTGCACATAGTGAGCCTAGTTGATTTAGGCCTTAATTGTCAAAACCGAGTTTATCGCTTCCGCATTATAATTGTGTAGGTTTTGACATAGGGGTTGATTAGAGCGAAATATTTAGTGAGCGATCGAATTTTGTAAAACGCCTATTCACCCCCCCTCTAGGCGCATCCTCGACCCTACAAGTGGTATCATAGCCACGGTCACTCTCATTTTAGGCTTAACCGTCTAGAGAGTAAAAAGGATGGCGCCTAGTGGTCTAGTGCACTCTCACGATCCACATATGCTTAATGGCTCTAATTATACTTCATGGAAAATATTTATGATTAATCATTTTAAATCCATGAGCCCACAAATATGGTGGATCGTAGATGTCGGCATTTCTTCTCCACTAAATGAAATTGCTCCAACTAAAGGAGAGGAGAAATGTCTACATCTCGACGCTCAAGCTACTAACGTTTTATTTAGCGTTGTGAGCGTAGATATTTTCAATCTCATTTGCAACCTCTCAAGCGCTCATGCAATGTGGATTAAACTTCAAGACTTATTTGAATCATCCACATCGATTGAGGATTGCAATGAGGAAGAAGTGTCGGTTGACGATTCAACTTCAACATCAAGCAATGAACCGACATCTCCTTCAACCTCAACCTCGCCTCAGCGACAGCGAATCTTCACTTATATCAAAAATTGGTTGCTTCATGGCAAAAGGTAAAGATGAGGTAAGTGATGATGAGGGTGAGCCCTCTTATGACGAATTAATGAATATGCTAGAGGAGCTCAATGAATTTCTTGGAAAGGAGAAAAAGAAATATAAAATTTTGAAGTTAGAACATGAATCACTTCAAAATGATTATGATGTTCTAAAGGAAAATCATGAGAAACTCCTTTTCAAGGAATTTAGTAAAGCTATTGTGGATATTGCCACTCAATGCAATCTAGTTGATGAATTACCTCACTCAATTCAAATTACAAACAATTCATCAAATAAATGCATATCCACCTCTAGTGATGATATACCTTGTTGCTCTAATTCAATTGCTAGTATTTCCTCTATGTCTTGTGAGACTAACCTTGTAGAGAAAAACAATAAGCTCAAGGCTCAAGTCATTAAGTTGGAAAATGACTTGAAGAGGTGCGTTATAGGAAAAGCCCTCCTCGACGAAATCTTGAGCAAGCCAAGGGCGCCTCAAGACAAGCAAGGACTTGGCTACAACTCCAAGAGGGAGAATAGCAAGACGAGGCACAACGCGCGTCACTCGAAGACAATCAAATGCTTCGCTTGCAACAAGAAGGGCCACCTCGCCTCCGTGTGCCCTAATCAAGTGGATAACAAGGCCACAACATCAACCATGAGGCAAACCGGCGTTGAGCACAACAAGAAGGTCAAGAGAGGACCAAACGGCGTAACGTGCTTCAATTGCCGAGAAAAGGGACACTTCGGTAAGGATTGTCCCAAAGGTATAACTCCTAAGCCTATTCTCATTGATAATAATTATATGCTTAGGAAGGACAAGAATGGCAATGTGTTTGCTAAGCTTGTCAAGTCCCCTATGCCGGCTCAAAATGATATTCATATGCATAGGAAGAGTAAATCTAGAAATGGATTTGCTAAATTTGTTAGCACTCCTAAGCCCACTCAATATAATTCAAACATATTGCTTAGGAGAAATAACAATAGCAAAACATTTACTAGATTTGCTAGATCCTCTAAGCCAATCCATAATTTCAATTATCATATGCTTAGAAGAGATCAAACTAGAAATGGTTTTGCAAAATATCAATGCCCTCCTAAGTCCTCTCACTTAAATCCAAATATTTTGCTTAGGAGGAATAATTATCGCAAAACTATTCCTAGATATGTTAGTCAATTTAAAAATGCTAAAATTAGGACCATTTGGGTTCCTAAATCTATTGTGACTAACATTGTCGGACCCAACAAGGATTGGATACCAAAAACCGCCTAAAAGATTTTTAGGTGATATTGAGATGGATTGGACGCTTGCTCACTCAAGAGGAGAAGGACTATATTTGTCTACAAGTGGTGTCAAGCAAGAAGATTATCAAGTCCATCATGAGCCAATGCCATCTCGGGTAACAAGTATTTAAATTGATTATTATTTAAACTTATAGCCTTGTGTAGGTTATAATGCAATATTAATGAATATCAATTTAGATTACTTGTTGTAAGAACTTGCTCTCGCCTCTTATCTATTCTCTTATTGCAAATCTTGAGTGAGTTTAGTAGTGGCACATTTAGGGGGAGTGTTAATTCATATTCATGTATATCACATCCCTACGTGTGCCCATATTTATATAAGTGCATATATATATATATTTTTCAAAATAAACCATTTAGCCAAAAGCCAAAATTTTGTATACTATTACTAATCTTGTGAAAAACTAGTTGAAAAATGTATACAAATGTTTTCAAAAAGTTCTCCAAAGGTTTTGGCTTCACAAAATCTATTTTGAAAAGAAAATGAGCTTTAACTTCAAAATCTAGTTACTAGTATCTTGTTTTGGATTTAAATTTATAATTTTCATAGAATTAAATGTAAAAAGATTTTGAAAGTAATTCCAAAACAAAAATCCTAGAGTTGGTCATTCTTAACAACTTTCGTGTTCAAAAGATTTTTAAAAGACCAACCTAGCAAAAGTTATTTGATTTTGAACTTGACCGAAAATCCTAGGTTGACCTATATTAGTCAAAATATTGCACTTATTGAGTTTTACCATTTGAACCAGATCTTGTGCCATATCTAGGCTCTAAATGGTATTTTAAACTCATACACAAAAGAAAAGGAGATTTTCAAAAGTTCAAAACTTTGCTTCTTATCTCATTCTCTTATTCGCTTTTGTGTTATTTGAAGATTTGACTTTGCGGATTTCATTTGGTTCTTCAAAAGAACCCTCTTTGGACAAAAGTCAAAAATGGTGTTTAAAGGACCTAAATTTGTAAAAAGTCTTGTAAAACAATTATATTATGTATTTCAAAAGTTTTGCAAGCTTCCAAAAGCAAAATTCTATTTTGAAAACTAATTTGGCCAAAACATTTGTGTTTTAACTCAAATATACCTACAAATAGTATTTTGGCATTCAAATTGGATTTCATTACCTTCATTAAGTGGTCATGGCTTCAAAATGTATTTCAAAACCTTAAAGCCATGAGGATTCAAATTGTGGATGAAATCCAAGTTGAAGTTGCACCTTGAGGTCTTTATGAAGTTTAGTTTTCGCTTTTATACCTCTAGACGCATTTTGCCAAAATTAAGCTAAAAGGGAAATTATTTGAAATCAAAAGTTGCTTAAAAATATTTGAAAAGGTCCAAAGTAGGTTCCCTGAAAATTTCAAATGATTTGGTCTTCATTTGCAAAAGTTTTCGAAAAATCTGCAAATTCTGCAGTTCAAGTCGTGCCACAAGACTACCGCCTCGACCATGGTAGTCTGGGTTTATTGTACTACTGCCCTGGTGAGCGGTAGTACCGGCCTGGCAGATCAGCTCTGAGAACTTTCAGCTTTTGTCGAGTTTGCTTTGGGATATCTTTTTATTAGGATTTGATTTTTCAAAAATTCTTTTTAAGAAAGGTTCTTATGATCCCAAAGTTCAATTGTGCAAAGTTTCAAATGTTTTACAAATTTATTTGACAGAAATTTCAAATGGTATCAGTTAATGAGCATTTTAATTGATTTAAAGGTAGTATTCACTTGATCTTTTGAAAAGACAAAACTTGTGCAATTCAAATGCAAATAACTCCATGATTCATTTGTTGAATATCTTGGGGAGTTTATTTATATCAAGTTTTGGGCTCTTAAATGCTTCCAAGTGATATCATGTCTTTAATTTGCTCTGATACTAAATCTTTTTAGATTCGATTGATCCTTCTTGAGCTTTTGATACCCGTGAGAATATTGCTCTGATACCCATCGATTTTATCGATAATTCCTTCAAGTGGTATCAACTCTTTGTGATTTGATCTTAAGTGGTATCATTTGAGCGTTTATTCACTCCATGTGCTTACAAGTGGTATCATTAAGTTATTCTTTTCTCCAAGTGGTATCATGGTTCTTATAGTTCATTTCTTCTAGTGATATCCTTGATTATTTGGATTCCTTTTTAAGTGGTATCATTGAATTCGATTATTTCCTACAAGTGGTATTTCATTGCCTCCCTAAACAATTCGCTCTAATCAACCCCTATGTCAAAACCTACACAATTATAATGCGGAAGCGATAAACTCGGTTTTGACAATTTAAGGCCTAAATCAACTAGGCTCACTATGTGCACTATCTAAATTATGTCTCTACACAAGAATTGCTAAATTGATCAACTAAATAATACTAGCAATTCTAATTCAAGCAATTGATAAATACTCAATAATGTAAATACTTGAAAGTAAAGAGACAAGGGACAACCGATGTTTTTCCGTGGTGTTCGGAGACTTGCTTGGTCTCCCTAGTCCACGTTGAGGCAAGCCCACACTTGGACCGGCTCCGCCGAGCACCGCCTCTTTCCACTAGTCGTGGTTTTTCACGCTATGCCGTGGGCTCAACCCTAACCTTCACAAACTTGCCGGGCTTCTCACACCTTGAGAGCTCCTCGACGACGCCTCTGCCGCCTAGGAGTCGGCAACCTCCAAGAGTAATAAGCCGCTCCTCGCTTGAACTTCACCGAGCACAACGAATCGCTCCGGTGATCACCAAGTGCAACACATGCACAAGGACTCCCTCAAGTGCAACACATGCACAAGAGGCTCTCAAACCACTCCCTAATTGCAACACATGCAATTAGTCTCACTCTTAAGCTCAAGAGGCAAATGGAGAAGAGCAACACATGCAAACAACTCCCACACAGCACCCACCTCCTGCCCAAGCCCCCCAAGGGGTGTATTTATAGCCCCACAAAGAAAACTAGCCGTTTGGGGGCAAAATGGGCGAAATCAGGAAATTCCCGGTCCGACCGGACCTTGGCCGGTCCGACCGGCCCTCACAGGGCAACGGTCGGAAAAACGACCGTTACACGGCCGGTCTGACCGCTCGGCACCCGGTCGCACCGCACGGCCGGTCGCACCGGACCCCGGCCGGTCGCACCGCCCAACCGAACCAAAAACACACGCTCTGGAAAAATCGCACCGGAGAACGAGCGGTCGCACCGGAGGTCCGGTCCGACCGGACCCGGGCCGGTCCAACCGTCCATACAAAAATCAGCAACAAAAAAACACTCATAACTTTTTACTCCGAACTCCGATTTGGGTGATTTTTGATTCTATGCGAAGCTTATCACGAGGGCTACAATCTCCACCCATTTTCATGATTTAAGCACCCATAGATATTTTTAAATATCACCAAAACCAACATGCAAAAACACATTTCGCAAATAAACCGCAAACTTATGCAATCAACCCTCTAGCCATGTAAGGATCAACACATGACCCCGACACTTTGCAAAACACATTTGCAAATGCCAACACATGCTCTAGGATCGAAACACATAACTTCAAGGCTCATTTGCAAAACACATTTCATGCTTGAGCACTACTCTTTGCAACTCATGCAAAAGTCTAGCTCCAAGCAACACCAAATCAAGATGCATGAACTCTCTAATTGCAACACATGCAATTCTCTAGTTCCATGCAACTAAACCAAATCGATCACACTAAAACCAAATCAAACGAATGAGCTCTCTACTTGCAACACATGCAAGCCTCTAGCTCCATACAAACACACAAACACCAAATCGTGCTTGAGCTCTCTCCTTTTGCAACACATGCAAAACTTTAGCTCCAAGCAACCACACGGTTTTTGAAAGATTGTTTTGAAGACAAAACATGAAGCTTCAACATTTGCAACACATGCAAAAATGAACTTCACGCAAAAGCCAACGCATATTGCTTATCCTATTTGCAACACATGCAAATCAAAGCATTATGCGAAAACCAAATGCATATACTCTTTCATCTTTGCAACATATGCAAATCAGAGCATAATGCAAAACAACCAAGCATAGGCTTAACACATTTACAACACATGCCAAATGGTTAACCCATATGCAAAAACCAAATCAAATAAGATTTGAGCTTTGAGTGAACGCGGATTGAGATCACCAACACATGATGAAGCTCAAGCTAGGGAACGACCCCTCTTAATAGTACGGCGATAAAACCTTAGACTCAAAGACTACAAAAGTCCTTAGCCTATCTAGTTATACCTTTCGTCGCCGCGCACAAGCAATCCCCTTTGGGGTCTTTATGATCATCACTTGATACTCCCCGGGATCATCACTCGACTCCTCTTCGGGATCCACTCTTGACGCCCATCAACTCATGATGTCGTCCTTGTCCCGTTCTCATCATCTCATCCATCTTTGGACCTAACTCAAACATAACTCAAGAAACTTGTTAGTCCAAGATGTATGGTTGTCTCAATTATCTCTTGCACTCCATTAACACATAATGGATGCCTTTAGATCAATTGAGCACAACCTAAATCAATTGAAATGATTGTAAATGTGTCTTAAGTATAATAATGCAACACATGCTTCTTTATACTTAAGAACTATTCATTTGTCCTCAATTAATCACAGAGCACCATCAACACATGATGAAGTGTTCGTTAATGATTAATAAGACAAATGAACTCAATTTAAATTATCATTTAAATTGATATGAGTATATATTAACTACACAAGTTTTCATATACTCACGTTGATGAAAAGTAATGATCCATTATTTGTAAACTATATGGAAATGATCATTACTCTAAGTCATCAACTATAGAATAAACTCCACATGTATATGTGCATAAATATGATTGACTTGGAGATAATATGCACATATTCGATTTGATCACATTGGAGTATATCCTATATTACCATGAGTATACTATAACAAGGCAATTCAAATATATACTCAAGGATTTAGTTTCTTTGTCTTGATCCTTATATATGTCAATAAATAATAGATCAATACAATGAAACTATCAAGTTAAACCACGAACTCCCCCTAAGTGTGTGCATCCATGTGATATATGGATTGGGAACATGATGCACGTTTTGTGGTTAATATAACGGGGACATTCATATTTTAACTTGACTCCAAAGTATGCGACTAATACTAGAATGAATATGCAAACATACCTTGGGTTTTCCATTTTTCAATGCGATGGGACTAATCAAAGATATTCTAAATAAACAAGTTAGTCTCGATATAAGATTGTCATTAATAACAATATCGCATTAGGGGATAAACTCAATATTAGATTTGTCATTAACACCAAAACCATAACTAATGAAGGTTGAACTTACACCTACGCGCGAGCGTGAAAAACCACGACTAGTGGAAAGAGGCGGGTGCTCGAGCGGGAGCCGGTCCAAGTGTGGGCTTGCCTCAACGTGGACTAGGGGAGACCGGCAAGTCTCCGAACACCACGGAAAAATATCAGTTGTCTCTTGTCTCATTTATATTCAAGCACTTTACATTATTGAATATTTATCAATTGCTTGAATTAGAATTGCTAGTATTACTTAGTTGATCAACTTAGCAATTCTTGTGTAGAGACATAATTTAGATAGTGCATATAGTGAGCCTAGTTGATTTAGGCCTTAATTGTCAAAACCGAGTTTATCGCTTCCGCATTATAATTGTGTAGGTTTTGACATAGGGGTTGATTAGAGCGAAATATTTAGTGAGCGATCGAATTTTGTAAAACGCCTATTCACCCCCCCTCTAGGCGTATCCTCGACCCTACAGCGGGTAGGTAGGTACCAACAACCCTAATTACTTTAGATACACCATGTTTGAACCCTTTGTATTTTTCAATTATCATATATCTACAATATTATTAAAATTATAGAAAAAGAAACAATGACGTTCGTCATCAAGCCATGAGAGTATTTGAGGATGAATAGGGCATCTGCTTCGATGTCAGTCACAAAGCAGGAAGAGTAAGAGGAGTATGAGGAAGTGTGATAAGACTATTCCTGAGGACATGTTGTCATGCTAATTAATTAATGTAGCCACAACTCCATGGGTGATGAGGTGCATGGGAGAAGAAAAGAAGATGTTTTATCGACGGTCAGTGAGGACCACTAATGTTTTGTTTCAATTCTTAGTAGAAAGATATGCAATGAGGGAGGAGCAGTGGACGAGAAGAAGATGGAATAATAAAGATAACATAAGCAGTGGTGGAGCTAGAAATAGATATAGGGGTGTCGGTAGATGCAACTTTTTTCTATGCTAGACACTAAACAAAAATTTCAATGGACATGTATGAATTCGTATGAGTCGAAAGAAGGAGAAAATTGTTTAGAATAGAGATGACGCTACTACATGGAATAGGCTTAGGACCACTGTTAAAAGTGTGGCAAGTGCATGCCCCTAATAGGGATGAGTAGCAGTTGTACATATATACATATTAATGCCGCAACGTTTAGCATTAAATAATAATTTGAGAGAAATAAAAGATAGCTACGTGATAGAGTATTGCATTAAAAAGGATAGCAACTGAGAGAGATCGATCAAGAATTGGGCTTGCTGTTAGAGTTTGAAGCAGAAAAGTTATGGGGCGATAAAAAAGAGATAGAAAACAAAGATTTGGTAGGGTAGCCAACGTGTGAGGATAATAAGTTCAAAGTACATCATATATGATGCATTGGTGTATAGGTGAGCAATATAGTCTAATACCTGTAAAATAATCAACATATTACTTAAGATTAAATAGAGGTACATGCGCTGCATATATTTGAAAAAAGAGTACTAATGGAGAAAAAGAAAAGAGGTACATAACTACATGATATATGCAATATGAAGAATTGCTACGTTACAAAGAACCCCCAACAATTTATTATTCTCGATGATTTTGTTCTATCAAAGCTTATACTCATGTTCCTCAAGTTGAATTTTTCTTCAAGTTTCTATTGTAATTTATAATGTTTATGGCGTCTTAAAAATTTAAAAAGCCTACAAAATACGTTAATATGATCTCACACATATAAGTTACATTATTTGATACTATAAACTATAAAAATTCTAACTGTACAAATACGCGGGCCACCTAGCTAGTCGTAAGTAAGCAAGTGGTTGCAGGGCCCTCATGTCCAGTAAAGCCATTGATTTGTGTCGCGTAAAAAATATAAAACAAGATTTTATTCTTCCCATTAGGAGTTGGAAAGCATGCAAGCAAGCAATGACGTGTTCTGTGGACACGCACGCAAGGAGATCGAAGGGAATAGAAGCAAACCTTTCACAAGCCATTAATTACAGAGAACATTAGTCGTAATCACGCCGTTATGTTAGACGAGAAGAAGAAATCCCCGCAGCAACAATTGACCAAGAGTAATTTTACGAAAGTACAAGTTTTTATATAAACTATCAAAAAACTATATATTTTAGATTTTATTGTACAATACTACAGATTCTAAAAAATAAATAAAATTACAATTGACCGTTTCTTGTAAGGAGTCTTAAAGAGCAATTCTAGATCACGCAATTTTATTACAGTTTATACAAGAAACATATAGTTTTGAGAAATTTACATGTTGATTAATCAAGCTAGCCAGTGCAGTGAAACCCAGTGACTCGAGATATTGTCGGTGCCTGGTCAAACTACATGAAATGAAATTAGAGTTGCTGATCATTCTGTTTCATGCATCTTGCCTGTTTCGTTCTTGGCCCCACTTGCGCCAGCACGCATCGATCTTCCCTCGTCTCGGCAGCCGATGAATATGATATCATCACGGATAATCCGAAGCGGTAATTAACATCAAAACCAATAATCCTCCATTGCTGGTAGAAAAGAGGGCAGAGCACTGCATGCGGATGCGGTAGTAGCTGTGATCATGTGACCCCTTAATTACATGTTGATCAATCCAATCACATGCATAAGTCAGTTCGTCATCACGCAAACCTACAAATAAAACTTCAGCGACGCGATGCATGCATGTATGTATGTATGTGTGTTTCTCTATTTTTCTGGTCCTATGTGCACAGATTTCTATAGCACTTGCACTGCGTGTGGGACCCGGTTGCCATGCTCTCCAACTTAGGGGTGGATTTGAGCCGTGGGCTCGTAGAAAATCGAGCCGAGCCAGGCTCGGCTCGGAGAGTGGATCGAGCTAAAAGCTGGGCTCGGCTCGGGCTCGACCGAGCCTCGAGCCGGCTCGTTACGGCTCGTGAGCTGGCACTTCGATCGATTCAACTCAAGTCCTCACTCGGTGTCTCGGTCTCTCGCCTGTAGCCTGTCGGTCACACTCCTCCCCCAAATCCATCGAAGAGAGGAGAGCAGTCGAGGCGCTAGGGTTCGGGCGAGCGAGCCTTCGGCGCCGGCGACCCGGCGCGGCGGTGCCTCCCCGATTCGGCGACTCCGCCGACCACCCCTGTCGCTGCGCCGCCTCCCTCGGCTCCACGCCCACCTCCCCAGTGGCGCCTCGCCACCTCGGCCTCCCCACGGCTCCACCCGTCGCCGCCTCCCCCACGCTCCACCCGCCCTCCTCCTGCCTCCTCCACCACCAACGCCCCCGTATCATGGTCCAAATCTCAAGTGCGAACTTGGTTGTTGAGCGCTACGCTTTTTTCACGCCAAAGATTCACCTCTTCTGTAGTTCTGTACCAGTAGTGAATTTGTTGCAACTTGTGTGTCTGTCCATTGGCTTCATTTGCATATCTATGAAATCTGACTTCATTTGCATATCTGTGTATTGTTCTTTGTAGTATTGTTACAGTGATTTAGCTGGAAGATTTGCATGGATTAATGGATATACTATTATGGTTCAAATGATGTATTGGCTGATTTTCATTCTCCATTCGATCAAGATTGTTATATTGCTCGGATCAAGATTCGCTCGATCAAGATTTTTCATTTTGTCATTCGATCAAGATTCATTCGATTTCGAACTTCATTGTTAATATTGCCTGGATGGATGCTTGAATCTGGATCATTGGATGGATGACCGGGAGTTGATTGGAATGAGTTTTTTTTGGGTAAGGCCGTGAATCGGGGCTAGGAATTTGATTTTGTTAGAATTGGATGGATGCTCGAATCGATGGATGACCGGGATTTTGTTCATTTTGGGTAAGGGACTAGGAATTTGATTTTTGGGTAAGGGGCCGAATCGGATGGATGACCGGAGACTTGGGAGTTGATTCACTTGATTGTTATGTGTTTCATATCTTCACCTCGAGCCTAACGAGCCGACGAGCCGGCTCGAGCTCGCTCATTGTAGCACCGAGACGGTAGACTGAGCTCTGCCTCGTTGATGCATCGAGCCGAGCCGAGCCAAGACCGAGCCGAGCCGAGCCTGAGCCGAGCCGCGAGCCTCGAGCTGTTTTTCCACCCCTATGACTCCAACCAGGCTGACGGACGTGGCGTGGGCCCAGTGTGAGGGCCAGAGCAGCCCGGTGCCGTTGCGTCTGTACAGGCGCTGCACGTGGGCCCGGGCGCCCAGACAGCGTGGTAGTAGCTTCCCGCCACGAATCATTTTCATGCCCTCCCTCCCCTCCCCTCCTCTCTCCTCTCCACTCCTGCTGTCATGCACCGCGAGCCAAGCCAGCGAGCTTAGACTATCTTCAGCAATTACCCTTCATTCCCTTCTCCATATTCATTCCTATCATCTCAGCAGAATCCCTTCGAAGAGTTTTTTATAGAGATTGGAGAGAGAATCTTTTTCTGAAGAGATTCTCACTCCAAATCCTTTCCGAAAAGAACCGTGAAGGGAATTTGTTGGAGTGCTTGGGATTTGTCTGCGAAGGGATTTAGAGGCTGAAAGGATACCGCTGGAGATAGTCTTAGATCAAGGTTCAGAAAAACCGATGCGATTTTGAAAATTTTGGACAAGATTTCAGGTTTTCACGGGAGAAGAATCTAAATTCTCAACCGGATAAAAAATTTAAAATATTAACTTATTATAGTAATATCGGAAATCTTGACGAGATTTCACCGAATCTTGGTAATTTGACTTTTTTAACCGAACTTTGCCCAATAACCATTAAAAAATCATCTTCCATGAAAATTTGTCAAAAAACCGAATTTTTAGGACATTCTAAAATTTTGGCAAAAATGCTGTCATATTTTTATAAAATTGTGCAAGCTTAATCATGCTTTAAAAAAATTATGGTTCTTTCTTTAGAAGTGTAGGATAATGCAGAAAACTTTTTATAATATTTGAACTTCATTTGTTATTTTTAAAAAATCAAAAATAGAATAAACATAACTGAGATAGTAACTTTGTCAAAAATTTATAAATTTGCTCAAGTTTGATCATAATCCAAAATTTTTAGGAGGACTATTGTAAGAATTTTATAAATTCACTGGTGTGTGATCATTATCCAAAATTTCTGTGAGAAATTAAGAATTGCCTTAGCATCCTTCTTTAAAAGTTTTAAAAATTCTAACCCTTTTTGTTTACTCAAGCAAATCTATGTATTGATCATTAGATTTTTATCAGGACATATCACTGTCAAAATTTTTATAAATTCTTTAAGTTTGATCATCATATGAAGATTTTATGAAAACATTGATGATACATGAGGATCATTCACAAAAAAATTTAAAAATTTTATAATGTGGTTTGAATTATTTTTAATTTGGTTGAAGTTTAATGGTAATGCTTTTATCAAGACAGTAACATTCTCTGAATTTTTAAAAAATCCTAAACCTTATCATCATATAAAAATATTATGAGAATATTAGTGATTCATCATAACCATCCACAGAAAATTAAAAAAATTCTAACGCGGTTTGTACCATTCATTAGGTTCAAATTTACCGGTCAGCGTTTTATTATGACAGTAGAACTCTCCGAATTTTTAAACCTTTTTCATGCTTGATAATTATCTAAAATTTTTATGGTAATGTTATTAATATGTCGGGACCCTCCGCAAAAAAATTCAGAAATTTTTGACGTCGTTTGAATTATTTTTTTCTCGGTTCAATTTCACCGAAATCTCAACAAATCTCGCCAAGATTTCAACTATTCCAGGCAAAATTTCAGAAATTTCAATGCAAAAAAACCAAATTTAAATATTTATTTTTATATTTCATTCTAAATTTATTTAAAATTTCAATATCTCAGTGAAAATTCAGATTCTAACCAGCGCTGAGATATCAACCGAGAAAAGGAGCTTTGAAACCTTGGCCTAGATAGATAGATGTTGACTGTCCGTCCGTAGGGATGGCAATCGTATAGGGTACACCTCCATGACCAACCCAAACCCAATTTATACCTCCCAACCCGAATCTCTCACGGGTACATACCACGCTTATACCGATGGGTACTGAACCCAACCCAAATTAAATTCACCTCACAATCAAATTTTCAACCATCAATTGTCAATCCATTCATTTGTAATTTCTATGTTTAAAGGAAAAATATATGGTGTATATAATCATGAAAGTTACTGCATCTTACATCTCGAACGATGCTTGAAATCTTGAATTAACCTTTCATTATTTTTAATTTATATTAATTAATTCGGGTACCCATAGGTACCCACGGGTGCAGAACCGAACCCGAACCTGAATCCGAATCCGAACCCAAAATTTAAAACCCACGTGTTTGAAATCAAACCCATACCCGAACCCATCGGGTCAAGTACCCACAGGTACCCGAATCCATAGGTAATTTTGCCATCCCTATCCGTCCGTCACGGTTGAGGTCACAACTGAACTGCCCTGTTGTGTGCACGCCGATACCCAACACAGGGAGGGAGGGATATGAGTGAGTGACTACACTCGATGCTTGTGTTGGAAGGTGTGTCAGCGAGTGAGCTGTGCATTTCTTTCCCAGGCCTCGTCCTCACGCCCTCGTTGTTCTAGCAAAATTGCATTCTGCTACATGTACCCCGTGTTCCTGTGCCTGTCAGCTTCACCATGGTGCAAGTGTTTCAGCAGCCTGATTAGGGAGAAGTAGCTTTTCAGCTTTTTTTTTATTATAAAAAAACTGTTTTTAACTCTTTGAGTTGAAAAATAACTGTATATTTTTATAAGAGATCGTTTGATAAATAACTAATTTTTCAGTAATAAGTTGCAAGAGTAAATACAACTCAGTTTTTAATTTTTGATTTTTGCTAGTTATATATAACTTCTAGTTTATGCCAAAAGTCGTTTAAAAGCTAAGCTGTTTGGAAGGTTCACTACCTTTTTGAAAAGCTAAATCTAATTTAAAACCTTCTGAACAGGACCTATGTAGCGCAGCCATATAGAGTAAATAGAGTTGACCTTAAGAATATACACATTTGACCAAAGGGATCTGTTATGCAAAACATATTTTGCTATTCCTGATTCTTTCCAAAGGTTTCATCTTCCTTTGTCTTTTGTTTTGTTCCTAAATATTTTCCAATGCAATCTTTTATGATATATTGGTTTGGACATATTATTTCACCAGTTCACATAAACATTCATTAGGATATGGTATCTTCGCCAACCATCCTTTTACACTCTCTCGTAAAGAAGAGTTCCTCAAAAAATATAACATATATCTTCCAAATACTAGTATAATTTAGTCTTTGCTTTTGCGAATCTTCTGACCACATCCTATGAGAATACTGGGTTAACTCATTAAACTAGGGTAAAATGCAAACTTTTAACTTTACATGATTTTTAATGATAAAAGTTAACAAAACAACCAAAATCTCGGCAAAGATTTTGGTTAAAAAATAATAAATTGCTAAAGTGATCTCAAAAAAATTAGTAAAATTTCACCAATCTCACCGAAATCTCAGGTTTTTGACCTTTTATTGACTTTTTATGGCCAGATTTAACTAGATTTGGTCCAAAACCCTTAAGAAAGCTATATTCTATGAAAATTTGTTGAAAAACCGAATTTTTGAGACGTTTTAAAATTTTGGCAAAAACATTATCAGTTTATAAAAATTTTATAGGCTCTATCATGATCTAAAAAATTTATGGTACTATCATTAGTAGCGCAGAATCATACATATAAATTTTCAAAATAATTGAACTTCATTTGTTATCTTTAAAAAATAAAAAACAAAATGAACATAATTGGGACAATAACTTTGTCAAAATTTTATAAATTTGCTTAGGTGTAATCATGATCCAAAATTTTTATAAGAGATTAAGAATTGCCTTAGTACCATTATATAAATTGTTTAAAAAATCAATTTTTGTTTGCACAATCAAATCTATGAATTTTATTTGTTATATTTTAAAAATAAAAAGAAAGAACATAAATGGTACAACGCCATTGTAAGAATTTTATAAATTCACTGTAGAGTTATCATAAATTAAAATTTTTATGAGATATTAAGCATTTTATTATCACTCGTTTGTAAAATTTAAAAAATTCTAAATCTTTTTCGATTGCTAAAGCAAATCTATGTATTAATCATCAGGCTTTTATCAGGATGTAGCACTATTAGAATTTTTCAAAATTATTAATGCCTAATAATTATATGAAAATTTTATAAAAATATTATTGATACATCAGGACCATCTACAAAAAGTTTTAAACAAGATGATCCATCTAAACACTCTTAATGTACTCACAGCTCCAGCTTCACGAATCTGGTGAAGCTAGAATTTTCAGCTTCACTGGATTCATGAATCTGGTGAATCTAAATCCCTGCCAAACACGCCTTAGATTCCAACCCTTGCTACGGATGGTATTCGGGTAGGTACGTTCGGGGTACAACTGCCTCAAACTCGTCACCTAAACACAAACGCATGCTGCCCACCCAGTCCCATTAAACTTCACGGGTACAAATCTGTTTGCATATCCGAACTCAATATGTACGTGATACCTCATGAGTACAATGGGTAGTATATTGTGTACATTGTCATAAGATACCCATTAAAACTCATTGGGTGCCTATGATCTACATGTTATAGAATACCCATTAGGTACCTATGGCCCATATGTCATAGGGTACCATTGGGTTTCTCTGATCCACATGTTATATGATACCCATTGAGTACAAATTTGTATCCACATCTATCCTATAATTTTATCAAATATCTAAACCAAAAAACCATATATTTAAAGTGCTACTCATGCTCATTTTTACCACATCAGATACCCACGGGTACCCATACCATGAGTAGGGGTGAAAACGAAAACAGAAGCATTTTTTAGAATGGAAACAGAAAATGTCGGTACAGGAACGGAATTTTTTTTGTCAGAAATAGAAATAGAAATTCCATATAATTGAAAAAAAAATCCGTCAGAAACTTAGCCCACTTAGCCCAAAAAGAGTTTGGAGAATTTATATTTATTTTTAAATTAAAATAATTTTAGAAATACAAATTGCTTTATAGAAAATATAAAATAGAGTTCAAAATTTCTTTAAAATACTTTGGAACATTTTAAACTAAGAAAAAATATTTATAGCATAATTTTGGTTTTATTTGTCATAAATAAATTAATTTTATATATCTAAAATAACAAAACAATATTTATAAACTACAAAAATCCGTGATAAATCTCGAAAATTATAAATGAACATTGAATAGTAATATGCAAATTTTAGGATATTACATTTTTATAGTTGGAGCAAGAGGATGTCAATGATAATGATATGAAAAAGGACATAATAGTTTAATCCGAAAGACAAACAACAAGCCTTCAGCTGATAAGCTTTGAGAAAAAAATCTTCATAGTGATACCAGTATACATAAAATTGTTCTTGAGTCTACCTTGGAAGTGGGATGAGTTACAATATTTTTATGAGCATGTATATTATGATCATGCACTATATTCTTGTGGAATTTTCTACTTTTATTTTCGTTTCCGCTTTGTTCCCCTCTACATCTATTTCCGTCGCTGTCTATTTTCATATCCGTTTTCGAAGTTTCCAATTTTATTTTTGTTACCAATAAAAAATATAAAAATAAAAACAGAATAACTATTTACCAATGTTTCCATTATGTGTTCATCCCTATCACAGGTAAAAAAAATGCCATTCCTAAGTCCTAACAAGGTCATGTGCTCACGTCTCATGGTGCCCCTAGCAAATTGGTTGGCCACCAGGAGCCATCCCCATTTGTTTTACAGCTGTTTTGTTCCATTTCCTCACACCATTTCTTTTCTTCTCTCTCTACTCAGTAGTGACCTAACTTTAATGCTGCTTGCTTCCCTTCCGCTGTTACCCCCTTCTCTCTCCTCACAATCCATCCCCAACATTGCCGACCTCCCCGGAACCAGCCAGCCTTCCATGGCCGTCTCCTCCCCGTTCACACTGACGCCGCGAAGGAACTGAGCCAGTAAGCCAAGAGAGCTGGAGCTGGAGCTGGAGGAGGAGGAGGAATCAACAAGTGGGGGTGGTACCATTAGTACTACTCCAAGAGCCCAAGAGGTGACCACGAAAGGCTGCTCACCAGCCAGGGACGCCCCCTCAAGAGGCTGTAAACTTGTAATGACACTGATCGCTCTCCTCTTTCCCCACATCTTCTTTTTTTCCTCTTTTGTTTGGTTGGCATTGGAGCACAGTGCCTTCTTTGGTGTTCCTCTGCTTGGAAGCTACTCTAGGTGGCATGGTGTGAGCTATTCTTGGGTCCTTTTTGATCCAATGTGGTTGCTATTCCTTCAAGATTGATTTGATTGGATTCCTTTCGGGGTAGTGAGGAGAGCAGCTTTAAATTAGATCGAATCTTTTCAAGGAAGGCTGGAGTGGAATGTTTGCATTTTTGTTGTTGTTGTACATTTCTTGTGATTTGTAGGATTATTTTGTTTTTCTCCACAAAGGTGCGATTTTTTTCCTCCTGTTTGGTTGTTGTCCCTTTGCTGCTGATGTGCGTGTTCTTGATACACTTCCAGGAATTAATAGATGCGTTGTTTTGTTTTAGTAGTGTTCTCCTGGGAGGGGCAGGCAGTCGAAAAACAATTCGTCGTTAATGTTTTGCTTGCTTTGCGCATTCAATCCACTTCACACGAACCTTGCACCCCATGTTCTTTCCATTTCCCTTCTTCATTTGGTATTTCTCATGAATAATGATTGCTTTGTGCGCTATAGGCCAGCTTATTATTGCTGTACTTTTCTTTTGCTAATTCAGATATGTACGGTTCAATGTAGATGCAGCTCTCCTCCCATTGCCAGTGCAATGTTCTGATCTTACTTTGAGCGTATCTTGCTTGCTTTCTTCAGTGAAATGCTACATTGGTGATTGTATGACATCTAACGGAATGAATGCTAAGCTAACTTTGCATTACCGATGCTGGTCTGTAGGTTGCTGACAAATAAAGATGTCGACCGGTGAAACTCTACGTGAAGAGCTATCATCCAGGACGCCACCTTTTGGTCTGAGGCTGTGGATTGTGATTGGCATCAGTATTTGGGTGGTAATTTTGTTTATACTAGGTTTCATGTGCTTCTGGTCCATATGTCGGAGGAAACCAAAGAAGTCTTTTGATAAGATCCCAGTATCTCAAATCCCGGATGTCTCCAAGGAGATTGCAGTAGATGAAGTGCGGGAGCATGCTGTTGTTGACAACTTTCTTGTTCAAGAAAGCCATGCACTGGCAGTGCAGGACAAACAATATGAGAAAGACTCAGGAAAATGCTGGCGCACTTGGTTAGGAGTAAATCGAGTGATGCTGATAATTTGAGCCAATGCAGCTCAGTGTATCAATGTGATAGGGCTGGTAGTTCATATTCTGGTGATGAAGGCTGCTCGGGCAATCCTAGGAGGCAATATTCTCAATATGCAACTGTCTCTGCCTCCCCTCTGGTTGGTCTCCCAGAGTTTTCACATCTGGGTTGGGGTCACTGGTTTACTCTGAGGGATTTAGAGCATGCAACGAATCGGTTTTCTAAGGAGAATGTCATTGGAGAGGGTGGATATGGGGTAGTTTACCGTGGTCGACTCATAAATGGAACTGATGTTGCAATAAAAAAGCTTCTTAATAACATGTAAGAAACACTGTTGATTTTGACCTTAAAAGGCAACTATTGCTTTACAGAACTTAAAACAGCATGCTATCCTCGTTGTGATGGTCTCAGCATATTTATTGTGTTTCCATATGGCACTGCAGGGGCCAGGCAGAAAAGGAGTTCAGGGTTGAAGTTGAGGCTATTGGCCATGTCAGGCATAAGAATCTTGTCCGCCTTCTGGGATACTGCGTTGAGGGAATCCACAGGTGAAGCTATTTTCAATCACTTGCACTGATGGACAGCTAGCTTTTGTTTCTGCTGTCACATTTGCAAACTTGTGTAGGATGGCTATTGATTTATATCTACTTGCACTCGCTCAGTGGTTAATTCTTCACGAGAGAATCTTAAGTCTCTACCCTTTCAAAGATTTAACCCTTGATTAAAATTCGAGAATAATGCATGTGCCAAAGTACATTCATTCTACTAATTGAAATCAGCCCTTCTACGTATGTTTTTGCATGAAATTTGGGATATGATCGGTTGTCAAGAATTTATCGACCAGATTGTTATTATTATTAAGAAAAAAAATCTAATGTGGAATGAAATGCAGCTAAATCCTCAGTGTAGCATTCCTCCATTTTTTTTATTTTGCTTTTTGTTCACTGCTTCATTTTATGGAAACTATGCCTTAAGTTGTTATCTCTACTGAAGTATTGCTAGTTGCCAGGTATCATTCACAATTGACAACCCTATTCAACTCTTAACTGCTCACCCTCTATCTATTAATTGTGAAAGACAGATCAGCTCTAAATACCTGGGCCTTGATGATTTTTGGGGGCAAAAAGCCAAAAACAGAAAAGAAAACTACTTCCTACCTCAGTTGATTGCCCTTGTTCATTGATTACTATGTTACTTTCTTTTGTCCTGCTTACGAGTTACGAATGCCAACATGGCGCCTTCAATGCCGCCTCTCTTCCTGGTTGCAAATGTGGTGAACAATACTCAAACAGAAGTTTGTTTCAAAGTTTGATCAACCAAAATACTGTACATAGGTGTTAGAAATAAAATTTTGATTTTCCAATTGTTATTTCAGAGGCCTATCTGACTGAAGAAATGGATAAAGTTGTTGCACTCTATAACAATTTACATATTTTCGTTGTACAAACATCCATCATATTTATCATATTGATCTGAGAGATGTTCATGTAATCAACAGCAATGTGTTTTGTACTCCAGTTCATGATAAATTAATCATATCAGCATTGTGCTCCTTGTTTTGACTTCCTATTTCACTACATAACCAGAAATTAGACGTTTCTATGCAAATAGTTTATCTTAATAGTGTTTGCTTATGCTTTCCCTATCTAGGTTCAGCTCTGTTAAACATTTTTATGGTGAATGTACATTGTGCAAATCTTTATGCTTGTTATGCACCATATGTTTTTGTACCCTATTTCAGCTTTGATCCCATCCTTTAATTTATTTTTTTTACAGGATGCTTGTGTATGAGTACGTGAATAATGGGAACTTAGAACAGTGGCTTCATGGTGCCATGCGGCAACACGGTGTTCTTACTTGGGAAGCTCGAATGAAAGTCATTCTTGGAATTGCTAAGGCGTAAGAGATTCACCTCTTTGCCGATTTATATGTATATCTTTAGTTGGGTAAGACATTTTCTGTAACTAACTAAATAATATACAGGCTGGCTTATCTACATGAAGCAATAGAGCCAAAAGTAGTGCATCGTGATATCAAATCAAGCAATATCCTAATTGATGACGAGTTCAATGGAAAACTTTCTGATTTCGGATTGGCTAAGCTTTTAGGTGCAGGGAAGAGCCATATCACAACTCGAGTTATGGGAACCTTCGGGTATGCTCTTATCCTTTTGGAGTGCTTGGCTTTATTCACAGGAAATGTGTGGTATTCATATACAGTAGGAGATATTGTATGCTGAGAACTTTATTCTCCATGTATTAAAGCAGTTAGCTTTATGGGAGCTTGACCTGGAAACAGGCATTTACCATTTATTTTACCATCATTTCAGGTATGTGGCCCCTGAATATGCGAACACAGGTTTGTTAAACGAGAAGAGTGATGTCTACAGTTTTGGTGTGCTGCTATTGGAAGCAGTGACTGGGAGGGATCCAGTTGATTATGGTCGGCCTGCTAATGAGGTGAGCATGCATTCGACTACCTCAGGTGTATCATCATGCTACAGCAGTCCATACTAGTGGCCATTTGTTTCACAACATATTAACATATACTAGGGGAGACAATTTGTTTCAGGGGTATGGATATCTTGCATTTATGTCTAGTAGCCCTTGTGTTACTTTTGCAAAAAAAAAAAAAGGTTTGTACGAAGCTATAACTTGTCCGCTGCTAATGTTAATTAACTATAACATGGATGCCTTGCAGGTGCATCTAGTGGAGTGGCTCAAAATGATGGTTGGCACGAGAAGGGCTGAGGAGGCAGTGGACCCTGACATGGAGGTAAAACCGACCACTCGGGCTCTTAAGCGTGCTCTTCTAGTGGCGCTGAGGTGCGTCGACCCAGATGCTGAGAAGAGACCCACTATGGGTCATGTTGTTCGGATGCTCGAGGCAGAAGATGTCCCGTCACGGGAGGTTGTATTCCTTCTCCTTTGCTCCCCTAACATCATCATGTTGTATCCTGGCTATAAACCTGAAGCTTTTGTTGTAATCTTATGAAGGACCGGAGGAGCCGAAGGGGCCACAATGACAATGCAGACACCGAGTCCAAGGCAAGCTCAAGCGAGTTCGAGATAAGCAGCGATCAAAGAGACTCAGGACCATCTGCAAGATTTCAGTCCTAAGTACAGAGGTCGTGGCCAAGAGAACTCGACTTGAGACCGGCGAGTGGAGTGGGATGTGGATGGCTGGTAGAGAATAGCATGGACATGTTTCTGGAGGGCATTGCATTTTGTATTGTAGGTCTCCTTGGTGGTAGAGATTGAGAGAGCAGTGTCTGAGATCGATCCCCTGAGACTCGTTGTAATTTCCTTGCATTCAGTATTCTGTTGGTCCGGCAGCTTGTACAGATTTTTCTCCTCTTCTGTGGTTGTTGGTTAGGAGCCCTTGATTACCAGTACAAATCATCGTTGACTCTTTTTAAGTCTTGTCTTTTCTGGGTGCCGTGAACCATCCATCACCAACCTATTACTGTTAGTACTTCGTTTTTTGCCAAGATGTATCAACTGTAATATATGTAGAAGAACCTAGCAAGCGTTGCCTGCTGTTAGTCGTGCTGCTACATACCATACTAATTCCGAGGGAACAACTGACTGCTGAATACGGACATATTTGGGCTTATTAGCTTGAATCCGATGGAATGCAGTGGACGGCACGCGGTACGCCGGCGGCGTGACCATCCGCAGGCAGTAGAAGGGGATCTTGGTCGATTTGGATGGAGTGTAGAGAGAGAGAGAGAGAGAGGTGTTTGGGGAGAAGAAAGGGGCAGAGAAGGAAGAAGACTCGGCAGGAGTTGTACTGGGCCGTGCGTGGGCCGAGCCCATAGACATAGAGAGAGGCATAGACCAGAGTGATCCTCGCGAGCCCGGACATATCTCACCATCCAACTCCATCTGCTCTCGCCTCGCCTCAACCCCAACTCTCCAAACAGAAGCCGAAGCCCTCGCCATGGCCGCCGCCGCCGCCATCCGCCGTGCCGCCTACCCACTCCGTTCGCTCGCCCTCTCCTCCTCCAGGTCCCGCTCTCTCCTCCACTTCCTCTCCCATGGCCGCTCCCTCTCCTCATCCTCCGCGTCCTACGCCTACCACCCTCCCTCCGCCGCCGCCCCCAACCATGTCCACCAGCCCCAGCAGCAGTGGGCGCCGCATCGCCAACCTCCTCCCGGTCCCCCTCCCCAGTGGTCCCCGCAGGGCCATCCGCCTCCGAGGAATTATCAGCACCAGGCGCCGCCTCCACCGCGCCACAACTACGGACCTCCTCCTCCCACTCCGCTGCCTCACCATCAGGCGCCGCCCCCACCGCGCCCCAGTTATGGACCCCCTCCCCCCACTCCGCCTCCTCACCATCAGGCGCCGCCCCCACCGCGCCCCAGCTATGGACCCCCTCCCCCCACTCCGCCCCCGCAGCATCAGGCGCCGCCGCCGCCTCAGCCTGTGGCGGGGCCGGCGGAGCTGATTGGGCTGTGCCGGGAGGGGCGGGTGAAGGAGGCGGTCGAGCTGCTCGACAAGGGGTGCGCGCCGACCCGCCTGCCTTCTTCGAGCTCGCCGCCGCCTGCTCCAACCCCAAGCTGCTTGAGGAACTCAGGAAGATCCACGACTTCTTCCTCCGCTCGCCCTTCCGTGCCGACCTGCAGGTCAACAACAAGCTGCTTGAGATGTACGCCAAGTGCGCCGCCATGACCCACGCCCGCAGAACATTCGACCACATGCCCGACCGCAACATGGACTCCTGGCACATCATGATCGACGGCTACTCGGTGAACGGGCTTGGGGATGAAGCCCTGCAGCTGTTCGAGGACATGAAGAACAAGTATCACATTGCACCGACCGGGCACACGTTCGAGCTCGTGCTCAATGCTTGTGCCAACTCAGAGGCCATAGAGGAGGCGTTCCTGTACTTTGATGCCATGCCCAGGGACCATGGCATTGAGCCTGGTGTGGAGCACTATGTTGGGATCATTGAGGTCTTGGGCAAGTCAGGGCACCTCAACGAGGCTGTTGAGTACATTGAGAAGCTGCCATTTGAGCCCACCGTCATGGTATGGGAGTCACTCTTGAACCTGGCGCGCATGAATGGTGACATTGACCTTGAGGACCGGGCAGAGGAGTTGCTGGTCTCACTCGATCCATCCAAAGTTAATCCTAAGAAGCTCCCTACCCCACCTCCAAAGAGGCGCCTTGGAATTAACATGCTTGATGGGAGGAACAAGCTGGCGGAGTATAGGCTGCCACCGAAGATTGAAAAGAAGGTGGTGAACGAGCAGCGGTATGTCCCAGACACAAGGTATGTGCTCCATGACATTGATCAGGAGGCAAAGGAGCAGGCATTGCTGTACCATAGTGAGAGGCTGGCAATTGCCTATGGCTTGATTAGCACCCCGGCAAGGACTCCACTTCGCATCATTAAGAACCTCAGGATATGCGGGGACTGCCACAATGCCATCAAGATCATGTCGAGGATTGTTGGTAGAGAGCTCATCGTGAGGGACAATAAGCGTTTTCACCATTTCAAGGATGGGAAGTGCTCTTGTGGCGATTATTGGTGAACATGGTTCCGTTCGAGTGAATCCTATGATCTGAATGCAGTTTGTCATTGAACTTATGTTCTCATTAGGATTGCTGCCATCCTATATATGAATATTTGTTGACAGCCATGCTTTTAGGACATAAGCAATATCAAGATTCTGATGCTAGCGTTAGTACTCTCCCCTCCTTAAATACTTGAAGGTATTGTACGTTACAAACGCTTAAGGTCCTTGCTAGCTGGTAGCACTGTTATGCAAAACTATCACTTCTTGATGCACAAATTAATCCATATATTCTGTCTTCGTATTGATTTTATGGTTTTTTTTATGGGATTCCTGTATTAATGGTAGACGATAACTATATGATTGTAAGAAGTTCAACTCTCTCTCTCTCTCATTAATAAATCAAAACGAGTTTTGTATATTCGCACACATATTTTTTTCCTTGTGTGTGCTCTATTTTGGACTAGTATATGCAATTGGACTAGGATTTTTATTATCGCCATCACCATCGCTTTGTCCACCTCACCAGTCCCCACCCAGTCCACTGCACCTACCTTGAGATGTATCAACTGAACAATTCATAGATATATTAGGGCAGCAGAGACCATCAGTTTCTGATATTGCTATGGGAAGTATTTGTCAGGGTTTTGAATAATTCATAGAGATATTAGGGCAGCAAAGACCACCCAGTCCACTGCAACTACCTCACCACACACATGTTTTTTTTGTTTACTAATTGTTTTTGGACAAGTTTATGGAACAATAAGAAGTTGGAGCTGATAAAATTAGAAGGATTCTTTCATGGAATTATTTGTGTTGTTGCTCAAAAAGCTCTATTTCTGAAGGGCTTCAAGCTTGTCGGGCTAATGAAAAAGATGCTACTGTTTGTCTAATCAATGATTAGCATTTTTAAGAAAATCATAGCGTACTGCTATTTAGGGCTACAATTACATAATCTTGTCATAAGCTCTCTTGTTCTTCATGAACATCTTTATGCTCTTTTAGGTAACGTAGTCTAAGTTGTATCGAATTGGAAGTGGCTAAGCTAGGGGCTTTCCTTCTGCTCTACTCCTGTTTCTCCAATAAAATACCAGGTGAGGTAGCAGGTGGTGTTTTACTTTTGACAATCCTAGAAGTGGCTTTTACTTTCCTCTGATGCCTTGCTAGAGACTGTTATTTACCCAAAATAATGAAGACTATCAGATGCAGATAGCTGCTTAGGCATGTAATCGGGAACCTCATTTTTTAGTTGGCATGAAGAATTTCAGGGATAGTTAATTGTCCAGCCTTGTACCATATTTAGCCATTGTCGGAGAACCAGTAGTGGGGTGTTTTCTGCCATGCGTGTTTGTAATTTGTTCATCCGCCGCATTGCATGTTTGAAATTCATGACTGTTGTTCAAGACTCTGTCTCGATTAATCTTGTTGGAGCTAAATCAATGTGCGAAGCTAGTGGTAGATGTCAATTTTGTTTTTCTAATATTGTGCATTTTGATAAGTTCATATACTTGATCAATCACAGCAATTTTAGCAGCAACGAATTATTTAACAATGGATTGATGCGATGAAATTATGTCACAGTGAAGCTAGGGGGCTTGTTTTTTGCTCTACTCCTGTTCCTCCAAAATTTACTAGGTGAGGTAGAAGCTGGGTTTTGACTTTGCTATGCCTTGCTAGACTACTATAATGAAGCTGTGTTTTTTTTTTTTGTTCTTCTGGGGAATCTAGAAGCTGTGTTTACTTAGCAATGCACCCAGAATAATGAAGGCTATCAGATGCAAATAGCTGCCTAGGTATGTAGTCGGGAGGTTGACATGAAGAATTTCAGGGATAGCGAATTGTCTAACCTTGAACCATGCATATTTTAGCTATCCTCGGATAATCAGTTGTGTGTTTTCTCCGCCATGCATGCATGTTTTAATTTGTTCGTCTGCCGTATAACTTGTTTCAAGTGCCACTGAAGCTTAATTGTTGTTCAAGACTCAAATCTTGACTAATTTTGCTGGAGCTAAATTGATGTGCAAAGTTGAAGGTAGATGTCAACTTTCCCCCTCTACTATTGCGCATTTTGATAAGTTGTACTCGATCTGTCGCAACAACATTCGCTTCAACAGCTTACTTAACAGTGGATGGAGCGAAAATGTGTCAGTGACTAGGATAAGGAGAGTAAGGGAAGGGAAGAAAAGCATTGAACGAACCAAGCAGTCACGAAGCTTGAAAAAAAAAACATTAGAGGGTGAGCTTAAAGAATTGAACTAAACTGAGATAAACTGATACGGTGAGTACAATTTCGCATTTTAGGCCCCACCTCGCGTGGTGGGGCCGCTGCGCCGGCGACATCCCGACCGAATACATAGCAGCTCTGGGACCAGCGCACCGCCGCAAGGAGGAGCAGGCGAACACTGCGGCGGGCGGCCGTGGCCTCTCCTTCTATAACAACGTTGCCTTGAATCATGGCGCGCGGTGGCGGCGAGATGGAGCGGGTGTTGTTTGTTACATCCGAAGCCCAATCGAACGCGAGCTAGAGCCATACACTCCGATGATCAAAGAGTTGGCTCCTCCAGACCGATTTACATGCCTGTGGCTGTAGTGTCAGGCCCAGAGAGAAACAGGCCCACAAGTCGCATGCATTATATTATCTCTTCTTAATTTCTTTCATTTCACTGGAGTTCTGCATTTTCTTGGGCTCCATCCCAGACCAATATCAAAGAAGCTCACCCCCTCCACTTCTCCCACTACTACAGAAATATGCATCTCAATTGATTTTTTTTCGTCATTACAGTTGGTTTTAGTGACTATACAAAGTCGTTAGACAGTGATGAACATGCGCTATCACATAATATTCACAATACATAATATTGTTTACATACAACGTAACATTCACAACACAAACATAACATATTTAAAGTACACATATCATATTCACATGATATAATATTATTTACATATGGATTAGTACGAGCATATTGAGTCTCTAAACGGTAAACACACCGTCCTTCGCTATAACTTTTGTCCAATACCACCGGCAGATTCTGCAACATAGAAAATAGTGCACTAATTTATGTTAAAATGGTTGAGTGTACTTATGCATGTATATATTCCTTAGGGAAAAGATGTGTACCGCCGACTAGGATCAACATGTGATGTATGACGTAGAAGCTGCACAGGTCGTCGCACCCTTATTGATGACACCGTGGCATCTGTCAACTTTACCTTCTTAATAGAAGGATTCTCTAAGATCTTCTGTGGTTCTTTGGTTGTCGCGTTAGTTCTTTTACGCACCGGCTCTGCACTTTTCATACGAGTCGACTTAGACGGAAGAGTCGTAATGGTGGTAGGGACAGTAGCAGGTGCAGGTATGATAGGAACCTACAAAGCACAAGCATATGTAACGTATTGCAGTACTGAAATAGTCGAAAAGACATGGAGAATTTTTACTTTGTCCAGTGTGACACCCATTGTGAGCCACTTGATGAACGATATCCGTGTTTGCCCGAGAGTAATGATATCTTCATTCGAATGGACTCCATCATATGAGATAGAAAGTCATCGTGGACATAGTCCACCTACTCTCTTATGTAGCCCTTCTCCAAAGGGTTACTATGCACCATGTCAACCTCTTTGCATGGAAATGCAACCTGCGTCCAGCCTCAACGAAAAATTCGTCTTCCATCATGATGAGCTGGCACTTGGCAGGTGTCTGCAAAAAGTGCGCAACTTTATCGAAAATATTGTTTAGCTTATTTCCGTACCTTTAAGTCAGAAACAATTATTACCTTCAGCTGAGTACTCGCCTGATCATTTCTAGAAGTGCAATTGCTAGGGCGGGGCACAGACCTTTCTACGAAAGACGAGGCCATCTAACTCAAACTCTGCTAGATTAACGCCATCATCTCGGCCCTCTGATAGTCCTCACGTGTCATCATCTCCTCTCTCAGCGTGTCCTTGAGACGCTTCGCACGTGCTTCAACTTTACACTCTTAACACTTATCTTCGAGGATTTCATAATTTCTCATTCAAGTATTGCTTTCAACTAGAGTATGTTGTTTTTTCTAGAAGTTGGTTTTTTTCCCTCTAGAACAACAACACAGTAGAGTTTAGTTCGAAGTTTATATAACCTAGCGAGGAACATCACAATCAATTCTAAGATTAGAATCGATTTTGATGTGCATGGTTCTGATAGTGATGTGCATGATTTATCAGAACCGACTGTGATATACCTAATTAATGCTACATTACAATCGGTTCTCACCTGATAACCGATTGTAATGATTTCTCATCATATTATTACATCTTTGTCGAATCATCTATCACAACAAAAATTTTCTTGAAAAGTTAGGAACCTACTCAGATGAATCGACTGTGTTGTACCACTCAGATAAAGCGATAGTGTTGTGCCATTTGTAGCAGTGTCCATGCATTTTTATCCGTCGCTCTGCCTCCGTCCTGGCCCGCCGCCCCTCCTCCACGATGTCTTGTCGCCTTGCCCGACCGCGAAGCCGCCATCTGCGCAGATAATTTTCTTGCTCAGCTGAATTTTGCGACCATTAGTTGATGAGCTGCTTAAATGCTGCTACTAGATCGTGTTAATTTTTCGTGACGGCTAGCTGCAGACAAGCGAGCGAGCGAGCGTCCTATTTATGTTATGTGAGCAAAGCAATGAGTATACATGCACTCGGTCTCGACAAGCAAGGCTACAGCCTACAGCTAACAAATCCATTGTTGCTGGCCACTAGATCTTCCCGAGTAAAACGACGTGGTCACAATCTCTCCGCTGTCTACGGTCCCCCGTCAAGCTGTTACTTACTGCTGATCCCATCTTTTAAACCGGTCTCGTGGGGCCTCCCTCCGATCGAGCAGCCACTAGCAGTTGCATGCTACTGTGTTGTTTTCAGAGCTAAGCTAGATGCAGGTCACTCTACAGTTACAGCCACTTCTTCCTTGTTCGATCAGAAATCCTTTTATGTAATATCTGCGGCAATTTCGACTCCCATCATCGCACTTGTGTAGGAAGCTAGCGAGCTATATAGCAGCTTGATTGCAGCGTCAGCGTTCCAAAACATCATGAGTTGTTTTTTCTTTTCATTGGCTAATGTTGGCAAATGGCAATCATCGCACTGGCTGGCTGCAACGCTTATATACGCAGCTCGTACTTCATGGACCATGCATGGCAACAGGTAACTGCACACCTGGCGTGCTATCACTGTTCACTGATACGTGGATTGGCCGTCCTGATCGGCTGGCTCTTTTCTCCATGCATGCAATGCATGTTACCGCTACCACTATGCTAACAGCTGAGACGATGGCCGATCGATCCAGCGCGAAATCTGAGAGCTGATAGCATCGCCATATATAAACGGTTCTTGTTATAAGCCCCTCTTGGCACTGGCTGCTACTGGAGTAGCTAGCTAGAGTTGCACCATAATATCTTGGGTGTCAGCTCAGCTCAGCGCAGCTGCCAAGGAGTATCATGCATGGCCGCGGCCTTAATTTGTAGATTGCAGATTCGCTGTTAGCTCAGAACTATGGCTAGATCGATCTCTCTCAGGTAAAGTCACAGTACTTGTGTATCAACCCAACCCCTCTCCAAATTAAAGCTAGCTAGCAAAGGCCCACTGTGCCTCTTTAATTTGAACTGCCAAGGGGAGGAGACCAGTATTATCAGCTAGCACGCACACTAGACACTAGTACCACTACATCTGCTGTGCTTTCTGAACCCTGGGCCTGGAGTCGTGTGACTCTGTGTCCAGCTGGAAAGGAAATCGTGAAATGCAGCAAGCTAGCTAGCCCGAGGCTGACTGATCACCTGACACAACACAGATAAGATAAGGTACGAATGAGGTGGTATCGAATGGCATGCAGAGAGTGGGGCGACGGGTGAGATTCGATCCCTTGCATGGCAATGGCAAATTGGCAATGAACCATATATGTATATATATACATGGCACACCGTACTACGTATATAACGTGTTTAATTTGGCCGGGACTGCGAGCAGCTAGCCATGCACGCCAAACTAATTCCCAAGGACAGGACAGCCGTTTGGTGTTTGTTTGTTAATTACTAGTGCTAGTACTAGTTTGCAATCGAGTGATTAATGATTTGTCAAATTGCCAATCCAAGTATTAGCATGCATGTTCCCTTTATTTGGCTGCTGCCTGTGCTGTGTGGTGGTGCATGGTCGTCAGTGGTCACCCCGGCCCTCACACGAGGAGCTAAGCTAGCAGCCGGCCGGCACGCGACATGCACGCACAGCATGGCTACCTAGCTTTGTAATTGCTTTCTATTCGATCCGCCTGCTGATCATGTTTCGCAGCTAGCGCAGGATCCTCTGGGGCCGCGGTCTGGATTTGGCATTAACGTATGCTGCTGCATCGTACGTACGTAATATATATGCATGGTTTCCTGTTCCTCCTTGACATGCATGGATGGTGCTCAATTCATTGCAATTCTGGAAACCGGTTGTTACTCCATTAATTTACCCTTTTCTAGAGGAGGTTGCCCTATTTACCTGGGGAACGACCTTACATGCATATTACATGTGTTCATTGGCATGAACTGAAGCTATACTTTACTGTTGCAGTGGCAGAGAGCTATAGTAAATTGCCATATATTACCTCAGTCTCAGTGTTGTTTTCTTCTTCTTCTTTTTTTTTTTAAAAAAAAAGCAACGCAACCGATGAAATGCCACTTTATGTTGCTACACGCATGCACCCATCATAATTTGATCCACCTAATAGCCTGCTCAAATTTAAGGTGCCGTGCCATGCCTTCTATACCTGCGTAAAATCAGAATGTGTTTCCTCCTTGGCGTTATTGAGATGGTGGTTGTTCATTAGCTTTACTTGCTACATGTCCGAACAAATTAAGCCATGTACGTACAAGATCTTTGTCCACCAGCTTCTTAAGAGAAATTTTAATGGAGTGGATAAGGAAATTTTAAAAGGATACATAGGCTGTCAGCTCTCAACGATTTATGCCTAAAAAAATCGATAAGAAATGTTTGCTGATATGTGAAGTGTATATATCCTGATAATATATACAAGTTAAACTGCAAGAGGGTGGTGTAAGTACTAATGAAACTAGTAGCCAAAACCACCGTAGGCAGCCACGCTAGCCTCAGCGACAAAAAGAAGGTCGGAAAATCGATCACTTGGCCGGCCGGTAGCTAGCCCGTCCCCAACAAAACCAAACCACTACTTGTAGCATTTCCGTGGACGTAACATCGAACAACTCTAGTATAAAAGAAGCTTTTTAATTGGCTGGCGGTCTTATCGATTTAGATATGGATATGATTAAAAAGCATAGCTTTGATCATTATTTTTTATTATAATTTATTTATAAAACTTAATAAAATTAGAATATTATGAAATTATTTTTTGAGAGAAATCTACACATATAAGTTTTATGTATCAATTTAAATATTTTTTAAAATGTTAATAGTCAAAATTTTGAAAGTCAACTGCTGCTAACTACTACAGAAAACGTGATCACTGTCGGTTCCAAATCCTCATTACTGCTGGATATGGAACCGGCAGTGATTGGTCGGCAGTGATAGTCTGTGAATCACTCGGTAAAATCAAAAAAAATTATTTACGCCTAGACCACACGATTTTTACACGAAATATGCTCGTGTGTGGTTGCTAGGAGTCGAACCTATGACATGCTGCTCCGTGCGAACTTCTCTTACTATCTCACTTAATATACACTTCTCAACTACTATAAAATATATTTTTCTTTTGTCCTTTATATCCGAAAGTTTCAATGATTATTTACACATCTAAATGATTTCAAATAAAAAAGTTGTCAACTACATAGTTGTAAATCTCATCAAGAGCTACAATTTTTATATAAATTTGTCTCCATCTAATTCTGTATGAAAAAATTGTGATTTTTCAAAAATATTATCACTACCGGTTCATAAGCCGAACCGCCAGTGATACTTCCTCCATTATCACTGCCATTTCTTAAGAAAAACCAGCAGTAATAGCATCACTGTCGGTTTTTTAGAACCGTCAGTGATAAGTTACTATCACTGTCGATTCTTTTTCGGTTGAGCTTTTGTGCTGGCCTAACTTATAAACCGACGGTAATAGTGTTATCACTGTCGGTTCTAACCGAACCGGCAGTGATAGCCCGGTAAGAAAGAAATTTCTTTTAAGCAGTATATGTACAAAACAACAGCTACAGCATATAGGTGACCGAAAATAATACTGTTCCAGCATGCCTGCTGCTGACTGCTGTGTCTGTTTTTCCGGCCTCAAGGACTTGCAAGTCATCGCTTAATTTATTTGTCGTGCGCTTGTCCTTCTCGATCCTCGGATTTGACACTTGCGTTTTTCGAGGGAATGTGCGTAAGTTTCGGCGAAAAACGGCATGCAACGAAGCCGCCTGCGCTATGGCATTTCGAAGTTCAAACTTGAAACACGAGCTCCATCAGAAAAGAAAAGAAAAAATGGTACGCTTTGGCTGGAGAGAGACGAGCGAAAGTCACTGCATGCGACTGTCGTGTGGAGGCATGCAATTAAAGGTGCCTTAACCCCCGAGCCACGAGGGCACGAAATGCATCGAATTCAGTGGCCTGGCCTTCCCTTTTTCATTTAAGTCTTTTCTTTTCTTTCTCATGAACCAGCAGTGGAGTGGTAGGAGCAGCTAAAACCTCGCGTCGCGGGATTCTTAAATTTGAGCGGACGATCGAACACATCGAGCGGAATAGGGGGGAGGGTCCGTCCGTGCCGTGCGGGTGCTGACGCCGTCAGGCCGACGGCGGTTGGGAGCCACCCTCCTCCAACAAGATATAGATAGAGGACGGCACTAGTGTTGGCCTTATTTACGACGGTGCCATTGCCTAGCTGCCTGCATGCCCTTCTTCTTCCTTCAGGCAACTCATTAACTCTGCCCGCCTCCGATCGATCGATCGAGCCGGTGAACAAATTATTGACCAAAGAAAAAGACGCGCGCGCGGTGGCGCCTGACCAAGCCGGCCAGGAGCCAGCTGCTGCTTTGCTCAGCTTCAGCTCGAGCTAGCGAGGTTTCGTTGCTATATCTCGTCGCTCGTCTTTTGTTTCTTTCTTAGCTAGTTTGTTTTAGCCTGCGAGTGCAGTGGCCTAATCAGGATTAAATCTAGGAGGTGGTCAACCCTTCTTCTTCTACCTTCAATCGCTATATATAGCGGAATGGCCTATATATATCCCTAGTATCCTATATATAGATCCAGGACTAGGGTGTGAAGTAAGGTATTCATGATCGATGCCGCCGGCTGTAAGCTAGGTGGAGGCCAGCCTCATTTAGCTCGCCGTTGGATCCACCCCTATGTTAATGTTGATAGATCAACACGTCCGCCAGTACGTACCCATGGTGGTATCATCGGCTCGCTAGATCGATTAGCTCACTAGCTACCTATTGCTGGTAGCACTATATATGTTCCCATCAAGCATGCAATGTAAATATATACTCGTCTACGTATATGCCTTCTCTGTATATTTTTTTATATATCGTTTTAGACTACATACAACCAACTATTTAAAACTTTGACTTCTAATGTGGAGAAAAGTATTTTTTTTATAAAGGATTAAAATCTGGTCTCTGCAATTGCACACAACCGAGTGTTTACAAAGTTCACAATCATACAGCTGTAATGAAAATTAAACAAAAGGAGCCTAAAATTAAAAGCAAATTCTATGATTGCTTCTCCATCCACTTTTGGCAAAAATGTCCAACGCCACAACCTCCAATGCTTGACTTGCCAGTCGAATAGTCGCCCTCTTGTCCTCACACTGTAATAATGCCCAGAACCGCATCAAATATGTGCCCTTGAAGATAACCTGCATGAAAGAAGAATATTGTTTTCTCTCAAATATTAGATCATTTCGTGTGCACCAAATAGCCCATAATAGGGCAGCACCCCCCACAAGAATCATATTTTTGTCACACTTCTCAATGCCTGTTAACCAAGTACCAAGCATATGAGTCATAGACCTCGGTGGTGATAAACTTGTAGTAATATGAACAATTCGCCAAATAACTTTTGAATGTTGGCGGTCAAAAAATAAATTTTAGATTCGCCCACAAGAATGGAGAACAGTATTTAGATTCGTCATGTGGAGGTCTTATCGCTAGATTTGTTGTTGAAAATGCTTTCATAATATTATATTTTTAATTAAATTTTATTATCGTACAATTAGATAACTTAATAACCAAGATGTATATTAGAGATCATACTGATGTCTAAAACGATAAGTAAAAAAACAAAGGTAGTACTCAGTATGTGCCCCTTTGAGAGATGGAAACTAACCTGTTTTCATTGTAAGATATGCATTCCAAACAAACTATAAGTATCGTTTAATACTTCTCTATACCAATTTCACCTTGTCTCCTGTCAGTCGTAGGTACTATACTATTGAAAGGGGAATTTCTTTATTTGCTACTTGTCGGTGTACTTTACGTCAGGGCACCCTCTCCGCCGTAGATATGTAAGACCACGTGACAGCCTGGCGATCGCAGGTGGGCGATCAGGCCTTGCTCGCCCGGCGTGTAGCTCACGTGGCGCCTCGGCGAGCAGGTGGGCGATCAGGCCCTGCTCGCCCGGCGTCGGCCTGCGTGGCGGCTTTGGCGGCGGTGGGCGACCAGAGCCCCGCTCCCGGCGTGGTGAGCAAGTGGGCGTCGAGCCACCGCGCCAGCGTCGGCATGGCGACCAAAGGAATGATAGGGAGGCTTCGCCTCGAAGTCTCCTTCCCCTGACTTGCTGTGTCAGAGCCTGACATGCTGCGTCAGGGCCATTGATTGCGAGGAATTCTACTATCGACACGACGACGGCCTATCCCTCTGACACCTCACACCAAACCCTGCTGCTACAGAAATCATTTGTACAGGCGGGTGGTAACCCATCTTCACAGGCGTTTTTGCACCCGCCTGTAACTGAAGGTCTGTGTAAATCGGTATATTTGCACAGGCGTTTCTAAGTACAGCCTGTAAAATGCATTTGTGCAGGCGGGTTCTTAAGCCGTCCACCTGTACAAATGCTATTTTCAAAGGCGGATTCTTAAGAGAGCAGCCTGTGAAGATACCTTTACACAGGCGCTTCTTAACCCCAAGGACCGTCCGCAGTCATTTGAGGCAGCTCTCCTTTTAATCCGCCTATGGAAAGAAATCCTTGGTGTCTAGGAAAATCATTTCTGTAGTAGTGCCCGTCGCAGGAACGTCACATCCCGGGCGGACCGGGTGAAGCCACACAGCGGCATTAAATGAAGCTTGAAGGACAAGGCTACAACGATGGGTGTAATAAATGAGTCATGGGTCAGTATGATAAGACCACAGTGATGGCTGTAATTAATGAGTCGTAGATCAGTATGACGTCGCCTTCCTACCAGCCCGAGCCAGCCCACTCTATATAAGGGAGCTCTGGCGCATGGGGAGAGGGAGGTTTTTTCCGAACTAAGAGTTGGACAGACTTAGCGAAGAACGAAGAACATTGTAGCCAGCCCGATACACATCAACGAAGATCTAGCAAGACGTAGGGCTATTACCCAACTTGGGGGCCTGAACCTGGGTACATCGTTGTGTTCTTTGATCTGTTGATCCCTAGAATCCCTCACGTGAGAGTCATTAGGGTTTCCAACCGCGAAGACGCCCTCTACCAAACCATAACCTCCATTCTCGGAGGATCCCCTGTCCGTTGACGGGGTCCTGTCCGGTGAAATACGCCGACACTACTGAAAGTTGATTGGATCCCGGATATGCCTTCGAGAAACTGTTCCTCCCTTGCTACCATCTGATCTCAACATTCATCCTTTATTTGCCATGGATTGGCGTGCGCAGTGCCACTGCCAGTGCGGGAACGCATGGTGGAGACCCACTAGCTTCGAGGAAGAAAGAATGAGGGGAGGATTGGAATCATAGACATGTGGGAAAGGTAAAGAAGACCTGGATTTTGAGGATCGGGGAAAATGAAGTGCGGCTCACTGGGGAGGACGCCGATCATGTCGCTGTAGAGAAGAAAAAAGATGAAGAGAAGGGGAGATGTCGAGGACGGTTGAGTAGTACCATGGCAATGTGATGATGTTCGTGTCCATGAGGTACGTACTCTCTCTGGCTATCGTGTAGTAGGAGCTCGAGCTACGTGGTGTGCACACGGTGCCACAACAAGATGAAAAGTTGAGATTTGATGACAATGAATAGAGGAGCAGTTATATGATAATGTTTTAGGTCATCGGTTGATATTAGGTGACAAATAAGTATTTTTTTTCTACTATTGAAATTACATGTAAACACGAAATAGGATAAGGACCTCATCTCTTAGACACATCAAGATGAGTTCAAGATATATCCTTGTAAAAAGAAACAAACACGATCAACTCTGGTACTGGGAGCATGGATTCAAATCTCGGCAAAATTTTGGTAAAATTTTAGATTTCGGTCCCCTCCGAGATTCAATATATCGGCCGGATGAAAACAAATCAAAAAATATAAAATGGTATAGTAATTTCGGAATTCTCAATGAAATTTCGGCAGATTTCACTGAGATTTTGGGTTTAAGGACCGAAATTGCTAGAAATTTGATACTTATAGGGCCAGATTCGAACCGAAGCGACTTTGGCGCCGTAGCTCGGATGGTAAAGTGCCAGCCTAATACGTGAAATGTCCATGGTTCGACTCTGGCCGAACACAATCATTTTTGGATCATTAATCATTTATAGTTTATATAGAAGTGATACGCTAGTAAGCCAACTAGCGGCTGCAGCTCAGATGGTAAACATCTCATGTATGTAAGTTGGCAGCGTAGACCACTCGACCATCATGCGTTTAATGCTCTATGAGAGGTATACTAGTTTTTATAGCATTTTGAACGGATTCCAAAATTAGAAATAATAGTTTTTATCAGGACAGTGGCACTGGCATACTTTTTGAAAATTTCTTAGGTTTGATCATTATCTAAAAATTTTATGAGTACATAAGTGATGCATCAAGATCATCCATAAAAATTTTCTAACGTTGTTTGAACTATTTTTCATTTAATTGAAGTTTGCCCATAAGGCTTTTATTAGGACAGTAGCATTGTCCGAATTTTAAAAAATTTATAAAGCTTGATCATCATATAATTTTTTTAGAACATTAGTGATGCATCATAACTATGCATAAAAAATTTTAAAATTTTCTAACTTAGTTTGTACCTTTTTCATTCGGTTCAAACTTGCTAATCAGCGTTTTATTAGGATAGTAGTAATGTTTGAATTTTCAAATTTTTTGTTCAGTTGAAATTTACCGAAAATTTGGCAATTTCATTCGAAATTTCAAATTTTTGGCCCAAATTTTGGTCCAAAAAATTCTAGATTTGAATTTTACTTTTTAAATTTTATCCAAAATAACAAAATTTCACTAAAATTTTAGATTTTGGTGAATAACGAGAAGTAAACTGAAAACGAAATTTGGAACATGACTAACCGGGAGAGCCAGGCAGTCAGCTAATAATAGGCACAGCCCCAAGTAGACCAGGACACGTCAGCAACTTCCCTGCCCACTCAGAAAAACCTGCCATGTGGGCCCACCAGGACCGTCTGATCACGAGACAAGCGCCCTGCATGCAGTCCTAGATTCCTGGTCGTCCTTCAACGTCCTGCATGCCATGTGGGACCACGTAGCAGCAGTGGTAAAGTTGTAGATAGAGCAAAAACAGAGGGCGAAAGCTGAAATCTGGTGTTCGACGGCGATCCGTAGTAATAGAGGTGCCTTATAGGCTCGGAGGTTACCACCAGTCACCGGTCATGGAATTTTAATTGTTTTTCCCCCCTCTCTTGAATGGCCGTCTCTCCCTCCACGCCAATCGAGGTCTAGGGCTGGTGCAATTGATCGAGCCCATTCGCGTCGCTCCACTCGGTGAGGAGCCAAGAGGACAAGGCGGCGGCCGGCGAGGAGCTTGTGGCTGTGTCGCCGCGGTAGCCCTTCGGTCTTACCGGTTAGTGGGTCTCTCTGTTTCGTGTTCGTGTTCGGGCCTTTTTTTTTGGCATGTTTCGATACAGAAGGAAACTTTCGTGTTACCGGGATGGAAAATATTTGGAATGAGGCGTAAAGTTGGAAGCTGTGCTGTGCAGAAGGCCGGCCGTTCGGTTCTCGGATGGTTAGCTAAGCTAATTGGAGGCGAAATCGCCACGGGTGGGGTGGGGGGTGGGGAGCGGCAGTACGAGTACGACTGTGGAATCTGACAAGTTCGGAGGGTGGTCGCCCACCATTTCCCCTTCTTCCCCACGTCGCTATCTCTCGGTTACAGGAACGGCGAGTACAGATGCGCAGGCAGCCTCGGTGCCCTCCCGGCAGGCTGCACTGCAGCAGCCAGCCATAAAGTTGCGATCTTTCTCTCAATCCGCAGCCGTAGCAACACCGCTCGCGCAGTCGCGCGGGCTTGGACTCGGGTCGGGCCCCGGCAGAACATAAAGTTGCGATTTTTTTTTTACCACGACGGATTCCTGCTTGTTTTTTCTCCTGTCCTGTGATTTGGTTTCAGACAGTAGTGTCAAGTGGCGACTGTTTGTACCCTCGCTTCGTCTCCGGGCATTAAAGTCCCCAGAGCTAGTGGTGGTTGCGCGGCGTCGTCTTTGTCTGTCTTTCTCCCTCTGTTTGGTGTCTCGGGTTCAGTTCTTTGGGGGTGTTTCAATTCTTATAGAAATGTTTTGGCACGGTAGGAGTTCTTGGCGTGGCGGTGCTCCGAGATGAAGGAGATGGCGTTGGGCTCCGGCCAGCAGCCTCAGAGGAAGGCGGAGAAGGGCCGGGGAGAGGAGGCGGTGGTGGTGGTGGCCGTGCGCTCCGCGGTGAGGGAGATCCCTAAGACGGCCGTCGTGTGGGCGCTGACTCACGTCGTGCAGCACGGCGACACCATCCTGCTCCTCGTCGTCATCCCGCCGCACAGCTCCGGTATGGCCTCTCCTTGAGCTTTGCTACACTCCCGTGTCCTTTTTAGCCTTTCAACAACTGCAGCACAATGGCTTCAAATGTTACAGAGCTGCCCATTAGTTCGCCAATACTATAGGGATTTTCACCTGAACATGACGTCGAATGGGGGTATGGTTCAAGTTGACTGATGGCTCGAAATGTTAAATGTGTTCTTTCTTTCTTTTAGGTAGGAGGTTCTGGGGCTTTCCACTGTTTGCAGGGGATTGCGCGAGTGGCCATAAGGCAGTGTTGAATCAGAAGTCAGATGTTTCTGAGTTGTGCTCCCAAATGATGCTAAAACTTCGTGATGTGTATGATCCGAGCAAGGTTTGGATAGGGAGCTAGCTGCAGTTACTTCTTGACTCAACTATCCACGCCCAGCTATTTCTGATGATTCTTTCCATAATGTGCAGATAAATGTGAAGGTTAAGGTTGTCTCTGGATCTCCTTCCGGTGCTGTGGCCACTGAATCAAAGCGAGCGCAAGCAAGCTGGGTTGTGTTAGACAAGTAATGAGACACAACTGCAACCTTCTTCATATTGACATTATCCTGTGATATTTTAATACATGATTTGCATAGCCCCCTACTTTACAAGTGGTATTGTTACTCAGGGAGTTGAAGCATGAGGAGAAACGCTGCATGGAAGAACTGCAGTGTAATATTGTTGTTATGAAGCGCTCTAGGCCCAAAGTTCTTCGGCTAAATCTGGTGGGATCTCCTGAAAAGGAGTCAAAATCGCCTCTCCCGCAACCGACCGAGTCGAATGCTTTGGTTGATAGAACTGTGAGTAATGTTAAAGAGCAGTGGAGTTCGATTCAAGGACCGGCAGTGACACCGAATAGCAGCCCGGAGTCAGAAGCACCGTTTGGCAGTACCGACGTTGGTACATCCTCAGTCTCAAGCTCAGACCCTGGCACTTCCCCATTTTGTGCTTCAGAAACGAACAGCTCTCTGAAGAAAGAGGCAAACAAGGATAATTCCCAGCACTCAGATGTCCATATATCTGATTCTGACAGTGAAACTTCAACTCCTCCAGCAGCCTCATCACTTCAGCCATGGATGGTAGAAATTTTACAGGGATCTGCGACCTCTAGATTAGTAGGAAACCGTCCTAGAAGAACTCCTACAGCAGATGCTTTGCTTGAGAAGATATCCAAACTGGATCTCTTGACTGAAATTAGTGCAATCAGAAGCAGGTCTGACTTAAACTTCAGAGGAAATGTGAGAGATGCTGTCTCATTGTCGAGGAGTGCACCCCGGACCACCACCTTTGTGTTCAATATGCCAACATAAGACGCCTGTGTTTGGAAAACCCCACGGTGGTTCAGCTACGCAGAACTGGAACTTGCCACTGGTGGCTTCTCCCAAGCAAATTTCTTGGCTGAAGGTGGGTTTGGGTCTGTTCACAGAGGTGTCCTACCTGATGGCCAAGCAATTGCTGTTAAGCAACACAAACTTGCTAGCTCCCAAGGCGATGTTGAGTTTTGCTCAGAGGTGGAGGTTCTGAGTTGTGCACAGCACCGGAATGTTGTAATGCTGATTGGTTTTTGTGTTGAAGACAAGAGGCGTTTGCTAGTTTACGAGTACATTTGCAATGGATCACTGGATTCACATCTTTATGGTGAGCTAGCCTTTTTTTCCCGACAAACTCAATGTGACAGCCGATGAGTAGCAAGTACAATAACAAAGCCCACTACTTACTTCATCTCTCATTTATGTCATCTAGAATAAACAATAAAGTCAGATTGTACAACAATCATCTTTAAAAGTTGTCTCTAGAGAAATACTAAAGCATTTAATTTGGGCATTCAACACTAACCTCATCTTTGTGGTTATTAGCAAAACATTAACTTCAACACTAAGAGCTATTCACGCCGGCTCCAACACCAGCGAGAGCACCTATGTTCCTATGTGATGGTTGCTACTAAATAAGAGTCGGCTATCTTCTCTATCATCTTTTTTCACTCTTCCATATACGACAAATCTGATGTATACATGATAAGAGTAAGCTGAGGTGGCCTTATTTTACAAGCCCTTAGAGAATTGTGCATTTGTTTCTGTTGCAATATCTCTTCCCTTGATTTCTCATGGCCGCATTGGAACGAAATTCTTTTGAGTATAGCCTTTGTAAACTATTTGTTACACTCTTTTAGGTCGAAACAGAGAGACGTTAGGGTGGGCTGCCAGACAAAAGATTGCAGCAGGGGCTGCCAGAGGGCTGCGATACCTCCATGAAGAATATAGGGTTGGTTGTATAATCCATCGTGATATGAGACCGAACAACATCCTTGTCACACATGATTTCGAACCACTGGTATGGTCATCAACCCTCTATTGCAATATATAGGAATCATTTTTTTATGATAAATATACAAGTCATTTCTGTGTTTATTGCACTGAAATTTTCTGTTTGTAATTTTGTGAAAATGATGTTACTATAAAATCATACAACTTGCCTAGATTACGTTGGATCTTGAAAATCATGCATTAAGATGCATGCTAAACAAGTTGTCTTTGATCCGTTGCAACGTTGTTGTTTCTGATTCATTGACATGATGATGTAAATTGTGACAGATTTGTCATTCCCGCTGCCATTACTGGTCTTAAGTCTTGACTGTCATTACATGGTGCTATTGAAGTTTCTTCATTATGGTGTAACAGGTTGGAGATTTTGGCTTGGCTAGATGGCAACCTGACGGAGACATGGGTGTTGAGACAAGAGTCATTGGCACATTTGGGTAAGTTCTGAAATTTGATCAGGTGCAACTTCTGAAATTTTGCAATTCTGAGCCTCTTTTTGATTATGTGCAGTTATCTGGCACCTGAATATGCTCAGAGTGGGCAAATAACTGAGAAGGCTGATGTCTACTCATTTGGGGTTGTTTTAGTGGAACTTGTCACTGGGCGCAAGGCTGTTGATATTAACAGACCGAAGGGCCAGCAATTCCTAACTGAATGGGTGAGCTCACCTAGAAATTACTATCATGTATTATCCCATAAAAAAACTACTATCGTTTTATTTTGGTGGTTAATGACAAGAACCTATTATTGTGGTCTGTCTATAACTAACTATATGGTATGAGAATGAAGTCAGTAGTTATAGTTAGTTTCCACTGTTGAACTAACTATATGGTATGAGAATGAAGATGGCTGGTCTGAGTGTTCGAATAATCCTTTTATCACTAATTGAAGAATGAGATGTGTACTTTTTGAGCAATCAACTGACATGGAACTGACTGCTGTTTCTCTACCTGTTCATCAATCATCAATGCAAACTGAAAGTAAATGAAGATTTCTGTTTTGGTCCATCGGTTCCGCATATTCTGATCTCAATCATGTTATACTCATTTGTAACAGGCACGGCCTTTGTTGGAAGAGTATGCAGTTGACGAGCTCATTGACCCACGACTAGGGGACCGCTTCAGCGAAAATGAGGTGTACTGCATGCTACATGCGGCAAACCTGTGCATAAGGCGCGACCCTCATTCACGGCCGCGCATGTCCCATGTTAGTCACGCTCTACACTCTTCGTCAGCAGGAAGCTTTTAATTATTGGCGTGCTTACCCTTTCTTCTTTGACATATCCAAAAGGTTCTCCGCATACTAGAGGGCGACATGGTCGTGGATTCTGGCTGCATCTCTGCTCCGAGCAGTGACGCCGGGAGCATGAGCCGACGAATGCTAAACGATCAGCAGCGTTTTCAAGAGCAGAGCAGCCCAATTCAACAGGATTCACATCGTGTGGGCGAAGGAAAACACTCTTATGAGACCGTGAGAGGTGCCTGGGATCGAGATAGGCAGAACCTGTCTCACAGATACTGATATCCTTCAGTTGCGGAATGCAGCCAAGACGAAATGTGTATTATTTCCCCGCTTTTCTCTCTCTCTCTCATTTGCTCTATCCTACTACCCTCTTTTCTTTCCTCCTATTTTTCTTGTTTATTAACCGTGTGGTGAGTAGTGACTATAGTGTCAACTTTTTTTGCTGCTACATTGTGTGTATAGTGGAGTAAATGGTAGTACTAGTAGGTAGTGCTTTTACATTATATCTTGAGCTTTGGGGTTAGCCCCTGTTTTGTGAATGAATGGAGGAAAGGGTGTCATCCCAAGTTGTTTATAGTGCTTGCTTGTATGGAATCTCATTGCTGGAGAACTGAGGTCACTGTTGTGGTACGATTGTTTGTGTATAATTTTCGACTAATGTAGGGGCTGCGGGCTGTACGCCTTCGTCAGAACTCAGAAAAGTGCAGCCTAGATTCTGTGTGCACTAGCTTCTTTTCCCCCTACGGATTTGTCTTAGATTTTGTCCAAAAAAATGTAATTTAATTTCAATTAGTGGAGAAGCGCATCATTCCTTTTTGGGTGTGAGTTTGATCTTGTCGACGATTCATCATCTGCCAATGGTACGTACGTACGGTACGGTGTTTTACAAGTAGGGAGCAGCAGAATCGATAGCCATTGCAAGTTGGATCGATGCATCGGTGAAGTAGCGCGGAATCCGCTTCCGTCGGAGCTGATGGACGGAGCCCCTGCCTCGCGCGCGCGTGCACCAGCTGGTTGGTGTTGAGGGCGGTTTAAACCATCGTGCGGCCGGTGGCACTGCCCTGCCATGCCCCGCGCTCATCAACCGCTTTCGCGACGAGCTCGACCGGAAAACGCTCCCGACTCAGGCCGATCCATTGCTTGTCGAGGCCTCGCTATTTATGGTCCCTCCTGTTAAGACTCGCTATTTATGGTCCCTCGCTATTTAGCGGTATAAGGAAACCTAAATCAAATATGGTTAGAACTCTATCTCTTCCTAATGTAGTCGAATCCGAACTCTCTCTCTCACCGCTATATATATCGGGTGCCCCCTCATTGTAAACGATGCATCAATAAAGCGAAAGAGATTTCCACCCTACATTCTGTGTGTTCTCGATTCTTGATTCGCGTGTTCTTGCATGCGTGCTGTTGATTCGAGTAGGTAAATCGACGACGTTTTACAACACCTCCGACGCTTTCTTTTTTCTTTTTCTTTTTTTTTAAAAATCGCGGAATTGGTCTTCTGATGCACATATTTGCACTTTTCATCTCCTTCTTGACTGCAGAGGGAGCGCTAGGCGTCAAGTGTTTTTCACTGCGATATGGTACCATTGCAAGCTGGTATCACCGTGGTAGCAAGCGTGAGCACAGGAGGGTGGCTTGTTGCATGGGTAGCGCAATAGGTGACTTACCATGGTTCGGTAGAACAGCAAATAGACCCGTTGCGGTTTGGTAGCAGTGATAGGCTCACCCGAGTTACCGCACCACCATTAGTTATTGTGTTACCGTGGTCAGAAGGGGTCTAGATCTGCCAAAATAAATAGAAAGGAGCTAAACAGGCTAAAGATAGGTACAATGATGAAAAGGCTATGTTTTTATTCTCCGTCACATCATATAGAGGCTAAGTTAGCAAAATCTGCTCTAGTATTTAGTCCTCCATCCTCATATGCGGGTTCCACAGATAAATTAAAAAAGAAATCGGATAACATCTCCCTCTCAACCTCTTTCTTTCGCGGCATCTAGCGCCTATTTGATTTGACGACAAATTTGCTTATTTGGTGTCTTTTTGGTTTGATGATCAATTTGTTTTACCAAAATTTGGAGTTACCAAAATTTGGTTACTAAATTAGCTGCCAATATTTTGACTAAAATTGACAAGAAAATGAATTAGAGAACTAAGTGAGAAGGAATCTTACAAAAATTTAGTAGCAAACTAAATGCTTAAAAATTTGGTAAAACAGGCTTTAGTAACCATTAGAAGCAAACCAAGCAGACCTTAAACCTTACCAAAATTTGGTATTACCGAAATATGATCACCAAATTGGCTACCAATGTCTTGGCGAAAGATTAGCAAGAAAATGAACAATATAACCATATGAGAAGAGAATCTTATTAAAATTTGATAGCAAACTAAATACTTACCAACTTAATCAATTCTACAAAAATTTTGTAAAACAAACATGGACAGCCATTACCGCCGCTCTGCCTCCATCGCCCGATCTCGACGGGTTTCGCTGTCGGTCAACCTCTTTTCATCGTCGGGACTCTCGACCACGGCAAATCTAGAACGATATGAGGCGTCGACGACGGTTGTCACGGACGTGGACCTTGGCCGGACATGGGCTTTGGTCAGACGTAATGAGACTTTGGTCGGACGTAAATTTGAGAGGAGAAGGGCAATACAAGAGCATAGGAGCAATTGGAGGGAACACATCAAGAACGTAAAAGCTAGTTCTATTCCTCTTCCTCAATTCCTCTTCTCTCTCTTGTATCCTCTCCTCTTTTCTCTCTACCGATCTTCCCAATCATCCCTCATACTTGTAATTGGTTTCCGGTGGTAGCAGGATCATAACAATTGGTATCGAGCCTCGATCCAAGCCATGGCCGATGCGTTTGAGAGAGCGATCGCAACAAGTGACCGAATCATTGAGTCGTGTGAGAAGTTGTTCGTGGAGTTGAGCAAAATGCAATCCATGGGGGCTGTAACCACCGAGAAGCTCCGAGCTGGCGACCACATCTTCGTCGGCTCCTTCGACAACCCGAGCCCGCACGGGCGCGGCCGCTACCAGTCGGGGCTGGCCACCGAGGTGTCCCTCGAGGTGGCGTACTCGGTTGCTAGCGGTGGAGACAACGTTGACGTTGGCCGTGGATTTGAGATGATGACGCCGACGACCTGAGCTTTGCGCACTTCGGCGCGCAGCATCGAGCAGAACCACACCATGGCCTACACGATGGTGATTCGCACGATGAGGTCTCGCGCCCACTTGCCGTACATGGCGTTGAGCAAAGGCACGCCGACGACGAGCATGTTGTTGAGGGTGGCGAGGAGAAGCCGGTGATGGACCAGAGTGGGCGCCGCCTTGCAGCAGCCACAGCCAGTGGCCATCGCGAGGATGGTGAGGAGCTGGGAGACGGCGTCGGCGGCGACGCGATAGTTCATGGAGAAGGGGTCGGTGCGGACGATGAAGTCGAAGGCGAGGTGTTCCCCGAGCAGAGGTGCAAGGTACAAAAGTTTGGTGCACACCAAGTATTTGACGAAATACCTGAGAAGACTGCACTTAGCCAAAGTAATGGGAGATGGCGTTATGACACTAACAGTGCTGAATCTAGCACATTTGTTGCTGGTATTGCAATCGAAGCGCTAAGCGTGAGTGATTTCACCGGTTGATGCTGAGGTGGATCCATCCATGATAGGAGTGATAAAAAAGGACATAATGAAGCTGTTTGACACCATCAAGAGCTATGATGATGGAATCTTCTACTTTGACGAGAAACATGTTGATGCTACCGAATACAAGGGCCCGATAACAACTTCTGCTCCAGGTTATCATATTGCTACTGGGTGCTCTGATGGCGCTGTGAAACTTTGGAAGATGTCTTGTGCAGATAACCCTTTGCAGACTGAGAAAGGGAGCAACAGTTGGAAGCTAGTAGGCATGTTCGGTGCTCATCGAGGACCAATTAGTGCAATTTCACTGTCCAGATGTGGCAGAGTTGCTACTGTTGGCAAAAATGTTCAGGAAAAGAGCACCTCCATTCATATTTGGGAAGCTGTAAAACTCATGGGAGATGGGAGTTTTCTGCTGGAAGATGCACTAAAGCTTCAAGGCCCTATTGTTGGTTTAGATTGGTTATCTTTAGGTGATGGGAGATTTTTACTTGCGGTCTATCTTCCTAATGAGTTGCATATATATTCTCATAAGCACCCTTCCTTTCACAATGTGCTACACACTGTGAATTCAAAAGAGAATCGTCTTTGGAGCTGTATTGCATTAGACCATCCTCATCATGATATGGCCGGCTTCCTTTGGGGGCCAAAGGTGACTATTGTGCTTGTTCATAAGAATCATCTTTCACTCTTCAGTTCATGGCTATCAGAATATTACAGCAGCATAGAGACTATATATGCTACTGGAGGGAGAAACACTGATGCTGGGACTATGGAGTCTGTCCAAAAGTTAGATCCACTGAAAGCATACTGCAAAGAGCAAAGGACTACAGAGGTCAGACACTTGTGGCGAGAGATTAGTGCAGCGAGGTTGCGACTTGATGTCAGCAACTATGATGCTCTAATTGATGCTTCCATGACAAATTTCATGATTTCCAAATGTAGCCAGTTGCTCTTTTCAAGGAGATGAGGGAAGCGAGGCTACCAGACCTTAGGACAAGCTATCTTACTATAATGACAGGTTTGACAGAGAACAACCGGCCTGAGCTCATGGCATCATTCTTGGACTCAGTGGTTGATGACCCGAGAATAGAGATAGCTACACACGATTGGAACTCAATTTTGCATGCCTTTTGCAAGGTTGGGAGATTAGAGGATGCCCGAAGGACACACCGAAGGATGGTATTCCTGAGATTTGAACCAAATAGTCAGACATACCTTTCATGTATCAATGGGTATCTCTCGGCCGAGAAGTACTTTAGTGTGCTAATACTATGGATGTAAGTGAGAAGGAAGGGGTTGATTTCAACCATGAGTTGATTGATGCCTTCAGATGCTGTTAGTGGGGTGAGAGAGGCAAGATTGGGTACAACCGACCCGCTACCGTGGTCGGGCTTGACTGGCTATTGCGGTAGGGGCTGCTTATTCTTTGTGGGTTAACTGCTGAAAAGAGTGTGACAAAAGATGGACTAACTGCTGCAAACCGGTTAGGGGAAGATTTCTACAAAGTTCTGCTTCAACAAGAATTTTTAAAATCAACAACAGTCCGATCAATTATAGAGTCCTACCGCTGGTCTCCTTTTGTCCCTGTTACACTGGACTCTTCCATGCTTACTGTACCATTGGCTCATCAGTACAAAACTGAACACTACCTGCTTACATACTATCAGGGAATCTTTTGTGTTGTTCTCAAAGAGGGATCTTCTTCAGAAGACATGCTCAAATCTTTATTCCACGTTAACTATCTCTACTGGTTGGAGAAATATATGGGCTTCAAACCAAGTAATGTTGCTTCAGAGTGTAGACCAGGTGAAAGGGCTGCCAGTTTCAACATCATTCCTAGCAGCACTAGAGCTGCAAAGACTGTGGGCGAAGTGCTTCCTGCTCTCGATGGAAAGTTGACTGGTATGGCTTTCCGTGTTTGTGCCCAAACAGTCCATGGTTTGCTATCATCGGTTTGGAGACAAGCCGAAATTCAAGGAGGGAGGAATGTCACGGACGTGGACCTTGGCTGGACATGGGCTTTGGCTGTACGTGGGCTGAGACTTTGGCTGGACGTGGGCTGAGAGGAGAAGGGCAATACAAGAGCATAGGAGCAGCTGGAGGGAACACATCGAAGAACAGAAAAGCTAGTTCTATTCCTCTTCCTCAATTCCTCTTCTCTGCTCTTGTATCCTCTCCCTCTTTTCTCTGCGCTGATCTTCCCCAATCATCCCTCATACTTGTAATTGGTTTCCGGTGGTAGCAGGATCATAACAGAAGTATCCCAGAGGAGACGACAGAGATGGCCATGGGTCCGGAGAAGACGACGGTGACGGACCACCGCTTCGAGCTCGGTAGCCGGCAACGGAGAAGACGACTACGGCGATGGCTGCGTTGTTGTCATCTCCCAGCTACGGGCTGACCCCCACGACAGCGCCTCCGGTCCCGGCGGTGGATGCTGTCCGATCAAGACGGTAGCAATGGGTGGAGGCAGAGGAAGGTCATGGCTAAGGTCCCAAGCTGACAATTCTGTCCATTCGTTTTTTTTTATTCTCCTGGAGTCGAGCTTGGACGTGCTCAGGAGCTTGCTCCGGCTCTAGAATTCTTTCCCTTACCCTCCTCCCCTTTGCATCGTCTGGACTCTGTTCTAAGACCCCCCAAAAAACAGGCTTCTTAGGTCCGTGTTCAAGAGCACATTGCACACGTCCCACGGAGTATTGCTTGTCCCGGTAGGTAGGGTAGGGCAGATAATGATTCTCCTCGGCCATCTCCACAGGGGAGAAAAAAAAAGATGCCGGTAGGAACAGGCTGCCAATAATGAGAATTCGTCACGCTACAGTAGAATATCGACCCACTGTAGCGGCCCCGGACGAAGATGGGACGGTACCAGAGTTGGCTTGAGCTCCCAGACAGGGCTGCTTTCTGCCAATTGAATTCAACCAACCCTTTAAGCCCAGCCGCGCACCTTCCACGCCACGCCCATTCAAGTCGACTACGGGGCCGATTCGGCGGCGTTCAAGACAGAAACTGCCTCGCATATAACCTCCCATAAGTATGGTCCAGGCGAATTTTAGATTCTGCCATCGATCCAGACCTCTCGACGTTGCGTGCATGAATCCTCATCTGAGCAAAATCATTGAACTAAGCGCACACGAGCACACACCACAAAACATCAAATACATCGATTGTCCTATCGAAAGAAAAATAGGAGAGGCTACCTTTCACAGTGGCGCCGGGTGCACCTCGGATATACACACACGAGCACCAAGGACGACACAGTAGTGACGCAGAGACGACTCCAACGGTTTCAGGGCAGGGCAAACCATGCGTGCACCGTTCATTTCCCACCAAGCGTGGGAAACTGCGTTTGGTCTTCAATCGCTGGAGCAGCAGTTTGTCCCCAGCCGCCGCCGCCGCCATTGTAGCCGCCACGCTCGCCACGGAATCCCCCACGCTCGCCACGACCCCTGCCGCGACCACGGCCCCGACCACTGGGGCTGTAGTACCTCTCACCTTCTGCAGGCTTCAAGAATTCATTGATGCTGAGGGACTTCAGGGAGAAGGGAGCAAAGGAAAAGGCAACGGACGCAATGGTTAGGAGATAGAACAGGGGTTCTGACTAAAGTTTAACAAGACAAAAATGTCCAATACCTTCTTGGCACGTTCATCTCTTTCAGCGTTTTCTTTCTTTTTCAAGTCCTTGTCAGAGCCCTACAATCGGTTATAGGGTTTGGGTGAACAGCAACATCAACTAAACACAGGCAGAGAAAAGAACACTGTGTGCCACTTACCAGCTTGATAAACACTTCATCGGTGGTACCCTTTTTAATTGATAGTTGTTGCATGGACTGTAACTCCTTATCAACGTCAACTTTTCTCTCCTCAGCCTTCAGTGCAAGTAAAACTTTTCGTTTCTCCTCCAGCACTTTCTCGTATTCCTCCAAAGTCATCTCCTGCGTAATGACGGGTTTAAATGTTATTTCACTGACTAATGTATTAGTACTTGGGTAGTTGGATGATAACATGACATGTTAACAATTTCTTATTACTAATTGCAATTCCCTTCAACAGGCAGACATCAGATCAGAGAAACATCAGAAAGAGTGACGCACGCTATAACAGGCAACAATCAAAATGGTAGCCATATATTAGGACTATCAAGCATCTAAGAAACCAATGCAAAAGCAGCCGAATGGCTCAGAAAAGTTAAATCAGTAACCCAAAGATCCCCAACCAACCAGGCCACCAAACAGCACACAACGGCGAAATCAAAATGCACCATAGTCCTCTGAACAGACCAATTAAACAATAGAAACACTAGGGCAACATATTGCAATAACCAACAATTCAATAAATAGCAGCTAGCAAGTTTAAAATTATGCATGCAAAATTCCAAACATTACATGAAAGAATGGATGCTCTCACATGAACCATCTATAGGCCAGGTGGAACTGAGCACTTGCAATTCATTTGCCGATGATTTAGATCGATTACTCAGCACTCTAGAGTGCAGATTCAACATCAACACATGGTGCCAGCAGGGAAGCAATGGTTCACTGAGGTCACGGTTAGTAGCTGACAAAAGGATTTGACCTAGTACCAAATTGTACGTGATAGGAAAACTGATAAAAAAGTAAAATAATACACTCTGGCAGAAGCATATTGCATTGGGCGGAAAGGAGCAAAACTTCAACTAATCTATTGAAAATAGGAAGAGGCTCAAAACTGATAAGATAATGCACCTCGTGAAAAAAGGAGAGAGAATAACACAGTTTTCATACAGGTTAAGTCAAACCACACTTTTGTATTGCGGCAGAAAATAAATGCCAAGCAAGAAATTCTACAGTAAATATCTAGACCATTTGGGCAATAACATTAAATTCCCTGGAATAGTATAGATGACTGAAAAGATCTCTTTTTATGTTTTGGGTCACTAAATTGATGGCCTCTGACTTATTTGGAATGGAATAAAAAAACCAAGAATATGTCTACTCATCATAATAGCTCAAAATATATTAAAAATTTTGAGAAGTTCCTTGAACTTTTGCACATTTAAAATTATAAAATATCTAAAGCCATATATTACCAACCCATGAAACATGACATTTGGTATGTCCAGTTCAGAAATAAAGTTACCGCCACCCTATTTCACCAGTGCCAAATGTGCACCCCATACTACATTCAGACGCATTATAAAGCGATCAGATGATAGAATTATATCACAAATCAGAAATATACTTTATCCTCTTCCTTTTCTTCCTCCTCATTCTCTGCACCCTCTTTGTCCTTCTCGACATCAGACTGTGGTGCGTCATCAGGTTTATTATCCTCCACCCCAGCAGCAGTGTCCTCAGTGTTAACAGCCTCCCCAGTTTCCCTAATCAATCACATAAAGGGGGGTCAAACTCTATAACCTGATTCATTTATCACAAATAAAAAAAGTCAACAATCACAAAACCAAAGCTTAAACGGTCAACCTTAACTGTGCAAGGCCTTCATCAGTCACAGTTCCCCAATTGCCACGTCCTGCCCCTTCACGCTTCATCTCATAGCCACGGCCAGTGCCGCTGTGGCGTTCATACGCCCGGTGTGGACGTCCAAACTCGTCTCCAGTCTGCCCATGAGTATAGCCACCATGACGGCCACCTCCATGGTAAGGCTGGCGCAGCCCACGGCTCCTCTCTGCCTGCTTCCCCTCACCGTCTTCACCACGAGCCACTCCACCATCTCCAAAGCCACTACCCCCATACCGTCCCTCAAAGCCATTGGCATCAGCATCGCCAAAGTCTCTCGGACCAGTCCTGCCTCCCCGGCCGCCTCTTCCACGTCCTGGGACACCACGCCCAGCTCCTTCGCGTGGAGGATCGTAGTTCCTTGCCTCCCTTACTGAAATCACAGTGAAGCAGTACATCACATAGAGAAAAAGAAACAAAATTTTGCTGTGTGAGAATAAAAAAAATAAAATTTTGCTATGTGAGAATAAAAAAAACAAAATAGTACTAAATGAACAACAGAAAACGTGAAATTTCGCGTAAAAACAAAAATTGCTATGAAAAAAATCACATAGAGGTCCAACAATTCGATGATTCCACCTTGAATATACGAAATAGAATAAACAAAATATTCGAAACCGTATTACTCACCAGCCTGCGCGGGCGGCGGGGGCTTGGTGGGCAGCTTGGCCGGCGTGGCCGCCACCGCGACTGGCTTGGGCGACGCGGCCGCCTTCTTGTCGGCGGCGGCGATGAGGTGGGAGGGATCGTCGCTGTCGACGTCGACGAGGAGATCGAACTGGTTCTTCGACGCCATTTTCCGCAGGCGCACCACAGGCCACAGCACTATCACTCCAATTTCAAACTCCGGCACGAATCTATCGAGCCATTACCCGCGACGAGATCCCCATGGATTTGATGGAAGGAAGTGTTAGGGTTTGGAGCGAGAGGTCGCAAAACCCTAGCCGCCAATGAGCTTCGCTTGGCTCTGTTCTGAGAGGCTGCCATACAGTACGGCCATCGAATTGCTTTCCATTTTCGGACCACGGGCTCATTACTCTATTCTTTCTATTTCCGAAATGACATATTTGGGGCTGCCATTTTGAGGCAATTACGAACATATCGAGGTGGTACGGGGAGCCGAGTGTGTAGGGGTGGTTTTGTCATTTCATAGTGAGCAATTGCCTCCCAACATGATCGGTGTCCTGGGCTTTAGATTTATGGGCCTTGCCTGGATGGTGCATGATACATTCTTAGTTGGACCTTCGAACTTAACGGGCCTAATTGAGACCAATGGACGAGAGAAATCAGCTGCTCCTGTAATGTTGTTGTACTGACAGTTCAACAGCACAACAAAGTTGTAAAGTACGATCTTGTTAAACCATTTTGATCCTGATGATCATAAACAAGTAAATATTATATCATGTTCCTATGATCCGATCTTATGACCCCGACCAATCGATCATACGAAGATGAAAACGATGATCCGTTATCCGGAAAACCTTTTCACTGCAACATGATTGGCAACTTTGTTTGGTGATGTTTTGACCGACCCATCGTTCGATTAGATAAAAGCTGTGGAGTAATCGAGATCTTGCAGCCCATGCATGTACCTTAGGTTAGAGGGATTAGCGCTTTATTTAGTGACCAATTAGGTAGCTGTCCGATATCTCCTTGCATTCCTGGGGCAAAGCAGGAGGGACCCTGAACTGAAACAAAACACCCTTACCATTAATCTATTCTCTGCTTAACAAATTAATTGGGCTTTGGTTTCAAAAAACAAATTAGTTGGCCTTGTCATGCCTCTCTCAGTAATGGACTGACAGGCATTTAATTTTCCCCCCAATTCTCTTGCTTTACTAGTCGATCAAAGATCCAGAGAGAAAATTTCGCAGGAAAAGGTAATGCAAAGAATTATGATGGATTGATGCTATGGCAATATTTTTTTCCAGGAACAGTGGTATGGCAATATGATTACCGAGAATTAGGACATGTTTAGCAGAGCTCCAGATCCTGATTCTCCAGCTCCAGCTCCAGCTCCTGATTCTCTATAGAATCGATTCTCTGGTGCAAGTGATTTTTGTCTGAGAAATAGTTATGAACTTAGTGAGGAGGTTCATAACTGGGAGGTTGTGAATCAGGTGAGAAGCAGATTTTTTTTTACTCCCAAGTTGTAAGTCAAAAACATGAATCACTTTCTCGAATTCCTATGTGAAACTGGTTGATTTTGTTTGTTTGGTAGAGCCCCTCAGCTTCTCATAAGAAAGCTGAAGTTGACGGCTCCAATTATTGTTATCCTCCCTCCATCGATCGGCATTGGCAAGACTAGACGCACTCTCTAGCTAGCACAATACTATAACACCATATTTACAATGGTTCATGTGCAATATCTATAGTTTTTCAAAAAAGAAAATGCGCAAGTCAATCTCAATAATCTAGCATTTTAATCTGCAACGGCAGTATTAGCATATATATATACATATATCATGCATACCGTCATGACCAGGAGATGCTCACCCTTCCACAACACCACTGCCATGATATGGCACCGCCGCCTTGATCACCTCGGTCGTCCAGCTCTATCCAATTTAGCCTCGTCATGTGCTATCTATTGTAATAAACTTGACACCTCTACTTGTCATGCGTGTCAACTTGGAAAACATGTTCTCCTTCAATCTCTCGCACAGCAAGACCCGGTTGGCTACAATTAAAAATAATAATTGCAGACCACTTCTATTCCACGTTCTAGGCCTGGAGAGCATGTATGTGAGGAGGAGTGTTAAAGTATAAGTGAATTATCCACCTTTCTTCATCAGCTTAAGATTTTGGGTGAACTGACTGGTGCATACAATTCAATATTTTCAAATCTCCATGGATGATAAAAGTATGTGTTGGAGCCTTCTAAGACGTACTAGCTAGTACTGCCTAATGCCCTTGTAATTTCTTAGTGTTTTTGTTAAAAAAATGGGAGCAAAGTCCAAGTGCTGCGTATATCAAAATGTCAAATAAATGCAGCAGCCAGACATGTATGAGTTTGTTCAGTCATACTGTCAATTGGATTGTGAGACATGGATCCCCTCCCCCTCTTATGCTGAACAGCTGAAGTGTCATCCAAGTGCTTTGCAGTGCAGCGACCTGAAAGGAAAAAAAAAAGAGAAAAATTGGCGTCGCCCGGACTCGAACCGGAGACCTTCAGTGTGTTAGACTGACGTGATAACCAACTACACCACGACACCGTTTGTGCAACCAGCATTCTAGAATTTTCAAATTCCATGACACGTCCTTCGTATGATTATTTATTCATCCTGGAGATGGTCCATTGCTCAGACCAAAACCTGCAAGCAGTCGATGGCATTCGGTTCAAATGCGAACGATGTAAATTATCAAGCAGCAACGGAAAAGGAAAAAGGATCTTCACTTTTCCACGGCTTATTCACCAATATATAACCCTGTATTACATCTGCATGCTGCTCATCAGTCATCAAAACAAGTGTCATGTGATGTAATGTATATATATACAACTCCTGCCGAATGTTATCACCATCTCATTGAACCCTCACTTGAGCCTCCTGGCTGAGCTACCCTTTCGCAAATCGCAATCAGATACTAGAAGCTAGCTAGGTGGAGTATGTGCCAATTTACAGTACTTGCTGTACGCAAGATGAGCTTGGACATGGCCGACTTCTCTAGTTTCCTTGTCCACTCCTTGGAGACGTGATAAACGCTCCCAATTTGCTCCAGACACCTGCATTTCCCATCTTCCAGGCCGTGCCGCAGCTTCAGTACGTGTCCTTCAGTTGCCTCCGGGAGATAGCCTCATCTGGAGCTTCTAAAGATCTATCTGGAGTCACTTCCTGCAGTTCAAACTCTCATCAGACTTCATTCGGCAAATCAGTAAGGATATATAATATATATACTGTCAAGACTACTACTCATTCATAATTCTAAAGCACTTTTACGGTACACTACAATCAATATCAACCGTCCATTCCTTCAAATCCAATGGAAAATTAGTTTAGATCTAGTTATACTACCACCCCATAGAATTAGTTTATCAATATGAGCCGGATTTTCTTGCTTTTTTTAATTTATTGCTTTATTTCTATATGCAACCTGACTGACATGCAGACTATAGATGAAGATGAGAAGAAGCATAGCTTCTAAGAATCTTGTAATTTTTATTTTTTAGTTGTAATTAATTATTCATGTAATTTTTTGTAATTCTGAATTGTAATTAATTTATTAAGACATGTATTTGATTTTGTTGTATGAGTTTGTAATAATTAAGGTGTATGATTAATTTTTGCTAATTAATTTAATTATACAAGTTAATTTAATTTAATGATCTCATTTGCAAAAGATAAACAATCGGGTTATTTCAGCAGATGAAACGGATGCCATGCCTTCTCTGTGGGATCATCGGATGTGCTGAGGTTATCCAACTGCATGCATAATCTTCCTTCCTTGTTTCGTCGATCGCTGCGTACTCTTTCTCATTTCCTTTCTGTTTCTAACAGAGGCGCCACCACCAAGATAGGATAAGATCATTGTTCGCAAAATCAATGAAAATTATTGAAAAATTGCGATTTTTGCCGTATCGGTATCGGTGCGGCTCGACTTCTAAAGCCGCTCGATAAAACGGTCCAATTCAAAAAAAAAATTATGTGATGTAAACCGATTTAAAATCGGTGAAAATCGCTCGATTTTCGAAGAAAATCACTCAAAAAAATCGACTGCCAAAAAGTTCAACTAGTACGTCAATTTTTCATGAAAAAAGCCAATTTTTTAAAAAAAAAATCAAATTTTTTTGATTTTGAAACTCTACAATTTTTGACATTTTTCAACCGATTTTCACTCAATATTTCCAATTTTTGAACGATTTTCTCCTAACCGATATTGTTAACCCTGGATAGGACACCACAAGCAATACAAAGTGAAACATATAATTTCACAACAAAACTCAGTGCTCTCTCGTTCCCGAATGCATCTCATACTAGTTTTTAAATTTTGTTCTTAAATACATGTTATTCTATAATTTCAAGATGACTTTTTACCATTTTTTTAAAAATACATGTTATTCTACAATTTCAAGATGACTTTTTCCTATTTTTTTCTTCTATATCTCACCCTTTCAGTTATTTCTAATATCATTTACTCCTATGAACTAGAGGCTATAATGAAGATGGATCGTACAATCTTTTGTAAATGTAGCTTGATAGAAGTAAAAGAAACTAGAATAACAACTATTCAAGAACAGGAGTACAAATTTCATCGTTTTCAAGCAAACAGATAATCCAAGTTGAAAAAGCAATACACACCGGCCTTGAGTGAAGCACGACATTTCACAACAAAACTCAAGATAAACTACATCATTTCCGAGCAAATAGATAATGCAAGTTGAAAAGTGCCTCAAAACGGAATATAAGCTGGCCGAGTCAGGCAGGAATTATAATACTTCAGCATTGTGATCCCTGACCAGGTATCATCGCCTCATCAATGGGTGATGCATCTCGCAGAGTTTACAGCACCGTGCATGTTATGACAAGCATGTATCCTCCAAAGCTCAGCAGAGGTATCAAGATTCATTGTACAAGTTGGCATTTATCTCTTCTTAAGTCTACAGTCAAACGAGAATAGATTGCACAGCCACATCAAAGAAGAAGCGACCACGTGCTATGTTTTGAGCGTAGCTCTTTAAAGTATTCGGGGAACTCAATGCCAGTACATATGTTTTTCCCGTAGATCGGATACGCGAGAACCCAGATCCCGTCCTCCATGTCTTCCTACCGGAACCACCATCTTTGGATCGCAGAGATGGGTGTATGGAGGAAGGGGACGTAGCGATGGATGTACGGGTTGACAGTTCGCCCAATGTTTGCCCATGCGCTCTGGTGATAGCTAGATGTCACAGGAGCTTTGTACATCAGCTTCAACACCTGCACAACAGATAACCATGTGACGAACACTGCTAAGTAATGCAGTAAAAAAATGTGCTACTTGCTGGGTATTAATAAAAGTTGCTTGGGAAAGAGCGATAGCATATTTGACACTCAAAACATGAACAAAATGGAGCATAAAAAAACTGGTACTCTAAAATTGTGATAATAATGTAAACAAGGAAGACCAGTCTATATGCCCTGACGTATGCCCAACTAGTTGGTAGTGCTTAGACAGGGATAACGGTGGTTAGGATACGTTCAATAATGGTCTTGATAACAAGCAGAGTCAGCATATAGCATCCTCACGTTAGCTCCCAGCTATGAAGTGAATGGAACGAAGTAATGAGAGAAAAAAAGAAGGACCAAATGTATAGTGGATAACTTACCTGCCAGTACATGAATGTCTGAATTATGCTACGTCGCCACCTGCAAGATACAAACGTGTAGCTCATGAGATGTAATTCCTCAGACAGAATCAAATCTTCAGAATTCTGTTGACGTAACATACGAGAACAGTGATATGATCAGAAGAAAACCCAAGGCAATTTCGGCATTTGAACTAAGGAGGCTGAGTGTAGTGTTATTTGTCTCTACCCAAAGACAAGGTTCTTCCAAATATCCCCTGAACAAGAGATCAGAAAGACAGCATTAACCTTAAGGCAGTGGACAATGGTCGTGCCACAGATTAGGAAAACGAACTTCAAAGATAATGGAACATACAGTTACCTATAAAAGGATGAGTGAGCGAAATTACGCCTAAGGAATCTGGCAACATGATCAAGGGCCCAGCAGAACACAGGCAGTGCAGCGACTGTTACAAAAAGAAAACCAGAACTTGTAAACATTTGTAAAAGCAGCAGAATAGAGGGATCAGAATCGTGAACTTGTGAGTGAAAGAACTGCATCTTACTCTTTAAGTGCAACTGAGATGTGAAGAGCATAAGAGAGAACATTAAATGGATAAAATCCTTGGTTCCAAGTACAGACTGCAGCCAACCCTGAATTGCAGGCATGTTCCATGCTCTTGGTTTCTTTATGCAGAAAAAGAGAATTATATCACAACAGTGTCATTGGGAAAATAAATGCAACTAAAAGAAGATGAATGACTCATTGTTCAAGTAGGCAGTTATTTACCCCGTAAGTACTGTATAGAGAATATCCAGAGGAAAGATGGTTCCCAGCAATGAAAGTTTGCAAGCTCTGTCTGCAAGATGTTTTGGCAGAATTGGAAGCATTCCTAGACCAGCAACAACGAGTACCTGAAATAAACTGGTGTGAGTATGCCATGCCCATGTAGCCATGTACACTACCAACAAGCAAGACATGATGATAAGAACAAGGGTTACAGGTTCAAAACATCTAACAGAAACCATTATTGTAAAGGCATTTACAAGTGATGATTAGCCAGTACAAAACGATATTATATATAAGAAAAACAGATATGCAAAGTCCAGTTGTTGACAAAAGTCGGCATGACTCTAAGAGCAAACACAACAAAGAAACTCGCTCCTACTGACAGTGACTAGCAGGGTTAAACTTTTCGTTTTGAAGAAAATTTCGGACCCCTCCGAAATCCGAAATTTCGGCCGGAGTACATTCAAAATTCAAATCCGGTTTGTTTGGTACCGAAATTTCGCCCAAATTGCACTAACTGAAAATTGGTTTAAACGATGTCGAAAAATTTTGAAATTTTTTTTGTAGGTTCCTGACACATTAGAGATGTTCTCATAAAAATTTCAGGTGATTATCAGGTCTGTGGAATTTTTAAAAATTCAAACATTTATACTATGTAGATGAAACGTTGATTGGCAAGTTTGAACCGGATGAAAAATAGTACAAATGACGTTAGAAAATTTTGAAATTTTTTGTGGAGATTCCTGACATATTTATGATATTTATGTAAAAATTTTAGATGATGATCAAATGTGAGGAATTTTTCAAAATTCAAACATTGGTACTGTCTTGGTAAAGCGCTGAGCGGCAAGTTTCATCCGAATGAAAAATAGAACAAACGAGGTTATAAAATGTTGAAAATTTTTCTGGATGGTCATGACACATCCATAATATTCTCATAAAATTTTCATATGATGATCAGGTGTCATGAATTTTTAAAAATTCCAACAGTGTTACTATCCTGTTAAAAGGCCGATGATCAATAATAGATTTACTTTAGCAATAAGAAAGGTTTAAATTTTTTAAAAATTTTACATAAGGGTGGCAAGGAAATGGTTAATATCTCATAAAAATTTGGAATCATGATCATGCTCCAGTGAATTTATAAAATTCGTAGAAGGCACAATGCCATTTATGTTCTTTCTCTGTTTGATTTTTGAAATATAATACAACAAATTAAGTTCAGTGCTTACTGCATTGATAGATTTTATTGAGCAAACAAAGAAAGTTGAAATTTTTTGAAACTTTTATAGCATGGTACTGAGGAAATTATTAATCTGTCATAAAAATTTTAGATGATGATCACACTCGAGAAAATTTAGAAAAATCTAACAAGTTTACTGTCCCAATTATGTCCATTCTGTTTTTGATTTTTTAAAGATAACAAATGATGTTAAATTATTTTGAAACTTTTTGTGTATGATCATAAACTACTAAGGATGGTACCATAAATTTTTCATATCATTATCAAGCTTGTAAAATTTTTGAAAAATCTGACAGTGTTTCTGCCCAAATTTTAAAAAATCTCAAAAAATTAGTTTTTCACCAAATTTTCATAGAAGATCACTTTCTAATAGGTTATTGGACCAAATCCGGTGCTCAAACTTCAAAAATCGGATTCAAAATTACTGTAGCATTTTCAAAGTTTTTTTTTGAATTTGCCTGGCTTTTGTAATCTCGGGGTCCAAATTTCGCTAAAATTTGAACCCTGGTGACTAGTTTAAGCATTCACAATTACACATTCATAAAATACAGAAAAGGGTGACTTATTCCTTACCCAGGCATTTATGGAGAAATGTATAGTCCGTCCATCAAACCGTAAAGGGTTTGCAGCCCTGTCTGTTTGAGGAGGAGGTGGTGGTGGTGCAGCTGATCTGGAAGTAGATCCTACACATGAAACCAATTCATGTATCAGATATATGCAATCCAATAAAATGAATCTTGTAGTTAGTAAAGCTCAAAGTATACATATTTGACCTGAATTACGAGCCCTAACATTCTCACTGGATGTTGAAGATGAAGACCTTACGTCCGGCCTGCTCGGCTGAGTGGAACCGGTGGATGACATTGGCTCGACCACCAAATCACGATCCTATTAAGTTAAGAAAGGAAATCAAACAGCATTAAACATCATCTTACTTTGCTCTTTGCTTGGACACGAATCATACCATTAATTCAAAAATGACCAAATACAAGTCCAAAAGTTATCCTTTTCATTTTCTAAACTTTTTGACACGGAGTAAAACTTCTTCTTCCTGTGCAGTTGCATAAAACAAATATATATCTATTTTATGAATGGATGGATAGTTTGAATGATCTGGTCACACTCCATCTTCATCAAAAACACATGTTTGAAGGAGATGGACATTATGTTTCTCAACTCTCAATATATTTGAGCCTTTGAGAAGATGGACAATACTTTCAGCACCAAGTTCATAGAATTCCCTAGCTCACCAGCAACAGAAAGAAAAGTTACTGCCATCACTAGACGAATCGAAAGCGACGAGCCATCTAGCCCACTCGGAACCTAGTCCCAACAATCCTAAGAACCCGCAGCACATCAATCCTTCCGTACAGAAAGCGCGTCGTAGGGATCGACTCGGGAAACAGCAGGGGAGAGGGGGGGAGGGGAGCTTGAAGCACGCACGATGTAGCGCTGGTAGAACTTGCGCTTGAAGTGGTCGACGACGTCGGGGCGGGATGCGAGGTGCGGGGGCACAAGGACGTTGGACCAGTACTCCGCCCAGCGCGCATCGCCCTCGTAGTCGTAGGCCGCCGCCGCCGCCCGCTTCTGCTCCTGCTCCTGCTCCTGCTCCAGCCCGTCTCCGCCGCCGCTCGCCTCTCCCCCTCCCATCGCCTCGCCGCGCCGTGCACGAATTTCTTTGGCTGCTGCTGCTTTCCCCCCGGGAGGCGTGGTGGTCGACTGGTCGCTGTCGGATTTCTTGGGCCTGGGCCTCACATGATTTGGGCCACGCCGGCAGGGCCCGTCCAGAAACTGGACCGCTGAGCCATGAATGACAAGGACAGTAACACTCAGGAGTCAGGACTCTCGCCATTAGCTTCGGAGCGCTATCGCCAACGGTCGCAACTCTCTGTTGTTATTTCAAATGGTGATATAGTTTCTATTACTATTTTAATTAGCGACAGAGTTGTTAATTCAAATAGCAGAAGTGCATATTTGTAATTTTTTAATTTGGTATATTATTTTTATAATTTTTCATTAAAAATATTATTAAAAAAATAATTTTACATGGTTCAGTATATGGTGACATGTGGTACTCCTACGAGCTCTGCCATGGATAGAGGCTGAAGCAGTCCATCATCGATGACCTTGAGAGGTTCGTCAATAAGAAGGAAAAGGACTACTACAGCCTACAGGTGGATTGGCAAGGCATGGAAGGACCGGTAAGTATCAAAATCTTAGTTCAAAAGGTGTCTCTCCTACATCATGCTTAGAGAAAACCACACATGACATACTTTCAAATCCGAAAGCTGGGGTGATATATCATATCTTACTCTGATCAGAGGCACTCTGCCCAAGTTGTTTTTATTTTAGATTACCTTAAGTTCCTCTACCAACAAACTAATCCATAACTCTATCCCGGTTATGGCACCACCACCAGACCTCCCCAGTCTAGCCTCAATATTATCTGGTAGATCTGCCCAATCCACTTGATATGTTTTAATTATTTTTAAAAATTAAACTTTTGGTTATCATGCAATAATTTCAAAACAACCCACATCTCATAAGAATCAGTATAGAAGACACGGTCAAAAGGTGACTTGTCTGAGTGTGCTTCAACCAGCTTAACCACACCAGAAATGGGTACTACGTGTCCTAGACTGCTCTCGGAATCAACTTCAAATGATAAACATAATTTAAAACTTTAGGCATTTCCTTATTACGTCTTAAGTACGATGACAAACTCTAATCATATATGATATGTAATTTTTCTTAACTGACATGGTTTTATAGACGAATATTCCTACTGCTGTAGTTGCTAATTTCACACCAATTAATTCAGGTTTGTTTGAGTAATTAGACCAGAAAAAAAAAAAAACAAATAACAGAGTGCACTGATACTAATGGGCTTCATCTACTCCCTTCGGTCGACTGTCCTCCTTCTTTCGGCCTCGGCCCAGCCGGCTCGTTTAGATACTCGCTCCTCAGTTATCTGGCCTGCTAGACCCAATTTGAGCCCATGCGGCCACCTTCCCTCTCGACCCTAGCCTAACCTTTTCCTGCTATGTGCTTAAGCGACTAGTGCAATTGTGAGACTTTCATGCAACCTAGATATGACTAGAGCTCCAAACTAAGCCAATGAACTTAACTAGTATTTACCAATGTCCTCACAGCAATCAACTTATGGTCCTATCAGTTTTTTCTGACAGTGTGGCTGACCGCGGTTGAATTTTTAGGCTATGTTTTACACCTCTACTTTAGATGAAATCCTTTTACTTGGTTTGTTTTTTCTTAGGTTTTTTTTATCATCCCTAGTTCTACTCTAAGGTCTTGTTCGGGAGACCTATTCCCGATCAGGATCCCTATGGATAGATCCCAAACAAGGCCTAAAGAGAAATAGCAATCCTACACTAAAAGGAAGTAGGATTCTTAATTATATTAGAATTTATTTGAAAATTCACTTAGCACATCTTTCCAAGTGCTAAAGGAATATGATATAAGTCACTGTATCTCAACACTACTTCTGTAGTTCAACGTATCCTCCATCCACTCATCTCCGACAAGAATGCCAGAGAAGATGGGAGAGAGATCGAGACGGCGGACCGACGGAGTTGTGGCAGGTGGCTAGGGTTCATAGCGGCAGCGGCTCCCTCTACCACTTGTGCTTCTGAAAAGAAAAAGTTCCAACATTTTTTTTTTTTTTTGTTCAGGGTATCAAAACTATGCTCATAAAATCGAGAGGTGAAGCTATGGGCAGACTTGCACGTGCTTTTGGTATCTTGTCGTGGACCGAGCAGGCGTTTGGTCCGGCCCGGCCCGGCCGGCCGTGCAGCAGTGGAGGGCCCATGCGCCGAAGCAAACGCGGATCGACCAAGCTACTCGGAACCCATCCCCCGCGGCGAACACGTGCTGTTGTTAGCGTCACAGATGTGCATGCCACGTGTCAGCATCAGCAGCCAGCAACTGCACTGTCGCTGCATAAGCAGCCAGCCACTGCACTGTCGCTCGAGATGCCGTACGTGTCAAATGCACCTCACTATCTTGTCTTGCGCGGCGCAGTACATACAGCATCAGCCTGATGACGTTAATTAATAGCAAAGGAGTCTTTGACATCGATCCTCCATGCAAGTTGCTGCTTTTCTAGTGACGAAAACGAAGGAATGCCTTTCACACGACTGAAAGTAGGACCCAACTGTAGAGGCCAGGACCGACAACGTGCACATCACGCATACACATGAATCGTGCATGCGCAGATTAACCTTGTCGCTGAAGCAAGTAGAGACGAAACGTGCATATTAATTACCCTTATTACGGGAGATATATGCACGCTGCCATTTTGACAACTGCTATATATATATGTCACCGGGAAAAGAAAATTGATGATGGGAAAGTCGGAAAGTGATCAACAGCGACAACTATGAACCGATGTCCTTGTACTTGGCACTCTATGAAACGGACAACCTTTCTCTTCCAGCATGATGTTCCAACTGAGAGTGGCTACCATGCAATGGCTCGTTTCGTTTTCTACGCCAAACGAACAAACTGTTTCACACATGTGTAGTGCGTCCTTTTATGCACACCAATGAATTGATTCGAGGCTCACTCTAAAACTTCCAGAGCCCCTGAAACATATTGTCCCACTTAACATGCATATATGTGCATCCCTGATTTAAATTATTAAGGTAACAGACGTTGGATCCCATCCTAAGGATCGTACCCAAGTCGGAGGGACGAGCACCATCGCTCCCTCCCACTGAGCCAATGGTCAGGCCTATCGGGGCCTATTTGTTTCAGCTTTGGATTCTCTAAAAACTGATTTTAGATTGTAGTTGTAGAGAAGCAGATTCTCTGAAAACTGGAATTTAAAAGCACATATGAAGTGATTGTGGATTCTAATATATATAGGTGAGCTGGATTATAAGAATTAGATTCTAAAACCAGATTGTTTATTTTTAATTCTACTTTTAGAGTTATAATCCAGAATAAAAAACTGAAACAAACAGGCCTTAGCCCTAAGCCTAAGGAACAGACTTGGCGAGCACGATTGCTTTCGCCGCCGTCAATTCGACGTAGCCATAAAGGTTTCAACGTTTAAGTGGCCCAGTTGCCCGAGTGGCATTGCATGGAGAAGGTTGGGCCACGATGCACCGTGTTGGATGATACAGCGAGCGCAGGATTAAAAAAGACACACTTGGACCATAACGAAAAAAAAGCTTTTATTCAACACATTTTTCTACCATTACCAGTAAGGCATCTGGCTTTTAAACCAGGCCTTTTGAATCAGGTGTGGAACATGGATGAAGGCATACGTATTAAAAAAAAGAAGCAAATAGAAACCAGAGCAGTAGAACCGAAAACGCATGGCAATCTTTGACAAGCTAACTAGCTAGCCAGCCTAGCCGTCACCAAAGCGCACAGTAAGGTTCATTAGCAGTTGGAACGATCCGTCGTATCACAACGCAACACGTCGATTGGCGCCATTTTTGACTCCGGTCCAAATCAGCACAGCCAAACTACTAGTACTTACCATACATGGGTTCCAGGTCGACGCACGCCAACCAGACCGAAGACAAAACAACCTGGCCGCTTTCCCCAATTGGATCACTGCTTCAGTAGCCATTGGATGCATCTGGCCCTTCTGCCCTTCTTCGTCCTGTCCGTCTTCCGTTGTGACGATCTCGATCCGACGTGGGCCAGTCTTTTGCCGGCACGGCATGCGATTCATTCAGCCAACGGTGGAAATTGACAAACGCAAGCGCGTATAGAAGCAGCAGCAGAGGCCTCAAGGATGAGCTAGGACGGACCGGGTTGCTTGCGAGCTGAAACTTTCTTCCCCTCCCTCTTCCAGGAAACTTGCCGTGCAAAATTAATTCCCTGCAAAGGAAATCAGTGGAAACTTGGATGCCAAGGAAACAAAGCAAATATTCTCTCACTTTATTTGGTGCGATAGTTGAGTTGAATTCTCGAAATGTGCGATTTAGATAATATTCTAAGCTGTGCTTAGTAAAGAATCTATGGTGGAGGAATAAAGGGACGATAAATAATTGCCACAGCCGACCAAGAAATGGCCTGCTAAACTCCAATTACATAGAGACAAAGGCCCAGGGAATTTCGACAATTTGTTGTGGTTATCCTATCACCAATATATATGTAAAAGGAGTTATGTAGTAATGCGATGCCATATTTGCTGACTAAGATCACGCTGTAGGGAGTTGGAAAAGCATGCCAATTTATTCAGACTACCCCCTTCTAGACGAAGTCATCGATCGGTTGATCATTTCCTACCTCAGCACCTATAAAATCTACCCACCAGCTCCGCCTCAATTCAACACGCACTCACTCCCGTCTTCTTAGCCTCATTTTCTCACGCCACTGTTCCTTACCAAGAACAAAGAGGGAAGACAAGTTCACAGATAAACAGCGCAAGAGAAGAGAGGAGCAAGAACTTGCTCACCATGGCGTCCTACGACAAGGCCATCGAGTCCTACAAGAAGGCCATCACCACGGCAGCATCCGTCGCAGCATCTGTGATGCTGGTGCGCAGCGTGGTGAACGAGCTGGTGCCATATGAGGTGCGCGACGTGCTGTCCTCGGGCCTCAGCTACCTGCGGTCACACATATCAGCGCGGCACACAATCATCATTGAGGAGAATGAGGGCTGGTGTAGCAACCATGTCTACAACGCGGTGCAGACTTACCTTGCAACACGCATGAACACCGACATGCCACGCCTGCGCGTCAGCAGCATGGACGAGTCTGAGAGCATGGTTATCAGCATGGAGGAAGGAGAGGAGATGACTGACATGCATGAAGGAACGGAATTCAGATGGTGCCTCATCTCCCGTAACGTTTCAAACGACTCCAACAACGGCGGCAACGGCAACGGTCAACGCGAGGCCCGCACCTTTGAGTTGAGCTTCCACAAGAAGCACAAGGAGAAAGCACTAAAATCATACCTCCCCTTCATCGTGGCCACAGCCAAGGCCATAAAAGACCAGGAAAGAACTCTCAAGATATACATGAACGAGTACTCGGACTCGTGGTCCCCAATTGACCTCCACCACCCATCCACATTCGACACACTTGCCATGGACCAGAAGCAGAAACAGTCCATCATCGATGACCTTAACAGGTTCACCAAGAGAAAGGACTACTATAAGAGGATCGGCAAGGCATGGAAGCGGGGGTACTTGTTGTATGGTCCACCTGGGACCGGCAAGTCCAGCCTGATTGCAGCCATGGCCAACCACCTCAGGTTTGACATATATGATCTTGAGCTGAGTGAGGTCAATTGCAACTCAGACCTCAGGAGGCTTCTTGTTGGGACGGCCAACAGATCCATTCTTGTGGTTGAAGACATCGACTGTACCATCGAACTGAAACAACGGGAGGAAGGCGAGGAACATGCCAAGTCCAATTCTACAGAAGAAGAAAAGGAAAAGGTGGGCAACTTTGAAGTCAGAATACATCACACACACAAATCTCTTCTCTCCTCCATTCCACAATTTTCTTACCTATGATGATGAAATTTTGGTTGCTGTCTGCACTCTGCACAGGTAACACTCTCCGGGCTGCTCAATTTTGTTGATGGGCTGTGGTCGACAAGCGGGGAGGAAAGGATCATCATCTTCACGACCAATTACAAGGAGCGTCTTGACCCAGCACTTCTGCGACCTGGCAGGATGGACATGCACATCCACATGGGGTACTGCACCCCAGAGGCTTTCCGAATTCTTGCCAACAACTACCATTCCATCGATTATCATGTCAAATATCCAGAGATCGAGGAGCTGATCAAGGGGGTGATGGTGACGCCTGCAGAGGTCGCGGAGGTTCTGATGAGGAGTGACGACACCGATGTTGCGCTCGATGGTGTTGTCGAGCTCCTAAAGTCAAAGATGAAAGGTGCCGATGAGATGAAGACTGAAAATAAGGATGGAAATAAGCAGGTGGAGGAGAAGAAAGATGGTAAAGAGATGGTTGCAAAAAACGATTCCACCAAAGATGAAAGCACTTAGGAGCGTGGAAGCTAACAATGACTAAAGAGTGTGCATATTGTGAAGATAGGTCCTACAGGAGATCCATTGCCAAAAATGTGATTGTTTTGACTGCTAAGGGCATCTACAATGGTGTGATGTTAGGTGTCTATATGCTTTGCCACGTAAGATTTTTGCTGACATGAAAGAGAGAGGAGGCAAGAGAGTACAGTTGTCTCTTTAAGAAGAGACGACCATATAGACAGTATAAAAACACCATTACATGAGTTATTATCATACTATAATTAAAAGATTGTATAATCTCATGGAGACAACCTAAGATGCCATCTATTGTAGAAGTGTCTTTAGTTTTGTCTTTAGATGACATAAATAAGTATATAGATAGCAGTCGTCTCTACATTGAGTTTTTTGAGCAATGACATAAATGAGTATATAGACAGCACATGCTCTAATAACATTGAGTTTTTTGAGCAATGAGGCACACTGGTGCTTAATGCAGTGCACTTCAACAGAATTTTGTAATTAGTGTCCCTACAATAAGTTACATATATGCAACATGACATGTGTGAAGCTGCAAACAAGCCATTGGACAAGAAAGCCAATTTCAGAAACCAGGATCTAGTTGATCAAGTATTTAACCAGAGCCATTTCCAATGTTTTTTTTTTCCCGAAACATAAGAGCCAATTCCAATGGTGACCATATGGATTTTGCGTGATCACCACTCATTTATCCATCTAACGTTTTGAATTTAAGTCCACCGAAAAAAGGAAAATGTTTATTTGCAAATCCTTGCACAACTCTCAAGCACCAGGTTGGAAACAAATAGCTGAAATCAAACTCTATAGGGTGAATACCTCCCAAGTCCTAAAAACTCTATGGTTACTAGCACCAGTCTCGCAATCCCTCAAATTTAGCATTTGCGTGTGGACTAGTGAGTACATAGATAAAGTTTTTAATATTTGTGCAACTTTAAAAAAGAAATGCATAGAAGCACCTCCTCACCACAATTCAACACCTCCCGCCTAGGGATGGCAATGGGGACCCGTTCCCCGATCCCCGGCGGGGAATTCATCTATTAGGGAACGGATATGGGAAGAAATCGTCCCCCGCGGGGATGGAAACGGGGAAATTATTCCCCCGTCAGGGATGGCGGGGACGGGGACGGGGAATTTTTTTCCCCGCGGGGACCCGGTTGGGGATCCAAATTTAGTTTAGTCCAATTTAGTTATTAGATTGCAAACATATTCTCTAGCCCATCATATTCACATTTTCATAAACGGAACAACATAATCTTCAATGAATGCATGCATTCTTTTTTTCTTTGTCTATTGATATGATTTTAGAGTTAAAATGGCTATAAGAGCTCTTCTCTTGTGTGAAATTTTCGCGGGGATGGGTCTCCGACGGGGCCCCGATACCCAAATGGGGATGGGGACGGGGGGATTTTCTCCCCCGAGACGGGGAACGGGGACGGGGACGGGGACGGGGAAAATTTTGGATCGCGGGGACGGGGACGGGGAGGCACTCCCCGGCGGGGAATGGCCCCGTTGCCACCCCTACTCCCGCCCCCAAAACCTCTCTTATCTCCACACTAGTTACAACCACTAGAGTTTCATAGTAATAACAAGAACGAGATCAAGCAAGAAGAAGAAGAAGAGGAAGAGCAACAAGGAGGAGGCTCCAGCCAGCTCACCACCATCAGCATGTCGTCGTGTGGGGAGTACAACAAGTACGCGGCCAACGCCACGATGGTGGCTAGGACGGCGATGCTAGTACACGGCGTGGTGGGCGAGCTGGTCCCGTACGAGGTGCACGACCTGCTATACTTGGGCATCCACTATCTCTACTCCCGTCTCTCCTTGACCCACATGCTTATCATCGACGAGACGAAGGGCCTTTCCGCCAACTAGATCTACGATGCCACGCACACCTACCTCGCTGTGCGGACCAACACCGACATGAAGTGCCTCCGCGTTAGCCGCGTCGACGAGGCCTAGGGCATCATGGTCACCATGGACCAGGGTGAGGAGATGGTCTACATCCACGACGGTGTCGACTACACCTGGCACCTTGCCTCCCGCAACAGCTCCACTGCTGCCGCCACTCGGGCAGGCTACACCACCACCTACGGTTCCGTCACCTCCAACGGAAGGGCCCGATGCCGCCTCGAGGTCAAGTCCTTCGAGGTGAGCTTCCACAAGAAGCACAAGGAGAAGGCGCTCAAGTCATACCTCCCATTCGTCGTCGCCGGCACGAAGGCCATGAAGGATCAGCACAGAAACCTCAAGATGCATACGATTGACGCATGGACCGCCGTTGAAGTCCGCCACCCATCGACCTTTGACACGCTCGCCATGGACCATAAGCTGAAACAGTCCATCACGGAAGACCTTGAGAGGTTTATCAAAAGGAAGGGCTACTATAGGAGGATCGACAGGACAAGTAAGCGGGGTTACCTACTGTACGGTCCACCTGGGAACGGCAAGTCCTGGCTGATAGCCGCAATGGCGAATTACCTCAAGTTTGACATATACGATCTCGAGCTCATTGAGGTCAAGTGCAACTCAGACCTCCGGAGGCTGCTCGTTGACATGCGCAACCGATCCATCTTTGTTGTCAAAGACATTGACTGCAGCATTGAGCTGCAGCTACGGGAGGAAGGCGAGAAGCATGCCAAGTCCAGTCATACGGGAGAAGAAAACAAAGACTAGGTTAGTTAGGAGCTCAAATCAAGGTCATATATATGTGATAAAACTAACCCCACTAGCTTCTTGGTTAATCGATAGCTTCCTTACCGATGCTCATGGGAATTTGGGCATTTTTATTGTACAGGTTATTGAGTTGTATGCACCAGCCAGTTCACCCAAAAAGCTTAGTCGATGAGGAAAGGTGGGCAATTCACTTATACTTCAACACTCTCACGTGCAGCTCCTCGTGCCTGGGGCGTGGAATAGAAGTGGCTGCAATTATTATTTTTAATTGCGTCACCGGTCTTGAACTCAAGACCTCTTGGCTCGATACCATATTGAGTTGTATCACCAGTTCACCCAAAACTTAAGATGAGGAAAGGTGGGCAATTCACTTATACTTCAACACAGTGACACTATCTGGGGTGCTCAACTTCGTTGACAGTCTGTGGTCGACGAGCGGGGAGGAGAGGATCATTGTCTTCACCACAAACTACAGGAAGTGGCTCGACCCAGCACTGCTGCAACTTGGCAGGATGGGCATGCACATCCACATGGTGTACTGTACCTCAGAGTTGTTCCGAATTCTGGCTAACAACTATCACTATGTTGAAAACCATGCCATGCATCCAGAAATCGAGCAGCTGATAGAAGAGGTGCCGATCAAGCCTGCGGAGGTTGCTGAGGTTCTGATGAGGAATGACAACGCTGATGTCGCACTCCAGGATCTTGTTGAGTTCCTGAAGGCAAAGAGGAGAGAAGCTGGTGAGAGCAAGGCTACAAACCAGGATGGAAATGAGAAGATGAATGAATATGAGCAGGCAATGGCGTAAATACCCCAAATAATCAGTGCAGAGAGGATTATAGAAACCAATCGTGATCAAACACTTTTCCATGTAAATTAGGTTTTACAAGAAAACATTCGATAAAATTGTTACTGTTGAGACCACAAATGACAATGGAGAGCTTTCTTTTTTAGTGATAAGTTTAAGGTGCAACTGTGCCAAAATTCTAGAGCAGTGGTTGTTACTTTTTACATCGATTCAAACTGTAATACCTGCAATGCAATGCATATTTCACATCATAGCTCAGTAGACAGCATTTTTGAACAGAGTGATCATACATTGCAGGTCCGTTATACCAATCTAATTAACCTTTCCGAACTTTGGTTCTACCCAACTTACATAAGGCAGCAGCTTTCCACTGCATCGACCTATCTAACCCTGAATCTGGGCAAAAAGATGGCAGAAACCAATCATGATCAAACACTTCGTGTGTCATGAAAATGAGACATTACAAGAAACATTGCCAAAGTTGACTACGAATAACAATTGCAGATTTTTTTTTAGTGATAAGGTGCAACTGTACCAATATTTTAGATTAGTTGTTGTAATTTGATACATCAATTTAGTTTATAATTCGCCCCATTGCAATGAAGATTTCATATCATAGCTCAAAAAACAGCACCCTTGAACAAAGTCTCCATGTTGCAGGGCCATTATATCAATCTAATTAACTGTTTTGAATTTCATTTTGCCCCAAATCCAAATGTAGTATACATAAGCCAGCAGCCCTCCCCTGTACAACAATTGACCTATCCAACTCCCAAACTAGACAAAAACATCTTCTATATTGTACAGTTAGCTGCTACATATCACGAAATCCATCTAGTGCATTGGGATGGCAACAAACATCTTTTATATTCTCTAGTCTAAATCAGTTACCAAACAATCTCCCCCCAGTTAGCTGCTACATCATGAAATCCATCCAGTGTGTTGGGATACATCTGATTTTTATAAAGGTAGAGGATGTGTAAAATCACCAATTCACCATCTACAAGGAATCATGGCTCTCCGTTCTTATACTTTTTTAAGATAACACCTTCCTTGGGAGCAATTCAAGTGAGACACAAGTATTATATTTTTTCCCAATAAAAGATTAATCATGTTTCCTCAGGTTGTTTCACTACAATCAAAGTAGATAACACCTTCCTGGGAGCAAGTCAAGTAGCAGACATAGTAAATTTTTTTTCGAATGAAAGGTCAAAATAAAGGTGAGGCCATAATAACAGGTGAGTTTGATTACAACCAAAGAGCTTCTAGAGGTATCTTGAACCTAGGTTATAGAAGCAAAGCAGCTAACAAAAGTTTTAAGGATGCTAAACTGATTCCATCATTGCAGCTTTCTAACTTAACTGTAGCTACACAGTCCAACAAAACATTTCAACATATCATGTAGCAGGAGAGAACTGCAATCAAATGTTGACTAGCAAGCAAAAACAACAGAAACTGGAGTATTCTAAAACATAAAATGGTCTCAGATTACTCGGATTAAATGACTGCATAAAGAAGCACCTCTCGTCTTGATGAAATTGCTAGTTGTCATTCAAGCATGTGCAGTATCGCTGATTATACCCTATTTTTTTTGCTCAATATATGGCTCCAATATTATTAACACGATAAGAGATTATAAATATAAGATTCAAAGGATGTTTTCTGTATCTTGAAGGACTTGTCAAATGCATCAGTCTCCAGCATATAAGTTCCATTTCTTTCTTTCTTGTAGATCGTATCTCCTGCTCAAAAATTAGATCAACAGTGTTAAGTGTTAACAAACTTGTGATACACGATTGTAACAGTGTACATTTTGCATGTTACAACAAACATCAGCACCATGTGAGCTGATATATTGATTTAAGCCCTCTGAGCTACTTAAACCCTGATGACATGCTTCTACTAGAACAACTGTGACTCAAAACTCGCATGGTAATGCAAAAGGCGTAACTAGGTACGGAAAATGCTTATTAAAAATCTATAACATAGACATATGTATAAGAACATTTCCACCATATGATGTACACCTAGCAGAAAACAGTTTTGCTTTCATAAAAGTATGAAATGCTTGATCCTTTCACCACATGCATCACATGTGAATAAAAAAAAGGATTCTCCTGCAAAGGATAAATCAATTGAAAATACAGGGAAAAAAAGGATACTACTTTAAGCTGTATGGAGTTTGGGCTAGTTGAGTGATATGTGGAAGCAAGATACACAACGGCAGGACGCTGTCGTGGCACTAGTTGATGAATGTAGGCCTGTCAGCACATTTCATTGACATGATGGGTTAACGCTCAGAATGAGCTATGGGTGCTCAAAAAAAAAGTAGGGGCATGATATAAAGTGTGTGAAAACATTTCGATGATACATTCTTGACACAAGCAATTTGTAAACATATCTGAATAATTGTATTTGACATTTAAATTTCCATTTATGAGTTAACATTAATCCTTTTAGCTTTTATTATGTTGTCTGCAGTAGTTTGGTCATCAAATAGAGCTATCAGGTCCAAAATGCTTGAAACCATTTCCATGTAGCATTGAGCTCCTGATGCTCCTGTCACTCATAACAAAATGTCCAACAGAAATGTAGAAAGTGCAATCTCACACAATTTGCCTCTTACATATGAACAAAAATATTTGTGCTCATAATGTCTATGAGTCTATTATACTTATATATAGTAGCCTACTCTCTAGATGTTCCGACCATAATCTGAGAAAGGGAAAAATGTGTCCATATCTGATATCCCGAAACCGACATTATTTATCAGCCATCACAGCCAAAATTGACAAGGCAGCTACAATCCCTCCGTAGGAGTACACTTAATCCAGCGCGCTTCCACAAAATTTTACCAGTGTCGTCGCTACTATCCAGCAGAGTGGCAATCCTAGTAAAAACTGGCATACACATATCGTACAGTAGCCAATTGATGAAAAGACTAACTAGATCGCTCTTAATGATATCACATCACAGTGGCTTAATCCTTGATCCCCAGATCATTTCATTACCACTGTCGTGAACACTGCGCAGCTCAAATTAGACCAATCACTACCGCAAAGCCACGGTATACAGTTCGCACTGCAATAGAGCCCCAGATCAAACCACCATCTCTCCAAATCAGACGATTCAGAAGGCGAGAGGGGGAGATTGCCTCACCACCGGCGACGCATCGGCGCACGCGCGCGAGAGAGGCCGGCACGTGAAGCTTCATTTCAAGGCTTCAAGCACGCCCTGGCCAGCGGAGAATACAGGGGAACGCGAGAGCAGCGGGCGAATTTGCCGAAGGCTGTGGGTAGCGGTGGCGCCGGAGCTGTCGCGCCTTTCGGCGGCGAACAGCCGCACGCCGTGGGGACGTGGGCGTCCTGGACCTCCTGGTGCGTCGCCTCGGCTGAGTGCGATGGATAGTAGATGGGCTATTTATTACCTGTTCATATTACTGGGCCTCATCGTCCTCAATGTGGGCCCAGTAAGGAGGAAGCCCATGATTTTCTCAAGGCGAGAGAGAGCCCAGGTTAGCCTACGAGAGTACGAGTCCACGACGGCGAGCCTCGGTCTCCGCGTTGCGCCCGCCCCGCACTCTACCCCAACCCGTGGCCGCGCTTAAATACTCTTCCCTCGCTTTAACTCCTACATTTCCCTTCCTTTCCCTCGGCCGCGTCGGCACGAAGTGAAGGGATCTGTGTGTCGCTCGCCTCCGTCCTCTTGACCCAGCCCCAGCCCGACCGCCGCCACCTCCCGTCGGTACTCCGGTAGGTTCGCCTTCCTCCTCCAATCTCTCGATTGCGCGCGTCTTCCGCGGAGGCCGAGCGATCGATTTCGCGCGAATTCGCGGGGTCACGAGTGGGATCGGCGTCACCTCTTGGGTTTTAATCCGTGCACGTAGCGGATTTGTTTCCTGCTAGGGCTCGAATTTGCGCGAGAGGTCGATGTTCGCGAGGCAATGATAAGGAGAAGCGGCAGATTTTGGTAGTCCCAGATCATGCCATCAATAGATGTATTCGTCTGTGCCGTGCAGGTGTTTGCGCATTTGCTGCATCGGTGGATTGCTTGCGAACAGCCGGGGAAGAAAATGACGCCTTCCGATGAGCCCGACGATGGCGTTCGGTCCAAAAGGGCAAAGAAGGTGTACAGGCTCGAGACTAAGCAGTGCTTGATCCTTACCAGGGAGGCTCTCCCTCGTGATGTGTACAACGAGTTCGTCAAGACTATGAAGGAGATTGGGAAACAGAGGTACGCATCTACATCACATCCTAGCGCTCCGCCAAATCATTTGAATTGATTAGATGTTAATATGGTTGTTGCTCCGTCGGTCGCATGCAACTACGTTGCAGTGCCGATCCTGATGGTGAAATCAGGAATATCTCCATTGAAAACTGCATAGAAACGGCATTGAATCTATTCGATGGCCGGACTCGAGCCATAAAGGGCTTCCGGCACTTTACCGAAGGCCGTAGCCCCTTCCACGACGACCTGAAGGAGCTACAGCATCCAATATATTTCCTACAGAGAGTGAAGGTGCTGAAGGAAACCGCATGCTTGCTCCTTGTGTTGTATTGGTGCTTATTTGGTTCCCGTGGTTGTTAACTTGATGTTTACTTTTTATGCCTGCAGGCATGCCCTGATATCAGCACCAACGATTTTAATGCTTTAGTGAACACACTGCTAGAGTTTTCACGCACAAAGACCATGCCCGTTGAAGATGTTTTCCGGGTGGTAAGCATTCTTCGGTAACTTTCTCAATAAAAATTTTGAAGGACAGTCGTTTCACAAGTATTTTTTGTTGTAGGTGAAGGGATTCCTGGCTAAATGTCCCGAGTTGCTAGAAGAGTTCAAAACTTTTCTGCCTCCTCACCTAAGGGTGCCTCTGCCAGATAACCAATCTTGCAGAAGTCCGAAGACTAATAAAGTGGGAAAGGTATTCATTACATATCTCATTATTTACCAGATCACGCACTGTTCATATGCTAAGGCCTAAGTGCTAAGGATATCAGTTGTTCTTCACTGGCAATGTGAATAAATACAGAAAACTAACACACTTCTCTCAGCAGAATGACACCTTTTTTCCTTTTTTATTATGAGCTCAGGTGGCATCTTTAGTTCATCATTTTCCCTTTGCAGGGGGTTTTAAGCTTTACTCCAGATGCTAACAATAGCTTGGATGGTATCCGAGTGAAAGCAGCCAATAGGAGAAACAACGTGTCTCAATTTGAGTATCCCCAGGACCAAAACCATGACGGCAGAGAATACAGTTCCAGGCAAAAACACACTGACAGAATCCCTGGTTTCGTTGAAAAGCCTACAAAGGAAGGTGTGTCAAAGTTCTATTTCTTTCTGCTCTGAAGACAAGCAGGCCCTAGATATGCATCCTCCTTTTTTTTGCCAATTCTCACCTAGAATGTTGTGTTGGCTCATGCTATTAAATACTCGGAGAAATTCTTTTCAAGCGCTTCCTAGCTATTGAGGGGTGCATCCATATTTTTATGCCATAGATAATCTCCGGATGACATAACCAACTGCAGCCTGCAGGATCAGGAATGTACCTCAGTATTTTTTAAAAAAAAAAAAAATTGCAACGTATTGATTCACAGACCCTTTTCATGCTTATGCCTAAAAACACTGACTACCAAATTCTGTTAGGGCAGAATACTTGCCGAGCTAAAAGATGAGGGCTTCCGCTACCTAAACGTGCTCCAAGTCTGATACATACATATCCATTCAGACCCATCCAACAGTCCACGGGAGGGTTCACATGTTACCAACAATAGGAGCCTTAACACTGGATACTTCCTCCTTTGATATGTTCCATTATTAATTTGAATCCTGTTTCTTAAACCATCTTGAAAAGGACATCTGGTTCTAGGATTGAAATCCCAACCATGCAATTAAAATGGCACAACATTCTGTTCTGAGCAAAACCGTTTTCCAGCAGTTGGGTTTCTTAGTTTCGATATACGTACATGTATTCTTAGTTACTTACATTTATATTCTTCTGTGTTGATATGTAACGTGAGACAAAGATAAGTTGAAGATCTGTTTACTCGTTTAATGCTGTCAACTAACTGTTTTGTGTACTTTCAACTTATTCAAGTGAACCACTTGTGTTGAAGTTCTTTTACTCACCTCTGATAGGTATTGAAGAGTCACCTCATGCAGAAGAGGACAAGGAAGACAAGGTTGAACCCTTGCCAGACTGGATTCCCTCAAGAGAAAATGAATTACCCGCAAAAGTGGGTCTTAGTATCTGCAAAACTATCACTCCTAGCTATTGCCTGCTACCAAAGAATGTAATTTCTATAAACTCATGAGCTTTCCATGTAATTGATTGAAACGGCAAATTCTAAACATACCCATTTGCAATCTCAGTGTGTAACTCTTCAATCAAGCTACCAGACTGAACTGGGAAGGTCTATATTTAACAATGTTCTGCTTTCTGTTACTTCTGGGAGTGAGGATAACTATAAGTTCAGAGCTAAAAATCAACATGAAGAAAATATTTTCAAATGCCAAGATGACATGTAAGTACCCAATAGTTCATTGTTTTACGCCTCATTTTTTTTATTCCTTCAGCTATTAGAGACCTGTGCTTGCTCACTGAAAAATAAATGGTTTATATAATGACCTTTTATTTTAATATAATTCATAATGTGTTTTTTAAGGTTTGAGAGTGACATGCTGTTGCAGCGGTTTAGAGCAACTTCTGACTTTATTGAGAACCTCCAACATCATGTTGGCAGCGATATGAAGATTCAAGAACATCTAACTCGTAAGGATGCTATAAACTGTACAATAGAGTCAACCTTTCTTGTTCAGTTAACTAAGTGTTCTTGTTTATTCCGTTTGTTTTTACTTCTGAAAAGCTTTACATAGGAGGTGCATTGAACAGCTGTATGATGATTATGGCCTTGAAATGCTTGATACTCTGTCGAAGACACAGAATACCAGTGCTGCTCTTGCTGTTCTACTTTCTCGTATAAATCAGAAGATAGAAGATTTATCGGAGGCACGATTATCTTTGAATAAAACGTGCTCAGATGTTATTGCCAATAATTATTACAGATCACTTGATCATCTCAGTCCCTCCTTCAAAGAACTGGACATAAAGAGGATGACCCCAAAAGGTATATTCAACCTGTCTAACAAAATATATGAAATTGCTATTAGCTACTTCTGAAGCCAGATCCTGCATTGACTATTCGAAAGTTTTGTCTTTTCTTTTATTTGTTCTTAGTTGTTTTTATGATTGACTCTCTTTTGCAGCTTTGCTGGCTGAAGCCAAAGAAATAATTAACACGAAGTTTAATTATGCTGATGTTCACATGCATGAGGACATAAGCAGTATTGTTCACTATGCATATAGTAGAAGTCGCACTTGTGAAAATAAGCCGATGATGACTTGGACAGAATTAGTAAAGTCATTTCTTTCTGTTAATTGTCAACGTCCAGACTCGAAGGATAGTGTAGCTCTCAAAGAAGCATGTGAATGCTGTGGTATCAGTAACGATTTTCTCAGGAGCAATCCTGATGCTTTGCTTGCTACTAAGTTTCTCCTATCTTCAAAGGTATGTATACGTACAACATTTTGTTCTTCAGAATTATGATTTTGGATTTCAAATTTGCAGAAAGAGTTTTTGTGGAAGTTTCTTGATGAACACTTCAGTACCCTAACAAGTACAAATAACTTGCATTCTGTTATTTCCATTTCAGAGAGGTGAATCTATAAGAAACAAGTCTAATGAGTGTACTTCTTTACATGACGGTTGTGATGCCGAGATCGAGGAGGGTGAGCTCATACCTGACATAGAAAACATTCAGTTGGATGCCATGGTTGGACCTGGGGGAAGACCAGCAAGTTCTCGTGTTGCTTCTTTCGATGGAGATGAGTTGAGATTTCAACGTTCGGCAACCGATACTTCTGGATGTAGTACTTGTGACCATGGCAATGTATCTGAAGAGCGGCATGAAAATTTAGCATATTCTAGAAAAACAGCTAAATTGCGTGAAGTAAAAGGAGGAACATTGTGTTGTTCTCTGGTTGTGCTCAGCAGGCTTCACCAGGTATTTCAGCCAATTGATCTTACCCCATGCTTTTGTTTTGGTTGGCAAGTCAGTCACCACAGTTCAATACCAATATGTATTCTCCTATGTGAAAAAGTGAGGCTAGCACTAAATGCGATACGCAACATTGTAGTTTCTTTTGGACAAACTATCCAACCTTTATATCCCCATTCTGGGCATTGTGATTTTATTTATATTTCCTCGAGTGGCAGATTTTGTACGAGAGGCTACTAATCGCTAAGGATCTCTCGAGAGATGCATCCAACCTTAATTTATATGCAGAGTAACGTCCACGATGCTTACCTATCTATATAAGCAGAATTCTTCACGCTTCACCATGTAAAAGTTGGTTCTAACCTCTATTTTTTTTCGTTGAATGGTGCAGATTTAAGGAGAAACTCTGCAACCTGCTTGATGGCTCTATTGACAGTTGGAGCTTTGAGGATTACTGCTTGAAATTCCTTGGGCCCAAGTCCTACTCACTATTTTCTCTGGATAAACTGATAGCTCTTATTGTCAAGCAGGTAATCTAAACTCAGTATGCGGTAATGACTAGCTTGTCTTGCTTGATGCTTACATCTTGTAAATTCGTTGCGTAGTTGACATGCTTATTCACCATAGATACTTGCACTTTCCTGATCCAGTTACTTCTGTTCTTCCAGCTTTGCAGAAGTTATCCAAGTCATCAAGAAAACTCGGTTCTTCGCCTCCAAGACAAATCAAGAAGAACATTCCTACCCAAAGAGCTTATACGCCATCAAAATGCAAGATACATAAGCCTTCATCCCTTCTTTTACTAGTACCAGTACACACACTAATGGGTCTAGTAATCTCTTCTGATGTAAAATTAAGCATATTAAACATACTCACCCTCATTTTCCACCCAGCTCATCAGGACGTATTTAATAATTTTGATTAGGCCATGATATGTGTTTATATCAAAAGTACAATATATTCTTAGAACCATTTCGCATTTTTCACCTGACTGATCTTTCCATTTGCTATGCATGCGTCCTTGCCCCCTTCACAGTCTCCAACTCGGCTACCTAATGGGTTGCTGCAGCAAGATGGAAAGGATGAAGAGAAAAGTAGCGAGCCTTCTAACGATTCTGAAAAACCGAGGCAAAACCATTTCCATATAAGGTAAGGATCCTTTGAAACTGACTAGAAATCCGTACTGTTTTCAGCTAGTTACCCATCCTAACATGCAAAGGTGTATCTGTTTGTCCCAGTAAAAGGCGCAAATTGGACAACAAGGCAGCGAGCTTCCCTCGTCCTGGCGTAGCGAATTCAAACTCATAGCTGAATAGTTAGTTGTATATTTTGCAAAAATCCGTCATGTAATAGGCTTTTTTAGGTATAATGTAATATGCTAGATGACCGTATTCAGCGTGCTAAATTATGTGCGAAACTTTTATTAGGCTTTTTTTTTTCAATTTTACTATTTGGAAGTTAGTGTTTTTTTTTTTTTTGTCTAAGTCGATTTTCCCCATTAAATTAGCTTATAGATGTATGTATCTGATTTCGACATTAGTTTGTTAGATTTCCTCCTATTCCGCTTAATTTATTTCTAACTAGTCCACGTGCACGTGTAACACACGCCTCCGAATAAAAAATCAAGTAAAACAATACCAAATGTATGACTCATGCGTAGTTTTCCACATTTTCCTACGTTATGGTCGGTTCTAATAAGCAAACATGCACTTTTAAAATTTCAGTTAGCTTGTGCTCTCTTCAATCACGGAGGACAAAGAGTGACACAATGGGGAATGAGAAATCAAATTGTTTGAATCTTCATTACCTACAATATTAAGTGGGTTAATTTGGTGGTATGATTAATTAGCGCTGAACTAGTGCTACAATTGATATTTTAATTGTTGTCAGGATATAATTCGAATCTGTACCATTAGATTGGAAAGATTAATTAATAGCTAAAATTTAATGTGCTCGGCAGGATATGGAATAAATTTTGACCATTAGATCATATCGATTGAAGGGCTAGGAATGGTACGTTCGTGTGCACAAAGTATGGGTGAATTTTAGCGATCGAATAATGTAATTCTTCATTTTTTATATTAGTATACAAGTATAGAAGATCCTCAATAGGTTTCTTTCTTTTTCTCTAGAAGACAGGATATACCGAAAGAAAATCCTATGAGACATGCATTATCACCTGGACCCTTCCAATCTCACGGACATATGGCAGAACGAATAAATTAACCACATCTTTCTTTCCTACAACTTGTCATGATCTGAAAATGGGTCCATGCAAGGGTCTAAGGGTGGGGAGGTCTCGTTGGATTTATTTCTGGATACACTCCTCTAAAAAGAAAGATATAGGGGCTGTTTGGTTGATAGCCAACATGAGCCAAGCCAAAATTTGGTCATGCCATCTCATTTTAGCTATCATTTGGTTGACATCCAATTTTTGGCTCGCCATCGCCAAATCTTGGCTCGCCAAGCCTTTCCAATGCACCGAGGGGGCATGGCGCGGGCGACCGATTTCTTCGCCATTCCTCGGCGAATCCACGCGCGCGAGCTCCCGAGCGTCTGCTAATCCCTCCCGCGCGAGCTCCGAGCGACTGCTAATCCCTCCCGCGCTCTCCCCCATTTTCCTCCCGCGCTCTCTTCCACCGAGCGGCTCCATGGGGGTCCCCGCCGCCACCATCGTCGCCCCCGCCACCAATCTTCTCCCCGCCGCCACCTGAGTCGCCCCCGCCACGAAGCTTCTCCCCGCCGCCAGCAAGCTCGCCCCCGCCACGAAGCTTCTCCCCACCACCACCTGAGTCGCCCCCGCCACCAAGCTTCTCCCCGCCGCCAGCAAGCTCGTCCCCGCCACCAAGCTTCTCCCCGCCGCCACCTGAGTCGCCCCCGCCACCAAGCTCGTCCACGCCGACCTGCTTCTCCCCGCCGTGGATCTGGTCGTCCCCGACGTCGATCTGCTCGTCCCCGCCGTCGATCTGCTTCTCCCCGCCGTCGATCTACTCGTCCCCGCCGCCGACCTGCTTCTCCCCGCCGTGGATCAGCTCCTCCCTCGAAGGGTATGTGGGATTCAACCGTATTTGAATTAAACGAAAGCAGCTGCTGCATAATGATCTGCTCCTCCCTGTCTCTTTCATATTGACATGCAATAAAAAAGGTATGAACAACAATATTTCATAAAGATGATGAACTGACACAGAAGATGCTTGATAAAATCATCTGTGGCGATTGACAATGCATATTAGAATCATGAGTTAAACAATTAGAGGTTGCATGTAGCAACTCTTAAGGCGCATTGTCAGGCTGGGCACTTAGATGTGCTAGGTTTCATGCGATGTCAGTCTTACAAGGGAAATAGGTCGAAGTTCCGCAGTTTCAGTTTGTACTCATGTAGTTTTGTATCGCACATGAGAATATGCTACAACATACAAGAGGGATGGACTGACGATGAGAAGTGACCAGAATGATACCATACACCCTATCAATTTTCCCAAGCTATCACTATTGCTATCAATTTTCTTGGGAATTAATGCATTTCTTTGTTATTGCAGAAGACATTAGCCTTCAATGAGAAAGAGCTTTGTAAATATTTCAAACCTGGAGATCATGTAAAAGTGGTATCAGGTGTTCAAGAAGGTGCTACAGGCATGGTTGTCAAAGTTGAAGGGCATGGTTGTCAAATTCTGTGTAAGTGCTTACATTAACTTCTTTTAACCAATTTTCAGCAACTTGTCATTTGGGGTAATTATAAGGGTGGAAACTGAAGCATTTCAGGCAAGTGGGAAATTTTTTTTTGTTGTTTCAATGGGATATTGAAGTCCACAAAATATTTACCCGTGTGTATATTTAGGTTCTGCAAGGAGTGCCCGATAGACCTGAAGTGGTGCTTGTGAAATTAAGGGAAATGAAAAGCAAGATTGACCGGCGTGTGTATATTTAGGTTCTGCAAGCCACCTCGGAAATGTTTGTACGGGATCCTTAGTAATCTTGGCCCGTCATTCTGGACCTTTTTTTCTCTCTCTCACTTGCCATTTCTTTTGTGGATGCAGGGTATGGATGCCGCAGATCCTAGGCTTGGTGCTCTGAGATCACCAGCAAGCATTTTGCAATCTCCTGGAAGGTTGCCCCCAAGAGGACCTCACATGAACTGTATGAACTTTTATTCATCTGACTTCTGTGGCTATTTTTTCCTTGACATGATACAATTCAGTGTTCAGCGTATTGTCAAGCGGCTCCATTGCTTTATCAAAGTCTCAAAGACTGTAGTTTTGTTTAGCTATTGCTGATTTACTAGCCTTGCCATTCAACACAGATGGTGGAAGGTTTGGAGGAGGTGGTCGTGGTGGTAGAGGGCACGATGCCTTGGTGGGTAAATGTATCAAAATTAAATCTGGTCCTTACAAAGGGTACCGTGGCCGTGTTAAAGAGGTGACTGGTGTGCTTGTTCGTGTGGAGCTTGATTCGTTAATGAAGATTGTCACAGGTGAATGATCTTTTTATCTTGTGTTGTATGACTTCGCAAGTTTGCATGTGTTGAAGGCTAATATGACTACAAAAACACAGTTAAGAGAGAGGATATTGCTGACACACCTACTGTTGCAACACCATTCCGGTAACTTCCTCTCCATTTGCATCTTGGGAAAATTGTTCGATTTAATTTGCTGACAGGTGTTGTATCATCAGTGAACCACGATATTCTTTGGGTGGTGAAACACCGATGCACCCATCTCGAACACCACTTCATCCTTAATTACCAGACTCCAATGCGGGACCCTGGAGGTATGTTTGCCTTTGTCCTTGTATTTCAACTGTTCAGCCATAGCATTTCAAATTATATTGTCACCATGCTTCACTGTTGAGGTGTGTATGCCTCTTTCCTCTAATCACAAATCCCAACCATAGCATTTCCACTTACATTGTTGATATGAGCTTTCGTTGCAGGATAGAATCTGATTGTTAATTGCTGAAGCTATGCTGTTTATTTTGATAATTTGGGTGACTTTAGTAGTTTAGTGCCACATTAGTTCTCACGTTCTAATCTCAACCAATGTTTCAGCTTTGTGCTGAAAAATTTACATGCTACTTAATTCTGAGTGTCCTTTCAGCAGATACTAGTTGATGCAAAACAGTAGATACCAGCACCACATTGGTAGAAGAAGCAATGCTGTCTGGAGAATGCTTCTAAGCCTACTTCCTGGCCGAATGTTGAGTAAAAATCCTCCAGCACCGACCAAAAGTTTTGCAATCTTTATATGCTACACTACATATTAACTTCAGGCCTTCAGCAAACTACTTCAAGTGAATTAGTTGAAATATTTCCTCTAGCCCTTTACTTTAATCAATCTCCTATGTCGTTAGATACTTTTTGTGTTGCTGAGGGAAAATGCAGAAAATCGAGCTTGATGGGTGACGATGATGTGATATAGAAGCATGTTGTTTCACCATGTTATGTTCTGTTATACCAAGATGCATGTAGATACTCCATCTAAAAAAAATAGACGCCAGAAGATACTTCCTGAATTTAAGGATCTTAGGCAAAGTGAAATGCTCAGATCGATGCAGTTTTACGTGTATGAACTGCAGCATTGTTGAGTGCGATCTCACTGTGTATGCTCTCTTTTCATAAATGAGATCCCTAATGAAATTTTAGTCATGCTCATTTAAATATTTGGCTACAAACCAAACATTGCCAATATGCCATGCCAACATTTGGTTACTTTCTAGGGCTGTGAACCAAACACCATTTTTGTTGCCATGTCAATTATTGGATACAAACCAAACAACTTCATTTTGCCAAATATTTGGTCATGCCATGAGTTGGCCATGACCAAATATTTGGCATGGCTTTTCATGGCTTCAATCCAAACAGCCCCATACTCTCTTCCGTTTAGCAAGAAACAAAATTATGTTATTGCTTAGAGAGGTGTTTTGCAATGAAAAACTGATTTTTCTTGCCATATAGGATAGATACTTATTTTGTAGTAGCAATCCTTAAGTAGGCATCAGTGCTTAACAAATGCTTATGTGTATAACTAATTATTAGATGGCTTTTGCTATCTATATATTGAATATGAGATACATAGTTATGAATTGAAGACTTCCTATTCGAGGAAGTTCACAAATTCAGATAACAAAGGACAAATTCATGTCCAGAAATATTTTTTTTGAAAGAGCAGCAAGAGAGTTGCCGCAAATATATTAAGAAGGGAAACAGAGTAGTGGCCCCATTTTTATGGGAAAAAACCGGGCCCGAAAAACCTCACAACAAAAACACCACGCACATCGACAGACTCCTAGCTAGAAAACCCCACACACAGAACAGAAAACAATACAGAAACAATACTAACAACTAACAGCATACAAACCCCGAAAAAACCATTCGGCACTAGAAAGAAACTAATTCGAAGTCTTCATGGACATGTCCAGAAATATAACTCATTCTGTATCCATCCACTGGTTAATGGGGCGTACGTGCATCTAGCTAGTATGATAATTAATAATTTTGCAAATTAACAATCGCTTAATTCCATTATGAAAGCGATCGACCAAAAAGTAAAGAATGCGCTACAGTTCATGCAGCTCCTTTTGCACGTACGTACGTACGTACGTACGTAGTCTCGTACCTGCATGCATGCACTAGAAGATCTCTCTTGACGCACCCCTATGTACGAGATATATTCTTGCATCGGAGATGCGTGTTCTCCACGCGGCCATTGGTATGAAAAACAACATGAAATGCTTGCTCCAGCAATTCGTACGTAACAAATCTGAAGCCTTAGTAATGTTTGTTAAAAAAAACCGTAATAATGCGGTTAATTTCTAGCCAAAAAAGATGACCGGCCGATTCACTTAAGCGAGACACCAAATTTCCGACTAGCTAGCAACGTCTCTAGCGTTTGGCAAAGAAAAAAAAGGAAAAAAAAAAGATGCAGCAGCAGCAGTAGGGATGAAAATGGAATGAAAATGGTCGGTAAATGGTTGTTCTATTTCCGTTTCCATATCTTTTACCGGTAACGGAAACGAAATCGAAAATCTCGAAAATGGATACGAAAACGAATAGTGACAGAAATAGATGCAAAACAGAACGGAGTGGATACAGAAATGAAAGTGAAAAATTCCATAAGAACGTAGTACATGATCACAATATATATGACCGCAAAAATAATGCAACTCATTCCACTTCAATAGCGGATACAAAAACAATGTTATGTTCACCGGTATCACTAAGTTTTTTCTCATATTTGTCAGTTGAAGGCTCGCTATTCGTTCTTCATATCAGACCATCATGTCCTCCTCCGTATTATTATCATTGACATCCTCTTACTCCAACTATACAAATGTAATACTCTAAAATTTGCATATTATTGTTCAATGTTCATTTATGATTTTCTAAGATTTATTCTAGATTTATATAATTAATTTATTCATGAAAAATGAAGCCAAAATTATGCTAGAAATAATTTTTCTAGGTTCAAAATGTTCCAAAGTATTTTTGAGATTTTTTTTTAAATTTCCGAACTCTATTTGATATTTTCTATAAAGCCATTTGTATTTCTAAAATTATTTCAATTCGAAAATAAATGTAAATTCTCTATTCTCCTTTTTGGGCCAAGTGGGCTAAGTTTCCAACGGAATTTCCGGTTTCACTTATACGGAATTTCCGATTTTGTTTCCGACGGAAATGGCTCTTCCGTTTCCATTTCCGTTTCCAACAAAAAAATTTCCGTTTCCGTACCGACAATTTCCGTTTCCATTTCCGAAAAAAAGGCTTCCGTTTCCGTTTTCTCCGAACAGTCGAAAATTCCGTTTCCGTTTTCATCCCTAATGGCTACATCTACTTGCTTGGTCTACTAGCTATCTGTGCTATGCAAACGATCGACGCAGAGGCACTAGTTGCTTAAGCGTAAGCGCTACTGATCGTGCAACTCTACTTGCTTCATATCTAATTCTGCTGTGCACACGATCCTGCAACTGCAAGTTAATTACCAGTCTGAAGACATATAACATAAGAGATCATGTTTCAGAAATAAGATGTCATGGCGCATTGAGACACGGTAGCGAACCATATGCATACGCTTGAGAAACGAGGACTAAGCGATGTAAACCCGAAGCGACACGATTTTACGATCCAAGGCAGACTCATATGTTGGAATAGGCAACGCAAAAGCCATCCTTTTAGAAACGGCAACAACCATATGCAAAGAAGCAAGTGCAAAACATACAAGATGAGTCGAGCCGCCATTCTCTCCTGAGCCATGTCGAACAAAAACAAGCCCCTTCTTCTCCCTGCTTCCTGAAGTTAATTCCTATCCCGACGCTCGAGGCCTTCAGCAAAGCAGTGTGCAGCGTAACCAAACACACACACTGATCGATACACACACAAAAGAGAAGAGGCGGGGGGGTTGAAAACTGAAACAGAACCGCAACTTTTGCTGCATATCTGATGAACGTAACTTAGCGACCAGTTGAGAGTTACACGTACACATGCCCATGCATGCACGCAGCATATTGCTCTTTCAGTGCACACTGTACTGCAGCTTGCTCACACAAATTAAGCTTCAGATATCGAGTAGTACAGGACAGGAGGTGGATCGAATCAGACCTACGGCAGGACTCTAGGCGCCGACGCGGACGCTTCCGTCCTTGCTGTCGCTGACCGTCGTCGGCAGCTCGACGCTCTTGCCGCCCTTGGGCGTCGACCCGTAGTAGCAGAAGTAGAGGGCGAGCTGCACCGCGCCGAGCAGCGTCCCCATGCCGTTGGGGATCTGTATATATATATTCAATTGAGACAACACACATGGCAGCTGTTTAATTAGATCGTCTGAAATTGGAGGCCGTAAGTTAACCGTGCTGCGAATATGGCATGCAACGTGATGTTGGAACGGGACAGAGAGCTAGCTAGATCGAGAGATCAACCGTGATGAAGATGTCGAAGCGGATGAGCGCGTAGGTCGTCCAGCAGATGCCGTTGATGAAGCTCACCAGGGACAGCGTGAAGGGCATGTACTCGACGCTCTTGGTCGTGATCACTTGTTTCTGCCGATTCAATCGCAATTAGTTAATTCTTGCGTCAGGCAGTGCATGCGTACGCATGCGCGGTACATGCATGTACATAGTTAATTTCTACGTACGTACGTTGGAGCAAGATGAGAGATAAGAGGTTTGTGTAGCGACGTACGTCGAGGCGGGCACACGTACCATGATGGTGAGTGGTGCTGCGTACATGAGGGTGCCGAAGAAGACGCAGAGGCTGCCGACGATGAGCGATCTCTTCTCGTAGGTGTGCGCTCCGAGGAGCACGCCGAATGCGACGGCCACGAGGAAGACGAGCTCGACGGCGAGGACGCCGAGCATCTTGAGGCGCTTGGGCTTGGGGGCGTAGATGAAGAAGATGGAGAGGTAGACGATCTCGATGGCGAGGCCGGTGCCGTTGATGGTGACGACGAGGATACTGTTGGGGTGGACGAAGGGCAGCCCGTAGAACACCCACAGCGCGCAGTTGAGGAACGTCGCCAGGTACGGGTCCGGCACGAACTCCTCCACGTCTTTCTTCTTGACGATCTTCACGAACGTCGGCAGCGGGGACAGGAACAGCCCGAAGGAGATGAAGTTGCCTGCATGCTCGTGATCGACCGGCCGGCAGCATTAACTATACGTACTGGGCATGGATGCATGATCTTATGAAATAAGGAAGCATCTAGAAGGTTCGAACAGGGTAGGGACATACCGATGATGCCGACGACATTGCGGACAGCGTCGGGGTTAACCATCTTGCCCTCTTCTTCTTGCGCGTCTACTTGCGAACAAGTGGGAGATCGGTTGGTCGATCGAGTATTAGTAGCAGAGGCGAGTGGTAACTACGTACCAATTCAGAGACGATGAGTAAGTACGTGATCGAGTAGTAGCGTGCGTAACAACTAAACAAGAAACTGCAGATATTGGTCGATCGGTTAATAGTAGCTAGCGTTTAGGACTCAAACAAAGCGACGCGGCTAATCGAATTTAATTATCTTCTCCACTGGCCTCTGCCTCCCTTCCTTCCCTTTATCTTACGCAAAGAGTTGGAATGGAGAGGCAGAGCACGGTTGGCTTGGCGATGGCCGGAGCTTATATATATATAGGGCACAACACAAGAGAATCCATGGTGAAAATACAGCCAAGAGGACCCTATTTGAGCCTCCTCCTTCTTCTTCTTTTTAAAGTTGTGTGTCTCATTGGAGTAATTGGAGCTTGAGGTGCAGAGACAAGACAGGATAAAAATTGGATAGGGTAGAGCGATTCGCTCGGCCGGCCGGAGACAGCTACGGCGAGCTGGGCACGCACAGCCGTTGTTTATTATTATTATTATTATTATTATTGCTCTGCCAAAGGGTGCGTTCAGCTATTACAGGCGGTTAATCATTTTTATCCAGTGGTGGTTACTGTTATATCGGTTACTATTATCTACACAGTTTTCCGGGCTGACACGTGGGTCCGATGTCTCACGAGTAGAAATGCTTTGCTTTTGCCCATGCATGTTTGGCTGTTTGCAATATATGGCCGATATATATTGTACATGCCTCTGCGTTCATGCATGTGCCATTTCTTTTGGACTCGATCGCAACCATGCATGTGGAGTACCTCGATCGATCGCCGTTACATATACGGCAGGACAGGAGATCGATCGTAGGAGAGAATCACAGAAAGAAAACATTGGTGTGTGTGTGTGTGTATGATCGATCAAATTAAGGTTGCTAATTCTCACATCTTAATGCATGCTACTGATGTTATTCATAGGGCGGTTGGGAGGGAGATAAAGCTTCTTCTTCTTCTTCTTCTTCTTCTTCTTCTTCTTCTTCTTTCCGGGGCAGATGAATCAATTGATCATCTCTTCTGGCTGGCCTGCTCTGCCCGCTGGCTAGATACGTCTGGAATGTTGGTTTGGCAGCTATTGGTATAGTTGGTTTGGCAGCCATTTTTGTGCAGCATCTGGAAAGCACGAAATGCGCGCATGCAGCATGTAATTAAACCTGCATCATCGGTTTGCACACATCTTGCGGATGGATTAATTTCTGGGCCAAATTACAGGAGCGAGCTGCTTATCCGGGGCGCTAAGGCGATGTGGCATGTGGCGGCAGAAGCTTTCGGGGCACCAAGGAGATCGATGGGCGCCGTGGACGAGAAGGCTGAGACGAATGAAGATGATACTGTTCCTTCGGTTCATGTTTTCACTAGTAGTCTAGTCGATCGAGACCTGCTGTGTAGGAAAATTGCTGCCTTTTTTACTGTACTGTTTCTGCTAGCTGTTGGAGCAGGATGTTAGTTGTCAGTTTCAGCAGTTTGGTTTTGTGTCTCGTTGTGGTCATTCTAAGGTCTTACAAAATGACCAGCCGAAAGGTCTTACAGTACTGTAGTTATGATTCTGTTAGTTCTGTTCATAGAAATAGGGGAAACCTGCTATGAAAAAAAAAACATCTCAATGCATGCGATTGGCATGTGTGGCAGCGATGGTTGTGCATGGGGATTGCATGAGCTAGCCGGCGCGAGAGCAAGTAGAGTACGTACGTGTAGGTAGACGTACGTACTGGGTATCGTAACGTACGGGAGAAGGCCAGGCCGCCCGCCTCATGATCGACGCGCGCGCTCAACAGGGAAACCGTGCGTCCTTGTTTCTCGAATGATAAAATTAAGGGTTGATCCTGCATGCGCGCACCGGCTGTTACAAGATATATCCTCGCAAGCATGCGTTTTAGCTGATCATTCATTCCAGCTGCAAGCCAGGTTATATAGCATGTATGGTTGGTTGTCTCCTTACACTCTATATATATCTTGAGCCGATGAATGTGCTGCGTTTTTTTTTATGGGAGAAACTAGCGCTCGGACATCTGATTTCTATTCATCCCATCGGACGCCTCTTGCAACATTTTTTTTCTACGTTTGCAACATTTTTTGTCAACGCGCGAAATATTTTTTTGAACGCTTGCAACATCCGTTTACTGTAGCAAATTTTACTGTTTGTCGAAGGAAAATGTTGCACGCGTTGTAACAAAATGTTGCACGTGAAGGAAAAAAATGTTGCAGTGCGTTCGAAAATTTCGGACGTCCGAGTACAAATCATTCCGTTTTTTTATCTCTCTCGACGAATACTCTAGATCTTGCAACAGTATCATGATCACTGATGATCAGGATAGTGGGGAGTAGATCGTCTGTGATTTCTATATATGCCTCAATAGCATTATTGTTTGTCGGAAGAAAATTAGAGGAGATTTATTTATACCAAACTCGAGCCGGTATCGATCTTCGACGTAGGTGTCACCAGGGTTCACAATATCAAAATCACGACTTTCGATTATCGGCAAAAATTGGTCGAAAATCGCTAGAAACCGAAGGGTTAAGAAATTATTTTTTTTTGGAAAAAATTCAAAAAAAAATCAAAAATCGATCGGCCAATTGAATGTTTCTTATGGCCAATTTTTTGAGTGATTTTCGCTCGATTTCCATTGAAAATCGAACGATTTTCACCGATTATCAACCGGTTTACTCCGTATAAATTTTTCAAATTTTGAATTTTTTGATTTTTTTTTTCAATTGGATCAGTTTACCGACCAATTTCTTCTACTAAACCGACTTGATATGGTCGATTTTCACAATTTTCGAGCGGGTTTCGTTGATTTTGTGAACCCTGGGTGTCATTGTGAGTCAGTCTCATAAAACTCATTATAGACAAATAAAATTCTGTTAAAAACTCGTCAGAGAGGAATAAACTAGAACGATGTGATCCTAAGAAACAGAATAATACAGAAATTATCACTTTTCTAGCCCCTGGCACTTTTTTTTGCAAATCTAGCCTCATTCCAAACGCAATTACAAAAATAACTCCCTCTCTTACCGCAGAAGCGCCAGCAGGTGACACGTGTCACCTGTTACGCTTCTGTATAACTGCAAGAGGTACCGTGCTACATGAGCTCGGAAGGAGTCCTACCGAGGAGCCCTCCTCGTTAATAAACTGTCTCACAAATCATTCAATTCAATTAATTAACCACTTAATTGATCGTTTAATTAATTAATTAATTGCTTGATTAATCACTTATTTAACTTAATTAGATTGGGAATCTATTCCTACCAAGGGAGGTCAAGAGGTTTCCTATCGGTGACATGGCTAGATAGGTTTCCTTTTCAGCAGTGGCGGAGCCAGAGTCTCGTCAAGCCCCAGGCTAAATTATAATGCACTAAACTATGTACAAACAGCGAAAACTAAGCACATCAAAAATTAAAAAAAAGTGGAACACAAATACATGATTGGTACATGAATTTAACCATATAATCCACTATAACATAAAACATCGAGTTGGAGGGTGTGATGTTTACCTAAATAATGAAGATTAGGTCCATACTACATCTAGTTTATTCATCATCAATTGCACACTAACGTGAACCTGAAAAGTTACCACATAAAGTCAATGAGAGCATAATATATAACAAATCATGTGAATTTTGTAATTACAAGATTTTAACTTACCACTAGCACGAGATTGTCGAGATAGATCAAACTTCCGTAACCTCATCTCTTGAAAATGTTGTAAAATCTTTTCTTCATCAATGTTTTCAAACATACCTCGCTCAATATAGCAAATCATTCTATGATTCATCCATTCATCATTCATCTTGTTTCGCACTCGTTTTTAATAATATTGCAAGTAAAGCTAAAGCTCCACAAATAGCGCAATTACTGCAAGTAATCACAACTACGTTTACAAAGGTTCTTTTTATCATCGCAAGGCTAATCACTACATCTCTATCATTTTCTTTTCAAGAACCGATAGAGATGATGAGTTCATCTCTATCATTTTCTTGTAGGAACCGATAGAGATTCATCTCTAAACATTATCTCTATCATTTCTTACAAAAACCGATAGAGATGACAATGTTATCTCTATCATTTTCTTGTGAGAACCGATAGAGATGAAGGGTGTGCTACTTTCCAATTGACCCTCCAATCAGCACATATTTCACACAAATATATATATGCACATATCACAAACATACAAAGATGTATATCACATTCACATTCACGAAAATGAATACAACTCATTCACGAAAATGAATACTTTAATTGTTACAACAAATACATATCACATTCGAAAACGAATACTTTGTTACAACCGACACATGCTTAACCATCATGTACACATGTAATCCCATTCAGATTTGTAATATTGTTCACATATAGCCTAGTACGAGCTTTCGGGATCTCTAAACCGTCCGTCCTCCACCATACATTCCATCCAGTACCACTGGCATAAGTGGTCCCTTATCTTGTTGAGCGTAGTGCGGTCTATACTCTTCTGGGGGATATTGAGAGTCTGCAAAATAGAAACGAGTGTTTTAATTTAAGTTTTGAAATTTCTATGTGAAAGGCTACTTGTATTATTATGCATGTACATATATACCGGGGAAACGGTCGAGAGGCTAATCAAGATCAAGATGTGATGCATGACGACAAACCGCGGTGGTCGTCGCCGCCTGCTGATGGCAATCGTGAAGAAAGAAAAAGAAATTAAGAGACGAAGAAAATATGTCAGGAAATCTAAATCTTATATAGGGAACGCCACTTGTACCTTGAAGCGCACATACTCCAGCTTGGAGCCCTTTTTTCGATCGTGTATCCCTCCTTCTGCGACGTAGTCGGAGAAACCCCTATATACATTGGAGAGACGCTGTTAAGTACAAAATAATGAATGTACGTAGTTAAATACAGAAAGTGTTACATAAGAGTAGTGCACTTACTGCTCCAAAGGAGGCTTGATCGCGTAGGCCATCGGTCTCTTCTCAATGGAATTAAAAGTGTAGACCACGTTGTTACTCGGAATGATCACGAGTAGGACCCAATGGTTGCTTATTAAATGGTATGCGTGAAGGAAATAAGTTCACATACGGTTGAAGTGCGTACAAGTAATTGAAGGGTGTAGTAGTACTTACTCCTCGTGGTACGGAATAGAATGAAGTCCTTCTTGGCCTCGACTTTCAACGCACCCTTGATGTAGCCGGCAAGCCATTGCGGTTGAAGCCTAGCCATCGTTGCGGACACCGGCTCGTGGTCGATTTAACCCAATTAGTTGTCGATTCGTCACGACTCATTGCCTCATTGCCCCGCAACTCGTATTGAATATTCGAAGCATAATGCAAAATCCTATGGAAGTTCTAAGGTCATGCTACGTGGTGCGATACTCACGGTGTCGAGGATCGCACAAGTGGAAACGTCGATGGAGATCATTTGGTAGAGACGAACAGATCCTCAAAAGCGACCGAAATGTCCCGTCGTCCTCACGGTGGAAATGTCCTTTTGTACCTAACATTGAAGTCGACCCGACGCTTCGTTCCCTTTCACTTTGTCAATGTACCATCCATGGAGTATGTCGAGTCCACATGCCTAAAGTATTCAATTTCGCAGAGGCGAAGGGCTTTCCATGTTCATCGCCTTAAAATTATAGGGCTTCTCTGTGGCTGTGCGGCTCTCCTTTCGGGCGAAGGAGTCTCCGAGGCGGGGTTGGAGGCTTTTCACTGCACTGAGAGGCACTGTGGTCTGTGAGCTTTGGCTTTTTAGCGGAGGCCTCCGGTGGTTCTGTGGGCTGTCGTGGTAGCCCTTTTATGCACCACTCGATTACTCATGCGGGACTCGTCCGCATCGTGGGAGGAGGCGCAGTACGGTAGGAACCTACAAAGCAGCGTATGAACAACTTGTTGCAATACTCTTTGGAATGGTACAGAAGAAGCGAGGTTTTTACCTTGACCAAGACGGCGCTGCCGTGGACCATTTGATGAGCGACATGTGCGCTTGCGAGAGTGGTGATCTCTTCGTTGGGGGAACTCGAGCACATGTGATAAGAAGGCCGTGGGCGTAGTCCACCGGACCCTCATGTAGCCCTTCCCCAAAGGTGACCATGCATCATGTCGGTCTCGTTGCATGGAAATGCAACCCGCGTGCAACCTCAGCAGAAATCCGTCTTCCGTCGGCGTGAGTCAGGCACTTCGAGGCGCTGCAAGAGGTGCGCAACTTAAGAGAAAATATTGGGGAGTTACCCTCGCACCTCGAAGCCATGCAAAATTAACTATTACCTTTAGCTGCAGACCAGCCTTATCATTTTTAGACCCTTGTTCTTTGGGTCGCATGCAAGTTTCAGACGGTGGCGGGGTCATCTGGCTCTGACTCTGGGAGAACATCGCCATCATCTCGGCCCTCAAGCGGTCCATCTCTACCCTCATCTCCTGCTCACGTGCCGTCATCTCCCCCCTCATCTCCTCCTTGATCTCCTCCCTGAGCGTGTCCTTCATGCGCTCGTCGTGCCTCCCATGATCTTGCCCCGCACTCCTAACCTCGTCTTGAATCGTCTTCTTCGTATGCCCGCCTCTCGGCAAGTACCGCCCTTATGGTCGGACTTCCCGATCATGGAGGACAAGATGTCATTTGACCCTTGGCTAACAAAGGTCCCTGCTCTTTCCTCTGGTGACCTCCTCCTGCAAGAGAAGTCTGAATTAGATCTGAAATACAACAGAATGGTTGATCGCAATGTAGTAAGTTTGTGACTTACGATGGTGGAGACGACTTGCGCGATAGCGGGTTTGGTACTACCACCTGCCCGTCCATGATTTCTTTGTCTCGCTAATACCCGATCACGTGCCGCTCCTCACATATGTGGGAGTAAAACCTTGCCCCGAGTTCGCGCACTCCTCGGTTACTCGCGCCCATTCTCGCTTTCTTCCCTTCAGTAGCCTTTGAACCGAGGTGGTGCGGTGCGTGTTCTGCCTCTGGATACCAATGTTCTTCTGTCTCGGCTCCTCGCCTCGGCGTACCCTTGATCTCGTGAACTCCTCCCAAACATCGGGAGTCACGAACGGAAACCTCTCGAATGGTGTACGGCCTTTCAGCACGTACTTACTATGCATGTAGACCCTGAAGTGCCTCAAAGCCACACCCATCCTCTTTATGGCGTACCGCCTGGCATTGTTTTCGTCCTCCTCTTCTATAATCCATTTGCCCTTCACCTCGTCCCACAGTAGGTTCTTACGCTTTCGACGCCGACCTCCTTTCTCCGGTCCTTAACTGTTATGGCAACCCTCTCCCTCACCAATTGGCCGAGGAATGGCGGTATCGCCCCTTGTACTTACGAGGACCCGTGCAAACCCGTGGCATTGAGCTGGAGAACTGCGGTGTTCTCCTGTGGCCCTTTACTCGGTCCTCGGGCCTTCCTCACCTTACTCGGCCCCTCGACACTTGGAAGTTGGCTCGGCTCGACACTTGAAGTTCACTCGGCCCTCGACACTTGGAAGTTGGCTCGGCTCGACACTTGGAAGTTCGCTCGGCCCCTCAGGAGCAGCTAATTCGGTTCTGTCTGGCGATGAGTCGATGCTCTCTAGTTGCGACATTTTCAGTTTTCTTATCTGACATGGTATATATTTGACATGAGATAAAGCAATTCGTAGCAATTATGTGAAGTTGACAATAAATCATGTAAAGCAACCTCTCATTGACAACAAACAGAGAAACGAATGATCTTCAACGATGACTCCTAACCTCTAAATAGGTTTGGTCCTAATCCCATTCGAGGATATGTGGTTCGGGCAAGTTCCTAAGCCGTTGTACAACTCCAGAGAAAATTTCGGCAGCATCTCCCCGCTGTTCTCCAGATACACGTCTCGACAACAAGTCAAGAGGGGTGTGTATCCGGAGAACAACTGGGAGACGCTACCGAAATCTACTCTGTGAGTTGTACAACACTCAGAACTTGCCCGAACCACATATCTCGAATCGTCTAAAAACGTGGGCAATTGAGATCGCTTGCTTATAAATATGCTATTCGGCATATTTATAATTAAACACTCTCGAGCAGGAGACTAGGTTACATAACCTAAACTCTAACATATCTTTGAGATAAAAAAGTAATATGCAATTAAGATTGAAATAACTATACCATTGGCATACTCAAAAGTTGCTACAAGCCATCATTGCATATATAAACAAGCAATCACTTTGCATATGGAAAGATTATGCTATATAGAAATGTATGAATACTTTTGCGATGCTAACTTTGTAAAATACCGGGACTATCCAAGAGATACACCAAGCATAGAGAAAATCGAATTGAGAATCATATAAGGACAAATAAGACCATATATGTTGCGCTTGTTAAAACTAAGACAAGAGTATAAGGTAATCCACATATATAGCAACAACACATATACGGCTTAACATCAGGTTTTGGTAGTTTGCAAACTGTTGGTATCAGAAGTCCACTTTTGCTAAACTAAACTCATAATTGAAGTTTGGAAATTGAAGATCCCAGATAAACAGTCCAAGACAATCTACCAAAGTGATTGGTGCAGGTAAATGTACACTGATTGGTGCACATATGTGTTGATGTACAGAAAGCATTCATATTGATAATACAAGAATTTTTTCTTCATATTGATAATTTTTGAGCAATCAAGCTTTTGAATAAGACTGTTCAATCTTTTATACCCTTTGTGGTTTTTTAAAAACAATTTTGTTATAACTTAAATATCTCAACTTATCGTATCTTTTGGTTTTATATAAATAGGTTGATAGTCCAAGTCATCTACAACTCGGACTCTTTAGCTATATAAGCCACCTCTGTACTTGTAATCTTTGAAGCATTATAATGATCTGTTTCTCATGGGTTTTTTCCTGCAAGGGTTTTTTCATGTTGAATCTAATCTTCATTATTTTGCCATGCTAACCCTAACACTCAGAATGAAGTACCGATTGTCACCTGGTTCAATGAATTTTCCCTCTTCTTTATTATGCTACTTCATACCATTATCAGTAACCTGATGTAGAAAAACTTCAGCAAAGGAATTCATCTTGTCATTTACTCATTTTATATACATTACTCCTGAGTCCTGACAAATCAATTATGTTCTTCTAACAGAAATACGGATTGGAACTTAAGCACATGCAGCATACAGAGTGGACAGCGTGAAGCGACTTGGCGGCGGGGAGGAGTCGACGCGTGGGGAAGAAGAGTCACGGTGGGGGAGGAGTCGGCGTGGGGCGACTTCGGCGTGGGGCGACTTCGGCGTGGGGTGCGGCCGGGGGAGGAGTCGACGGCGTGGGGGCGATTCGGCGGCGGGGGAAGGAGTGCACGGCGTGAGGAGGAGAGGGAGCGTGGAGGCTTGCGGCGACGTTGGCGGTGGAGGCGAAGAAATCGTGGTGCGGGAGCAATTCAGGCGCGGGCGGAGCTAGGGCAAAAAAATGGAGGAGCGCGCGCGTAATATTGTTCACTCTCCCTCATTACTATCGGTTGTCCAACAAAAACCGATAGAAATACTTGTACTAAGGAAAACGCTAGGAGGCATATTCCTATCGGTTTTCAAGTAAAACCGATACAATGATAGTATCTCTATCGGGTTTTTAAATGACAACCGATAGAAATACTTGTACTAAGGAAAACCCTAGGAGTGATATTTCTATCGGTTGTAAAGTAAAACCGATACAACTGAAGGATAGTATTACTATCAGTTTTATTAAAAACCGATACAAATGATTATGTATATGTGTTGCTTTGAATAAGAACCGATACAAATATAGGCCTTTGTTTGTTTTCCCGACAAACCATAAAGTCTGAATTCTGAGATATTCGATCAAAGAGTGAAAAGACCATATCTTTTGCACACATAGTTGGAATTATTTGAAAGTTTGCGAAACATACTTTGTGATACTACTGATCTTTTCTAAAAGGATTTTGGCAAAATGAGTAAGCATTGAAAACGAAGCCCAAATTCACTTTGTAGGCATACTTTTGGTCAAAGAGTAGAAAAGTCAAATCTTTCTCAAATAAAATCCAAGTATTCGAAAATTCCCGAAATGATTTGATGTAGAGTGCCTTCTTTTTATTCCATTAAGTAGCTACATACCACAATGCATTGACAAAATTTGTGAAAGTTTCATACGTACACATAACCTTTGCAAACACATATCAACCGATACAATGATGTACTCCTTTTATTTACAATATAACCCTTCTTGATGATCTACACGCATATAATTTCTTCCATGTGTGTCGTTGTCACCGCTAAAACAGCCCCATCCGCAAACGGAGGTATTTCATCGAATTGGTCGTATTCTTCTTCATCTATGACATTTTCGACACCAACGATCCGCCGCTTACCATAAAGGACGACGTGCAACCTCGGATTGGCGGATCACGCACATAGAAGACTTGATTTGCTTGCTTCGCAAAATCTGAATGGGTCATCTTTATAGGCGAGTCTGTTGAGATCCACAAGAGTAAAACCTCTCTTGTCGACCTTCACTCCATGTGGAAGTCCCACCCACTTACATCGAACAATGGAATTTGGTATATTCCGTAATCGAGCTCCCAAATTTCTTCGATCACCCGTAATAAGAGTTCATTGCCATTGAGGATCCTCCTTTCGGTGATTTTCATCGGACAAAGCATCTATCTTGACACATTGTTTTGAACAATACTTTTCGCATCCCGACTTTCGATGTAAAAGGTGTACCCATTAATATCGTACCCTGCCATGTCTCAGACATTAAATCTAGGTCCGTCGACCAACCATTTGATAGTATCACTAACAGAGACCTCTGCCTCTGTTTGAACCATGTTAGAAATCTATCGTTGTGTTCTCGCATGATGGAAAGCTCATCCATATGTGGATTCTCTTCTCGTAAAATCGACTTGTCTTTTTCGATATACCACCGCAACTTCGTCTTTGTCTTTGCAAAGATCGCGGATCGCTTTGCAATACATATCAAGCTGTGGCCTCGTTAGTTTCGCTTCAGCAGTTCCTTTGCGGATAATGCGCCTCATGGCGAGATAGAGGAACACCGATTGCTTGTCTTCTCCGAGATAGTCCACGCAGAACTCAATAACCTCTTCACCCCATAACCTTCCACAATACTACCCTCGTGTTTCAACCGATTCCTCACGTAGGACTTTAATATACCCATGTACCTCTCGAGCGGATACATGTAGCGTAAGAATGCGGGGCCACATATCTTAATCTCTCGACAAGGTGAACAACAAGATGGACCATGGCGTCGAAGAACGATGGTGGGAAATGCATCTCAAGTCGACATAGAGTCGCACCACCTCACTCTGTAAGTTGTCTAGCATATCGGGGTCAATAACTGCAGGAGATCGCATTGAAGAAATATGAGCTTCGTGATTGCAAACTGACATCCTCGAGCGAGAATATTTCGATAGCAACCAGGAGCATTTGGGTCATCAAGACATGGCGATCGTGGGACTTCATGCCCAACAACTTCAAATCATCCATGGACACCACTTCTTAATGTTTGCGAGTAGCCAGATGGAACTTTAATACCTTGGAGACATTTGCAGAGATCTTCTTTCTCCTTCTTGGGCGAGGTGTAGCATGCAATGGGATGTACGGACCTTTCCCATCCTCCTCTATCACCGCAAGCCCGGGCACGATTCCCATGTAGGCCATGTCGCGACGAGCATTCACACCATCCTTGGTCTTCCCGGTATGTTCAGCAGATACCAACCAAATTGTCGCAGACATTCTTCTCAACGTGCATGACATCAATACAATGTCGGACATCTAACTCCTTCGATGACGCAAGTCCCAAAATATGGACCTCTTCTTCCAAATTGTCCTAGTACGCGAGCAGATTTACGACTCTTTCGTCTTGAAGTTCAATATCCTCCACACGTGAATATACTTGCCTTCCACTCATAGGTCATGGGCGAACGGACTTCCCTCTTCCCATCAAATTTGTCATCCATTTTACGGTATCGATGACTTCGAGGTAGAAACCTCGGTGACCCATATACACGGTTTTCTTGGAATTCGGTAGCCATAGGCTCTCGGTCTCCTCTTCACAGATAGGACACGCTTTGGCTCCTTCGTCTTGTACCCGCCAAATTACCAAGCGGAAATCACTTATGGTACAAAATACCATAGCTCGTAGGGTGAAATACTCTCTTTGTATGCATCCCACACCACGACCCCTCATTCCACAATTGTACCAAATCCTCGATCAATGGTGCAAGGTACACATCAATATCATTTCCTATTTGTTTGGGTCCCGAGATTAGCAAGGACATCATGATATACTTCCGCTTCATGCACAACCAAGGAGGGAGGTTGTAGATACACAATGAATCGCCACGTCTTTGTGGCCGCTCATGTTACCAAACGGATTCATTCCATCGGTACTCAACCCAAACCTTATGTTCCTCATTTCGCACCAAACTCCTCATGTTTTCAATCGATGTTTCTCCATTGAGCCGAATCGGCAGGTGTCTCGACTTGCCATCTTCCTTTCGAGACTCATAATGCCAACACAACAATTTTGCCTCTCTGGGATTTGCAAACAACCGCTCAAGACGGGAATGATGGGCAAGTACCACAATACCTTGGCGGTGCACCTTTAGTGACCTCTTCACCATCGTTGCCTCGGCTCTTACGCTTCTTGTCGTTACGCTTCTCCTTTTGTTTGTACCGGGCACACTTGCACATTGGACAAGCGTGCAGCTCGATATGCGTTACGGTACAAGATGCAATCATTAGGACATGCATGTATCCTTTCTATTTCCATTCCCATGGGACACGAGCTTCTTCGCTTCATAAATGCTTGTTGGCAACTCGTTTCTTACGAAGCACATCCGATAGAAGAACTAGAAGTGCATTGAAACTTGTATCATCCAACGGTGTTTTGCCTTGATTCGAACAATGCAAGGACCGAACCCAACTTGGTGTATTCCGCTTTGCAACTTTGTGAACAGCGGTTTGGCATCGCCTTCCATCAAGCTTTTAAACTTTTGAACTCTCTTTCGTGTAATTACCCTCCACATCCCGCAACATTTGCTCCAAATTCTCATCCTCAAACATATCATCTTGCAACTCGTCATCCGGTTCCACCGTATCTTCGTTGCACACCGGAAGGGTACCACCTGTCTCGCCGTGATGGATCCAACACGTGTAATTCCTCACAAAGCCACGTCGAATCAGGTGGTCCTCGATTTGAGCCGAGTTGTTAAATCTTCTCAGATTGGTGCAATCAATGCAAGGACAATATATGAAGTTTACACCCTCCTCACAATGTCCTCTTCGGCAATTTTTTTGAACTCCTTAACACCCCTCTGAAATTCAGCACTCAAACGACTTTTCTGATACATCCATTCCTTACGGTCCATCTGTAATTAAACTTCGCACAATAAATATTGAGACACCTAGCTAGCTATTTTAAATATTGAGACATCATTTAGGTTAATATTACCTTTATGAAATAGAGGACAGTTCCAAGATATATAAAATATGTACTCCCGATCGATATCTAGATTCTTCTCCGTTTAGTGCTTTGAATTCCTTACATAGGAGACCTACATTTTAACATCAACAATGATATCAAATAATCTAATTATATAGCTCTTGTAGTACTTGCAAATCTTTTGACTACAACAAAACAAAACAAGGGTACCAACGATGACTCCTAATCTCTAAATAGGTTAGGTCCTAATCCCATTCGAGGATATGTGGTTGGGAAAGTTCTAAGGCATTGTACAACTCGAGAAAATTTGGCGACATCTCCATTGTTCTCCATATACGCGCCTCGACAACAGGTCAAGAGGGTGTGTATATGGAGAACACCAGAGACGCTACAAATCTACTCGAGTTGTACAACATACCAGAACTTGCCCAAACCACATATCCTCAAATCAATTAAAAAAAACGTGGACAATTCGAGATCGCTCACTTATAAATATGCCATTTTGTTCGGCATATTTATAAACAAGCATCCTCGAGCAGAGACGAGGTTCATGACCTAAACTCTAGCATTTATCACATGATAGAAATTAACAATAATTCCATATTAACAAGAGCACTACAATAATTAAATAGATGTGTGCTTGACAAATTAATAGAGAGTGTGAAATCGATAGCATATACTCAATTCGATTGCAACTTAAACTTTATTCACGATGTATCAAAATTACCTAGTGCAAAATTGAAGGGTTTAATTTAAAGGCGGATTGCTCACATTTTGAAGAAAACAAGAAACGAGGGTAAAAAGAAGGAATCTCCTCAAGATAAGGCTTCAAATTTGCCCTCTTAACACCTATCCTTGAGGACTTCAAATTTTATCATCCAAGTATTGCTTCCAAGCACGAAATATGAGCTGTTTTCTTGGTGGCAGAGAAATCTCCTCTGGAACAACAACAGAGATCTTGTTCCCGAGTGGTATATATAACCTAGCGAGGCACATCACAATCGGTTCTCAACTAAAAGCGATAGTGATTTCCACGATTATCACTATCGGTTCTTTCCATAAAAGAGATAGTGATGATCACGTGAACATCACTATCGCTTCTTTTCTGGAACCGATAGTGATGTATACCCACATCACTATCACTTATAAAAAGAACCGATAGTGATATATACGTGATCATCACTATCTCTTATTTTCTTGGAACCGATAGAGGTGACAGTCCATATCACTATCGCTTGTTAGTTGAGAACCGATTGGGATATGTCGAGTCCATATCACAATCACTATAATCTCAGAACCGATAGTGATTATTACTAACACCCCGTCCGAAGTTATCTATCACAATCGTTTTTTCCTGAAAACTTAAGAACCGACACAGATAAAGCGATAGTAATGTGCCGTTCTGTAGTAGTGAATCATAAATCATTCATATATAGTAACTATAAAAATGATGCATTTCGTTTTAGCATCCTGCTTTTTGGGCAGCAGCAATACGTTTGCCGAATTCAGTAGACGCAGGTTGCGACCGTTGAGGTTGAATAGCTGATAGATTGCTGCCATCAGGTCCTCCTAGATAATCTGCCAACAATGCTTGTAAAAAAGGCCTATGTAGCCATCTGAACCTGGCGCCTTGTCAGCGGGCATTGAGAAGACCACATGCCTAACCTCCTGCAAGTTGAACGGCTCCTCCAAACCGGTCAGATTGTGTGCCTGAATACCTCAACGCAGACCAATTCAACGTGTGGGCTCTTGGCCTTTTAGTTCCTAGATGCTACTGGAAGAATTAAGCAGAAGAGCTAGCTCATGATTCCATCCTTTATAGCGCCAGGGATTGGAGAGGAGCCAGGGTGTCCACGTGTCCACCTTTACGATTTTGCGAAAAAACCCCTACATTTTTTGAAATTACGGATAGGTCCTTACGAATTACGAATAGGTCCTTTGCGATTTTCTGTGAGGGGAAGATTTTTTTCCCTTTATCGCGTTTAGGTCCCTCGTGCGGTATTTTACGGAAAAAACTTCCGTTAAATTCAAATCGCGAACAAACCCTTTTCTAATTTTTCAGGATAGCGAATAGGTCCAAAAACGTAACATTCAGGTCCTTGCTCCTTACATCTAGGTCCTTTCTCCGTTTTTCCCGAAAAAAATATTTTCGTCACCGAAAAAACTTTTCTAAAAAAACGCAGATTCGTCGAAGGTTTATAGCAGCCCATGGATTCGCCAATGGGTCCTATCGACCCATTTTATTTAAAAAATACGAAGATCGAAAATTCGACCAAATTTTTCATTTTCTAAAAAAACACAGATTTCATCGAAGGTTTAAAAAAAACGCGGATTCGTCGAAGATTTATAGCAGCCCATGGATTCGCCAATGGGTCCTACCGACCCATTTTATTTAAAAAATACGAAGATCGAAAATTCGACTAAATTTTCTGTTTTCTAAAAAAACACAGATTTCATCGAAGGTTTATAGCAGCCCATAGATTCGCTGATGGGTTCTATCGACTCTACAGAACAGCGCAGCGTAGCGCGCTATTATTGCTAGTTGTGTTTATCCTGGGTGCTAATGTGCTATGCAGGATCCTCGAATCAGTTGTGATGGATTGGATGTGATTTTTTCTTCTACGTGCATTCACTCTCATATGGAAGAACCTTGTGTTTGTGTGTATGTCTCTCTCTCTGATGAGGGTCATGCGGGATCGTTGCCTCATGCGGACTCTCCGGATAGCTGCCAAGCCCAAGAGCCTATGTATAAGCGCTCAACAGGGAAACCGTGCGTCCTTGTTTCTCGAATGATAAAATTAAGGGTTGATCCTGCATGCGCGCACCGGCTGTTACAAGATATATCCTCGCAAGCATGCGTTTTAGCTGATCATTCATTCCAGCTGCAAGCCAGGTTATATAGCATGTATGGTTGGTTGTCTCCTTACACTCTATATATATCTTGAGCCGACGAATGTGCTGCGTTTTTTTTTTTATGGGAGAAACTAGCGCTCGGACATCTGATTTCTATTCATCCCATCGGACGCCTCTTGCAACATTTTTTTTCTACGTTTGCAACATTTTTTGTCAACGCGCGAAACATTTTTTTTGAACGCTTGCAACATCCGTTTACTGTAGCAAATTTTACTGTTTGTCGAAGGAAAATGTTGCACGTGAAGGAAAAAAATGTTGCAGTGCGTTCGAAAATTTCGGACGTCCGAGTACAAGTCATTCCGTTTTTTTATCTCTCTCGCCGAATACTCTAGATCTTGCAACAGTATCATGATCACTGATGATCACGATAGTGAGGAGTAGATCGTCTGTGATTTCTATATATGCCTCAATAGCATTATTGTTTGTCGGAAGAAAATTAGAGGAGATTTATTTATACCAAACTCGAGCCGGTATCGATCTTCGACGTAGGTGTCACCAGGGTTCACAATATCAAAATCACGACTTTCGATTATCGGCAAAAATTGGTCGAAAATCGCTAGAAACCGAAGGGTTAAGAAATTATTTTTTTTTGGAAAAAATTCAAAAAAAAATCAAAAATCGATCGGCCAATTGAATGTTTCTTATGGCCAATTTTTTGAGTGATTTTCGCTCGATTTCCATTGAAAATCGAACGATTTTCACCGATTATCAACCGGTTTACTCCGTATAAATTTTTCAAATTTTGAATTTTTTGATTTTTTTTTTCAATTGGATCAGTTTACCGACCAATTTCTACTACTAAACCGACTTGATATGGTCGATTTTCACAATTTTCGAGCGGGTTTCGTTGATTTTGTGAACCCTGGGTGTCATTGTGAGTCAGTCTCATAAAACTCATTATAGACAAATAAAATTCTGTTAAAAACTCGTCAGAGAGGAATAAACTAGAACGATGTGATCCTAAGAAACAGAATAATACAGAAATTATCACTTTTCTAGCCCCTGGCACTTTTTTTTGCAAATCTAGCCTCATTCCAAACGCAATTACAAAAATAACTCCCTCTCTTACCGCAGAAGCGCCAGCAGGTGACACGTGTCACCTGTTACGCTTCTGTATAACTGCAAGAGGTACCGTGCTACATGAGCTCGGAAGGAGTCCTACCGAGGAGCCCTCCTCGTTAATAAACTGTCTCACAAATCATTCAATTCAATTAATTAACCACTTAATTGATCGTTTAATTAATTAATTAATTGCTTGATTAATCACTTATTTAACTTAATTAGATTGGGAATCTATTCCTACCAAGGGAGGTCAGCAGGTTTCCTATCGAGCTGACATGGCTAGATAGGTTTCCTTTTCAGCAGTGGCGGAGCCAGAGTCTCGTCAAGCCCCAGGCTAAATTATAATGCACTAAACTATGTACAAACAGCGAAAACTAAGCACATCAAAAAATTAAAAAAAAGTGGAACACAAATACATGATTGGTACATGAATTTAACCATATAATCCACTATAACATAAAACATCGAGTTGGAGGGTGTGATGTTTACCTAAATAATGAAGATTAGGTCCATACTACATCTAGTTTATTCATCATCAATTGCACACTAACGTGAACCTGAAAAGTTACCACATAAAGTCAATGAGAGCATAATATATAACAAATCATGTGAATTTTGTAATTACAAGATTTTAACTTACCACTAGCACGAGATTGTCGAGATAGATCAAACTTCCGTAACCTCATCTCTTGAAAATGTTGTAAAATCTTTTCTTCATCAATGTTTTCAAACATACCTCGCTCAATATAGCAAATCATTCTATGATTCATCCATTCATCATTCATCTTGTTTCGCAGCTCGTTTTTAATAATATTGCAAGTAAAGCTAAAGCTCCACAGTGCAAGTAACTGCAATTCTGCAAAGGCAAGGCTAATCATAAATCATTCATATATAGTAACTATAAAAATGATGCATTTCGTTTTAGCATCCTGCTTTTTGGGCAGCAGCAATACGTTTGCCGAATTCAGCAGACGCAGGTTGCGACCGTTGAGGTTGAATAGCTGATAGATTGCTGCCATCAGGTCCTCCTAGATAATCTGCCAACGATGCTTGTAAAAAAGGCCTATGTAGCCATCTGAACCTGGCGCCTTGTCAGCGGGCATTGAGAAGACCACATGCCTAACCTCCTGCAAGTTGAACGGCTCCTCCAAACCGGTCAGATTGTGTGCCTGAATACCTCAACGCAGACCAATTCAACGTGTGGGCTCTTGGCCTTTTAGTTCCTAGATGCTACTGGAAGAATTAAGCAGAAGAGCTAGCTCATTGTGTTTATCCTGGGTGCTAATGTGCTATGCAGGATCCTCGAATCAGTTGTGATGGATTGGATGTGATTTTTTCTTCTACGTGCATTCACTCTCATATGGAAGAACCTTGTGTTTGTGTGTATGTCTCTCTCTCTGATGAGGGTCATGCGGGTTCGTTGCCTCATGCGGACTCTCCGGATAGCTGCCAAGCCCAAGAGCCTATGTATAAGACCAGTTCAGAACATGCACTCCTCAGAAAGCTGTCTGCTCTCCTGCGCCCTGCCAAGTTAATTGAAAGATGAGTTCCTCTGTGACGGCGAACTGCAACTTCAGATTCCCTATTTTCTGACAGCTTCATGCCCTAAGTGCTTTTGCCGTTCTAGCCTGTTTGATTTAGGCATCTAAGGATGCAAATTTGCAGTCACGATGGTAAATTTGTCCGTATTCTTTGATTTCGTCTGACGAGGAGAAGAAACACCGGCAAAAAGAGATATGTATCAAGATTCACCTACCAATGCTATTCTCTCAGTTTTCGTTACTAGCAATTTGTAGTTTCTTCGTCATTGATCCTAAACCTTAGTCTGTGTGTCAGGTGTTTCCTACTAGTAGATTTGGTTGCTTCAAGACGTTATTTGACCCATTCATGGTATACTTCTTTTTTCTCCATAATGTAATCAAATACTTCCATCTATGTTTGGTCATTGAAGAAATTCCAGCAGTGCTAGCTCGTGGATGGTGTGACCACTGTCCTAGGTCTTAGCTGCCATGCAGTCAACGTCGACCATTGAGCAAACATGTCCGTGGCATCATCATCTCTACAGGGTATTTGATTATATTTGAAACCATACTACATTCTTAATATACCCCGAACCACCTTTTGGTTTGGGCATACTCCATTATTTCTAGTTTCTAAATCTCATTTTGTAACCCTGCCCTGCAGGGTCACCTTAATCCATGCATGATTGTTTTTATGCTAATGTAGTATGTCTTAGATGTACGTACATACCTGTCGAGGCATGCATGCATATAATAGTTGCATACCGGATACTGCGCAGCTAAACACTAGCGTCTGGTAATTTGCTTTGCCCCTGCCCAAGAACATTGCCTTCGCAACGCCTCGGCCGGACGGCTATCGGCTGTGCCAGACAGCCTCATATATAATTCTGGCTTGGGCCACCGTCAATACAACAAACTCTCCACCAAGTGCAGCAACAAATTAATTAAAATGATGAGGAACCAAGTCAACAATGGAAATATATACGTAGGAGGATATATTCATCGTTGATCCGAATAATATGTGCTGAGCAACTGATTTCAGCAACGGATCTGAACAGAATGAGATCAAACTAACATAAACAGCACACAGAAAAAGCAAAATGCACAACTAATTGCGCATTATCAGAACTAAACGAAGAACAAATAAGCATGCATGCATGCAGTGGTTCGGACATCACATCCCAGACGAAGTAAGTTTCACAGGCAGTACTTAATTCAGATCTCTTTGTCTAGATATATAGCTTGCCTCGGAGGTGGCGAGGCTGCCCGACGAGCGGCACGACAGGGAGGAGGCCGAGCGCGGCGTGGGGGGCCGCGCCAGCACCCGTCCGAAGCTGTCGTAGTGGATGGCGCCCGCGAAGTCCAGCGGCTGGCACCGCTCCCCCATCAGGATCGTCCGCCGCCAAAGGGCCTCGCCCTTGTACTCAACCTCCCCCCGCGCTCTGATGCCCACGGGCTGCTTCGCGTGTGCGCTGCCGCCGCCATTGCCGCGGCGACGGCGGACGAGGCGGCGGGTGGCACGCGAGACGTGCCGGGTGCAGATGGCGACGAGACTGGACACTCTGCCGACGATGTGGTCGCCGTAGCCCACAGCCATGGCGGTCGTCGTACGTACGTCTCTAGTCTAGGGGCTGTACGTGGTGAGTGGCGAGGTGCGAGCGGCGGCAGTGGTTCTTCATCTCTTGAGGGCTCTTAACTTATCGGGGTGAGTGAGTGTATCGTATTGTGTGTATGTTCACGGGATATCCGGAGTTTGACTGCGCTTTATTCATTTGCTACAAGCTTTGCTTCTCATGTTTGACTAGATCATATCCTTTATATTTTAAATGGTCAACCTGTAGATCCGAGTGACACGACACGAGAATGCTCCGAGAGACCGAGACACGTAGTATTTGTCCTAGAAAAAATTGGGCCCACGAACAAAAACATTTGGGATGCGTAGGCGTTGAAGCCCTGCGTCAGGCCTGAAAAAGCCCAATCTTGAAGACCCAAGCCCGGCAGGGATGGGCCCAAACATCCAAAATATTATTTCATTATTTTCGCAATAAAAAATTCCATTTAGTTTCCTGAATGAAATATAGATTTTTTTTGTTGCTTTATTCTTTTTTTGTCTGGCCTTGTGTTCTACTCAAACATAAGATGTGTAGTTTAGGGAAATGTTAGAAAACATCTCGGACTTCCACATGAACTTTTGTGTGAAGCACAGTATTTATCCAAGGCATCATACTAAAACCTTCCATGTAATACATGGCTACACAGTATTTATCCAAGGCATCATGCTAAAACCTTGCATGTAATACATGGCTAAGTATCCCTTAAAAAAACATGGTTAAGTGGTTAATATCCATTGATCCATTCCGTCCAGGCCTAGAACACATACATGATTCTCCCAGCCAGGTCCAAACCAAACCAGACCGAAGCCTCGCTTGTGGTGCTGGTTAACGTGCGTTAGCTGCTGTGAATCGCACAAGCCGCAGCCGGACAAGCTGGGGGAGATCACGTGCAGGAGCCCGGCGGCAAGGTACGCGCGTGCAGAATGGATGGATGATTGCTGCTGCTATATTATATTACTGGAATGTTTTCGCGGCGTGAACCAAAGATTCTTTTCGTGAAAAATAGTTGAAATAATATAAACGCAATTACGCTATTTTTTGGCATTTATTTAGGGCCCTCTTACGAAAGCTCAGCGATTTTGCTGAACCAAAATATCTTTTTCGTAAAAAAACTGCCGAAAAGACCTACACGTAACTACATTTTTTGTCACGTTAAAACGAAAGATCCTTTTTCGTGAATAACAGTTGGAATAATCTAAAAACAATTACGTTTTTTCGGCATTTATTTAGGGTCCTGTCATGAAAGCTCATGATTTTCTTTGAACCAAAAATCTTTTTAAGTAAAAATTGCCGAAAAGGTCTATACGTAACTACATTTTTTTTAGGGGCGCTTGAAGAGGAAGGACAAAAGGCGCGCGATGCCGCGCCCGTTAGAAAAACTCAACCCAAATTCTTTCTGCAAAAAATACAACTTCACTTTTCTCCCGGGGGGGGGGTGTTTGTTTTAAATTGGGCGCGATTGCGCAAAATCGAAATGTCCTTTTCGCGAAAAATAGCTAAAACGATCTAAATGTAATTACGTTTTTTTTTTTTGCATTTATTCAGGGTCCTTTCACGGAAAATGCGCGATTTCCAGTTTTTTTGAGAAAAAACAGACCGAGATGTATTTTCTATTTTTTTTAGGGTCTTTCGGTTTTTTCTTGGGAAAATGGAACAAGAGTTTTTTTTAAATCTTCGTAGGATCTTTTTACTTTTTTTGGGGAATGGACCGAGCAGAAAAATAGACAAAGATGTAGCTACTAAATCTTCGGAGGTTTTTTTTGTGGTGGCACTCGGACACTCTCTAAGGTCCTGCAACCTCTCAACTTTAATACGTAGTATATATTTTCTCGGGAAAGACGGAGAAATGATATTCTTTTGCCGAATTTAACACTCTATACGTTCAATCGTCAATAATACATGCTTCAAAAAATAATATAGATCGAACTGCGGAAAAAACTATAAAGATACAACCGTACAAATATTTCTCACTGCGGAAAATAGCAGAAACCGAGTCACGGAGGAAAAAATAGAGAGATAGAGTTATAGAAATATCTCTTTCGACAAATTATTTGAAAAATATTGGAAACCAAGCTGGAAAACTGAGGGGGAAAAATAGTCTAGAGGAAAAAGGGTGAAAAATTATTAGAGATGACAACCTTCTTTTGTCGAAACTAACACTCTACACGTTCACCGAGTAATAATACATGTTTTAAAAAATATCAGAGATCGCGATGGAAAATCGAGCTGAGAAAAAAGTCTAGAGATAGAGCTGCACACATATTTCTGGTGATGAAAACATTTTTTCCGAGAAAAACGGAGAAAGGATCTAGACGTAAGGAGTAAGGATCTGTTTGTTACGTTTTTGGACCTATCCGCTATCCTGAAAAATTAGAAAAGGTCTTGCTCGCGATTTGAATTTAACGGGAGCTTTTTTCCGTAAAACAACGCACGAGGGACTCAAACGCGATTAAGAAAAAAAAATCTTCCCCTCACAAAAAATCGCGAAAGACCTATTCGTAATCTATAGGGATCTATTCGTAATTTAAAGAAACGGAGGGCTTTTTCGCAAATGGGTCTAGGGAGACACATGGTTTCGGTCTCCTTCCGGCAATTCTATGAGCTATAATAAAGGTAGTATACGGATTCATCGCATCGCGATTGCCGCATTGCGCATGGAATTCTTTGTTTCACTTCACCACTACTCACGGGCTTTTACAGCGCGACTGCGTGAGCGTTCTTGGGTTGGGTGAGTGAAAAAGCAGAGGTATAACGTGTGTGCATTTGGCAGTGCTACGATCCTGCGGTGGATCACCACGAGGATGTGGAAGTTAGAGTCACCAGTTTTTTTTTTAAAGTGAAGGCAGGAGCTCTGCTATTTGTTTTAGGAGAAGAAAATATAATAATAGACTTCAGAGAAAAAATTACAACAATACCGACGACCAACCCCAACAGAGGAGACATCAACAACAGAGAACGAGTCCCAAACTTAAGAATTCCCCCAAGACAACAATTACATCGTCGCCGTGACCCATGAGACACGCGTAGTCGGACTTTACAACAACAATGCCGTGAGCCAGAGACACCCTTGGCATCCACAACACAACGCACCAACCCATAGAGGGCGTTTATGTGGGGACCCGGATTAACCAAATCCGACCCCTCTGTGTTTCAACCGCGCTAGTCCAGGAACAGCTAGCGCACACAGTCGTACAGCGATGATAACACAGACATATCATAAAGTAAACAACAGTAATAAGCAAAAGGGTGTAACAACATCATCACATTATTACAAGTATGGAGCCTTACGGCTTAAGTGAAAATGTAGCAGCGGAAATGTAGAACAAAAAGAGCCAATCAGTGTGCCCACAGGCAACCGACTGGGGTACGCTCCCTAGAAGATCGAGTCGTCCTCCTCATCAAAGTCTTCACCACAGATGTCGAACGATGGAATGCCAGCTCTGATCTCTTCATCTGCTTTATGGAATAAGCAGCCCCCGCGATAAAAAGCAAGGGTGAGTATGCAACATACTCGCAAGTCTCGGAAACTTAATGCAAGTAACTAAATGCATGGCTTAAACAAAGGATGGCATATAGGGTTCATTTGCATAAAGCGAAATTGAAGTTTCAATACAAGTAATAATTTCATAAAGCAGCATTTAACAAGAATGTAAATAGCATAATTAATTAAATTGAAGTATAACAAAAAAAAATTTCAGGTTCCATCTACCTGGTTGGCTCTAGCCGCCAAACTAAATCCGGGAGCTCTAGCCGCTCACGGATTCCCAACCACATTTTCATTTTAAACCAAATCATCATCTTTCCATTTAAAACCAAAACCAGAAAATCTACTATGTGAAAGCGTTCCACGCTTGCCCTTGTCCGTGGGCACGGCTACTTAAGTAGTTTTTAAGACTCTGCAGAGCTGGTACACTTTACCCACACGACATGATCAACCCTTTGCGCCAAGCTATTGACACACTTCCTTTGGTGTGCCGGCAGGGAGATTATGACAAGGCCTTTACAATGCATATACCGCTACCGACTTCACCCGCTAAGATTTCGCTCTCACATTTCTTGCGCCTTGCAAGTGTCATCCCGACAAACTCGCACATTTAATCGGGCGAAGTCAAATAACGATACATGCAAATTACTTAGCAGTCGTACCCATATAGACATGTGGTTGTACTGTATAGCATGGCCCATGGTGACACACGATCGGTCCTTAATTGACTAGGGCGGACAATCACATTCCAAAATTTTGTGCATCCCGCACCCGCCATTCAACCAATCCACCCCGGTCTAAATCATTTTTCACTTTTAATTTCAAATTAATACCGGCAACACCAATTGCCATACATTTCCACAATTCATTTTGAATCAAGAATGAAATCATTTCCATATTGGTAAGGTACCGACGTGATTAAGCATGACTAAGCAATTTCTACCGTTCCCTTAATAAAATGATTACCATTAATTACAGTAATTAGTTTTCCTAAGGTGTCAAAGGTTGTCAAGTTGAATATCAATGTGGCATAACAAAGTTGGAATATAGCTAAGCATTGAAACAATATTTAAAGTATGATACGCACATAATAAGCATGCAATAATTTAAACACAAAATAGCATTTCATAAATTTGGGTTCAACATGGTCAAGGGAGACTTGCCTTCACCCTCTTCCGCTGCTGTAACCTCCGCTGGATGCTCCTCTCGCTCAACCGGTGCGTCGTCTACACGCGAAACACGCGAATCGGGGCAAAACAATAAATAAACAGAAATAAATAAAATTCAAAAATTCATAAAAATGATACCAAAAGATAGATCTTGATTTTAGATGAATTTAGAAATTTGAATCGTTCAAATCGGAGTTCGAACGGAGGAGAACGGGCCTTCCGAAGTTTAAATGGAAGAAAAATCAGGAAATAAATGGATTGACACGTGTCGCTACGCGATTCGCTGGATATTCGGAAATTCAGGATTAAATCGGAGAAATAAAATATGTGGTTGTGGCTGACCGGTGGGGACCACATGTCATAGACGTGGTTTATGATGAACAGAGTGCATGGCTTATTGCTGATGTGTGCATGGGGTGGTGACGTGGCGCTACAGGGCTAGGCTTCGGTTTTTGGCTGACATAGCAGCAACATGGCACCGATGTGGCTAGCACGTGGCGTGCTGGTGCGGACATGGCGCACACGTGGTATACACAAGGCGCCAACGTGGAGAGGACACGGCGGCTGGCTAGCACAGGTGGCTTGGCCACGCATTGGACACCCAGTGCGCCGCTGTGAAGATCAATCAGTAGAGAAAGACACAGAGGGGTTGGCTTACCAGAACGTATACGCAGCGAAGATCCGACCGTAGAGCAGCGATCGGACGATCCCGCGTGAGTGAGGAAGATCGACGGCGGAAGGGGTGGCGCAACCACCGGAACTGGGGAAGAAGATACGCCAAAAGACGAAGGCACACCGGATTAGCCATGAAACCTGGTGGAATGGAAAGAGTATGGCTTGGGGAATTCGTTGGTACTGCCGGTGTCACCGAAGACTTACCGGAGAGGGCGTATGAGGCGGCGGAAGACTCGGAACGGCTGCTTGCACTCCGGCGAGGCCGTGCGGCTTCCAGTCTGCGTCTCCACCGGCGAGAGAGGAGGGGAAAGGTGCGGCGCGAGGCGGCGGTCCCGACGCGCAAAACGGAGGGGGCTTTTATAGCCTAGGTATGCGTGAAGTAGGCGCGGAAGTCGAGGGCAGGGGCTGCGGCTAGGTTACGGGCGGCGGCGGCTGCGTTAGGGTTAGGGTTTGAGTTAATGGCGACGTGGCGCGCATCGACGTTATCCGCGTGGTGCGATCAACGGTCTTCATCACCGGATGGCACAGACGAGGATTGCCGTCGGATGTTTGATCCAACGGTGGAGATTTGTAGGGGTTAGGGTTTTACTGTGTTGGGCTGTGCAGGAGAAATGGGCCGGACGAACAGTGTTGGCCGAGCGGAATGAACAGTGGAGTCAGCCCACACGGAGGAGAAAACGATTTTTAATTAGGATTTCTGATTTAATAAATTCCATAAAATTCGAATAAGCTTCAATAAATCCAAATAAATAGCAAATAAATTCGAAAAAATTCCCAAAAATACAGAAAAATCAAATAAAATACCAGGAACCCAAATAAAATAAGAAATAATTAATTTGAGTTATAAATTAACCAATTAAATTCTTTTGACTTTTAAGAATTCATATTAAGCTAAATTATATTCGAGAAAAATTTCACGAGTTCGGATTTTTAAATTCAACTCAAAGAGAAGCTAAAAACAGAATGTTACAGTTTAGCTCGCCGACGTGAAACTTCCAACACCGTAGCCCTCCACCGCTAACACCACGGCTCTCCATTAGCCACCACCACACCCCTCTACTAGCCAGCACCGTGGCCCTCTACCAATACTCTCCACCGCCCCTTCCACCAACCACCATGCAGGAGATGACTCAGCCCCCCACCGTGCTAGGTAAAGCACCATAGCCACCGTGCAAAAGGCTAGTCGCCAGATTTTAGATATCGGGATTTTAGGAATACGACGTGTGCATGCTTGTTGAACCCTATAGTTAGGGTGGCCATATTTTAGGGTGTTTGGTAGGAAGGATCATCTTATTTTAAGTATGGATTGATCTATTATAGCAACATCTCTTAAATTTGGTGGATGACCCAATCCTTTGTGTTTGTATTTTTGCTGCAACGGATAAGGTGATGACAATCCAACTCATTCTATTTCTCAATCCAAACAAATAGATTAGGTTGGAAGCTAAAATCAGATAATCCATTCACCCTCGAACCAAACACCCTGTTCTTGTCTCTGGTGGTGATTGTTTCGGGGCTTCAGCAACGCGACTTCATCCAAAAAATGCTGTCGATGATGGACAAGGCGAAAAGAGAGAGGTAATTTCCACACATGACCACAAACTCACAACAGGAATCTGTTCAAGTGTTAGCCAGCTACGTACACGAATGGTTGTGGAGAAGATAGGGCACTCGTGAAAATATCTTGCGATCTTTGTCAGAGAACAGAACAGGTTGCCACAGATCCATGTGAAGCAGACAAAACTCTCCTGTCATGTCACACTTTCGCTTTGTCTTCGTAGACGATAGATTGAGAACAGCGACTTGTTGTACTGACTGACTGTAACCAAAGACGTGAGAGGACGCATCACCGACAAGTGAACTGACTCGTTCGCAGAGCCTGCTACCCCAACCATGAATGATCTGCAGGCCATACTTACGGAGGACATGCACGCAGAGATTCGGCCGGCCTCGACAGCCAGCGCAGCCGCCGAAGCAGAGCTCGTCGTCCGTCTCAAACAGCCGCGCAGCAGAGCTTCTTCACCGGCGGGATGGCGTCCGGAGCAGGCGGCCCCAGGCAGGCCGGGACGCCGTGGACCACCATGCACCAGGGGTCAACGTGTCCGGACCGACCGCATGGCTTGCATGCAGTGTTGAACAAATCAACCCCGTCTTTTCGCAGTGAAATAAACGTAGTGCGGCTAGTAGTAACTACTGTGGCAACATGAGCCGTGCTGTCGACCCGTCAGATTCAGCTGGCTGCATTGCTAGCAAAAGAAAACAAAAAAATGGGATGATTCCCCGTTGAAGTTGAACATATTGGGTGTTGTCATTCATGGTTTATTATTAATTAGTTAAAAGCAAGGTTGCCTAAGGATTTGCATCTCGATCATTTTTAAAATATGTTTAAACGACTTGACATATATAATTTCGCTTTTTTACAAATAGTTGCAAAACTCTATTTATAATATTTTAATATTACATATTATCATAGACAAAATAGGTACTCTATTTCCCAAGACCTGTCTGTCATATGTGACCAAAACTATTTCCCCTAAAGATATGCATCGTAAAATAGTAAACATAGCATATGATAATATCTTTCATTTATATCTTCAATGTCTCTTTCTTTCGTTATTGCAATACTTGTCTGTACTACATACTTATAATGTGGATCACATAATTTATACTACATACCCATGTGAAAATCCATCTATATAACACCCTCTCAATCCCTCCATCCAGTGGAGGTTTATCAAATAAAGGGCCGGTGTGCTTACTTTTTTATGATAATTTCTAGTATATGCTTTTTTTTCTTAGCGACTGTAAACCACTTGTCATCGAACATTTATCATATAATATATTTTGATTCCTCATACACACACACATATATACACACACAAATTATACTTACCTCATTTTAATTCTGAATACAACCAAAATTTCTATTTTTTTTTGCTTAGCTTGGAAATTAAAAAATAACCACCAAAGTACTTGTCGACGATTCGGGAACTGGTCCCCCGCTGAGCTTACTTGTTGCATGAGGGATCAACTTAGGGCCCCATTTTCGTGGAGGGTATAGCGTCCGAGGGTTTGCCGAGCTATGGCCGAGGTGGTTGGGACAACACAGCGAAACAGGGGGTCTTTTTTGGTCTGGTTCGGGCCTCTCGTGGGGAGATAACAACCCTATGTCCAGTGGTTGCACTAACTTCCAAAGATGGATTACAAGGTGTCTGCTCGGGGGCTCTGGGGAGCCCTCCTCTCTCTTTTTCTACTTCTCTCTACTTCTTACAAGTAAGTGTTCTTCCTCTCGATTCTCCTAAGGGTGTCTGGAACCAGGGAGTCGAACCCTAAACTCTACGTGTGACGGGGTATTTATAGACGATTACAACGTTACAACATTTATTACGGAGTGACATGCCACTGTTCCCGGACGTGGGTGAAACTGCTCCCTTGCTTTTTGCCATACCGCGAAGTGGGCACAGTGGGCTCAGATCGTGGCCGTACGGTCCTTCAGGCCACCGAGTGATTAATGCCGCATCGCCTTCGTGAACCGTGCCCGGCTTTTTGGTGATGCCCAAGGTCCCTTCCTTGGACCCGGTCGTTTGGCCGCGCACCCCCGAGCAAGCATGCTGGGGGGGCCTGTTGAGGACAGGGTAGCTAGCTCCGAAGGCCAGCCTATCCGACGGCCTTCCTTGGGGACACCGGCCAAGGGTGAGCATGGTCGGCAGCCGACGGGGGTACGATGGTCGCCATAGGAAATACTCAATCCCCGACAGTACTTTTATTTTTTATCTGATTTTGCATATTCTGGATAGTCCTTATAGACTTTCATTTTCACTTTTTATTCTTAATTTCAGCTATGTAGGGGTATTAATTTTGGAGTTAGTATGAAAATCATATTGCTAATTTACTTTAATTTTTTATTCCGATTCTCTGTTGTTTTATATTTTATTTTAAAATTTAATTTGGAATTTTATTTTTTGGTTAGAATTTGTATATAAATCCAACTGCAAATTTTCATCTAATTTTTGTTCTAGATTTCAGTTATATAGTAATTCGGTGTTTATATGAAAATCACATTGGTAATTTCCTTTTACTTTTTCATTCTAATTTTTATTTTTGTGTTTAATTCAAAATTTTATTTTTAGGTTCAAATTCGCGTACAAATCCAACAAGTAATTTTTATTCCAATCTTAGTGGTTTTAATTTGGAGTTCATACTAATATCACATGACTATTCCTCTTTATTTTTCAATCCAAATTTCTATTAATTTTTATTGTTATTTTTATTTCATTTCGAATCTTGTTTGTAGTTTACATTTCGTATATAAATCTAATAGCTAATTTTTATCTCATTTTTATTTTGAATTTTAGCTATGTACATTTCGAATTTGGAATACATACAAAAATCACATGCCTAATTTACTTTTTTATTATAATTTTTTTATTTTTTTTGTTGTATTTGGCATGGTCTCTCTCTTTTAATTCAAACCGTTATAATTAGGGCATACCACCAATGGCCTGAGAAACGCGAACAGAAATAGGATCTAGTTTACAAAAAAATAGGACCGTGACGAAAAGGAGCAATCCAAAATAGGGACTAATGTGAGAAACTCCGAATCACATCGTGTCTGTGGCTATTGGATCAAGGTCGCACGGCCCGGATTGAGGTGTGCAAAGGGAGCGGTAGATTGATATTTTCGGAACAAACCCCAGGGTTGTTTAGTTTTGTATATAATACCTTTTGTCACTCTTGGGAGGTATCAATGTTTTGGCTTTAAATTTTTGGAACTATATGGCTCCAACACCCCGATACATGCTCGTCTACTACACGAAGTGCATTCCTCTCCTCTCGCACTAGTAGCTATTGTTTCCCTGCCCTGTTGTTTCTCACCAATATATCGGTGCTTTCTCTCCCCCTCCATCCCTCCCTCCCACTGCTGGCAACTTTGCACTCAAGAAAAGCAATGCGCCATGTTGGGGCTCGTGTGGAGTTTTCTCTTTCAGTGGAGAGGCTAGAGTCCATCAAACTTGTCACCCCCCACGGTTGGATCTTGCTGGATTTGGTGAGGATGAGGCCAAGGGAACTGGGGTGAGACATGCCAGCCTTGTCTTGCTATATCTGGGTCCACTGGTGATAGGGTGGCTCGCCCCTATCCTCCTCTAATGTTGTTTGCCCCCGTGGTTGGATCTTGTTGGCTTTGATGGGGACTAGGTTAGAGGAGCGAGGGGTGAGCCATGCCATTCTCACCCTGCTAGATCTGAGCTCATCGTTGATGGGATGGCTTGTCCATATCTTCCTCTAATGCTCATCTTAAATGGTGATACTAGGTAAGTTCATTTGTTGCAGTAGTTGTTTTCAAATGTTGTAGCATAAAATATCAAATGATGCAGATGTTTCGATAGTTACTTTGCCGTTGAAACAAGGTTTAATATTGCAATAGATTCTTGTATTTGTTACCCTAGTAATTCAAGTTCGTTGCACATTTTTTGTGATTGATTTGAAGTTTGTTACATTTAGAACAAATATTTGTTACAAAGTTAGTAACTAATTGTTGCGCTTATGTGATTTTTTTGTTGCACCAGATCTCATCCTCATACCCACCAAGCCTAAGTCTTCTAACCCCATTCTTCATGTTTCAGCTTTCCCCTCTATTGGCTCGTCAGTCTCTAACAGCTAGAGCTAGTCATTGTTGAAGCCATACTCTTCTCGTTCTTCCCTCTCTAGACCGGTAAGGATAAGGTGCCGCAATTGCCATCGAGCAGAGCAGAAAGGTGGCGCGTTTGCTTCCACAGCCTCTTTCTCCTCCCATTGTTGTCCTTGTCGAACGAGTGGGTGGTATTGCTCGCCGCTGGTGTTGTGGCGGGGGAAGCAGAGAGCTTTGACTCCGTGTTGAAGCCTGAGTTTACTCTCCGTGACTCCTCGGTTTTGTTTTGAACTTGGAATGTGCAGCCCCGGAATCCTTTTAAATGTAAGAAATCAGAGAATTAGTGAAGCGTTTCTACCTCCTTAGAGGCCGTAGATTGCATGTTAATAATGTGCCAGGAACAACCCCATGGCGTGGCTTATAGGATGGAAATTACAAGACTTAAGGAAAGGGATATCAGGGGAAACCTATATATGGAATTACATCCAAACTTTCTATACCTGATGCTATTTCTATCTTTAATAGCCTCCCTCAATCACAACTTACTTAAGTTGAGATTGTGCCTGAAATTGATCAACTGTCGAACTGGAAGTGGCTTAGTAAAGCCGTCGGCAATTTGATCTCCAGAGGGTACGAATTTGATTTCCAATTCCTTTCTAGCTACTCTTTCTCTCACAAAATGATAATCGATTTCTATATGCTTCGTCCTAGCATGAAACGCAGGATTTGCCGAGAGATATGTAGCCCCTATATTGTCACACCATAATTGTGCAGCTTTTGGAGTTGAAATGCCCAATTCTTTTAGTAAAGTTTGTACCCATATGACTTCAGCCGTAGTATTAGCAACGGCCTTGTATTCCGCCTCGATACTGGACCTTGACACTGTGGCTTGTTTTCGCGCACTCCAGGACACAAGGTTGGATCCTAAGAAGACGGCAAAACCTCCAGTTAATCTTCGATCATCTAAGCAACTTGCCCAATCTGCATCTGAGAAAGCACTCACAAGAGTTGATGAGGACTTACTGATTTTTAGTCCAAGATTAATGGTCAGTTTCACATATCTTAATATCCTTTTCACGGCTGTCCAATGTTCAGTAGTTGGTGCATGCAATAATTGGCATACCTTGTTAACTGAAAAGGCAATATCTGGCCTGGTTAAGGTTAAGTACTGCAAAGCTCCAACTATACTCCTGTATTGTGTTGCGTCATGTGATCCCAGAGGTGATCCTTCATGAACTGACAATTTTTCTGAGGTAGACAATGGAGTATTAACCGGTTTACAATTTGTCATTCCGACTCTGTTCAATATATTCAAGGCATAATTTTCTTGTGTTAACAAGATGCCGTCACAGACTTTGTTTACTTCTATCCCAAGAAAATAGTGCAGGTCACCTAAATCCTTGGGTGCAAAATCTTGTTTCAGATCTTCAAGTAATGCTGAGGTTGCCTCTTGTGTAGAGCTAGTGACGATTATGTCATCTACATATATAAGAATGAAAATAGTAACACCTCCTTTATTATAGAAGAATAGAAAATTATCTGCCTTTGATGCTGCAAAACCCGGATTGCACCATTTTGTACTTAATCGCGAATACCATGCTCTGTCCTTGTTTCAACCCATAAATAGCTTTATCCAACTTACAGACATAGTGTGAATCGGATTGGTCTTTTCTTCATAACCAGGTGGTTGCCTCATGTAAACTTCCTCCTCCAGGACACCATGAAGAAAGGCGTTCTGCACATCGAGTTGGCGAAGACTCCATCCCCTGGATATTTTAAGAGATAGAATAATTCTGATGGTAGTTATTTTAACTACTGGACTGAAAGTATCTTCGTAATCTATATCATATCTCTGCTTATAGCCTTTAGCTACTAAGCGAGCTTTATATCTGTCGAGACTGCCATCCGACTTTCTTTTTATCTTATATACCCATTTATTGTCTATAACATTTTTTCCTTTCTGTAGTGGAACTAAGTGCTAGGTGTTATTGTTCATGAGAGCCATATATTCGATGTCCATAGCAGTTTTCCAATTTGTGTCTGCTAAGGCTTCATCTAGGTTTTGAGGTTCACCTGTTGAGGTTAGGAAACCATATTTCCCATACCGAATAGTACCATCAGTATATTCCTTGCGTATACCACTTTGCAGCCGTGTGTTAGGCTTGGTCACATGCGGTGATACAGGTGGAATTAGAGGAGATGTTGCTTCGGTCGTTGATGTAGCATGCATGTGTATGCGGGGGAGATTCAATATCAGGAGCAGGTTCCAGGAGGGATTCATTCCCTGACGCAGCCGAAGCCGAGTTCTCTGGCACAGTCGATGAATGGATCTTAGGTCTCGGATCATCGGCTGGCTCTTCATCTGTTGACGCGACATGCTCCTGAGCGTCTGTTACATTCTCATAAAAGGAATTAGCTACCACATTAGAATCATTAGTCAATTGATCATTTACATGTTCATCCCCACTAGCAGAGGTGTTGGAATTCAGGAGTGCAGGTGGAAGGAGAAGAATCTCATAACGTAGTCTGGCACCAGCGTTGGAATGCAATTGTGAGAAGGGAAAGATATTCTCATAAAAAATAACATCTCTGGAAATATAAACACGACCAGAAGATATGTCAAGGCATTTAAACCCTTTATGTAGGTTGCTATAACCAGGGAAGGCACATTGTTTGGAATGAAACTGAAGCTTACGTGTGTTATAAGGACGAAGATTAGGCCAGCATGCACATCCAAAAACTCGTAAGGAAGAATAATCGGGTTTTTCATGAAACAGGCGCTCTAAGGGAGTGGTGTACTGGATAACTTTGCTAGGTGTGCGATTTATCAGATATGTGGCAGCAAGGAATGCCTCGTCCCAAAACTTTAGTGGCATGGAGGCGTGGGCAAGGAGAGCAAGACCGACTTCTACGATGTGGCGGTGCTTGTGTTCGGCAGATCCATTTTGTTGATGTGCGTGGGGCAGGACACATGATGGGTGATGCCGACTTTATTAAAAAAGGAGTGCAACCTTTGGTATTCACCACCCCAATCGGTTTGCATGGCGATGATCTTACGATTAAAAAGTCTCTCGACTAGATTTTGGAATTCATGAAATTTCTAGAATACTTCAGACTTGAATTTAAGAAGGTATATCCAAGTAAACTTGCTGAAATCATCTATGAAGCTTACATAATATTTTCTGCCTCTGACAGAGTCAGGCGCAGGTCCCCACATATCCGAAAAAACAAGTTCTAAAGGAAAATTTGATACACTGGAAGATTTAGGATATGGTAGCTGATGGCTCTTGGCCTTTTGGCAGGCATCACAGACTGCCTTATTAGACTCGGCTAAATACGGAAGATTATTATCACTAACAATCTTTTGAATAATAGGTAATGAAGGATGACCTAAACGATTGTGCCATCTTGAGAGGAAGGCTTGATTATTCCAAGAACCTGCTTGGATGACGGAGGAAGTGGATATAGACCGTTGCGACATCTTCCTCTAAGGATTGTGTTCTTCATTCCTTGATCCTTTATCAAGAAGAAATTAGGGTGAATTTCTAAAAAGGCATGATTGTCAGCAGCGAAACGATGAACAGATACAAGGTTTTTCTTAGCTTTTGGAACATGTAGAACATTGTTTAGATGAAGATTACGACTAGGGGTATGAACTGTAGTATGACCAATGTGACTAATGTCCATACCTGCGCCGCTTGCTGTGTGGATTTGACCCTTGCTGTTGTACTTGTCGCGGATGGTTAGCTTCTCTAATTCACCGGTGATGTGATCAGTCGCTCCGGTGTCCATATACCAATTTGTGTCAATCCCATGGGAGTTGGTGGCGGCAGCAGCATTTTTTTTCTTCAGGCACAAAAGACTCATCAAACCTGTACCAACAGTCAGTAACAACATGGCCCATTTTGTGACAAAGCTGGCACACCGGGCGTTTGATCTTGCTGTTGTAGCGGCCGCCGTTGTTGTAGTTATCACCGTTGTCACGGCCTCGTCCTCTGCCGCGACTGTGAGCACCTCTACCACGGTTGAAGCCTCCTCGTCCGCCTCGTTTCACCATGTTGACAGACGAAGAAAGATGTGAGCTTCCTTGTAAGAGATTCATTCTTGTCTCAAAGTTCAGAAGCTGAGAATATAATTCAGCAACCAAAATTGGTTCCACCCTCGAGACAAGGGCGGCAACGAGGGGATTGAAATCAATGTCCAGGGCGGCGAGGATGTAGGATACTAGTTCTTCGTCGTCCAGAGGCTTGCCAGCAGATGCCATCTCGTTGCCAAGAGCCTTCATCTTTCCAATATACTCCGTGACAGTTTGATTACCTTTCTGCGTCATGGCCAAGGCTATGCGCATGTTCACGGCATGCGCATGAACTTGTGATGAGAACATGTCTTCGATAGCTCTCCAGGCTTGCGCTGTTGTGGTCATGGTGACGACTTGGGTGAGGATCTCCTTGGACAGAGAGGAGAAGAGGTAGCCGAGAACCTGTTGATCTGCAACCATCCAAGTTTCGTAGGCTGGGTTTGGTACCTTGACGATCTTGTCGCCTTGGTTGGCGTCGATCTCGGCTTCAGGAGCCTGAGTCGCACCCGTAATGTAGTCTTCCATGCATGCACCGCGGATGATTGGGAGGACTTGCGCCTTCCACAGGGGGCGATTGTTCTTCGTCAGTTTCTCGGTGACTGCATGACCGAATAAGGGATTCATGGCAGCACCTGAGGTTGAAGAACTTGCCATTGCTACAGATTTTGGTGGTTGAGGAGGATGGCTCTGATACCATGTAAGAAATCAGAGAATTAGTGAAGCGTTTCTACCTCCTTAGAGGCTGCAGATTGCATGTTAATAATGTACCAAGAACAGCCCCATGACAGGATGGAAATTACAAGACTTAAGGAAAGGGATATCAGGGAAAACCTATATATGGAATTACATCCAAACTTTCTATACCTGATGCTATTTCTATCTTTAACATTAAATCCTGCCGTGACTGTTGATATCTGACCTGGTTGAAGCTATGGAATTGAACAGAGTTTCTTAAATTTTCTTGAAGCTTTAGTCCAAGTTTCATGACGTGTCTACTTTCGGCGGGGTGCAACGCAATAAGGATATGTGCATGCGGCTGCGGCGAAAAGCGGGGGCAAGCACGTGATCAGATCATCAGGGTGGGCACGCTTCCAGGACGAGCAATCATGCATCCCCATGTTCCTCCGCGTTGATTTCATTTGATATGATTTCTCCTGTTCCAGGCCCAGCGACCTTACATGCTTGGAGACGGTGCAAGTAACTTATCAGTAAGTACGGGGGTCTCGGTGGCACTGGCCTATATACTGGCATGTGAGTTTGCGTCCGTATCAAATTAGCATGATTTCGATTGACAAGATTTGGGAGTCTGAACTTCTGATGACATGCAACTGGCACGGCAGGTAACGTGAGGTGGCCAACACGAGCATCGGCATGGTCTCAGCTAGCTCTCAGGGACGTGCAATTGCCAGGGCAGCACAAGTGCGCCAAGAACAGGGGCTCATAATGACCAGCACGACGATCTTAGCCATGGTTTCGTTGGAGCACGGACTTTCGAGGTTTTCCCAGTGACTCAGTGTGGTTTTTCCAACAGTCTGCTTGTATCGCACGTCTGTCTCTCCTGATGCCGAATGGGACATCCGTGCAGGACGCAGATTATGCAAGAATCTAGCATCTGATGCGGTGAAGTGTGAGCTCCAAACAAGAGTGGAAGGTTCAGCAAGTGATTAATTGAGCTTTGGATTTCTATGGATCAGCTTAACATGTGATACTTCACAGCAACCAAATGAAGATGATTACAGGAGTTACAACACGAGACATGAACGGCGAAATTACATTTCCTCGGAGGAACGAAGAGCAAGGGAGAAAAAATTATATCATTTGATCGACAAAGCAATGGATATATGGCTGAACCTGAGAGAAAAGAGATGCCAAAAAGCCAATTTAAAAAAAAAAATTGCCACATGAGGTACACGTAACTCGTGCCACGAACCTAAGCATTTACCCTGCCCTGTTCTGCATTGCATTGCACCGGCTTCACGGCGTCGTGCCTGCCGGCGGCGTCCCCTTCGATCGCTCCTCCTCCGACGCCCCTCGCGTCCCCTCGCTCTCCTCCGTCGTTGTCCGCCCATGCCCGCCACCGATCTCCTCTATCATCTTGACGACATCCGTGCTGTCCGGCCGCGCGTCCGGCACGGTGGCCACGCACGCCATGGCCACCTGCAGCAGTGCTACCATCTCCTCCTCCGCGCTCCCGCCGAGCCGCACAAGCTCTACGTCGAACACCTCGGCCGTCCACTCCTCCCGCACCACCGACTGCACCCACCGCGGGAGGTCAAACGCGCCGTCGCCGTCCAGGGACGCGTGCGTCGGGGACTTGCCGGTGAGGAGTTCAAGAAAGAGCACCCCAAGCGAGTACACGTCGGACTTGAACGTCGGGCGGCGCGTGTCCACAAGCTCCGGCGCACGGTAGCCGCCAGTGTTGGGGCGCGCGGACGTCGGGGCGAAGAGCTGGTGCAGGCAGTAGTCGGAGAGCGCGGCCGCGTCGGTGTCCGGCCGGAGCAGCAGGTTGGAGGACTTGACGTTGCCATGCGCGAGTTTGAGGGCGGTGTGCAAGTGCGCCACGCCGCGCGCGGCGGACAGCGCGGCGCGCATGCGCGCGTCCCAGTCCATCGGCGTCCGGCCGGAGCTACGGCCGCCTGTAGGTAAATCAAGGTGAGCATTTCCGACGACAAAAACATACTACCGATTGCAAAGCGACGCGCAGTGAAATTTCAGCTGATGCAAATTATATACAACAAAAAATTCCAGACTTTTTTTCCCAGTAATTTGAGTAAATGCTTTATTAATTTGTTTATAGGAGTACCACAACTGAATAATGATTAACGCATCCTTAAACAGGTTGGATATATACCACATGAGCTTGTCGCTGTCCATGGAATTATTAGTGATGCATATCAATTATGCCTGGAAACAAAATTTCAGTGATGCATGCACAGTAACCTACTCTTCTCTCAAAAACAGCTGGACAGCAAATTAGTACTCAAGCAGGTAGAGTTGGTTAAGAGATTAAATAGAGAAACAATAAAATGCAACAGAATTGTCCAGTACGTGTGTATTAACTTCCAAATACATCAAGTGTGGTGTAACAGCTCTAATTTTCTATACTACCTACACGGAATACATGAAAGATCAACGTACTGAAGATTAGAGAAGCAGTAGGTAGCAATTAGCATACGTGCATGACAGCGCATCTGACGTTAGTGATCGATCAAAACCTTGACTAATTGCTATACATTCATGAAAATTTGGGAAACTGAGCAATCACAGAGCAGGGTCAGACTTAGAGCTTAGAATTATGAATTTAGATGCTTCACTTTGTGACTTGTGACAGACCATTGACCTGTGAACAGTACCAAAGTCAAACCATGTGTTTATTTCGGTAAGCAGCCGGAAGTGGGCCCACATGGCAGCTGCAGTGCACCAGCACCACACTGCCAGATGGGTAACAGATGACAGCATTTAACTACATTGACGGCAAATTCCATGCATTACGGGTTAGGCCAGTCAGCTACAAACTTGAGATGAAGCAAAGTAGCATTAACAGCAGCCAGCAATTGTGGTTACTGATTAGCAGCATTTTTTTTTCATGACGCTGATTGCGTCCAAATTAGCATGCAAATTAATGCATTCTTATGGTGTATATATATACACGCGACCGATAGCTTCTATGATTCTATCCTCTGCACGTACTATAGCACGGACGGTTCTTAACAATAACATAAAATTCAGGACGCCATCACGGATGGCCGATGGCTACCGAACCACACATTTAGCTCTCAATCCCTTTCGGATGATTTGGACCTAAGACACCAGGAATCCGAAGAACGCTAGTCAAATGCAACGCCACCTCCCAGTCCCTTTCCTACGATTGAAACCCTAAGCCATCAGCTGCTGGAAAAAGCTGGAGAAATACAAATTCCGTGTCCACATCGCTGTCCTTGCTGACTAGTTGTATGAATGATTGGATAGCCCTGAGACTAATTATAAATACAGCTTGACCGAAAATTATCTGTATCATCGTTCTCGATGCAAACAATGGTGTTCACAACCGTTCTAGATTGGGTATTCGCCGAGCTGTTGTGTCGTCTTTGATGTGAACAATGATATCAGTATTGTGCTCGTGCTCCTCCCTCCATATTGGTGTGTCCCCAAAACCGTGCGTACTGCACACTCTACTGGTACGTTTGTTAGAGCTACGTACCGTACGTACCTCAAACCAAGGGACTGGGATCCTCTGAAGAAACATTGTCCAGAAAGAAAACCACCGTACCTGTCCGATCAGTCTGCAAGAGTGCAAGTTTTTGTACGGGAGTAATTGAATTTAGGTCTGCAATACCAAGCGGTAAGCACCTAACAAACGAGGATGTTGCTACAACTTTTTCGTACGTGTGTATACAGGAACCGTCCATCGGACAACAAACACGACATCGCATCGGTTGCAGACGGAAGAGCAAATGCCGTATCAATGCCGGCAACTCCACTCCAGTACGCCTCGGTCGCTTCATTCTCGAGCTCGCTCGCAGTTCAATTCCTTCGCTCGAAGAGAGAGAGAGAGAGAGGAAAATTCCCCGATCAAATCGTGAGCTAGAAACGAGCCTGCAGCAATAATCCAATTCCCATCACTTCAGCTGTCAGCTCACTTGCTTGCCAAATCTATTCTCTCTTGTGTTGTGTACGGTACCTCTCTCTGTTTGTGCATGTGTACACCCCCCTCCTCACGCACACAGGAACACTTTGCTTTACAGCTTTTCGCCCACAGTAAACCATCCCAGGCAACAAACTTTTCAGACAAGGATCGTACCAGGTTACGGTAAGCCTTAGTCACACTTGAGTAGTATTTACGAGCTAAAAGAAAACAATGCTACGCACGTTTGCGACGGGCCAGAACAACGAGCAAAACCACGCTGCTACACCGGCCACGCGTGCAGCAATGGCAAGTCGTGGTGTCACTAACGAGCTAGTTGGGCAACGCAAAGGTAGGTTGGTAATGAAATGTACGTGTAGTGAGAGAGGCGGCTGACCGTGGAGCGTGGCGGAGAGGCTGCCGGCGGGGAGGTAGTCTGCGACGAGGAGCTTCTCGTCCTTGGAGAAGTAGTACCCGCGCACGGGAAGCAGGTTGCGGTGCTCCGTCTTGCCCAGCGCCTCCAGGAGGGACGCGAACTCCCGCCGCGCCGCCGCCACGTCCTTGAGTCGCTTCACCACCACCGTCGTCCCCTCCTCCAGCACCGCCTTGTACGACGTCCCCACGCTACCCTTCCCCAGAACCTCCGCCGATGCGCGTAGCAGGTCCTCCAGGTCGAAGCTGTACCCCGCGCCTTTGCCCACGAACACCAGCCGGCTCCTCTCCGCCGCGCCCACCCCAGCCCCAGCCGCCGCCGCCGCCGCCGCCAAGCTGATCTCCTTTGATGAGGACGTCATGTCGCCCATCTCCCCTGATGCCGTGGACGGCGTCAGACCCCTGGCCGGCGTAGCCGCTTTACCCTCGCCGCCGTTTACCTCCCGCCGCCGGTAAGCGGCGCACAGGACGACCAGCACTAGAGTCAGCAGCGCACCTGCAACGGCTCCCACGGCAATGGCCGCGACCTTCGCGCCGGAGAGTTTCGTCCTCTTCTTGGACACCGCCACGCCATGGTCGCCTCCCGGTGGGACGACACCGGGAGCAGGTGCCGGGGAAGGGAAAAACGGCTCGCAGGGCCGGTCCAGCGGCTTCCCGCAGAGCTGGAGGTTGCCGGAGAAGGACTCCCGCGGGAAGTGCGCGAGGGAGCCGGGGATGGAACCGTTGAGTTGGTTGTACGAGACGTTGAAGACCTGGAGCCGCGGGATGCTTATGCTCGGGAGGTTGCCGGAGAGGCGGTTGCCGTCCAGCCTGAGCGACCGGAGCTCGGTGAGGCTGTTGAGCGCGAACGGGATGGCGCCGGAAAGGTTGTTCTGGGACAGCACGAGGTGCTCGAGAGCCGAGAGGTTGCCAACGTCGGGCGGGATGGCGCCGGAGAGCAGGTTGCCCTGCAGGTAGAGCGAGTGGAGCTTGGGGAGGGAGAAGAGGTCGGCGGGGATGGCGCCGAAGAGGCGGTTGGAGCGCAGGGAGAGGATCTGGAGGCCGCGGAGGCTGCCAAGCGTGCCCTGCGGCACGCGGCCGATGAGTCCGACGCCCGGGAGGCGGAGCTCGGAGACGGTGGCGTTGGCCGCGTCGCAGGTGACACCGACCCAGGCGCAGGCTGGCGTGGAGTCGTTCCACCCCAGCACCCGCTCGTGCGGCGTGCCGGCGAGGAACGCCTGGAGCGCCGACCGCTCCTGCTGCGGCGGCTCCGCGGCGCAGCGGAGAGCGGCAATGGCCAGCCCCAGGAGCAGCGTCGCGGGCACTCGGAGAGCGGCCATCTGTGCTGTAGCAAACAGGATAGATAGGCTCTACGGCTTGGATGGACGTGTTGGAGACATTGGAGTGGGGAAAGAGCAGGGCAGAGCAGAGCAGACTGGACTTGCTTGTCTCTAGGTTCCTCGGTTTAGAGATTTTAACGTCTCGCGCGGAGTTCTTATCCTTAAAATTACATTTTTGTACTGCTGCCTCTCACTGAGATATAAAAAGTATTGTCTTTATGCCTGCGCCATGTGAGCTTTTCTTTTCCTTACCCATACTAGCTAGCTAAATAGTTGTGTTTTGCTATAGATTAAAAAAATCATATTATTATAGGACGTCGAGCTGATATTATCGGGATCCAGTTCACGTCCTCGACGGTATTGCATCTGCGTGTGCTCAGCTCCGCCGTGAGTCCAGCAGAGCTTTTCTAATTTTTTTTTTGTTAGAGAATTTTTAGCAATGATGTATTTATTTGTTGATAGATTATTTTATCTTTTTTTGTTTTGGGTTTTTTTAGAAAGACACACGAGTCGGTGCGTAATTCTTATATAAGGGAGGAGAAGAGAATAGAGCTATACCCATTTTCTTTTTAAGGAATAGATCCATACTTCGTTACGGTTCTCGCTAGGCAAGGAACTCGATCGACTAATCGCTACACAAGTCCTGACGCAAGTAGGACCTTCGTTTCCGATCATTTTAGCTTGTACGGCCAGCCAGGCCAGCCATACAGGTACAGGGTGTAGCGTAGTTGTTGCTTGAGATTTGCAGCGAGACGGAGACTGCACGGGGGCCGCGAATGCTCGTGGACACGAATGCTGCTGCGTGCCGGCTGCTGCTCAGTGGTCGCTGGATACAGCAGCAGCCAGCCACAGAAGCTGATTTGCAAATTGCAATGCACAAAGGGGGCTCATCGGCCTATTTAACACTCCGGTCAAACAGCGAGTGTCATCTGACAGCGCAGCATCCGTGCCGTGGTTTGCAGTTGGTTACTTGGATTCGTCAAGCAATTAAGCTCGCACAGGAGCTCACACTAGTCCCTCGCCGACAGAGACACAGGCGCTTTAAGTTTGTGTCACGCACGCACGTAAGCAGCAAAGGAGGAAGCAAAGTATTGTGTACCAGTCGTAACCAGCCGCGCCGAAGCATCAAACGATCGAACAGCTATCTAAGCTAGCTCTCCTCACATCCAATGGCAGCGTCGTACGAATGAGGCCCCTTACGGAACACCTAGGATTCGAGCCGTGGGGGGGCTTGACTTGGCTCCGAAGCAATGGATCATTCGGTCGACGACATAATGGCCACCCTCCATACGTTTACACGAGATAAATTAAGCCCTTCTTTCCAAGCGTCGACGTTTTGAACGTCCACCATCTTACTTATAAAAGTAGGGAACAATCGACTCGGACTCGGGACAACTGGCGTATTGCTTTATTAATAACTAGCAGGGTGATTAACATATTTGTGCGGCTAGATTTTTTCAACAGTTTATAGTATCAAATGATATAACTTATATGTTTGAGAATATATTAACGTATTTTATAGACTATTTAGATTTTTAAAACATTATAAACATTCGAAATAACAAAAAAAAAACTTGAAGAAAAATTCAACTGAAGGGGTATAATTGAAGTAAAAGTTTTGATGGAAGAAAATCATTGGGAATAATAAGTTATTGGGGATTCTTAGAAACGTAACAACTCTTCATCCTATATAGATCATATAGCTATATACCCCTGTTCTTTCTCTAAACTCTCTTTTCAAAATATATGCAACACATGTACCGCTATTTAATCTCAAATAATACACAGATTATTTTACATGGTATTAGAGTACATTGTTCATGTATACACTGATACACCATGAGTGACATACTTTGTATGAATTTTCCTCACACGCTGGCTGCCCCGCAGAACCATATGTCTTATATCTCTTATTGATCGTTCTATAACTTTTCTGCTTCAACCGCCAATAGAAAAACTATTTTTTTATCAATCCCTCTCAACTGCTACCCTTTTAATGCAATACTCTATATTGTATAAATATTTTCTATTTCTATTCAATTTTTACTTAATGTTGAACTTTACAACATCAACATGCAATGAATATATGTACCAGTATTGTTTATCCCTACCGAAGATATCCGTCGTGCTCTCACCAGTAGCCCCAAGCCTATTATGCTCCCACTAATGGCCCCAGGCTATTACATATAGTATCACCATCTCCACTTTGAGTTTCGTGTGTGATGTCATGTCCGTCAACAGCGATAACACGTTTCTAGCTACCTAATGGATATATATATCCTATGTAACTCGTCTTCCATACAAAACTTTATTTCCTCTCTACCAGGGGCTCTCCATTATCAAGCTTCTTTTGCTACCAACTTCTTCAATATTGTAGATGCTCACCACTCATCGTGGCTTTTAGCTCTTTCGGCTTGATATTTCTCTTTTTATTTTATTTTTATTTCAAATTTTAGTTATTTTTTTTGAATTCATACAGAAATCTAATACCTAATATTTCTTTATTTTTTACGCTGGATTATATTTATTTAGAAATTCTTATAGAAATTGAATTGGAATTTTTGTGCAAAACAAATTAGTATTTTTTTTGTTTATTTGTATTTCAATTTATATTCGTGTGTTGTTGGATCATATATGATATGGATATTTTTAATATAGTTTTAGGTTTGAATCGTATACAAATCTAATTGGTATTTTTATTCCTTTTTTATTCTTGTCGACGATCGAAATCGCGGACTGCAAAAGTGTATGGGGGTTGATCATGAACACGGGACTCAGAATCGACTTCACTCACCGAAGGGTTGGATTTGATGTTCTAAAGGTTGGAGGAAAAAGGGAAAAGAGTGAGACACCAAGAATTATACTAGTTCGAGCCCCTATAACAGATAATAACTCTACTCCAATCTTGCTCAGAGGCGGAGAATTTCACTATGTTTGAGTACAGGGGGGTGCCCTCTAACTCGAGCTTCTGCAGTTTGAGTGTCTGTGTGTGTGTTCTGTATTGTGATGCCTGAGTATGTTCATCCAGGGGGTTTTATGCCCCTCTCAGCTGTTACCAGAAACGACCAGGAGAGATTCCTGGGAGAGTGGCTTCGTGCGTACTGAAGGTGGATCGTAACTGTCCCGGATTTATTGACTATGCCTGGCTTAACTCCACTATTTAAAGATCTTGGAAACCGCCAGCTGAATGCACGACTTGGATCATGAGCTTGACCCCTCCGAGTGGAAGTTGATTCCTTACCCCCTAGCTTGAGGTCGTAAGGGAGCCGCGCGGTCCATGTTGTGGTCAAAGGCCTCACGGCTCAAGCTCGAGTCAGGGGCTTGTTGACTCTCGGTTGACCAGACAAGGATTTTCCAGTCCCTGACAATTATGAATTTAAGCTATTCAGGGATTTTACTTTAGAGTTTGTATGGAAATCAAATTGCTAATTGTATTTTGTTTTTTATTCTAAATTTTAGTTTTAGGTTGGTATTCAGATATAAATCCAATTAATAATTATTAATTGATTTTTTGTTTCAAATTTTATTTTTATTTTGATGTTTGTATGGAAATTAAATTGATATTTTTATTTTATTTTATAGGAAATTTTGGGGTTTTTATTGTACTTTATGTGGTCTCTTTATTTTAGTCCTAAGGAAATCAAATTTCTATTTTTTATTTTTATTCTGAATTTCATTTTTATATTGGAATTCAGTATACAAATCCAACTACTAATTTTTATTCTAAATTTTAATTTTATTTTGATGTTCGTATGAAAATCAGATTATTTTTTGAATTTTTATTGTACTTGGACTCTTTCTTTTAATTGTTTGTATGGAAATCAGATTACTAATTATATTTTATTTTTTATTCTAATTTCTTTTTAATTTTTTGTTATGAATTTTAATTTTATTTTGATGTTCGTATGGAAATTAGATTATTAATTTTCTTTTTTGTTCCAAATTTTTTATTGTACTTGGACTCTTTCTTTTAATCGTATGGAAATCAAATTTATGATTTTATTTTATTTTTATTCTAAATTTTAGATCTTTTTGTATTGTATATGATATAAACTCTTGTATTGTATATGACACAAACTCTTTCTTTTAATTTAGGCCATTATAATTTGGACCTATTATAATCAACGGGGTAGATCTTTCTTTTTTTCAATTAATATGAGAATTTCTAGCCTTGAGAGCGAATGTGGTGGCTTCTTTTGCCTTTGCTTTAATATTATAATCGATAGTTAGATTGGATTACAAGGTGTTCTTAGGCTTTAATGTTCCAAAATTAGTAATTGGATTACAAGGTGTTCTTAGGATTTAATGTACCAAAATTAGGATGCGGACTATGTTCTTAGGATTTAATGTACCAAAATTAGGATGCGGACTATCACTCTTATTGTACGATATACCCGTATCCACTACTCGGAGGATGCTTGTATAGGGGGTGTTTGGGACAGCTCCAGCTCCACCAAAATCTGTGGAGTTGGTGGAGCAGGGTATTTCTAGCTCCAGAAATTTGTGGAGCTGGAGCTGTGGGTACATTAAGAGTGTTTAGGTAGATCATCTTGTTTACATTTTAGACTAAAAATATAAACTTAATTCACTTTATTTTAGCCTATAAGTTTCAAATTTCTGAATTTTGAAATGAGAGAAATTCTCCCAAACAGGGCCATAATTTCGGAGAAGACATTCCATTAAGCCCAGTGAAAACGCGTGTGTTGCTGGCACTGGTTGAGAGTGGTGGTGTTGTCAGAGAGAAAATTATGTAGTTGTTTGTATCGAACCCTAGGGGGTACTTATTGGTACAGAGATAGATAACGCGGTTATACACGTGTTTAAAAATGTGCACATGGTCTTCACTATAAAGAGCTGTTTCTTGTAGTCTAGGTTGCACATCTGTATGTCTATTGGGAATATTATCTCAACTAGTTCGTAATACACACAGGTACCAACTGATTGAGATATAATGTATTAAATAAATTGTTATAAATAATGCACAGAAAAATAGGAAGAGACATGAATTTTACGTAGAAAAACACGGACATGTGAAGTTAAATATCACTATATAGAGATGTTTACAGCGAGACTCTTTATTTTTTTTGTTTTATCCTATAGACTACAGGTACATATTTAAGAAAGTTGCATAAAAGACTCTTCGTGCAGGAGTAGCACTCTAAGTTGAAGTAGGAAACGAATTTGTATCTCATCCAAACCCAACATAAATATATATTAAGAAAAAATAATATCCTCGTCACCGTGACAACATAAATATATATTACGGAAACAAAAAATAATATCCTCGTCAGCATGGCATCGATGCCCCCAGGCCGACATGTCGCGGTCGGCCGGTGGCGCTTTCTTGCCAGAGGCTAATTAGCGCGTCGTTTTACGCTTTGAACCGGTCTTAGCATGCCGTTTGCATCGGAGCCTGATTCATATTATCATATATATATATATAGCATGTTTGTGCTGTTTAATTTAGTCAGCTTTCTCTAAGTTTCCTTTTCAGCTCGAGCCGGCTCACGTCATGATGCCCGCTCCGTCTGGCAATCATGGTAATCGATTAGAGCAGGTGACGAGTGAGGGAAGCAGTACTTCCTCCTTTTTGCCCCAAGATTAATGTGCCTCTGAATTTCAGATTTGGATCGATCACAGTCACTACGGATGTGTATCATTCTGCTGCTGTCCCTCTGTCTGGACGGTTGTTTCAGTCGCAAGCAACTGAACTGATGTCCGGCCGGATGCGGGGAAAAAAAAGGTAATTATAATCATTTATCTCTACTACTTCTAATTAGAAGTTAGTGGCGATCGTCCGTTCTTCTTCAGTACACCTGATCCATTGGATCCAGCACGAACGGCTGAGATGGAAGGGGAGTTAACCCGATTGTCCCACCTATTCCTCTCATCTTCGCACAAGCCGAGATATACTTCACTTGATGTGTGTATGAAAGAAATTGTACTTTGTTGTATAGCTTACGATCCTTTTTACTTATATGTATCACCCTTTTTAAGATTTCGTTGCAACGCACGGACACCCTACTAGTAATACTAACGTGTAACTAGATGGTCAATACTCACGTACTGAGGAGGTTACGTAGATTAGCCTGAAAGACATCGATGTCACTTGACCTGATGATCTAACACTCTAGATCTGTCCCTGACTGACTGATGTTTTGCTACCTGCGTATACGTCTGTAATTTCTGGAATGGCCTCATCCATTTCTCGCAGATCGTTTTATTAACTCCCCGCCACTACGTATCATTTCTCGCTACCTCTTGGTTTCCTTTCGTCTTCATGATACGATGATGAGGTCGCCATGTGCTGCGTGAAGAAACATACATGATGGAGCCATGGGCAGGGCTCCGGTGAAATTCGGTTCCTTCCGTGGGTCGCCGAGTACACTTGGCCTAGTGCATTTCGGTGGATTCATTTGGATTGTGTCCAAAATCTGCCCAAAAATCAAAATTCGGCCAAATTTCGACAAAACATTCAGACCATTTCATCCTGAAATTACACCAAAATTCTAGAGATTTCGCTGAGTGCCCAAAAAAATTTAAACGAAATTCGAATGCTTGATCATGAGCAACGTCCACTTGGCAGTTGGCAGACTCGTGTAATTACCAGTTAGGTGGTACATGCTGTTCCTAGCTTATTTGCCTGGCTGGGCACCAATCTGTGTAGGTTCTATCTAGTACATGGAAAAGAAGCTTACAATCAGGGTTCATAATTCGCGGTAAACTGTTTGAAAACTAGGGTTTTCGATCTTACCGCTATGGTTCGAGATCTAAAACTATTTGGTAAACCGGTCTAATTTTAAAAAATACAAAAAAATTAAAAGTTTGAAAAAATTTATGCGTTGAAAACTACTCGAAAATCATTGAAAAACCACGGTTTTCGCAAAAAAAGCTCAAAAACCGTTTTTAGGAACATTCAATTGGTCGGCTGATTTTCCGAAAAACTACGGTTTTTTGCGAAAAACCGTGGTTTTCGTTGAAAACCGATCGATTTTTTTAATTTTTTTCCAAATTTTTTATTTTCTTAACTCTTCGGTTTCTTGTGGAAAGGCCTCCACGTCGCGCCGAGCCGCGCAGGAGCCAGCTACTCGTCTCTTTTTTTGCGTGTAGGTCCCTAAAAAACGTGTAGGTCCTTCTCGCGGTTTTTTACGAAAAGGGCCTTTTAGTTCAGAAAAATCGCGAATCCCAAAAAAGAGCGTAGTTACGTTTGGATCATTCCAACTATTTTTTACGAAAAGGACCCTTCGATTTAGCGCAGTTGCGGATCCTTCGTGAGAGGATCTCAGATAGATGAAAAAAATGATTGCGTTTGTATCCTTTCAACCGTTGTATGTGTTTTTCCGATGATTTAAAAAAACACCATCGAAAAAAATAAAATTATTTCAACGAAAAAATCACACTCGGCGTATTACTTGCGAAAAAAAATTCTTAGTTCCTTTTATTCTTGTCAAGGCGAACGTCCAAGCAAAGAAGGGACGCAAACAACAAGAAAAGGAAAAACTTGGGGACTCGTCCCGTGGGCTGCTGCGTGGGCCTTCGTCCTCTGCTCGCACGGGTTGGCGACTCCTTTTGACCCCCCACCGTTCCCCTCGCGCTTGCTCCTCTCACGCTCTGCTCTCCTCGCGGTCGCGGCCAGTGCTCTTCGCTTCGCTTCGCTCCTCGTCCTCTTCCCGCCCAGTTCTTTCCATCCCCGGATCCTTTTTCGAGGTAATTTTCCTACCTGCTGTAGTTTCGTCTGGGATTTTGGGGGAGTGGCGTAACATCGAGACTCTAGGGTTTCTCCCTTCCCTGTGCCGTGCGCGTCTCAGTTGAGCTAGGGTTTTTGGTTTGGTTCGCTCGGTGCTTCTGTGCGTACGGGTTTGTTAGGGTTTGCAACTCTACTTAGTTTTTGTGCGGTGCGGCGGTCTTAGATCGACCCTGTGCCCTACAAGGTACAAGCGGGAGGGGGAGGAGTGGTGGTTCGTGTCAATTCCTCTGCGTGTATACGCGTATTTGCCATCTTCTATAGAGTTTCGGTTCGTCTAGAGTCTCAATTCGAGACTGATCTGCCCTCTTTCTGCAGGATTTGATGGTGGCGTGATCTCTCTCTGCCTCAACAATGTATATAAAGAAGGTAAGTCGTGCTTCTTTTGGAATAATTTAATGCCGATTTTGATCATGTATGTGGTTTCTGTCGACTTAATAGCTGCTGTCTATGCAGGTCGTAATCGAAGGGTTTAAGAGCTACAGGGAGGAGATCTCAACAGAACCTTTTAGCCCCAAAGTTAACGTAGTTGGTAATCTCTCCTACCCTTGTAACTAACATCACTATAGGGTACTTAGGTCTTAGGTTCATTTGTTTCGCTTCCACAAACTGGTTCATGGCTAACTTAAGGTGCTGTCAGCTTGTCATACAGCTTTCTCATCTTGTCATAGACAATCCATTATTTAATAGGCTAATTGCAACATTTGAGTGATGATCAACATTGGGTGTTAATTCAAGTCACTGTTTTGCTGCTAATCTGAGTTTCTGCTATGTTTCACTGAAGCTGCATGATCATTGCATGTATGTACAATGGTCTAAATCAATTAAATGTGGACTTGTGATGAATTTATGGTTAAATCCTCGTACTCTTTTGTGCACTCGATATTGACTTGCATGGTAGTGATCTTCCAATCTTTCCTGATAACATATTGGTTTGGTATAGAATTTATTAGTACTATAAGAATCTAGCTGAAGTTTAACATTGATTTACCTGTTCATCGCAGTTGGTGCAAATGGATCTGGCAAATCAAACTTCTTCCATGGTAATGTTTTTAAAATGTGTTGCTGCTAGCTATTATTCTTTCTTATGCTTATATGAGATATTCCCCCTAACTTGGCCATCCTAAATGCTCCAGCTATACGTTTTGTCCTGAGTGACATGTTTCAGAACCTGCGCAGTGAAGATAGGGGTGCTCTTCTCCATGTATGCTTCCTCTCTTCTTTGAGTGATCTAGAGGTTGAAATAGGTGATTTGGTGTTTGATACTGATAACCATTGACAGGAAGGTGCTGGACACTCAGTTGTGTCGGCTTTTGTCGAGATAGTGTTTGATAATTCAGACAACCGTATTCCAGTAAGTCCTCTAATTTATTGAACTTTAGTTTATTTAATTCAAATTATCTAGTTCAGTCTCAGGCTGCATATTTTTCTGACGAAGGTATCAACACCGTGATCTTCCATATGAGTGCATGCATATAGTTATCGATGTTCGAAATAACGGTAAACCATAGTTACCAGAAACGTGGTTCGTCCAAGTCTCGGTACGGGATTCGGGTTCGCGGTTCGCCACTTCTTTTTTTTTCTTATAATTTCCACTACAAAACACGGACCCCGTGCCCTAAACCTGTTTGTGTGTGACGAATCCGATTCACCATTCGCGAGGGTTTACAGTTAATTTTAACTATTCGGTATATGGTTAACGAATGGTCGCCCCACCTTTTAGTGTTTATACCGTAAATGGCCTTGTTTTACTATCTAAAATTCAGAGAAATATATAAATATGTTTGCAGTAACAAAATAGGCATCTAGTTCATCTTCTTTCATGCATACAGAATGGAACTACCAGACTATCAACAATTATCTACAGTGGTGACATGAAGAAAAAAGATGACATGATGTGAATGTAGTTGAAGAATCATAATTGAATAATGAAAAGCTCAAGTGGCAATGAAAAGCAAAGCTAGCATTCATCTCATGTATGCCATGATGTTTCATGTCATATGGCAATCTTGCAACTTTACCCAAATAAACGGTTCCGATAAAACGGGTCTATTAAATGTTAACGGCTGTTAAACCGAATAAGCGCCCCGATAAAACAGGCAAACCTTGAAATGTCTATAAACGTAACGTACAGGGGGTCTTTACCGTTTTAGCCGCTGTTTACAAGGCCTTAATGGCCATTATTTAGAACACTGATATTTATTAGGTCTGCATAAGTTGCTATGTAGGTGATATGCAAGGTAGTCAACATTGTGGTACTAATTATTTATTAGCATATTTTGGCTACAGCTTTGTGGTAGGTGCTTCCTCCCTTGCTTAACATTGTATGACATTTTGTTGTGCTCCTGATTGTGAGTGGAGAAAAACTACTTTTCTGCAGGTGGATAAAGAAGAGGTACGCTTGCGCAGGACTGTTGCTTCAAAGAAGGATGAATACTACTTGGATGGGAAGCACGTCAGGTATATTTTCTTCATGCCCTAAACCGGCCCAACAGTGTCATATCTTGTCGTTTGCACAGACACACTTTTTTTTTTCTATTATGTTCAGTAAAACTGAAGTCATGAATCTGCTGGAGAGTGCTGGTTTCTCTCGCTCTAATCCATACTACGTTGTCCAGCAGGGAAAGGTAACAATTATTCACCTGATTGTTCCCATGATCTGCTCAGATAGTATGTTAACAAATTTGTCACGTGTAGATTGCATCCCTTACCCTAATGAAAGATTCTGAACGACTGGATCTTCTCAAAGAGATTGGTGGTACACGTGTTTATGAAGATAGACGGCGTGAGAGCTTGAAAATAATGCAAGAAACAGGCAAGTTTAAATCTCCATAAATTTTTATATTTTCCTAAGTGACCTTTTGGGATGTTCATTCATATGCTTTATTCTAACAGCCAACAAAAGGAAGCAGATTGATCAAGTTGTCCGCTACTTGGAGGAAAGGCTGAGAGAACTTGATGAAGAGAAAGAAGAACTGAAGAAGTACCAGCAGCTGGACAAACAAAGAAGATCACTTGAGTATACTATATTGGACCATGAACTAAATGATGCTAGGAATGAACTGGCTTCGGTAAGATTCTACCATTTTTGTTATGTATCTGTACTTTATTTTTTGAAATGCCATGCAAGTTGGAATAGTCTGACTAAAACATGAATGAAGGCCTTGGACTGAGGTTGACAAACAAACCATTAACATTTCCTATCCAGGCTGATTGTCTGACTATCTTTTGGATGGTCTTCCTTCCATCCTGATGGAAGAACCTTTTGGTTCTTGGTGCTCCTCAACATTACCACAAAATCTACAGTATAGAAATTGTATTAAGATATGGAAGTGTTTCTATACTCTTCCAAGAAAAAAAGAAACTAAGAAAATCACATATTTACGGCCTGATCTGCGACCACCCACTGCACCACTAACCATACTGATCTGTGCAACTTAGTTTTCGGGAGAGCTTAGAGGGACCACTTTAAAAATATTTGTTTGATTCTTTGGTTGGTGAAAGCCCGAGTGTGATAGGTTCACTTTTCATCTTCACAGTGAAGGCATCTTTGGTTTTATTGACTGCTTTTATAATCAGAAGAATCCTACAATTATTATGTTATACTTATGTTTAATGTCAGTCAGGTGGTCTTGTTAGTGGATTTCCTGTGAATTGATGCGAATTAGTTTTCCGCTTAACTTCCCTGCAGACTGGAGTAATTAAGTGATACCACTTGAATGTGTTGCAATTATAATCCAAAAGAATGCCCTTTTTCATCTCATTGGTTAGGTCATACTATGGATCTATTCAATGAATGCTATCCACTATTTCCATTGCTACTGTTATCTTTATTTCTTCAGTAGCATGTGCATAAGCACGTAATGTGCTTCACCATACGATCTTGCCTATCCACTGCCTTTTAATTTACTTCTAAACATTCTCTTTGTTTGCCGTAATTTATGCGGGCCATGTCTCTGTTATTACCTTGGCAACTACTCCATGGAGTTCCAGCTACTGTGCAAGGCATCACCAAAAAGAGATGTTTCTAGATCAAACCTTCTGATATCATAGTTCCTGCTCTATTCTATAATGCTTATTCTATTCGGTTCATTTCATTTCCCTCTTGTTGTTAGATGGATGATAACCGAAGAAAAATTTCTGAAAGAATGTCCCATGCGGACAATGAAGTGGTGGATGTACGTGAGAAGATAAAGAGTTTCGACAAAGAAATTAAAGTCTCAACTAAAGGGTAAATGATACCAAGGCTCAAAAGGAAGGCGTAGAGAAAAAGCGTACTGAAGCACTGAAGGTAGTTGCTCAGATTGAACTTGATTTGGGAGATATAAAAGACAGAATTTTGAGTGAAAAACGAGCAAAGGTATTTCATGAGATCTCTCATGAGTTTTGAGTTAATTTTGTTTTGTTTTTGTGCTTACAAGAATGTAATAATCTGTTGTTAGGATGAAGCTGCGAGGGATTTAAAAAGCGTGAGGATGGAGAGTGAAAAGTCTAAGTCGGAGTTGGCTGAAATTAGTAAGGTGCATCAGGCCAAATTAAAGGAAGAGGAGGAGATATCAAAAAGGTAAAACATATTTATCGATAATTTCAGTATGTCTTGATGAATATTCCTTTTGACCCTTCCTTTTTGTGGGGATAGCATAATGGACCGTGAGAAGAGGTTAAGTATATTGTACCAAAAGCAGGGGAGGGCAACCCAATTTGCAAACAAAGCTGCCAGAGATAAGTGGCTTCAGAAGGAAATTGATGATCTTGAGCGTGTACTTTTATCAAATAGAAAGCAGGTAATAAACCAACGACCAGTTTGATTCTTGCAATTTCATTCAGGACCTTTGTTTTCATGTAATACTCTATTTTACTCTGATTTGCTTTGACATGCACCAAACCCTACATTTTAGTATGTATTAGTTTGATTAATTTCATTTTATGCTAGGGTGTTAGGCTGTATGTCAGCTTAATGTGAGGAGTCAAGATATGTATTTTATTTTTCACCCTTTCATTGTTTGGTGGATGTATGGATGATCTGTCTGTAACATTCTTGCAACTATTCCAGGAAGGTTTACTTCAAGATGAAATCCAGAAGCTTAAAAATGAAATTAATAACTTGACAAACTACATTCGGTCCCGGGAAAGTGAATCAAATAAGTTAGAGTCTGCACTCGCAAAGAAGCACAATGACTACAATGACTTGAGGAAGCAGAGAGATGAGCTTCAAGAGGAAAGGAAGTATGTACATTTCTTGACAGCCATAGCCTTGTGATTTGATGGTAGTTGCTGCTTTAGATTTTAGACACTAAGTAGGAGGAAAATGTTCCAGATCATTTTGGAAGGAGGAAGCTGATGTTACAGCTGAAATCGATCGGCTAAGGGAAGATCTTGTGAAGGCACAAAAGAGCTTGGACCATGCAACACCTGGGGTATGGAAAATGTTGCATTTTTGAAATGTCCTTTTGTTCATATCACTGTCTGCTACTGGTGTTTTACTTTCCGAGAGTTGGTGATTTTGATATACATGCATGCACATTGCACATTAGATAGGCATCCATAAATTATTCCTGAACATCTAACAGAATTATAAATAAAATTTGCTATTTACTAGTTTGATTGTGCAATGCTTGATTATTGATTTTCCTTGGTAAATATCGCTGTTGGTATGTTTTGACTATTATGGAACTGATATGGGTTCTCTTTAATGCGATTTACTTAATAATACTGGTTCGTGTTGGTTGAAAACATATGAGCAAAAGTCTCCTGTTGTTGAGTAAGCAAAACTACTATGCTCCCTTCATTGTGATTTTCAGTGGTTGTTTCTACCTTTTACAGTGTCTGTGAGCTCATGCATAACATTGAATTGCACTGGCAGTTGTTTGTACTATTTGTGCAATCAATTGACATGCGTGATGATGCTATCTTATATCTTTAAGTTTTATGCAATTGGAACAACTTAATATTCAATATTGGCAGAACGGAATATATATACCCTGGTTGGAAGGAATAATTAGATATTGGCAAATTAGCATTAATATAACCCTTAGTTGGAATAATTAAAATTTGGGGGATTGCAGTGTGAAGTACTTCTGAAAAACATAAATATAAACAAAGTGAATTACTGTGTGTGCTTTAGCGGTTAATTTTGTTATGGAGGATCTGCCTTTAACCATAAAGAAACTTGGACAAGACCCTCCCAATTCCCATTCTTTCTAGGAATTACAATCATTAATGCAAATATATCACTACAACTATTATGAGCCTGTTTGGGGGAGCTGTGCTTCAGCTTTGCTTCAGTTTTGGATCAAAAGCTCCCCCAAACAGCATGGCTACAAAGCAGCTGTGAAGCTAAGCCACAACAGAAGCATCCCTAAAAGCTGAAGCTGCTGAGGAAGAGCTTTTCAGCTGTGGCTTCGCTTGACCACCTCCTACCTTGGTCGCTCTGCCTTCTCGACCTTCGCCACCCCGTCTCGCCGCCTCCACGTCACCTCCCCACTCGGACGCCGCTGTACTTCGCTATGTTGTTATCTCCCCGCTCGGTTGGCCCCCAAAAGCTACAGCTACAACAGTCAGTTTGCCAAACAGTATAACAAGAAAAGCCACAGCTGCCAGTTACAGCTGTTTTACAGCCCAACAAACCAAAAACAGCTTTTCAGCCCAGCCTCAGCTCCCCAAACAGGGCCTATGAACCATAGTTGGTTAGGTACATGGCACTGTAGCAGATGTGGGACTGTTCATGGGTTTAGGATACTTCAGCCGTGGTTGCTACAGTATTTGTTATCACTTAGTCCATAATAAGAGCCTTGTCTCATTTTCATCCTATGTGCCTGAATGCCAGTAGTTACTTTGCCAGATAAATACCATCAGCTTTTACATAGCACATTTTCTAAGTTAAGATGAGAGGATTATAATCTGTATTGAGAGTATACAAGTGAAAAACTGCCCAGAGGAACAGAAGCATGATGTATCATTCATTTCTGCATGCACTTATATAAATGGAAAACACTAGTACACAACAAAAAATACGGATAAGATAAAAAAAAAGCAGGAAACAACACACATTTTCAAACAAATAAAGCTAACCCCAAGTAGTCCATACTTTATGCCCTGCAAGGCTGCAACTCTAGCATAGGCCCCCTTTCTAGTACAAGATTTTATGCTCTAAGGCATTTAATTATTCCTAGTGTATCTCCGATACATGTCTTGCAGGGCACTGTCTATGCAGTGTGAACACCAATGTGTTCATATTATTGATGGCCCAGTTTGCCCAGGATAGCAGCCATAAGATCACAATCATGTATTACCAAAAGAACAGATGACCATGATCAGGCATGTACCTATAGGATCTTGGTCTGGCTGTCCATAGCCTAGACACGCTAATCCTGCTTTATACATATAGGATCCAATCAAGAATCCAGTGACAGACCCATACTGGACTGGTGGTCTGGCTGGGAAAAAATTGGATGCAAGGCCTCAGCCAGTCTGATCCAGGCTGCATTGAACCAAAGGAAATCAGTTTGAGCTGGCCGGTTTTCATGGATTTACCTAACAGTTGCCTTTATAAATTACAAAAATATTGGTATAGCTAGGATGAGTGGGTTTCAAACGCACCACCTCTACCATTAAACAAGCCAGACATACTGGATGCGCTTTATGTTGTTTACCCAGTGAATACCTCTTTCTATAAAAGAAGAACAAGTAATCTATGAATTTACTAAACATGTAATTTCACTCATTCCTTTTCCTGGTGAGGAGCATTGACGTATATATAGATCTTATGAATTGTTTAATTCTATCTTATAGCTCACTAGCTAATGAAAGAAATATATCTATGTATTTTTTTTGCGTCATACACGTTCTTCAATAATTCAATAAAACATGTCCAACTGGTATTCCACCAGTCCGATTGGTGACCGGTTGACCCAAGACTTTGGCTGGGTCGATGTCCAGGGTAGGGTTTGGTAAAACTGTAAACAACTCAAAATTTGCACACAAAGAAAGAAAGTATAATTTTGCATGACATATGCTCAATACTATGCAACTTTAGCTCATACCCTCCCTTTCTAGTACAAACTTTTATGCTTCAAGGTGTTTAATTCACCTGCCATCCTCTCCCTGATGCACGTCTCACATAACATTTGTGCACACATACACGTGTGGAGACCATGATCTTTGAATATTATTAATGCCACAAGTTCACCTAGGATAGCAACTTTAATGCCACAATGATACAACAACAACAACAACCAAGCCTTTTGTCCCAAACATATTGCGGTAGGCTAGGAAAGAGACTCAATTAAAGTCAATAAAGCCCCTAACCTTCGATCTTGAATCATCGTTCCGGTACGTGGATAGCTAACTTCCATGCACTCCTATCCAACGCTAAATCTTTGGGAACTTTCTAATCCCGCAAGTCTCTTTTAACTGTTGCTTCCCACATCAGTCTCGGTCGACCTCTGTCTTTTCTTATGTTTTCACGACGACTTAAAATTCCACTACGTACTGGTGCCTCTGGAGGCCTTCGTTGGAAATGTCCAAACCATCTCAGATGATTTTGTGCAAGCTTTTCTTCAATTAGTGCTACCCTAACCCTATCACATGTATCATTATTGCGGATTTGATCTCGCCTTGGATGACCACAGATCCACCGTAGTATCCGTATCTTTGCTATGTTCGTCTTCTGTACATGCTGTCTTTTTGTCGCCCAACAACCCGCTCCATACAACATCGCAGGTCTAATCGCCATCCTATAGAACTTACCCTTTAACTTTTGAGGGACATTTCTATTACATAGGACATCCGATGCTTGGTGCCATTTCAACCACCCCCCTCGTATCCTGTGGCTCACATCTTCATAAAATTTGTTGTCACTCTGTAGCATTGATCCCAAATATTGAATAGTTTCCTTCCTGGGCACTACTTTTCCATCTAGACTAACATTTCTATCACCTGCCATAGAACCACTGAAAACACCTTATATTTTAGTTTTAGTCCTACTAAGTCTAAAATCCTTTGATTCTAAAGTCTTCCTCCACAATTCAAGTTTTCTATCAACGCCTACTCTACTCTCATCAATTAGCACCACATCATCAGCCAATAGCATACACCAAGGAATCTCTCTTTGTATGTCCCAGGTGACTTCATCCATCACTAGGGCAAAAAATATAGGGCTCAATGCTGACCCTTGATATAGTCCTATCTTAATAGGAATGTCATTGGTATAGCTATCGCATGTTCTGACATTAGTCACCACATCGTCATGCATATCACTGATTAAGGTAACGTACTTTGTTTTGGACTTTTTTCTTCTCAAGCGCCCATCACGTGACCTTTCTTGGAACTATGTCATAAGCTTTCTCCAAATCGATAAACACCATGTGTAGCTTCTTCTTTTCTTCCCTATACCTCTCCATCAACCGTCATATCAAAAAAAATTGCCTCTAGGTTCAACCTCCCAGGCATAAAACGAAATTGTTTTTTGTCACGCTCACGCTAGTCGCTCTTTTTAAACGATACTCAATTACTTGCTTCCAAAGCTTCATTGTGTAGCTTATGAGCTTAATTCCTCTGTAGTTAGTACAACTTTGGATGTCTCCTTTACTCTTGAAAATTGGCACCAATGTGCTTCTCCGCCACTCGGCAGGCATCTTGTTTGACCTAAAAATGCAGATGCCACAATCATGTATAACCAAAATCACATATGATTGTGATTGGACATTTTGGATCTTGGTCTGTCTTTTCGACATTTAGGATGAAATGATGGGAAGTAACATAAGGTTCGGTGAGTTGGAGGTAATAGGGGCAAGGCAAGACTTGTTAATATAATAGTTTGGTGTAGGAGTATATACATTGAGAAATTTCGAAGATAACTTTATTAGAGGCTTACCTCAATTGCATTTAACTTTGTGCTTATTGTGCTAACAGTATCCAGACACAAATAGAGGGGTCTATAGAAGGCAAAACCTGGTTTTGCAAGTGCATTTATTTATCTCCTGATTTTCAGGGACAAATCCATAACATTATGGACATGTCCAATATATGATGTTAGCTAAAGGATGTAGCTTCAATTCTCCCTTTAAATATCGAGCTGTGCCTCTTTTGCCATATTGTAACATGTTTTTTCTGTCAAAGCAGTGCTTGAAGCTATCTTTGCATTGGTGCTAATTTTGTTCCTTCCTCAGGATATCAGGAGAGGCCTGAATTCTGTTAGCAGAATCATCAGGGACCATGGTATTACAGGAGTTTTTGGCCCAGTATTAGAACTGGTTGACTGTGAAGAGAAGTTTTTCACAGCTGTTGAGGTCACGGCTGCAAATAGGTCTTGAAAGATACTGCCTTTATTTTTGTTTCCCCATTATTTCATTGCTTTCTTAGTTCAATAATCCTTTCTGTTCTGATGTGAATAGCTTGTTCCATGTGGTTGTTGAGAATGACGACATATCAACGAGGGTCATTCAAATATTGACTCGAGAAAAAGGTGGACGAGTGACATTTATACCTCTGAACAGAGTAAAAGTTCCGAATATCAGTTGTCCACAAAGTCCGGATTTTGTTCCATTGTTAAAGAAGTTGAAATATCGTGCCGATCATCGTCGTGCTTTTGAGCAGGTACTCAAACTTTTATTCTTCTCTCCTTTCAATTGATGCTATAGGTGCCATGCCACACCATCTAATAGTATATTCTTGTTTGGTGCTGTGTTGCATTAGTATGTATATAAATCATAGCACTATCAGACTATCAATTCATGTACATAATTATATTCCAGATGAAACTAATCTTGAAGCAACAGGTTGCTTCCTAATTTATGTGCAGTTGGGTGTGATATTGTAGACTTTTTTAAAAGAAAAAGTTAGGTGTGCGGATGTATTGATAAGATATATTGCTTCTATCCATCCCATGTTTGTGCACACGCACGTGGGTTAGCACTTGTGTGGCATATTCATGCATGTGTTTACTTTTTACTAGCGCACTTTACAAGAGTGATCATGTAGCTTGATTGCTTTGATGTCCTTATCTGGGACCAGATTACATAGCTTCCTTCTCCAAGCACCTAAGCTAGTTTTTTATTCACTTGTTCTGAAAGTTCAAAAGGTTTTCTTTCCCCTTTTGTCTTCACATTTTTTGGTCTAACGTTGATTCTTCTATTAGGTTTTTGGCAGGACAGTTATATGCCGAGACCTGGAAACTGCAACTAAAGTTGCACGCAGCAATGATCTAGATTGCATCACACTTGATGGTAGTCTTGAACTTTTGCACTTAATCTTTCATTATTACTTCAACATTAAAATTGTTGTGATTATTATCAGGTGATCAAGTAGCCAGAAAAGGTGGTATGACAGGAGGTTTCTATGATTCTAGACGCTCAAGACTGAAGTTTGTGAAAATAATTAGGGACAATAAAACAGCAATTGAGAAAAAGACAGCACACCTCGAGAATGTGGGAAACAAGCTAAAAGATATCCTGCATTAGTCTAATGATATTTTTGTTTCCCTGTTTACATGAGGCTGGTGCGAGACTGTGTTTTGTCCTGATGACCTGATGAACAATTAGTTTATGGTTTATACTCCACTATTAAATTTGATATTACACTCCACTATTAAATTTGATATTTCTTACTTGCATCTTAGTTCATTTTGTCATTACTCTTATGGTTTGAAAGAAGCACGATAGGTAGGTTGATTCTTGCAGAATCTACTGTTGTGATGATCTAGGATCTGTCCTGCAGTACCCTTTTTCAAAGTACTTGGATGATTACTGTGACTATCAGAATACTGCTGGTTCTTCAATAGATTGGGCCTACTCAATTACCAAAACTAGTTTATCGAAACCCATGATTTCCCTCATGTTTGCTTGTTTTTTTTCCTATTTGGCTTCAAGTTCCAAGTAATTTGAAAATGCGAAGAAAACATGATTAGTTCTCTTGCTGTTTACTGCTTATTTGCAAGATAAATATTATATATATCCTTGTTTTCTCTTTTCTTAACTTCCCATACATATAGACAAGAAAATTACGGATTTAGTTACCAAACAGCAGCAAATGGACGCTGAACGTGACCATGCCAAGTCGGAGTTGGAACAATTTAAGGTTGACATTGCTAGTGCAATGAAACAAAAGGGGTCACTTGAGAAAGCGCTTGGAAAGAAGGTACTTAATTCTCCTTTTCTCTTGCCCCGTTGTTCATAAAAGATTCCCTGTCTTGTTAATATGCAAGTCATTAGCTGTTTTTATTAACTGACAATTCTGGTATAGTTATTCAATTTTATCTGTGATGCAGTTTAATATTTTCTACCTTGCAGGAAAAATTACTTGACAACATCCGCAATCAAATCGAGCAAATACAATCTGGCATTGCAATGAAAAATGATGAAATGGGCACAGAACTTATTGATCAGTTAACTTCAGAAGAAAGGGATCTTCTTTCGCGATTGAATCCTGAAATTACTGAACTAAAGGAGAAGTTTCTCTTGTGTAAAAACAGTCGGATTGAGGTTGTTGAAGCAAATTTAGTAATCATGCGTGTGGTTCCCAAAGATGCCTTTATCATCTCTAATGCACTTACAAACTATTGTAGATTGAAACAAGAAAGGAAGAGTTGGAGACCAATCTATCAACTAATCTTATGAGGCGGCAGAAAGAGCTGGAAGCAATAATTTCATCTGCAGATTCTAAAACCTTGCCTCTGGAAGCTGAATCAAAAGAGCAAGAATTGAAAAGTTCTAAGAGGAGTCTTGATGAGTTGACTGCAATGCTTAAGGGTATAGATGCACTGATTGATTTCTCTTTTCCTTTTGTATTATAGTGAATGTTTCTTAAGTCTAAAGTCTTAAACGATCCTTTGGATAGCTAATGTCGATGCTATTAATAACTTTACGAGAAAGATGGAGGAACTGAAAAGACAAAGGGATGATCTGAAGGTAACTTATAACTGTATGTTTTTTTGGTCTGAACTGACTATCATTGCTGACTTGTTATATAACGACACATCTTGAAATGCAGGCTCTTGAAGCTAATTTGGAGCAAACAGTGCAAGATGGGGCCAAGGACCTGGAACAGTTGATGAACAGCAGGAGCATGCATCTAGCTAAGCAAGAGGAGTGTATGAAGAAGATCCGGGACTTGGGCTCATTGCCTGCTGATGCTTTTGAAACGTACTGCATTTCCATCCTCCTCCAAAGTCATACCTTTCTGCTTAGAGCTTTTCAGAAGACAAATATTATGGTGCTGTAATGTTGTGTTACCTTATTTTGTCTGGCCAATATTATAGGTACAAGAGAAAAAATAAGAAGCAGCTGCAGAAGATGCTTTATGATTGCAATGAGCAGTTGAAGCAGTTTAGTCATGTCAACAAAAAAGCTCTTGACCAGTATGTGAACTTCACAGAACAACGTGAACAATTGCAGAGAAGACGGGCTGAACTTGATGCTGGCGATGAGGTAAGTTTTTCCATCAGTGTAGCTGTTTCTGTTTCTCTTCTGAGTATCCTAACCCTAGAATCTTGTAAAATCTGCTGGTCAATATTACAGAAAATTAGAGAACTCATATCAGTTTTAGACCAAAGGAAGGACGAATCAATTGAGCGCACATTTAAAGGAGTTGCAAGGCACTTCCGCGAAGTGTTTTCTGAACTAGTGCAAGGTGGTCATGGATATTTGGTTATGATGAAGAAAAAGGTCTCTTTTTCCTTGCTTTACCTACCAATTTTTTTAAAAGGATAAACTGTAGGGGCTTCCTCTGCAGTATATAAATCAATAAAAGAAATATTTACAGAGCTTACATGTCATGCAATTTTAGCTCTCCTAGACTCCTACTGATCTTGCTTACATGTCATGCAATTTTAGCTCTCCTACTGACTTGCTTACATGTCATGCAATTTTAGCCCTGTTATCCAGTATGTGCACTTGATTGTGGTGAATTCAAGTTTTGCCTATCACATGTATGCCAATTAAATTTGTTATGTTTTTTTTATCTCTTGGTTATTCTTCAATGCAAAGACAATCACATGCTAATTTCGGTTTCTAATGCAAGCTGATACATTTTAGAATTTTAATCTTATGGCCTTTGCCTGGAGTTCTTTGAAATTTTTTGTTGCACGTGTGCTGTCTTAAAAGTGAATTTCTTACTTAATTTTTATGTTCTCCTTTCTGGTAGGATGGTGATGCAGGTGATGATGATAATGATGACGACGGGCCTCGTGAACCAGATCCTGAAGGGAGAATAGAGAAGTACATTGGTGTCAAAGTCAAGGCATGTCTTTTACGTATTCACGCATATATACTATTCCTTTTAGCAATACATCCTAAAAATGAAGATAATGTTAAAAAATTCTGTTCTAAAGTTGTTGCATTCTTCCGGGATTAATCTTGTGAGATAATGTTCAAAAATTCTGTTCTAAAGTAGTTGTATTCTTCCGGGATTAATCTTGTGACGTTATTCTGTATAATCTTTCCTGAAACTTCTAAAGGAGCACTTATACTTCAGGTTTCCTTTACTGGCAAGGGAGAAACTCAGTCTATGAAACAATTGTCTGGGGGGCAGAAGACAGTGGTGGCGTTAACACTGATTTTTGCTATCCAACGATGTGATCCAGCTCCGTTCTATCTGTTTGATGAGATCGATGCTGCTCTGGATCCACAGTACAGAACTGCTGTTGGGAGTATCCTTTTTATTTTTTTCTCTATAAGTCTTTATCCTCACCATAAAAGAATCTTGATCTGCTTGTTATCGTTTCCATGATATTTCTGTGATATGCTGTGTCCTAATGTCTAGCTATGTGTATGCTTAATGCCTCCTTTTTTTTTGTGTGTGCGCACCAGGGTTAACAATATCGACATCGAAAAAACACCTTGAAAATCGAAATTCAAAAATCGTAAAAAACCAAAGAGTTCCAAAATCAAAATTTTTGAAAAATAAAAATAAAAAACCAACCGGTTTTCACTGAAAATCAGTCGCGGCCAATCAATTTTTTTTGCGACCGATTTTTGAGCGATTTTTGTCGATTTTTACTGATTTTTGACCCGTTTACGTCGCATAAATTTTTCCATTTTTTTGGATTGGACCTGTTTACGGTTTACCAATCACAGTTTGTAATGTCGGGCCGGCTTGATACGGTCGAAATTCGTGATTTTCGAGCTATTTTCATCGATTTTTGAATCCGTGGTGTGTGCTAAAGCACATTGGTAACAGTTGCTCCTTGGAATATTAGAAGCTTTCTCCTGCTTTCCTTAAGTTCTGTTCCAGATATGATCCGTCGTCTAGCAGACATGGCGGACACTCAATTTATAGCGACGACATTCCGACCAGAAATTGCAAAGGTTGCTGACAAAATCTATGGCGTCACACACAAGAACAGGGTGAGCTACATCAATGTGGTGTCTAAGGAGCAAGCTCTGGACTTCATTGAGCATGACCAGACACACAATGCCAGCTGAGGCTAAGAGGCTTGTATTGATCGTATGCTCCTCTTGACATTTAATCTTAGCAACCTCATCAAGTTGTTGACATTCCAGTACCGACAGAATTTACTTCTTTTCCTGTCAGGCAGATGCTAACAGAGAGAAGATAGCGGAGCGTGATGATGTCTTGCTTTGCGTGGATATTCTGTCACATGCAGGTTGATGTAGTTGTGTACTTCTAGTTAGCTTTTGGATATTTAAGTTTCAGCTGTTGGAGAACTTGTTTTATTACTATACATGGCATCCACATGCACATGCGGTGGGAGACGCACCTGTTCAATATGATGTGCTATTGCTGCTGCAAAATCGCTGTTTTATCGTGCCTGTTTCAGCGGGGCTTCCATGAATGTGAATTGATAATCTGGATTTAACTGTGTACCGGGCAACAACTTGCCACCTCCCAGCTTGAGACCGGATCACACACAGTTGGCGACACTGGTTTTACAGAAAATCCCTGAAGATGCCCACTGCCGTTCTTCTGTAGGGAGCGTATTTCGCATGGTTTGCAAATTTGAATGTGGATGGTTTCTATCCGGTCCACGCTTAGATTTTGCCGTCATCAATTTGAATTTAAGATTGCGAATTACAATATTGAAATATTCCTTTCTATGGATTTTCTGAAATATTCTTGGTGCTACCGTTACTACTTCCTCCAGGACGTTGACACGGTATCCAAAATACAATTGGATCATTAATTTATATTGCGATACGCTTGTAAACCCAACGGAATTATAATAGTACCAAAGTTCTTGTTTAGACAAATATAAACATATGGTTTTCATGTATCTGATCTAAATATTTAAATGATATCGATAGTCAAAGTTTTGAAATTTTAGCTGTATGCATACCAAAACGACTTGTCTTCGTGACTAGAGTACATCGCATTGATCCGTATCATTTAGTTCGTTATCGTTGTCAATTAATCAAACCCCCTGGGCAGGGCAGGGCAGTTGGTTCGGCAGAGGCTCTCCCTGGTGTCCTTGTCCGCGGCGTCAGGCTCGCCGGAGCCAAAACGAAATAGTACTAGCTTGAGCACCCGGAGCGGGCCTGCCTAGTCGGCGCCCTCTCCGTGGTCGTTAGAATTGATATGGGTGCGACGATCGTGAGATGGACGGAAGACTGTCTGTCGTACATCCATGGGAACAAGGAACGGTAAATGTACAAACGCCCAGGTATGCGGCAGGCAAACCAGTCCTTGTGTGCCATGGCATGGCACATCACCCAGGTGACATTGCAATTGGACAGGCAGGGTAGGTTGCTCGATCGTTGATGTTGAAGTGCCATCAGTAGCCACCTCCAATACTGCCCTGAGAGAGCCTGCAAACGAAAGCGCCGGATGATCGATCGATAATGCTCGACACTCCTGAGCTAGCCTAGAATCCATAATCACATAACAGAATTTAGCATCGGCTATGCATCCTAGGGATGAACGAGACATCAAACCCAACGATGTTGCAGTTGTTACGAACAATTTCTTAGATGATCCTGTCTGCTCTGGCTATATATATGTCCACCATGGCGAGATTGCCATCACCCATGGGAAGGGCGCTCCGGACAGCCTCATGCGTACGTCCACATGGTGAAGTGAAGACCAGATAAAATGCCAGGCCATATATATTGCCGTACGTGATCGTAACAGTTTATTGTGAAAAGTGTATTTGATCCCCCTGATGCTCGATCGGCTGCCGGTGCTAACTCGAGCCACCACAAGGCACAAGGCTAGCCATTGTTTGAGGGTCCGTTTGTTTTAGCTTTTGATTCTGGATTTTGGCTCTAAAAGCAGAATAAAAAATAAACAGCTTGATTTTAGAATCCGATTCTCATAATCTAACCCACATATATACACTAGAATCCATAATCCATTTCATATGTGTTTCTGGATTACAGCGCAGTTTCTCTACAACCACAACCCAGAATCAGCTTTTAGAGTATCCAAAGCTGAAACAAACAAACCCTAAGTCTAAGTGATGATCGAGATCCACTTATTCCACCGAAATCGTCTCTTTAATGCATGACACGAAGTTCTGTTGAAATTAAAGGTGAGACGGTCTGGATTCCACAATCCGAGGCCTGCCAATAGATTCAACTTCGGTATGAGTGCCAAATCTGCATCACCGTGGAACGTGAGCCATGTCATCAAGGACACATCAACGAACCCTACGAACTGATCAAGGAGCCACTCCAAGATGCGATCTACCATGATGCCATGATCACGGTGAGCCACGAGATCATGTCTGGTATATATAGTCCATTATTAATATAATTTTGACACAATTTAACGATTGTATAATCTGTTATTTGACACAACTTAAGGCATCCCTAGGAATGCAGGAATTTGAAGGGATTTTTGCATAAAACATTTTAAATCCTGCAAGAATTAGAAAAACTATCGTAGGTTCCAAACAGGGCCTAACGGTTTTCTTATGCAATTCTATCTTTGACAATAAAAATACGTAGGGTTTTCAAATTAGTTGGATTAATCGTTCACCATAAAAATGACACTATTATAATCTCTAGGCACTATGATAATAGTGCAAATTCCCTCTCAGTTCACATTTCTATACGTAAGATTGTTCAATTTCTTTATGGGCCGGTTTCCATATTTAGACCAAACCAAACCACTAGTTCTTGTAATTTGGAAAGATAGAAAAAAAATATCTACACATATCATGATATTCTTGTCATTTGGAAAGATCATAACTCTACATAGTAAAAAATTACATATATCATGAGATTTCTACAAAATTGCTTATGTGCTAAACTGCTAATATATTTATATTGTATTTAAATCCTTCATACCATGCCAATATTTTGTTTCTAGTACCTTACAAAATTATCTAGTTACATTTGTCAAATTCTTGAACATTCTTTAAATAATATGTTAGCCCTTTTTTCTAGTGTTATATTTTATTTCACTTCTAGTGGTGCAAATTTTGTAAAAAAAAAGATGAGCTAGTTCCTAACTCTTCATTTGAATTGGCCATAAATAGTTACCTTGCAACTGGGAATTTGTATTTTACGATTGCTATGTGATGTTGTTTATGTTAGATGGAGGGTGATGTGCAAAGTTTAGAGATTTACCATATTTTTGTCACTACTTTCCCATCCTAGCCTTGTCATTGTAAGTGTGATAATTAAAGCCTTTTCTTACTACTTTCCTATCCTAGCCTTGTCGATGTAAGTGTGACAACTAAAGCTTTTTCTCACTACTTTCCTATCCTAGCCTTGTCGATGTAAGTGTGACAATTAAAGCTAATCTACTTCATATTTAATCAATGTAGTAAGTTTTCTATTTCTTACAAGTTTATTAAAAATCAAGGCTTTATAAATTTCATGTGTAAGTTTTATTTTTAGACATATTTGTTTTCGTTGGATGTGACATATCTTATGTCATATTTTTAAGCCCACCCGCTTGCGTTTTGCTCACCTTGTGTCCGTCGCCTCATCACCGGTGCACATTACATGTTTGGCAGACCGCCACCTCAAGATCCACTGGGTGTGCATGCATTCAGCCTGGATCACTACTACAGTGATGCTGAGGGATGGTGGATAAGGGCTGGTCGAGTAGAAACTTCAAGCTGTAGTGGTCGGTGTGAACGACGAAAGGCCGCCCCCACACATAGGGGCGCCAGCGGCGCACCACCTGGACGAGGCCGATCAACTCTCACTCATATGCTGCCAGTTTGGCGTGCCGTGTTGCGATGGGCCTGCTATAGAACACAATAGGTCCAGCGCCTTGATGAAGGACGGCACCGAAGCCGGACCCAGAAGCATCACATTCGATAATGAATGGACGCCCAAAGTCCGAAAGCTGCAGAACCGGAGTGGACACCAACGCCTGCTTGAGGGCGATGAAAGTGAAAGCGTGGAAAGAGAATCAAGAAAGACTGATGTATTTCCAGTAGAGGGAGCCGGTACATATAGATACAAGTCAAGGCAAAAGGGGCAACTAATCCCAGGATTACATGCGAGTAAAGATAGAAAGGAATCAGCGTAATTCTAAGTTGGTTGCTATATTAGTATCATATGGATGTGCATGTAGGCCAAGGACCCGCTGGTGTCCGGAGTTTATATGGCTAACACGCCCCCGCAGCCAGAGCGAGAGTGGAGTGGACATTCAGACTAGTCCTGAACTCTGTAAACAGGGAAGATGGTAGGTCCTTGGTGAAGACGTCTACGTATTGTGACGAGGTAGGCACGTGAAGAACTCGAACAGCCCCTGCAACCACTTGGTCGTGGACGAAGTGCACTGGGTTGGTGGAGAGGTACACTGCACTGACATTGTCACAATAGACAATAGTAGAACGCTGAGGCGAGCGGTATTGCTCAGTGAGCAGATGTCGCAACCAATAGGTTTCAGCCACTGCGTTGGCGACAACCCGATACTCGGCCTTGGCACTGGAGCGAGAAACATTGTGTTGCCATTTAGAGGACCAGGAAATGAGTTTATCCCCAAGAAAAACAGCGTATCCCGAAGTGGAACGACGAGTGTCTGGGCATCCTGCCCAGTCAGCATCAGAGTATGTGACAAGAGCAGAGGCAGTGGTCCTATGAAGCTGAAGACCAAACTCGAGGGTGCCCTTGAGATACCAAAGAATACGTTTTACCAGAGCATAGTGTGGCTTGCGTGGATCATGCATGTAGAGACAAACTTGATGAACAACATAAGCAATGTCAGGCTTAGTAAATATGAGATACTGGAGGGCACCAGCTAAACCTCGATAATGTGTAGGATCAGCCACGGGAGGACCAGCAGTCGAAGATAGCTTGGCATTAGTATCAACCGGTGTGGTGCACGGCTTGCAGTCGCTCATATGAGCCCGATCAAGAATGTCCAGGATGTATTGTCGCTGACTGAGAAAGAGGCCACCATCACGACGACAGACAGACATACCGAGGAAGTGATGCAGGGGTCCAAGATCCTTCATGGCGAACTCAAGCTGTAGAGCGTCAATAATGTGACGAAGGAGAGATTTCGAGGAGGCAGTCAAAACAATATCATCCACATAAAAGAGCAGGGGTACTGTATCACTGCCACAGTGAAAGAGAAAGAGTGAAGTGTCGGACTTGGCGCCGATGAAGCCAATGGAGAGAATAAACGAGGTAAACCAACTATACCATGCACGAGGGGCCCGCTTCAAACCGTACAAAGACTTGTTGAGCCGACAAACATGATCTGGCTTAGAAGGATCGACGAAGCCAGACGGTTGTGCACAGTAAACAGTCTCAGTAAGGGTGCCATGTAAGAAGGCATTCTTCACATACTTCTTGTCACAATTGCAACAGAGGCCCAGGCGACGCCGCTCCTCCATCTATGCACGGGTGAGGCGCTTGATGAATTTGGCGCCCAGAGTACCGCCATTGCCGGTCTGGGTGGCTCCTGCCCACGCCGGTGGTCACTACGCCCACAACGGCTTTGTTGTCACCACCACCTCCTTTCCCGACGCTTGGTCGTAGTGGTGCTCAAGCGTCCGCTGGCTCCGGTTGTTGGAGGCGCTCATGGGCCCAGGCCAAGCTCATAGCCAAAGCCAAGGATTGCGGTGTAGCGAGATCGACAGCGATGGCAATCTTTTCTTTTAATTCGTCTGTAAACATTGCAATTTGTTGATCTTGACATAAGTTTGCACGGGGCAACAAGGCTTCAAACTCCCTCTGGTATTGTGCAACCATTCCGGTTTGACGGAGATGCTTGATCTCCACGAGATGGTTGCGACGGTTCAGCGGTCCGAAGCGAAGGTTGACTAGCTCCTTGAAGCGCGGCCATGTCGGCTTCCCGTCTTCTTCTTCTTGAAGCAAATACCATTGTTGCGCCTCGCCGCGCATGTGGTATGCGGCTATCCCGACCTTCTCGACTTCCGACATGTGCTGCCCCGAAAAAATACCTCGCAAGAATTAAGCCATGGAGCGGATCGTCGGCGCCTTCATAGAGGGCGAACTCCCAATGCTGCGGTTTGTGTGTGTGGGGGGGGGGGCCTCGGTGGCGGCTAGAAGACTGCCGCTGGTGCCCTTGTTATCGCGATGGGCGGGTGGAACATAGACCATCTCCTCGGTGCTCTTCCCCTTGTCGCCAGGTCCCAACGCCGTGCTGATGAGGTCGTCGACCTTGGCGATGTGGCTATCATGGCGATCCAGGCGCGAAGTAATGGTGGTGAGTTGTGCCGAATAGCCGTCCTAGACTAGCGAGATATCTTCCAATTTGCGAAGAATCTCCTTGAAATTTGTCCTCGTCGGATCGCTTACCGTCATTGTCGGACATGGTGGCAACAACAACAGGCTCTGATACCAAGATGTTACGTGCTCGACTTCGGATATTGTAGTGGTGAATGGGATGTCGGATGGGTGGTTTCGCGTGGCGATGCACAGGCGTCGTGGCCGGAGGGGAATGCACGACAAAGGTGCGGCGTCGGAACGGCTGCGAGGGCCACGCCGTGGCACCCAAAACCTGGAGCGCGGCGGCCTGTTGCCATGGCGACGGATCGAGCGATGGCGGACTCCACGAACTCGACGAATGGCGTGGAAGAGTACATCCAGAATGTGTTCAGGTAAGTCGATTCTTGCCATTTTTACTTACCAAAGATGAATGGGAGGACTTCGTGCCTCCAGTGAATGTTGGTTTATGTTTCTTCCGGTGCTTAGTTGGTTAGAGGGTGCTGATAACGTGTTTGAAGTTAATGAAAACTAGAAACTGAATGGAATAGAAGAAGTTGTCTTTTGCATTGATCAATTGTATGTATATATACAAGGGAAGGGATGCAATGAACAGGTGTCTTATCCAAAGAAGCAACTGTCATGCACCCATTTGCCAAAGGACACACCCTTTGATGATTAGATTAACTACCTAATCCTAGACTTGATGAGATCACTTTAACTGCCTAATCTATAGACATTAGTTCATAACAGTGACAAAGGAAGAGGAAGGTAGACAGGTTAGGAATGCAACATAAATTCTGTTGCTTGATTCTCTTTATTGCCTTGCCTTGCTTATATAGCCTTAAGCTGATCCTAAATATAGCAACTAACAATCAATTCATAACTATATTAGGTAAAACATCAATTCATAACTATATTTGGTAAAACTCCTTAGCCTTGGGCGGCAGCTGCATGGACAGGTTTGGTGCGGCGCACATAGACCGCACCATCGAACCTGGAGTGTATACATCGCTGCACGTAATATGAGAGTTTTTACCGTTCGGAGAGTTTTTACCATTCTTAGAAGGTACCAGTACCTCCCCACGAAATTACCTTTAAACTCTTGATACCTGTTGGTGCTAGCTTAATGGATGACTTAATATCTCCCCAGGATGGTAAAAAGCTCATGTAATATAGTGCTTGTTTCGTATTGGAAATAACAACGCCGTTCAGGCTTCTTGTCCATGCAACCATACGCATACTACTTGTGGTCTCGTCGCTGAAGAATTTTTAGTACCACACCATCAAAATTTGCCTAAAAATATAAGAGATTTAGAAACAGAAAACCTTCGCAAGACTATAGGTCTCATTCCATATAAGAACGAAATGGAGCGCCCTTCCCAGGGAGTATGGATACCAACCGATGGTGTCAACTGTACCTATGTCAGTATATGTTCTGAAGTAGATCAGTTTATTTGATCAAGAGCTAGGTCTGCTGAAGCCACTGAGGCTACCCATATCACCATTGTGGACGCCGAGGTACGAAGGATCATGGAGTATGAAGTTCTCACTGTGCTTTCAGATTTCATTACAAGGAATAATGGAGCCTAATTGTGTTTACAGTTGCATATTCGGCAGAAAGTGACCATTGTCTTCAGGATGGTAAAGTGTCACACTCTCTGCACAAAGGAGCAGATCATCAGGGTTTCTCTTGAACAGGTTAGGACAAATTTAACATACACTGAATTTACAATCTCTTTACTAACTATGTCAGCCAAGGGTGAACGAGCAGAAAATTACTCAGATTCTTCGGCGTTTGTTTGGATCGTAAGTGTCCTCAGACCGCGTGAGATTTTCCATTCGGTTTGCTTCGCTGGTTATTCCACTGGTACCAAGATGACCCCACTCTGGTTCGATGTGGTCACCTGTTTTGTATGAAGCAGGCTAGATAACGATATAGCAAACGAACACAAATTACGCAAGTGAAGCACAACAAGGGGTGCCTCCATGCTATTCCAAATAAACTGAGAACACACGATTTGATCAGATAAGGAATACAGAAACAACAGAATCTGGTGTACTCACTACCTTTGATTCCAAAATGGTTACTGCACCCTTTGCATTGGCATTTGGCAGTGCACCCGACCTTGTTCTTCAAGACAAAAACCAACCATTTAGGTTTAGCAGTACGGTCATGATAGAAGAATATATATGTTCCAAATATATATATATATATATATATATATATAATAGACATGCATGTATACACACACCTTGAAGCACTCACAATACATTTTGCTGCACTTGGACTTCCGGCAGTTGCACCCCTTGGCATGCCACTGGGGTTCATTGCCCTGAAATGCATGCAATGTGAAACGATTCAAGCGACGACAAACCACTATCAAAGTTAAAACAGCATGGACTTAACTGGCGTGCTCCATAAAACAAGAGACATGCATTACCGACACCGCATCAGAGCTCTGGGCATGGATTTGCATATAATCTTGAGCAACAAAAATCTTGGGATCGAATGCGTTGGGTTCTTTCTTCTGGATCATGAAGGCTTTCTCCTCCACCTCGTCCTCGTTGTCTTCAGTGTTCCAGCAGTAAAGGCAATTGCAGTTCTCAGAGCAAAACCATTCGGCGCCGAAACACATGCAATAGCTGTAGATAACGTATTATCAAGCAAAAAAACAGATGCTGAAAAGTAAGAACAATTAGCATACCAGTTAACTAATTAATTGAATGGATCATATTCAGATCCAACTATGTATATGTACATACTGCATACCGTTGGAGGCAGTGGGACTTGGCGCAAGAGCAAGTTGGCCGCTCAACGTCTGACATGCTTAGAGTAGAGAGTTTCCCAAGCAATTGAAACGTCAACAAGGAGGTTGCCGTCAAAGAACTAGAATGAAAGTGTGTGTGTGTGTGTGTGTTTTTTTGAAAGCAGCAAAGGCTGATATTAGATTAGATTAGGAGGAGAAAACCATAGAGGTCACAGTACAAAGTTCAGGAAGACAATGGATGCAATAAACAAAACGAGCTCAAGGAGCGAATGAAAGTGTGTGTTGAGAAGACGAAACATGTCCAAACATCACAATTTAATTTCTATCTACAGTTGTAAACGGTATGGATATATAATGTTTTGTCCCATAGTGATACTATAACAACGAAATAGGAATGCTGACAACTTGATCTGGACCTAATTGGGAACTAACAAGCACAAATACAACTATACAAGGAATATATAGCCAAAAATACTGAAATTCGAAAAGTTTTTCTTGGCGCTATGAGAATCGCTACGCAGCAAACTAACGACTAACATTCAGAAATATTGCTTCTGCTAGATTACTACATTATCAAAAGCGACAGCCAACAAGTAACTATGGATCTAAGTGCTTTCCTGTGTTGGCTGGCTTGCATTAATTGTGGTATCAGCCTATCCAAAATCATTTGAGGTGTGCAATAAAATATCACACACCATGTAGCAGATCAATTTCGATTGTTAAATCCTCCTAGATAAAAAAAAAAGCATTAGTAATGCATGCCCTCAATAGCACAATGGCGTAAAAATTAGGAACCGAACATATTTTATTCTTAATTGATTCAGCTGATCTCAGGGATGAGTTTAATTATCTGGAGTAATCCGAGGACCACATCAACTATATAACATAGAAGAGGGCAATTGTATGTTACGAAGGGTAGCGGCATTATCAGTGGTACAATGTATGTACGAAGCAGTACGGATTTTTGGGAATAACTGGACAAAAACCTTCAAATATGTCATACAACTAACACAGTCTAGAACTAGCTTGACAGATTCATATATTGAAGAAGAATGTAATCAACGATAGACTGCAATTCAAGAGTAGATACACAATCTAGACGGTGTAAAATTGCTGCATCCATACGTGTACGTGGGCAGCAAACTTGGCTCATGGTACACGCTACGGCACTAGCTAATACATGGAAGATTCATCAAATCGGAAACTGGGAGAAATCTAAACATCCACCTTAGAAGATGCAAACGATAGCAGAAATGCAGTACTACTTAGTAGTTTAGCGAGGAGAGGAGAGGGATGCATGCTCGCACATACGGATGCGGGGCCGGAGGAGTAGGAGGCTTCGATTGCGTCAGCGTATTTTGGCCGGGTGCACAAAGAAGGCGCCGGCGGCGAGGGTCTGCCTGCGAGAAAGAAAAAAAAAAGTGAGTTCGCCGGGGTCGCAAAACCTTAGCAGGAGGAGGAGGGGCAGAAGTGCGGAGGAGAGGAGATTAACTAGGAAGTAACCGAATAGCCGCCGGTGTGGGAGGACGAGACGTCGCCGGCAACGGGAATGGGAGGCGGCGCCGTCGCGCTGGTCTCGCGCAACGCCGGGACGCGATCACACGCGACGGGGCGCCGCTCCCGAAAAAGAAATCGCGTGGGTTTTAGGTGGCTGCGATAGGCCTATAATAGGATCTAATATGGGCCTTAGGTGGCTGTGATAGGCCTATAAAGTGCTTTTATATAGGCCTTCCGTGGGACAATGACACGTGTACACGGAACAGTCAACCCTCAAACTCAAACCACTGATCATTTTTTTCCCATAGCTTTTTTTAAAAAAAATAGTACACTCACAAACAAAATTGTAAAGATAGCCTCTCCACATTGTAATACCAAAAAAACAACACCTTGCTACAGTACCAAGGAAAGTGCTATAGTACCATGATTGTAGCATGAGATGTCAAGGTGATGTGGCACTATAGCCTGGAAGGGTCAGGTGTCCTTCCGCAGTAGAGAAGGTAGTTATTTTTACATTTGACGGGGCCAAATAAGTGATCAATTCATGAGAGAGCATGCCTAGCGATCGACCTCTGTGGCTTCGATCAAGTTGCAACTGTAATAGGTCGTGTCTTTTTATGCTGGTTCTCGACAAGATCGGTCTCACATGGTTGAAAGTATGATACAATATGGGTGTCTTCAGGTTCAATCATACAGTATGAAAGATGGACCGTATCAAGTCTAAAAACTCAGGATAATAGATAGCATGGCACAATCAACCAAGCTGTGCCTAGGCTGGCCTTGTATGATAGCAGAACTTTCGTAAAAAAACACATCCTTACTATAGTCTAGCCTATCATTAATTACCTTACTTTAGCGATCCAACCCATCGTCAAATATTACCCAGGGCCAAAGCTACAGACAGAAGAAACAAAAGAGACAACTACATACAAGAAGACAAGGATGATTAGAATTTAGTACTCCCTCCGGTACAAATACATATAGTTACGGACATCGGTCTATAAACACAAATTATAATTCTATGAAAAGTATAGATTTTAAGCTAAACCTATATATATATATATATATATATAATCTAGATATTTACAATAATAACGATAGTCAAAGTTTTTAAAGAGTTAGAGCCTGTTTGTTTTAGTTTTTGATTCTGAATTCTAGCCCTAAAAGCAGAATAAAAAACAAACAACCCGATTCTAAAATTTTATTCTCACAATCCAGCCCACCATATACACTAGAATCCATAATCCACTTTATATGTGCTTTTGGATTCTAGTTTTTGGAGAATCAGTTTTTCTATAACTATAATCCAGAATCAGTTTTTAGAGAATCCAAAACTGAAACAAACAGACCCTTAACCGTACACATCCTGAAACGATCTGTATTTGACTAGAGTGAGTAGTTAATGGTCAGATGAAGGCATGATGAATAAACGATGCTTCTGATCAGTGATCACACACTAGTACTGCTACAACCAAATGGACCACACTTCCATCGCGTTGCTGCTGCCTGCTGCTTCCTCAAGCAATCGGCTGGCTCAACCCAATGCCCCAAATAATTCCCCTGAACTGCTTCGTCACATGTAGCGTTCATCTGCCGTGGATTACGAACTTAGGGTGCGTTTGGATTTGGGCAAAGGATGGGTGGAATGGTTTCATCTACCTTTTTATATTTATTCAATTGTTTGGTTGTATAGATGGGTGAATGAGGTCATTCAACTTTCAAAATATTTCTTAAAGATGCTTGATGAAGTCATCTCTCCAAATTGGTTGGATGAGATCATCCAACTTTATCCTACCAATCAAATTTGAACTCTTATCCCATCAACTATCTGTTGGAGGAAACACACGAACTCCAGAAAAGGGAGGCCTTATTCACCTCCTGCCTCGCAGACCGAAGAACAAGGATCCGCCGAACGTCTGAAGATCTCATCCGCAAGCATGAGGGGGGATCCACTTGTCTCCTTCTCCGCGGGAGCCTGCGGGATCCCTCCTACTCCGTGGGCGTCTACGGGCACCACCCTCCGACCCCGCGGGAGTCCTGCGGGATCCCTCCTACTCTGCGGGCGTCTACGGGCACCACCCTCCGACCTCAGCGGAGTCTGCGGGATCCTCCTACTCATGGCGTCTCACGGCACCACCTCCGGCCATGCTGGAGTCCTGCGGGATCCCTCCTACTCATGGGCGTCTATGGGGCCGCGGGAGTCTCGCGGATCCCTCCTACTCACATGGCGTCTCGGCACCACCCTTCGACTCCCATGGAGTCTGCGGATCCCTCCTACTCATGGGCGTCTCACGGTGGATCCCTCCTACTCATGGGCGTCTCACGGCACCACCCTCCGGCCATGAGAGTCTCCGCGGATCCTCCTACTCATGCAGCGCTCACGGGCACCACCTCCGACCCAGCGGAGTCTTGCAGGGTCCCTCCTACTCCGCCAGGCGTCTCACGGGCACCACCCTCCGACCCAGCAGAGTCTCTGGGGTCCTTCTACTCATGGGCGTCTCACGGCACCACCCTCCGACCCCGGAGTCTGTGGGGTCCCTCCTACTCCATGGGCGCCTCACGGGCACCATGCTCACAAGCACCATCCTCCTACCTCATGGAGTCCTCACAGGCATGCCTCTAAGACACACCCATGGGAGGTCCTCGTGGGACCCCGAGGTCGGAGGCTAACCACTGCGGAACGGTGACGTGGAGCCTACTGCCTTCGCCCGGGAATGACCGAGATGCCCTTGCATTAAGCCATGGCGGTAGGGGTAGGATGGTACTTTCATGTAACTGAGGCTGGGCGCCTATAAAACCCGGCTGTAGCCTTCACTTGTAACCTAGACTCATATGGAATACAAAACTCGAACAACTGGTGTGTCCCGTGGGAGTCTGAGTTAGGAGCCCCCTGCTCCTCCTTGGGGACACACCGACAGGAGTAGGGCACTCCCTTAAGTGCCCGAACCTGTATAAATCCTTGTGTTCATTTTGTCTCGTCCGAACGGTGGCCCGTAAGATGGCCAGCGTTCCCTCTCTCACTCGTGTCTTGTTTTCATACATACGACATTTGGCGCCGTCCGTGGGGAGCCCTAGTTGACATCGAAGGCTATGGCTCCTACCAAGAAGCATCTCAAGCCTCCTCAATCCCCGAAGCGAAAGGAGCAAGTCGATGGCCCTCCTCGGCGGGTCTCCAAGCGCACCCAACCCTCCGAGATCGGAGCCATCCACCCGGGAGCAAGTAACATCCTCCAAGTCTCAGAACCTGAGAGCTCCACTCCCTCCCTCTCGTTGGCGATTACGGGTCAAGAACAGCGGTCCCAAGATGCCGCCATCACCGCCGGGTTGACAGCCCCGGGGCCTGCAATCCTTCCCGAGGCGTGGGACTTGTCTCGGTGGAAGGCTATGGTGGAAGCGACCACGAAGCAAGTGGTGGATTACCTGATGGCCTCTTATCGTCCACCTAGCATCCCCCTTCACCTTTCGCCGCTCCCTCCACCACCCTCGGTCCAAATCGCCACCGACCCGGGGTTTCATGGGGGGCCTGCCTTCGCTTACGGAGGGGGGAATCCCTGCCTTCCCCCGCCATTGGCCCATACGGTGGTCTCGAGCGGGGCACCGTTTTGGCCGGTGCGTCCACCAAGCCCGGGGATCGGCATCGCGTCTCTGCAAGCGGGAGCTCCGGGCCCCCCTCCGCAAGCTCCTCCTCCTGGGCAAATGCGCCTACACCCCGAAATGGTAAGTCACCTCCCGCCTGCCGGCGTCGGCCTTCACCCTCATGGCACACCATGGCCCAGGACGGAAGAAGAATATTTAAGGTCGAAGGCGCCCGTTCCCCCAACGGCACCTCTCCCGGGGCACGGGAACCAGGCTGCGATCGCCCCCGAGCACTCACGAGGCTCCAAAGATCACTGCTCAATCCAACGAAGCCAAGTGGAGGGAAGGAGTTACCACTCTATCCGCTCGGCGCGAGCTCCTTCCCCTCCAAGTCGTCGCGAGTACCATCGTCCTGGGGGAAGGGGGGCCGAACCCGAGGTCTCCCGGACTCTCCGAGCTGCGCTTCGGCGGACGCCCTCTGGCTCTCCCGAGCGTGGGCGCCGACGTCACCGCTCCCGAGCCTCCAGCTCTTCAAGTTCTGAAGTCTCTTACCACCACCGTCGCCGCACGGGGTCGCCTTCCCCTCACCAGCGGGAGGACAGAGGTAATCCCGGGACTGGAAACCCTCTTGCTCGAGGAATCTCGGGGGCCCCGTTCAGGCCCAAGTTCCGCCAGCTGAACCTCGAGCCGTATGATGGGGACTCCGATCCCATGCAATTCATGGAAGTCTACGCCACGGCTATCCGAGCTGGGGGAGGCGGTGAGGCCGAGATGTGCAACTGTCTCCCGCTCTTCCTCTCGAGGACTTTCGCTCATGGTTTTCAATCGAAGAAAGGATCCATCCACTCTTGGACTCACTTCGTGAGGAGTTCAACAAGAAACTTCGAGGAGTTATAAGCCGATGCTTCCAAATCAACTTTTCATGGTCAAACAACGAAGGATGAATCTCGCGGGACTTCCTCAGCGTTTCTCCAGTCTGCAAGCCAAGTGGCGGGCCTGCACTCCACCGTCATTAACGCATGTAAGGAAGGGCTCCTCCCCGGCGAGTTAAACCGGGCGCTAGGGAGGGATCCCCCGAAAACGACCCAACAACTCTTTGAAATCGTGGAAAAATATGCCCGTGGAGAGGAGGACGATTTGGCCAAAAGGGGACTCCTCCCGCCGGCTGGAGGAGACTCCCCTGAGAAAAGGCTAAAAGGGTCATCTGAGAAAAAGAGCGAAAGTCGGAGGGACCGCTCTAATGGAGGGCGCGACTCTAAGGTCCTGGTCGTGGCCAGTACCCCGCCCCAAGGGAGCGGTACCTCAAAGGGGCCCAAGAAGGGCACCAAGCCAAAAGCTCCTCGTGCCCACGATGAAGGCCCTGGTGAAAAGAGGGGCGACTGGGATCCAGGAGATGGTCGTTGGTGTGCCTATCACAAGATGGGCGGGCACGACACAAACGAGTGTCGTCTATACGCTGCCGAGGTAGCCAGGCTCCTCCAGCGTGGTCTGAAGCCATGGGGATCGCCGCCGATCCCGCGACCCACGGAGGCCGAGCCTCTTCAAGCAATCCACCTGCGCCGCTCCCCTGGCGGTCCTCCTCGGTCGAACCCGCAAGGCGCTAAACAAGAACTTCCTTTCCAAGTGCCACAAAGGCAAGTTAATGTTATAATGGGGGCTCGGCCTATGGGCATGAATCCAAGCGTCAAAGGAAGAATATGTGCGTGAAGTCAATGTGGTGGGCATGAGCTTACGGGGTATTCCTCCGAAATGGGCAAACATCCATCTGAGCTTCACTGAGGAAGACTCGAAAGGCTTAAGGTTCCCTCATGATGACGCCCTCCTGGTGACTGCCACCATATCCAACTGTGAGGTCTCTCGTGTACTTATTGATGGGGGAGCTCTGCGGTTATACTCTACTTGCGACGCTCAAGGAGCTATGGGACTCAGGGGGCTATCATCCAGGCATCTTGCTCCCGTCCGATCGCCCTCTCACGGGTTTCGTCCCGGGGAAGTCCATCCAACCTTTGGGGAGAATCGAGCTCCTCATGACCTTCGGCTCACGGGAAAACCAACGCACTGAGGCGATTAGGTTCGACGTTGTTGACATCGATTCGCTGTTCAACGCCATCATGGGAAGAGTGACCCTTAACCACTTCAATGTGGCAGTACACCAGAACTATTTGTGCCTTAAGATCCCAGGGCCGCATGGAGTCATCTCCGTGAGGGGCGACCAAGGCCTGGCGCGTCGCCTCTACCACAAGGCAGCCACCGGCTCCCACGAAGTCCACATACTTAAAGTGGGAGGCCGGGAAGGGGTTGCTTCGCTCCTGCCCTCGCCGGGGATCGCCAGAGACAAGTCCTCACTGGAAAGATGCCCCCTGAAGTCTCGCCCTGAAGGAGAGCTAAAGGAGGTACGGCTCTTCGGCCCAGGTGATGAACGCTTCGTCCGGGTCGGGACCGAGCTCACAAGGGAGGTGGAAGGAGAACTCCTCAAGTTCCTAAATACCAATGCCGACGTCTTCGCTCGGGCCCCGTCGGACATGAAAGGAGTCCCTCGTGAGGTGATGCGACATCGCCTCGCGGTAAGGCCCGGGCGTTCCCTAGTAAGGAAAAAGCCTCGCAAGCTCTCCCTCGAGTGGTGTCAGGCCATCAAGGAGGAAATTGAGAAGCTCTATTGGCCCACCATGGTGCAGGACACCATAGAGACCCTCAGGGCTTGTGAAGGTTGCCACAAGATGGCAACATCCCGTCATTCTCCCGCTGAACCTCTGCATCAGATACCAATCACTTGGCCTTTTGCCCGATGGGGCATGGACCTTCTCGGGCCATTCCCGCCGGGCAAGGGGGGCTACAAACAAGCAGTGGTAGCGGTGGATTACTTCACCAAATGGACAAAAGCAGAGCCATTGCTGACAATCACATCCCGAGCGGTGCAGAGGGACTCCTGTGACTCCATTGGGATAATCCTCTGCTTCGCTTCGGTCACACGCCCTAAGTCCAATGGGGGCGGTCGAAGGGCTAATGGCCTAATCCTTCAGGCATTCGCCACGACTTGAGAAGAGCACGCTTAAGCGAGGCACGTGGCGGAGGAGCTCCTCGTCTGTGGGGATCGTACCACTCCTGCCGCTCCACGGACGAACACCCTTCTCGCTTAGTATACGGAGTGGAAGCAGTCCTCCCGCCGAGGTCCGCCATCGCTTCCTCCGTGTAGAGATGCTTTGGGGGCCCGCCCATCGACTTCATGATGAGCGAAGAAAGTCACAAGATGGAGGTGGACTTCATGGAGGAGATTCGTGACCACGCTCTCATCAAGCATCTGCGTCTGAGCGGAAGTCGCTCGTTTACTACACCGGTGCGGCAATGACTTTCCTCTTGGGGACTTGGTGCTAAAAGGGTCACCGCCCTCTAGCCAGAAAACTTCACCCTAAGTGGGAGGGACCCTACCGTGTCTCAGCGGTCTTAGGCTCCGGAGCCTACCGCCTCTCTACCATGGAAGACAAGCCACTCAAGCACGCATGGAACGCTGACAAACTCAAGAAGTTTTACATTTAAGTTTTCATGTAAGCCATAACGGAAACTATCTTATGTTGATGTAAACCCTTCTAAGGTCATCAATGAAGTACCGCATTTTGCATGCCTATCATTGCTTGTACAGTGGTCTAAAGGCTCCACCCCCCACACGTAGCTGTGGAGGATGGGGCTTGAACTTCCCGCCCCCTCAAGGAGGGCTCCAGGGCGCATGACCTCCGTGGCCTACCCCTGAAAAAGTCCCAAGCGGCCCGGACAATTCGCGTCCCCCTTGGGCGGCCCCTCCCTACTGGACCCAGGGAGTGGTGCGACGACTTGAGGCTTTTTGCCCAAGTCATAGGGTGCTCCGTGACTTAGTCCCCCATGGACCCCTGGCGCTACGCCAAAATGACCCCCGGGTCACAACCTCGCCCCGCTCGGCGAGAAGCAATAGGAACTTTCTTATTGCAAGGAGCTTAGCCCGGGAGACATCCCCTTCCTGGTGGGCACAAGCCTAGGCCTCTCGGGCCTATTATGCTACTCGTGGCGATCATACGAGGGCTACGTTATAACCTAAGCCCCAAGCCCCCTAATAGGGCCTTGTAGGCTCGGCCTCCTGAGTGACCCAATAGTCGATGCAAGGCTAAGGTCGCCCCAAGATAATGCGGAGTCCGAGTCCCCCTCGCTGTTGGAGGGAGAAGACGCCCTCGTATCATCTAAAGACCTAGAGTACTCGCCCCCATACATGATAAAAATAAATGTCGTATGTGTGAAAACAAACGACACGAGGGGCTTATACCAACTCCTTAAGGGGGAGGCCTTGTCCGCGTCATACCTCGCGAGCATACTCCACGGGCGTCTACGGGCACCATCCTCCGTGGGTATACCCCCGAGGCATACCCCCTGAAGTGTCCTCCTAGGCCCCTCGGGCATGCCTCCAAGGCATACCCCGTGAAGGGTCCTCCTAGGCTCCTCGGGCATGTCTCCATAACATACCCTGTAAAGGGTCCCCTTGGGCCCCTCGAGCATGCCCCCAGGGCATACCCCGCGGAGGGTCTTCTTGGGCCCCTCGGGCATGCCTCCAGGGTATACCTCGGGCATGCCTCCAGGGCATACCCCGTAAAGGGTCCTCCTAGGCCCCTCGGGCATGCCTCCAGGGCATACCTCGGGCATGTCTCCAGAGCATACCCCGTAAAGGGTCCTCCTAGGCCCCTCGGGCATGTCTCCATGGCATACCCCTCGCTTTCCGGCTTCTGTCCAAGATCGGCGATTTAAACCAACGGACCCATCATATCCACGCCCCTTGAGTGACAAGCTTTCTGCTGAAGAGGCTTGCTCTTGCCTTTCCTCTTTGCGGGATCGGCCTCGTCCACCTTACCCTTGCCCTTGGCAAGGATATCGCGAGGGCAGTCACCTACAGACAGAACAAGCATTCTTAGCAAGTGCCTGATTGTGAAGGATTAGTAAAAGGGGCCACTAAACATTTTTATGCGTGGCCAAGGCCTTACCCATGAGGTCCTAACTCCTCGCTCTCCTCGAAGGAAGGCGTGTTGTCAACAAGTCCCAGGAGCCTGCCGCGCCAAAACAAAGGTCAGAGTCATGTGGAAATGGCCAAAGAATGCATGGGCACCTAAGCCACGCTGGAAGGCGGTGACCCCCAAGTGCATCAAGGCCAGGGCTATGTCTGGACTAGGTGCCGCAGGCAACCGTAAGAGAGGCTCACCTCTAAGCAAAGACTCAATCCGCTTCAGAGGAGTTTGTCATCAATACTTCCACCCCACGATGGTCCCTTTATATGGATCACTCCCTCCTCCGGAAGTGGTTCAATACTTAGCACACACTGGGAATAAAAAACAAAACCCAGCCAAAAGGAGAAAGAAGGACAGGGAGTGAACGGTCCCCCTTTTAACACTAGATACTACTTCAGGCAATAGGGGGGCGCCACTATTCCCTTGGGCCGCCGGTGATGAGTCCGCCTGCTAGCAAAGTGATGCGCCTCCTTCCCGGCCGACTCAAAGTGAAGCGGCGACAAAGATCGTCGCTGGAGGGCGGCGGCGACAAGGCTCGGCCAGGGCGGCGTCTCGCCAGCCACACGGATCTTCCCGTAGCAGAGGCAATGGCGGCACTGCTCAAGACTTTCTCCGTCGCGCCACCCCTTCCGGCCAAGGGCGGTGGCGGCTTTCCTGGGCACCGGTGGCCTTCGCGGCAGCCCGTGGCGGCGCTCCTTCTCACGCAATGGGAGCTGCTCGAGCTGCCAACGAGACCGTCCGCCTGTGCCGACACCAGCTGTGCTTTCCTCCCGTGTGTCCGCGGGCTTCGGATTGTTTTCTTCAGCACTAGTGGCACGCAGCTGCAGGGGCCGTTAGGGTCGCCAGGGGCGATGGGCGGCGACTCTAAGGCCCGCCCGGTAGAGGTCCGAAGCTCGACGAATCGTGGCGGCGATTCCACGGTTTACGCGGCCAAGATTTGGTCGTCTGAGGAGCTGGTGTCGGCGTGCCCTTTTTCCCCGCGCGAAGGCGACGGTGATCACCCGGTCGGCAACGGCACCACCACCATGGCCCAACGGCGGCAGCGTCTAGCTTGCCCAAATGAGTTCTTCCGTCGTGTGGAGGTGAGGTGATACTGGCTTTGGCAACGCAATCAAGGCCGTCAAGTGACCTTCCTCCTCTCTCAAGTGGAGGGCCCTCTCCAGTTGACCCGACGAAAAAGCTCTTGCTAGGGCCAAACGCAGCCAAGAATTGGAGCCTTAACTCAAATGCGCAAGAGAAGAAGGCAACGGTAGTACCAGGAAACTTCTAGTGCGTGAGGGAGGAGGCTGCTTTTTATTACTGGTTTGCTACCCTCTGGAAGCTTGTGGAAAGGAAAAGGCAACGGAACAAAAAAAAGCGCCCAAACAACAATAGGCAATGGCCATATTGCCCGGAGCGAAAAAGGTTTTGGGCGCTGGCCCCAGCGCCCTGAACGCCTCGAAGCGCCCCGCTCCTCGGTCTAACTAGCTTGGGGCATAAGCCTCAGCGCCCGGTCCTGAGGCCATCAGCCACGAGCCGGGCGCTGCCCCATGTGCCCACTCCTGTTCGATCAAGGGCAAGAAGAAACGAGCGTTGTCCCCACCGCCATACGGATCAAGCGGGCACGCCCGAAAGCGCCTAAGAAGAAAGGGCGCGCTTCCTACCGCCCAAAAGGACCAAACCACGCACGGACTCAAAGGCTCAGAGGAAAAGGGCGTTGCTCCCATCGCCTAAAGGAAAAAGCTTCAAGGCTTTCCCGAAAAGGGCCTTCAATGCTCCAATACCAAAGACGTCCTTTGCACCCCGGTTCACCGATGGCACGAAAAGTTCTTGGGCACCGCCTCTATTCCGGCGCCTCGCTGGAGTCTCGCATGGGCGAAGGGCCAACCACCCTAGCCACAACATGGTGGGGAGAAAAATGGGCACCGCGAAACTTCGCCGTAGAGGTACCAATGGATCATAACCAAGGATCACCTATGCTCTTCCCCCAATAGCCGGGTGTAACGGCATTTTCGACATCTTTTTGTCCCTCAGGCGTTTCCCTATACGCCTAAGGGACAGGGGGACTAGTGTTGGAGGAAACACACGAACTCCAGAAAAGGGAGGCCTTATTCACCTCCTGCCTCGCAGACCGAAGAACAAGGATCCGCCGAACGTCTGAAGATCTCATCCGCAAGCATGAGGGGGGATCCACTTGTCTCCTTCTCCGGGAGCTCGGGATCCCTCCTACTCCGTGGGAGTCTCACGGCACCACCTCCCACCTTCGCGGAGTCTCGCGGATCCCCTACTCCGCGGGCGTCTACGGGCACCACCTCCGACCTCGCGGAGTCTCCGCGGATCCTCCTACTCATGGGCGTTTACGGCACCACCTCGCACCATGGAGTCTCCGGGATCCTCCTACTCATGGGCGTCTCACGGGCACCACCTCCGACCAGCGGGAGTCTCTCGCGGATCCTCCTACTCATGGGCGTCTCACGGCACCACCTCCGACCTCATGGAGTCTCTGCGGTCCCTCCTACTCATGGGCGCCTCACGGCACCACCTCCCACCCCGCGGAGTCTCTGGGGTCCCTCCTACTCACGGGCGTCTCACGGCACCATGCTCACAAGACCATCCTCCTACCTCATGGAGTCCTACGGGCGCATTCTCTAAGACACACCTCATGGGAGGTCTCGTGGGACCCCGAGGTCGAGGCTAACCACCATGAATCTGTGACGTGGAGCCCATCGCCTTTGCCCTGAATGACCGAGATGCCCTTGCATTAAGCCATGGCGGTAGGGGTAGGATGGTACTTTCATGTAATCGAGGCCGGGCGCTATAAAACCCTACAGTAGCCTTCACTTGTAACCTAGACTCATATGGAATACAAAACTCGAACAACCGTGTGTCCTGTGGGAGTCTCGAGTTAGGAGCCCCCTCCTCCTTGGGGACACACCGACAGAGTAGGGCACTCCTTAAGTGCCCGAACTCAGATAAATCCTTGTGTTCATTTTGTCTCGTCCGAACGGTGGCCCGTAAGACGGCCAGCGTTCCCTCTCTCACTCGTTACTTGTTTTCATACATACGACACTATCTAACTCTCATCCCTTCAACCAAATAAAAATTTGACTAATCCCGTCGGCTGCCTCTCCCTCTTCCTCCTCTACCACGGCCTGCTCTAGGGCTCCGGCCCCTTGTTGCCATTCACCGAGCCACCGCAAGAAGACGAGCCCAGCAAGCTCAAACAGCTGGCATGGAGCCTTTTCTTGTCCCTGCTGCAACACATAGGTTTTGTTTGGGGTTTAAAGACAGGACTTTTCACGGGATTTTTAAAAGTTCTTAAGTAATTTTAGCATAAGCTAAAAATCATATGAAACTAGCTAAAGCTAAAAGGCGAAAATAGTGTGAGATGTGTTTTTGCAATTTATTATAGAGAGAAATTAGCTATATATCAAACAATTTCTTATAAAAAAAATATAGCTGCTTTTAAACTCAAAAAATCAAAAACATTTTTTTTAAAAAAGCTACAGCTCCTTAGGACCATGCTTGCGTTGCAAAGCTGAAATGGTGTACTTGTGCAGTTGCTTTTAACTGTGAGTTGTATTTCTCTTACAAACAACTCTGACGAAATGGAGTACTAGTACAATTCGATGATTTGAGTTCGTAGACCCTCGGCCTCACACAGGCGAGGTTCCGAATCTCGTTTTCGAGTTATTTCGGGGTGGTAGATCTTCGAAATTTTGAATGTGTTTGGTAGGGTTTTAGTTTCACCAAATCTAAAATCCGTAGAACTGGTGGAGCTGAGTATTCCTAGCTCTACTAGATCTGTAGAACTAGAGTTGTGAGTATATTAAAAGTGTTTAGATGGATTATCTTATTTATATTTTAGACCAAGAATATAAATTTAATTCTCTTTATTTTAGTTTATAAGTTTTAGATCTCAGGTGAACCTAGGATATAGAGCTCTACCAAACAGGCCCTTCATCGAAATTTTAGAATTTTAGACAAATTTTAGATGAAATGTAAAAATAAAACTTCAAACTGCTTTTTTTTCAACTGAAATTTCCGAGATTTCACCGAGAAATACTGAAATTTTGCTGAGAAATGCTGAGATTTCAGTAAAATTGAACAGAGAGAAAAATAGTACAAAATATGTTGAAAATTTTTGAAATTTTTTGTGGATGGTTCTAACACATCACTAATGTTCTCATAAAAATTTCAGATGATTATTAAGCCTGAGAAAGTTTTAAAAATTCTAACAGGGCACTGTCCTCATAAAAGGTTGATTGGTAAATTTAAACTAAATGAAAAATGGAATAAACCATGTTATAAAATTTGAAGCTTTACCAATAAAATTCAACCTAATGAAAAATAGTTAAAATCACGTTAAAAACTTTGAATTTTTTTGGATGGTTCCAATGCAACATCAATATTTATGTAAAATTTTTATATGATGATAAAGTATGAGAAATTTTCAAAAATTCTACAATGCTACTGTCCTTATAAAATCCTGATGATCAATATATAGATTTGCTTGAGCAATCAAAAAAGATTTAAAATTTTTACAGAAGGGTTCTAAGGCAATGATTAATCTCTTATAAAAATTTTGGATCATATATGATCACACTTTAGTAAATTTATAAAATTGTTACAATGGTACTGTACCATTTTATGTCCCTTCTGTTTTTGTTTTTTTAAGAGAACAAATGAAATTCAATGCTTTCATAGATTTGATTGAGAAAACAAAAAAGTTTAAATTTTTTGAAAGTTTTAGAGAAGGATTATCAGATAATGATTAAGCTCTCATAAAAATTTTCGATCATGATCACACTCGAGAAAATTTATAAAATTCTGAAAAGTTTACCGTTTTACTTATGTTTATTCTTTTTTGATTTTTAAAGATAACAAATAAAGTTAAATTCTTTTGAAAAGTGTTTATTATGATCCTAGGCTGCTAAATATAGGGGCTGTTTGGTTTGAGAACAAATTTATCAAATCAAACCTTACCAAAAATTGGCATGCTAAAAATTTGGTCACCAAATTGGTAGCCAACATTTGGCCAACAATTGGCAAGAAAATGAACTAGGGTTGTCAAATTTGGCCAATGGAGAAGAGAATCTAGCCAAAATTTGGTTGCAAACCAAATGCTTGCCAAATTTGATCAACACTACCAAAATTTGGTAAGACAAACATTGGCAACAATTGGAAACCAACCAAACAGCCCCATAGTACCATAAAATTTTTGGAACATGATTAAGCTTGTACAATTTTATAAAAGCCTGATAATATTTTTATGGAAGACAACATTATTAAGTGTTATTAGGCCAATTCTGATTAAAAAAACCCCAAGATTTCGACTAGATTTATCGAAATCTCGTCGAAATTTTTGAAATTACTATAGCAATTTTATTTTTTAAATTTTTTTATTTGAGTGGGATTTTGAATCTTATCCTTGGCCGAAATCCAATATTTCATGAATTTTCGCCGAAATATTTAAACTTACACACAGATCGATGTATTCTACCCCATCCCGCGATGCAATGCGTCGGTGCTCACCTCGCTAGCTCCTTTGCATTTTTTCAAATGAAAATTGTAAAACTTATCCTTTCTCAACTACAGTAAGTACCTACCGCATTTATATACCTCCACAACCATCCATCGTGCTCTCTAATCACCGTAGGTGAACCTATCGTGCTCCTACACTGCGGCAGATGATGTACGATGTTCCTATGTTATAGTAGATGATACGTCTTATCTTCTGATATCATGATTGGGAAAAGCTGTAGATTTACAATTTTGTTCCATTAGAGACCAAAGTTAAAAAATCGAGCAAAGAATAGGAAAACCCAAAATCTCGCATATTATTAGGGTCTGTTTGTTTTAGCTTCTGATTCTGGATTCTGGCCCTAAAAGCAGAATCAGAAACAAACAAATGATTCTAGAATCGATTCTTACAATCCAGCCCCACCCATATACACTAGAATCTACAATCCACTTCATATGTGCTTTTGGATTCCGTAATCAGCTTCTACAACCACAATCCAGAATCGAACTTTTAGAATCCAAAATTAAACAAACAGCAGCCTCAGTCAGTCAGTCAACCACACACTTAGCTAGTATAGTAGCTAGTACAGTGTACTGCTCAAGCTAGCACAAATTGCAGCAATGGATCCCCTTAAACCCACCCGCAGGCGGCTAGTCGGCGCCGCCGTCGGCTGCCTCTCCCTCTTCCTCCTCTACCGCGGCCTGCTCTGGGGCTCCAGCCCCTTGTCGCCATTCACCGAGCCACCGCAAGAAGACGAGCCCAGCAAGCTCAAGCAGCTGGTGGAGGCCTCCTCACCGTCTCCACACCCTTACCACATTGCAGCTGCACCTTCCCCAAGCCCAAGTGCGGGTGTTGAGGTATATCAAGAAGCGAAGCAGGCTTCTGGCTTTCCGGCACTAGCGCCGGCGCCGGCACAGGGGGAGTGCAACCTCTTCGACGGCAGCTGGGTGTACGACCCGGCCAGGTATCCTCTCTACAAGGCGCGGGAGTGCCCGTTCTTGAGCGACCAGGTCACCTGCCGGAGGAACGGCCGGACGGACTCCGGCTACGAGCACTGGAGGTGGCGGCCCCGGGGGTGCGGCGGCGCTCTCAGGTTGGTGCCTCTCTGCCTCTGCAAGCAGCTGTGCTAGTCTCAACTCTCAAGCAGCTATCAAACCAATTTATTTTCCTCACAAAAACGATTTTTTTGCCGTGTTTGATTATTGAATCTAGAATTTTGAAATGTGCTTGTGCACCTTTATTTATGCATATCAGTATGAGGAGTAATGGCTAGGTGAGCAGCTCGTGCAAGTGACAGGGCCCGTTCTTGGATACAGAAGGTGTTGAAAGGGTAATAAAGTTCTGATGTTAATCTCGGCGTTGCTTTTGAGTTGAGAACAGAATTCTGACAATGCCCTATCTGAAGATGGAACCTTTGTGGAAGGAAATTTTGAAAACAGACGACCATAGATAGATGTAGCACAAGAGAACCTTTGGATTCTCCACGTGCCTGCGACCTTTCCTCCCTTGCATCGTTGCAATTGAACAGCCGTGTGATTCTCCATTGCAATCGTACTCGTTGCTACTGAAGAAACCTGAATGCATTTTCTACTTCTCTCTGGAAAAAAAAATCAGGTTGGGTGGTGGGGAGATGCTGGAGCAGTGCCGGGACAAGCTAGTGGTGCTCGTCGGCGACTCCCTCAACAGGAACATGTGGGAGTCTCTCGCCTGCATCCTCTACGTGGCGGCGCCCGACCGGTCACGGGCCCTCGTCGACGATGCCAGCGCCGAGCACAAGATCTTTCGCGCGTTGGTAACCATTCTTTTCCTCCAGTTCTCCGAAGCTGAAACTTTTGCAGCTTATATTACTCGCCAGTGTAGCAGCAAACACATGTTCCCCTCAATGCTGGTCAGCTTATGATCTGTATCACTAGTTCACTACTGAGTATGCACTGGCCTGTACATGCGAATACGCGATGTGCGTTGAAACAGTTGAACTGCATAGAGCATGTGGAAACTGACAACTCTTGTTCAACACGACGATCAGGATTACAATTGCTCCGTGGAGTTCTACTGGAGCCCGTTCCTCGTCGATCTTGAGGAGAAGGGCGACCAGACGAGGGCACTAAAGCTGGACCAGCTCCCGGCGACGTCGAGCCGGTTCGTCGGCGCCGACGTCCTAGTGTTCAACACGGGCCACTGGTGGACGCACACCGGCAAGTTCAGGGCGTAAGTTCCCGCTGACCTCGTGAGCTCATCAAAAACCATGATTATATATGCAGCACAACTGCCGTGACTTGAGATGAGGTGTCTGCAGGTGGGACCACTTCGAGAGGAACGGGAAGAATGTGCAGATGGAAGTAGAGGAAGCATTCAACAGAGCGTTCAGGACATGGACACGATGGGTCGATCAGAACGTGGACTCCAACAGAACCAGTGTGTTCTTCCGGAGCATCTCCCCTGAACACAAGAGGTACATTAATCCGCGGTACACTCATCGATAATCTGCGTATAACCATGGATGATCTTGTTCGAAAAATATAGCCGAATGATGAAACATAACGTGATGATAACCTGCAGCATGAACCGGTGCTACAACCAGACATCTCCAATCACCACCGAGACCTACGTGCAACTCTTTCCGAGAAGCATGATCTCCATCGTCGAGAGGAACTTGCGGAGGGCGAGGACGCCGATCGCATACCTGAACATCACCTGGCTGTCGGAGTTCCGACGCGACGCGCATCCGTCGGTGTTCACGGCCAAGGGAGGGAGTCTGCTGACAACGGAGCAAAGGAGGCAGCCGGGTTCGTATGCTGATTGCAGCCACTGGTGCCTGCCGGGAGTTCCTGACACTTGGAACGTACTACTGTTTGCCTCCTGGATGAGGTCTCTCCCCACTGTGTCATTGTTAGGGTAGCGGATGAAACTCATTTTCTGCATTAAAATCCGTAGAGTTGATAGAGTAGGATATTTTTAACTTCAGAAATTTATAGAGCTGGAGCTATGAGTGCATTAATAGTGTTTAGGTGGGTCATCTTGTTTACATTGTAGACTAAAAATATAAACTTAATTCACTTTATTTTAGCCTACAAGCTTTAGATCTGAAGTGGAGTTGGAATCTAGAGCTCTGCGAAATAGAGCTGTATTTAAACAATTTGTCCCCACTTAATGTAGTTAATGCTATTTTTCTGCACTCTGGTGAAGCTGCGTCTCCTCTATTGATTTCAGCCTTTGGATGGGTATTGGAAGGTAAATGTTGGATGGGCTGTTAGTTCAAATCCTGAGACTCGCCTGGTGCCTAGCCCTTTAATGTGAGCCATAGCTCCTGCCATACTTATTTTTTTTACAAGATTGTTCAAGTTGAGTACCAGCAGTAGTGTGGTACAGATAGGGTTCCTATGTAGTCTTAACAGAGATTGCAACTTAAGTAGTTATTATTCCTCAATGCCATCCAATCGCGCTAACAAACGGTTCAAATCGTTCAACGATGTGTTGCTACAGTAAAAGGCATTGTTTTCGAATAGTATTATCAAAATATCTAAGCTACTGTTTTTTGTCAAACGATTCACGTGTAACTGCTTAAATTGCAGCGCCTTAGAGCTTACATTAGACTTGTCGAGGATTGGCTACACTGCACTCAAGACGACCATCCGGCTCGAACTACGCCGACCATGCTCTTGCCCGAGTGTCGCCTGCGAGGCCGACCTTCGCTAGCCCGCTCACGGAACTACTCCGCCGGGCGAAGCCAAGCCGGGGCCCGCGACAAGGCGACGTGGCATTAAATGCCGCTGCGGCTCGAGGGATCGCCGCGCCGGAGACTACGTTGCCACGGCTCATACGACTTGGGTCACACATCGCACTCCACGCCCCGTGGTGCCGGCGGCGCGCGCCACCGCACCGCCCACGCCTCTCGCGAGAGAACGCCTGTAATTACCGACTTGTCTCAGAAATTCTATAAATACCCCGCACAATGTATTAGGGGTTGGACCTTTGTACTACACCCACACTTGCACACCCCGCTTGCTCACGGAGCCCCTAGCATTGATCAGCCCCGCAAGTACTTTGTAACCTGCTTTAGATACTAGTGCAATCATCGGACGAGGGTTATTATCTCCCGCGAGAGGCCCGAACTGTAAAAACGCCCGAAGTTCTCTCGTTGTCCCGCTTGCCTCGACTCACAGCTTCTAAGACGCTTCTTGACGTCACGACTTTTGCGGAAAGGGGCCAAGTTGATCCTCATTCGACAAGTAAGCTCGGTGAAGGACCCTCGTCTCGACCGCCGATACCGGCGCCGTCCGTGGGGACCGACCGAAGTCCTCCCGCAGGAATCTCGAGGATGCTGAACTCGCAAGACAACCAAGACCTTTGCGCCTTCGACGACGAGGACGACGACAGCATTACGCCAATGATGGTGGGCGGCGGCCACCCAGAGGGCCACACCGAAAACCGGAGTCTTTCCTGCGGCCGCAGCGCGAGAGCGATTCTCCGCCTCAGCCGATACCTCGTCTCCGGGAGGAGTCCGGCGGCCGGAACGATCCCGATGTTCTCGACCGTCCGAGCTCACCGGGGATCGCTGCATATGACACCTCCTGAGTCGTGTTCGCGGTCCCGTGCCCCCCAGCAGGTCAACGTGACGAGGAGAAATGAGATCCAGAGGAGCAATCTCGGGATCTCCCCATCGCGAAGATGGTGCCAACGGCAGACCATCTGGAATTGTCCCCGCATGCTCCCTGGCCGACCTTGGCCAACCGGAGGGAGGACGCGACGCCGGGTCGCGATGAGTGCCCGCAAGGAGACCAGCGATTATCACTCCCAGAACACGCCGCCATCAGATCCCGAGGTCGCCTCCTGCCGCTTCCCCGAGCGCCGAGCGTCTTCGCACCATGGCGACGGTCCGGCGCGGCCTCCAGAGCTCTCCAACCTCGCGGATTTGGCGGCCATGGGAGCCTTAGTGGCCGAGAACCTAGAAATGCTCGCCATCGACATGGGCCTCCCTGCGCCTCTGCCGGCTCTCAGGCTCGAGTGTTTCCCGGACCGAAGCGCCATTCCCGCCTGTCCCCAAGCCCTGCTCGGGACCACGGAAGCAAGATCGGCGTCACGAGGACGCTCGAGCGCCCCCCGGCCCCCTCGGCCTCAAGGTCATGTCTCACCCGTCCATGAAGCGTTCGCGTGCTCCACCTCGAACCACCTGTCGTCGCCACGGCCATGAGGGCGAGCCGCCTCGCCTTATGCGCGAAGGACCGCTTGGGCCCCGGCGCCACGAGTCACACGCCGAGGGCCGCCATGATGGGCCGGATTCGGTGCCGCTTTCTCGGCGACCCGGGAGGTCACGTGGCCGAAAGCAAGTTCAAGCCCGCCACATCGAGCGCCTAACGGGACTCGTAACCCGACGAAGTTTCTCTCCATCTACTCCACCGCCATCCAGCGTGCGGGCGGGATGAGGGGTCATGGTCAACTACCTCCCTACGGTCCTCGACGGCCCGCCAACATGGCTCTTCAACCGAAGGAGGATCAATCCGCCATGGGGGCAGCTCTCGACGTTCGCGCAAACTTCAGAGTTGCTATACACGCCCGGGCAACGAGCGCGACCTCGAGCGGCTGATCCAGACTGATAAAGAAACGTTACGTGATTTTGTCCAAAGGTTCATCAAGGTGAGGAACTCCATTCCGAGCATCTCGGACGAGGCGTAGTCCGGCCTTCAAGTTCGGGTCCGCGACGCCCGCTTCACACAAGACTTGAGATCCACCCGACTGCCGCCAACGAGTGCGTTCCAGATGGCCGATCGCTACGCCAACGCCGGCGAGGCCGCATAATGGAAGAGGGCGCCGACGAGGGCAAGTTGCCACCGGCCTCGAGGGTTTCTCCGAGCACGAGACCCCGTCCCGGGCAAAAAGGCAAACAAGAAAAAAAGTCGCGACGCTCGATATGGCGGCGCTGCCGATCGCGGCAGCATCTCCCGCTTCCACCGACCGGGCAACGTGGCGGTCATGGCCAGCAGCATGCTGATCAGTATGACATACTGACGGTCAAGGCATGCCGAGGTCCGGACGGCCAAGAAGGCGGCGCCAGATCGCGGGCGGCGCCGCATGGCTCGCTGCGCCTGCTTCCACCAAGTAATCGGCCACGATCTCCGCGAATCGCAGAATCTTGGGCACTGGCTGGGAGAAGTTCTCAGGCGAGGACCGCCGACTCTCCCGAGCAAGGGAGAGAGTGGTAAAGGCAAGGATCCCACTGAAGACGACGACGACATGGCTTATCAGAGCCCCACAATCACATCGCCCATATTCGGGGCTCTCGGCCTACAAATCCGTGGGGACTTGAAGGAGGCCACAGGAGGTTGGCCACATCGCCTAAGGCAAGCCACTGCAACAAACTGTGGTCCGAGCCGCCTATCACGCTCTCCAAGGATGATTGTCCCTTGGAATGACTAAACCCCGAAGCTCCTGTCTGGTCGTGAAGTCTGACCATCAAGAACGCAAAAAGTCACGGGTTCTCGCCGACAATGAAGCTCCTCGGACCTCATATCTGTTATGTCCCGGACGAGATGCGTCCTCGCTCTAAGATCAAGAGCATCGCCGTCTCCGTTTTTGGGATCGCCCCGCACCTCGATCAAGCCTTTGGGCCAGATCGTCTTGCCCGTGACCTTCGGGGACACCATGAACTTCGTGACCGAGCTAGTCAATTTCGGTCGTGGACTTCAGTTTCACTTATAACGCCATTCTGGCAGACCGCCCTTTCTAGGTTCATGGCCGCCACGCACCATGCCTACCAATGCTCAAGGTCCCTGACCGAAGGCGCCATCACCATAAAAGGCGCACCACAGTATGCCTCGAGTGCGATGAGAAGTCCTCGACATGGTTGGGCAATGCCCCAACAAGGGCCAGACTGCAAGCTTGCGCTTTCCCGACCTAAAGTTACCCTCCACTGGGAGAAACCACATGCCCTCACGAGGCCGACCCGGCCAAGGTTCTCCATTTGGGGTCTTCCTTAGACCCCAATAGGAACTCGAGCTCATCACCTTCCTCGGAGGAACTTCGACGTGTTCGCCGGGAGCCGTCCGATATGCCCGGTCCCAAGGAGGTGATCGAGCATGTGCTAGCAGTCCCACCGCAAAGACCGTAAGGCAGAAGCTCAAAGCGATTTTCCCCGAGAAACAGTAATAATCCGGAGGAACTCGACAAGCTCTCAAGGCCGCTTCCGTCCGAGAAGTCTGCACACAGAGTGGCTGCAAACCCGGCCATCGTCAAAAAGAAAGGGGCAATGGCGATGTGTGTCGACCACACCGCTTGAACGCCGTGCCCCAAGGACAACTTCCCTTTGCCGCGATTGACCACCGGTAGACGCGACACGAGTCCTGTAATGAGTTTTTGATGCCTATTCGCTATCATCGATTGGCTTGTTTCCGGGACGAGGAGAAGACTTCTTCATCACGCCTCTTCGCACGCTTCGCTACACTACGACCATGTCCTTCGGCTCATGGAACGCGAGCGACCTTCCAACAGCTTGATGCAAAAGACTTTCCACGGCAGATAGGCGGAACTCGAAGTTTATGTAGACGATATCGTAGTTAAGACTAAAATCCTCGTGCCACGTGTCCCACCTTGAGGAGACCTTTTGTAACCTCCGAAGGCATCGAATAAAGCTTAACCCTAAAAGTGTGTTTTTGTGTAAGATCGCAAAGTACTCGGCACATCATCGGCCGCAGGCATCGGTGCCAACCCGAGAAGATCGGCCATCGAGAGGATGCGCCCCCGAGATCGGTAAAGGAGGTGCAGACTCGACCGGACGTAATGGCCGCCTGAGCCGCTTCATTTCCCGGCTCGAAGCGGCCTGCCTACCCTTCTTTAAGGCGCCCGCAAACACGATGGTTTCATCCGGACGACGAGGCTAATCGTTCCTCGAGGAGCTAAAGCGGACTCGCCCATTTCCCGATCTTGGCCACACCGAGGTCGGGAGCCACTTTGTTGTACTCGCAAAGAACGCCCAGCCGTAAGCGCAGATCGTGGTAGAGCGAGAAGGGACGCAGTCCGGTGTACTACGTCGCCAAGTGTTGCACGGCCAAAGGAGCGTACCCAGAGGTCCGAGCTCTTATACTCGCCGTCGTAGCCTCGAGGAAGCCGCGCCACTATTTCCAAGCGCCGAGGTCGCTATCCCGACTACTTTCCACTTAGGAGATCCTAAGAAATCGACGCCACGCACGGATAGCTTAAGTGGGCCATGGAACTAGCAGAGTTCGATATCCACTTCTCTGCCAGACCGCGATCAAATCTCGATTCTAGCGGACTTCGTGGTGGAATGGACGAACCCACTTCAACCCACCACCAAGGACCATGAATATGAGGCGATCATTGACCATGTATTTGACGGGTCCCGAGCTTTACGCCGCTCGGTCGGCGTTATTGGTATCCTCGGGGACCAGCCCAAGACATCATTCAATTACACTTCCCGCAACGAACAATGCGGCGGAGTACGGAAGTTTCTTGGCGGCCTCGAGCGCCCAAGGCACTCTCGAGTCCAATGGCGATCGTGAAAGGCGATTCACACCGGTCGTCAACCAAGTCAACAAGGAGTATCGTTGTTCCGATCGCTCAATGGCGCTTTACTTGGTTGAGGTCGAAGATGGAGCGGTACTCGTAAATTTCGGCACTCTACATCCCTGTGAAGGATAATTCCTCGCCGACCAACTTTCCAAGGTCGGTTCTCGCAGATGTCCGCCCCGGGCGCTTAGTCGAGCATCCGCACAAGCCCTCCATTCCTCTCAGAGGAGGCACTAACACGATGCCCTGCCAAACTGGGCGCTTAGCCGAAAGCATTTGCAAAGCCCTCCATTCCTCTCTCAAGAGGAGGCGCCAGAGACGCACAAGACGTCTCCTTCTTGAGCAAGGCGCGATTGATGGCGCCATTCGTCAATATTTCGCCCACGGGACATTGCCCGAGGAAGAAGTCGAAAGTTCCCCACAAGAAGCGGTCATCCGCCTACAAGCTAGTAGACGGCGCCCTATATCAAGAAAGGGGCACTTGGAGTCCTCTCCAAGTGCATATCTCGGGAAGAGGGCCAGTTCCTCCTCAGAGATATCCATGAAGGAACGTGCGGAGCCCACTCGTCCTTTCGGACGATCGTGAGCAAGGCATTCCGGTTGGGATACTATTGGCCAACCGCGCTAGACGACGCCCGGGTAATCGTGGCGACCTGTCGGGCGTGCGGCTTTCACGCCAGAATCCCACCACCGGCCAGACGCCACGCAAACCATCCCACTCATGGCCATTCTCGACCGGGGTCGACATTCTCGCCTTTCCGCGGTCGAAAGGTTGTAAATTCTTGCTCGTCGCCATCGACACTTTCTATGGATCGAGGTCGAGCCCGTGATCAACCATCTCGGCTCAAGCGCCAAACGGTTTTTCGCAGAATGTGGTGACACGCCGGGTACCCAATCGCCTCATCACGCATAACGGCACCCGGTTCACCAAAGAGTCGTTTCAAGCCTATTGCGAAGATATCGGCACAAAAATCTGCTTCGCCTCAGAGCTCACTCCGCAGAGCAACGGAGCACCGAGCGGCCAACGCCAATTACTCCAAGGATCAAGAAAAGAGTCTTCGTGGAACTTTCCGGACAAGGCGGTTCGTGGGTGGACGAGCTCTCTTCCGTCCTTTGGTCAGACGCGACCATCATAAGCCGAGCCACGGTGCTAAACACCCTTCCAAATTGTCTATGGTGCCGAGGCCGCCCTTCCCGCCAAATCGTGCTTCGTCACCAAGAGTGAACTCGCCGACGACATCCACCAAGGGCGCGAACGTTGCCTTGACCTCGACCTTGTCGAAGAAGCTCGCCTAAAGGCACGACTCGGCCGGCCGTGCCTACCAAAGAAACCCTCCGCAAACTCGCTGCCGCGATTCGCGCATACCGCAGTCGGCGACCTCGCCTGCGACGGATTCGAGACACATCGAAGGCCAACAAACTCTCCCCAAATGGGAGGGACCATTCACTCGCCGTTTTGTCACGCCGGGCCGTTTCGCCTGCGAACGGAGGATGGCCGCGAGCTCGCCACCATGGAACATCGACCACCACGCAAATTTACGCCTAAAAAGCTCTGCGTTATATTGTAAATTAGCGACCTTTTGCATCGCAACGCTTGTTCGCCTCAACGCTTCGCTTTCGCATAAGGTGCATGGTCGCTACTCACCATGTCCGGCCCACCATGCGCGCGAATGTTAAGAAGTGTCCTGACACGTTCGTTTCCCCACCGACCTAACCTCGCTGCCGCCTGGATAAGGTGGTTTGAGGGCCAGCGCTTTCTCTCATCTCTCTCGCGAATGGACTCAGACTCACGCCCTAGAATGTACGACTTCCATTCGCAATGGGCTCGGTAGGAATGAATTACGCGCTAAGACATTTTTGTCAAGAAAACACGGCTCGCCGAGCATTGTTTATGACGCAAGTGGTTTTTGGCTTCGACTAAAACCGGCTCGCGTAGCTCATACTTGGCCTAGCCCACACTACGCCTATCTCGTAGCTTTTTTTTTGCAAAAGCGATAGAGGGACCAAAGAAAACATCATCACAAAGATCATTCAAGCAAATATCATTACATTTCCAACGAGCGATAATTTTACACACCAGCGCCGCCCTCTAAGCGCCATGGAGAGCTTCATCAGAGTCGGCCACCTTGGTCTCTGTGTCGATCACCTTCCGCCGGCGTCGCGACCTTCGGGCCTCTTCGCTGGCCGCCGACTTCGCCTTTATCCCGGTCGGCAGGGTGGCGCCGTCATGCTGCCCGCCTCCAGTCGGCCACCTTGACTTCGAGGCTCGAGCATGCTTCTTCTTGCTCAAGCCTTTGCTCGAGCCCAAGGGCCTTGTCCTGGTGACGGCCAGATCCTTCCAACTCGCCGCCTTCGCTTCGCCTGGTCTAGCTCCTCCTGACCGGCGACGCCTCAAGCTCGGGCCTTGGTCTCAAGGGTCCGCATGTCGCTTCTCCCGCTGGTTTTGCTCAAGCCCGAGGACCTTGCTCCGGCTTAGAGAAAGGCGCCTCCGCCAGTTCATGTCTTTTTCCATCGCCTCCTCTTGCTCGAGCATGAGCACCTTCTTCTGGAGGCAGAAGATCATCCTGGGTCCGACGGAGGCAGACCTTTCTTGCTCGAGCTTTCGCCAAGACCAAGGGCATGCCCTTTGTCTCGCCGACCTTTTGCTCATCGCTGCACCTCTTCACCATTGTAGCATCTATGAGCTTGAGGTCGGTCACCTTTTCCTCTAGCCTCGTGACCAAGCCGCTTTTCAGAAATTGGGCCAAGGAGGCGGGACGATCAACACCTCTTCGAAATTGGCTAGGGTCCTTTTGAGAAGTCAGCGAAAGAGGAAACTCTAAGCAAAACCCCACAAAATCGGAGAGGAAGGATCATCGCGGCAGCTTCCTTACCTTAGCAACGTTGCGGCGTTGTGTTTCACCGAATCGCTTAAAAATCTCCCCTTCAATATCATCCGGCTTGCAAGGGGAACGACGAGCCGGAATCTTTAAAGAGGCGGGTTGTCCGAGGATGACGAATCTTCCTCGAGCTCGGCGTTTCGCCATGGGGCACTAGACCCCACTCCGAAGCGCGCTTCGCCGGGGCGCTCGCTATCCGCCGAAAGGTGTCGCTTACTTGGGGCAAGCACTCTCGCTCGAGCAAGCGCCGCCTGGCTCCAGCGCTGACGGGCGGTTCTTCGACCGCCGCCACGGGGTCGACTCCTCGCCTCCCTCCGTTCCTACCATCACAAGGTTCATGCGGCCTCGAGAGCAAGCCCTCTAAGGCATGATACGCAAGCTCGTAAGCCATTTTGCGGCAGTCAGGAGGGCCCTACGAGCTATCAACGCCCACGCCGAGAGGGGGTTAGCTTTCAAGAAGACAAAAAGCGAAGAGAGAAAATCAAAACAAGGATAAAACCGACGCCACCTTTGGCGGGCCTCCTTCACGCTCATGGTAGGTCCGCCACGAGATCACCACTCGGCCTCTTCTCGGCTGGGTAATCTTCGCCACCTTGGGGTCGACCGCCCATGTTGGCCTCCTCTAGCGTGCCTCCAGATGCTCGGTTCCGTCAAAGAGGCTTCGCCCGCCCGCGATCCCGAACTCCCGAGCCTTAGAGGCTCGCAAGTTGGTCCTTCCTGGCGAAGCCTCCTCGGCCCCGCCGATTCAAGACCATTCTTCGATCAATCGCCCCTCCGCCATGATTTGTCTGATTTGAACTTCCAGCTATAATTCTTGACCAAAGCCTCAGCGGCTTACCCTCCTTCCGGTCAACAGACTCAGATGTCAGCCGAGGGTCCCCGGGCAAGCAGGCCTCTTCGACGACGGTGCTAGCCTGAGGCGCTGTTAGTCTCTTGCTCCTTCCCTTTTTGCCTTAGCATGCGCGAGCACCTTGTCACCGCTTTGGTTTTAAGGTCGGCCACGCCCAGCCTCGAGGCAAGCTCTCCAGGGGAGCACCCGTCAAGAAAAACACGATATGGTCCAAGGCTAACGCCCAGAAGACTGGATGCTCTCCCCGAGCATGAGGGGCGGAGACTTATTACCCGCCCGCCAACACGCTCAGCGGACTGGCGCTTCTTCTCGAGCTCCTTGCCCTTGGGGTCCCGAACATCTCGCCGACCTCTTCTCCACCCAACAGAGTCTGGCCGGTATCGTGTCGCAAGAAAGATGTCATCACGAGTCCGAGCAAGCGTAGCGATGAAGCAAGACTATCACGAGTCGAGAGGGCATACTGAAGTCGACTTCACGGGTGAGGTCGTCCCACCCGGTGATTTCAAGAAGGATGCTCTTCTCCGCAGAGGGGATATCCTATTCCGGAGAAAGTCACGGACGATGTCGCGCCAGAGAGCCCCATGGTCGCGAGCTCGTGGATCGCCATCAAGATCCGCCTCATCGGGATCGGGCCGGCGCGGCGTCTCGATGGCGCGCGCCTCCCAGATAGCGCAGGAGTTGTCCTGCGGCTTCGCGCAGTAGAACCAATGGTCGGCCCAAATTTCATTTTGAGTCCTTGAGAGTAAAGATGGGGAACTCAGACGGGCGGATGCCAAGCGAAGTAAAGAGAGCCTGGGAAGACCACGGCAAAAAAAGATTGTAGAAATGCAAGAAGAGGCTTGGCGAGGAAGGGTACCCACGAAGCCTTCACAGAGGTGGGCGAAGAGGTTCAACACAAGGATGGAATTGGGGTTCGGATGAGTGAGCTCACACCGCATTGTTCGAAAGCACGCCCCAAGGAACCCGCTCTCCGGCAATGGAGCTCTGTTGATTTGGTGTAGAGGTCGACGAGACTATCTCGCTGTCGCAGGCGGCTCCCTCGCTCTCCGGGGTCCTCTGTATGGGCGTTTATACCCGAAGCTCCAAAACCCGGAGCCTCTCCGCCGTGATCTTGTTCGCCTTAACCGCGCCATGGGAGGACTCGGAAGATGAGCTCCGCAGAGAGAGAAGGAGCTCGGAGGTTCTCAAGGGTCTTTGGCGAAGTTCTTGTCGCAAGCAATAAGAGTAAAGGAAGGAAGGCGACGAAGCGCCCCCCGCCATTATTTCTCGCGGAGGAGCCGAAGGGTCGGTAATCTGCAATTATTGCCGACGCTGGCAGATCGTCTCCCGGCGGTCTGACCAGCGCAGCCCTCAAGAGAAAATGCCGAATCGCCCACGACGCTTCGCATGGAAGGAACCGCCCAATTTTTCCCGCAGACCTCACGAGCGCTTATTTTGCTCGGGCCCCGGCCGAAAGCACGCTTGGCCTCATGGATCGCGACTTTACCCGAGCATGGTTGTTCGGATGTCAACGCAGCTTCGCCGCCGACTCCAATCCTCTATAAAGTCTAAGAGGCTTAAGGCGAGGCCTTGGCACGGCCTTTTTCCCCTTTAGCCTCTGGGGCTAGCTAGCCGGGGATTGGCTACACTGCACTGCAGACGACCATCCGGCTCGGAACCACGCCGACCATGCTCTTGCCCGGTGTCGCTCGCGAGGTCGACCTTCGCCAGTCTTACCACGGAACTACTCCGCCCGGGCGAGCTAAGCCGGGGCCCGCGACAAGGCGACGTGAGATTAAATGTCATGCTCGAGGATCGCTCGCCCGGAGACTACGCCGCCACGGCTCAGGCCGATTTGGTCATTACATCGCACCCACGCCCCTGGTGCTCGTGGCGGCGCGGCCACCGCACCGCCCACGCCCTCCGCAGAGAACGCCTGTAATTATCGACTTGTCTCAGAATTTCTATAAATACCCCCTGGCACAATGTATTAGGGTTGGACCTTTGTACTACACCCACACTTGCACACCCCGCTTGCTCACGGAGCCCCTAGCATTGATCAGCCCCGGCAAGTACTTTGTAACCTGCTTTCGATACTAGTGCAATCACCGGACGAGGGTTATTATCTCCCCGCGAGAGGCCCGAACTGTAAAAACGCCCCCGAGTTCTCCGGTTGTCCCGCTTGCCTCGACCAGCTAGCTGGCACGCCCTTGACGCACGACCCTTATGGAAAGGGCCCAAGTTGATCCTCATTCGACAAGTAAGCTCGGTGAAGGACCCCCTGTCCCGAATCGCCGACAAGACTCTTAGCGTGCGGTACCTATCCTGATGGGGACAGGATGCAACCACAATAAAAGTAATAATCTTTGACCAGCATAATTGAGTCTCCGCCCTCTCTAATTAGGGCATGTTTGCTTTTGTTTTTAATTCTGGATACTAGCTCGAAAAGCAAAATAAAAAATAAATAACCCGATTCTAAAAATCGATTATCACAATCCAGCCCACCCATCTACACTAGAATCTACAATCCACTTTATATGTGTTTTTGCATTATAGCTTTTGGACAATTAGTTTCTCTGCAACCACAATTTAGAATCGGTTTTTAGAGAATCTAAAACAAAAACAAACGGGTCCATAGTATCCCATCATCAACATTAGACAGTTGGTGTGCAACATATTTGATGCACAAGGGCATATTGCCGAACACTGCACAAGCTCGCTCCGAGCCGAATAAGCTGCTGATGAACCGGAACCGAGAATGCAAAACTGTATACTTTCTTCTTCTCTGTTTGAAGATTTTGTGTTCCTATTCTTACAGAAAGATTTTTAAGAAAACGGAAGCACCAGTGGTCTAGTGGTAGAATAGTACCCTGCCACGGTACAGACCCGGGTTCGATTCCCGGCTGGTGCAATCTTACTTTTTTTATTTCTGCGTGGGCCAATTCGGACTTCAAATGCCTTTTGATTTTCTGCGTGGGCCAGTTTGGACTTCAAATGGGCTGAGTAGGTTCATCTTCTTCGTGGGCACAAACGAACATTGGCAGGATAAGGTTGTTGGTCGTCCTCCTCAGTGCGGTGTGCGGCTGCTTCCCTTTCCTTCCCCCTCTGCTCTCAATCCGCCTCCATTGCTCTGGAGCACCTTGTTTTGTCTCGTGCTGCTGTCCGGCCGACTTTCTTGCTCAGAAAGCCGCAAGAGTCTGCTGCGGTGTAAGGTCGCAAAACCATGGCGGCGGCCGTCCATTGTGCTAGGTAATGTCCACCACTGGCCATGTCTTTTTTAGTTCTGCCCATTGTATGTTAGACCCGTAGCCGTCCTCCATGTCCAATCCCGTCGCGCTGCCGTAACACGAGCAAAATGTCCATATTTTCTCTGTAACTTGGCGTCTTGTTCGGCTGGAAATTTGGAACTGCCAAATTAATGTAGCCAGGACACCGATGTTATAGGCCACTTTGTACTTGATATTGCAGGTGAATCATTTGCTAATTCATAGAACACCTATGTCGTTGTATCACAGTAAAGTCTTTTAGTTATTGTTCAGATGCATGCTTAGTTTTAAGTCGCGCTCTCTCTTCTTCTATGGACACTGCATTGCCAAATATATCGACATTAATTCAGCTTCATACAACTGGAGGCTCTCTTGCTGAATTTCATTGATAAGACTTCTGGGGACAAGGAGCATAGCTGACTAATTAGTCATTTCCCTTATCTTTCTGTTTATATATGTTGTTTACTTCAAGTCGACCTTCAGTTTACTAACTCAAATTGTGCATACAGGGCGCGCCCCCCTTCGACGACCTTTGAGTGTGGCTCTAGCACTTCTTCAACAGCCAAATTCTTGTGTTATAAGTACTGTGCACCATTGGAGCCAACTCTACTACAGAAAAAAATTCTAGAACCCAATCAATTAATTCAATACCGAGAATTCATTTTGCCCCAGTCATCCTTGAAAGAACAAGCTTGCAAACAGTTGGCCCACACCATGGATGAACAATGGTCCCATCATTCTTCCTCCTCACTCCCATATTCAAGAGCACAGCCATCTACAAAAAAGAACGATGTGATGAAGCAAGTGCAAGAACATCATCCTTATCAGCCATCAAATCTAGAAGGTGATTCTTGTCTCACTGATTTATCAAAAAAGGAAATTGAAAGGAGACGGAAGATTGGTGCAGCAAACAAGGGAAAGGTTCCCTGGACAAAGGGAAGGAAATTAAGCAAAGGTATAACCAAGCTCTCGCTGACATTTTTGCCTAATTAGCTTTACTGTTCAATGAGGAGTAAGCCATTCTCCTGTAGAGCACAAACAGCTCATCAAGCAACGGACTATCCAAGCCCTGAGAGATCCCAAGGTGATGTCATGTAAGAAACCTTCACGTTCCGCTCTTGCATATGCGAAAGAGCTACTTGGCTATGGATTGTGAACGATCTAGAGAAATTCAATTCAATTGTTTTCCTTTCCTTTTCTAATGCCAGGTTAGGAAGAAAATGCTAGGGCATCGTCAACTACATAGGTAAATGCATATTTCTGTTATGTAGATGGATGTACAAATATCTAGCTTTGCAAATTCTGAAACAAGTTATGGTCGATCATATTTCAGACAAGTGAGCAAAGATAAAATAAGTGCTGCATTGAGAAAGATCTGGGAGAGGCGAATAGTTTCTGTTAAATCAAGACAGAAGGTTCTTTGGATATGGTCAAATAGTATCGCAGAAGCAGCAAAAGAAGGTGACCACAGCCAAGATAAGCTGGATTGGGACAGCTACGACAAGATAAAGTCTGAGATGATATCTATGTTCCTGTGGAACAAAGAGAGTGAACGGATAATCAAGAAGCTTAAAAAGGCAGTGGCGAAAATAGTTGCCAGGAAGCTTCAAGCAGCAGAGAGAAGGAAACTACAGACTAGAGGGACAAAGAAGTCGAAACCTGAGAAATTGGTGCTACAAAAATCTGATGCTCAGCCGACACGGGTGGTAGTATCTACAAGACCAAAGCTTAAGGAGAGACTAGCCAAGGTAATGGCCACGTCCTACAGTTGGCTGCATTGCATGACGCTTGATAGAGACTATATGCAGTCATTTACATCCCATTACTATGACTTTTAGGCTTATTAATTTTGAAGTACTCTATCTGTACAGAGTGAGTCAGTCTGAATTTCTTTTTTGATAAAAAAGGTTCATTAGTATCTTTTTTAAATCAGTTTTGTTTTGTAAAAAAGTTTCTAAAAGTATACCCCATTCATTTTTTGGCGTTGTTTCCTGCACCCATTGAAATAGACCGCTATGCTGTTCTCTTCCCGTTCATGTTTGCTTTGACATGGCACTAACTCAAGTTCTTATTCTACCTTCATGATCGAAGTGGCATGGTCGCAAAAAGGAACTTGAATCCGTGATAAGTTCACGGCCAAGGAAGGGAGGAGGGTTGCGAAATCCAGCAGTTTGGCGAAGGACAGCAGAAAGGCGAGCAGAAGTGGACTTGGTGGAGGAGCCTGAGGCAGGCCGGCAGAAGGGGCTTCACTTCTCTTCCAAGAACGGGCTTCCCTGCGCTGGCACTTGACAGGAGCTGTCGAGCACAGGGTAGCCTGCGCGATAGGCATGGCATTACTCTTGGAGGTTGAGAATGACCGACTCATGCAATGTTTCAATCTTTTGAGTCATTTCCAGTAGCCTATGTGGATCAAGTGCTATGATGTAACGCGAGATTTTGCATTATCATTACGAATTTGAAGCTCTGGGTACATTCTCTGCTAATGTAAGATGTGTTTTGTCGATTGCTGTCCCTGATATATGTGAGTCGGTTACCCTTTTTGTCGGTATTGAGCGGCAATAACACATCTGTGTATTTCCGTTGGTCGGTGGTAGTGGCTAGGAGCTGAAGGCACCAGTGGGCCCAAGCACATGCTTCAGTCCTCTCCTCACCTAAGCCCGGCCTAGCCTTCTCCTCGGGCTTTCTTCGGCCCGCGCCCGACTACTTAGTCCAGCCCATTAATCTCTCACTTGACGCGGGCCCAATTCCCCAACCGACCTCGCTCGCTCGCTCGCTCGCTCACACTCGCCGGCGCATCCACCGGCCACGGCAATCGGCGGTCGTGCGGAGGTGCACAGGCCACGGGGCGACCGGGCGCGACGGGAGGCCAGCGAAGGGGGAGCGGAGGAACGGCCGGACTACGGGAGGCGAGCTGGCTACTCCCCCGCATGCGACGGCCGACTGACTGGTGAGATCCTCACTTCCGCACTTCCTCAGATCCATCCGCGTGTTCTTCTTCTTTCGTACGGGATGGTCGATTTGATTCCTGGATAGTAGCGGTCATAATGATTTACTACTGCTAATTGGAAATGGTGAATTGATGTGTAGTACTCCATTACTGTCGACGAGAGTAAAACTGATTGATGCTAGTATTAGCTTTCTGCTTACAGCTGGACGCGTTGCATGAGCTGGCCAATGCTGAGATCCTCAGATACTTAGATTTTCAGATCTGCACGTCTAATCTAGCAGTGGAGATCCTTAGCTAGTTAGCTATATCTGCCCATTCATTGAATTCATATGGTTTAGTTTTTTCTAAGAACAGAAGTTGTTGTGACATAAAATTCTTATTGAATCCTCACTATGCATATTGTATAGGTGAAACACAATTTTTTTACCTGTACAAACATGGGGACCGCGGTTTGTGGTGCTTGACACATTGTCGTATATGTCTATGTAGGCCGAGCTACAACATTTGTACACTCGGCTCAAAAAATTGCTCGTTCTTATGATGAACTCTTAAGAATAATGGAAGAATACTGAAGGCAGGAAAAGTTAATCATGTCCAAGGAGGAGGACCAAACTGGGTGGTTATTGCAGGAGTAGTTTTTCTTAGCACACTTTCAGTCAGACTTGGGTGCGAATTAAAGCAAATGTTTCATGCGAAGCAGCGAAATAGCACTTCCAAAGGTCTAATGTTCCCATTTGCAGTTTTAACCTCGACCCTTTTTCTATATTCTTTATATGCCGACTGCTGACTATTCAAAATTGCAGCAAAAAGAAGGCCTGGAGCATGTGAACTGCATTCAAATGTCTACCGGTTTAGTGACTAAACTAGCTGCTACTGCTGTATGTTAGGTGCCTTTTCTGTAAACAGTAAACCCAAAATCTTTGAGTTGTAAGCTAATTGTTGGGAAAAAATTTAACATTTCCACTTAAAATATGTTCAAACCAAACCACTTGCACTATAACCACTAAGTAGAGGGATGAAAAGTTTACTAGGGCCCAGAGGCGACCCATAAGTGATCCACCTTCTGTACTGTGGATCACTACCATTGTCTTACTCTCACATTATAGCTCCTAGTGGTGCTTTGAACCCCACATTGCTCATTGCTAGGATCAAAACGCTTCATGTGGCCCTACTGAGCTCACTACTGGCAGCTTTGTGACCCCAGAGTTCCATAATTTGAGAGCACAGTTAGTCTATATTTTCTCATTGGATTTAAATTGCGAGAAGAGAGAAATCATGAACATAAGGCTATGATGCCATATGGTCAGCACTCATAGTTCTTGGAAGAAATTTAGGGAGTAAATACCAATATGCTGGCTATCATATATATAAGATGCTACTTGCAAAGCTAGTTGATACTGCTACATCTTTACTTGTTACATCGATCTCAAGTGTGCTAAGCTTCTAGCTTAATTGTTAATGATATGCATAATTTGAAGAAACTAGTCCTCAAAGCACAGGGTTAGGTGCATAGGATTTGTTTTTCCTTTTTATGAATTTATGGCTTGTAAAATTGGTAAGAGTTAGCACCAGAGGTTGCTAATGCGTAGATAAACCTACACTCCTAGAAATGATAGGAATAGTTCCTAGGCTTCCCCAGAGTTTAGGTTACCACTTACCATTGCCATTCTTTTCTGCTGTAACCAGCCAAACTTGTTGCTGCTTGGCTAGTTCATCAATTTAGGAGTATCTGATTTGCAGTGAGTTAAGGGCAACCTAGAGTGGTTTAAGTGTGCTACTTGCGTAGCTGAACATAAATTGTAGTTATTGAGTACTATTAATTTATTACTAACTAGAGGGCGGGCGCCACGCCCGCCGGGTGGGAGGGGGGGTGCAGCTCGCTGGCTTTTGGTGGTACCTGCTGGATGCTTGCTGAATTCGAGCATCAAACGACATGAAGTTTGGTTTAACACCAAATTGGCTTTTTTTTACCATCTGCAGCTAATATCTAGTACAGGCTACTTGGTGTAAACCTGCTTTTTCCTTTGGTTATCTTCCTTTGTCAGTGTGTTTGTCTTGTAGACAACACACCATTTATTGGGGTTGGATAGTCTCACGATAACTTTGCATGATTTATACGAGTAGATTTATACTTATCATCACCTCATGTTAAACGTCCTCGCTGAGCACTTGGATGTACAAAGATAGTTCTGATTATTAGATTATTGCATCTGTATCCTAATAACAACTTTGAATATGACTTTATCATTTAGGGACACCATGAACATCTTTTTGGTTCCTGGGTGTTCCTTTAGCTGTGCCAATTGAATTGAAATATGCACCGTCCTATTATTACAATTGGACATTAAATTCAACCTTTTATTCCTTTTCTTTTGTGGCATAACAGTTATTCCAAAAGATGGAAGGTACTAATTGCTGCTTATTTTGTGCGGCGCTTGCAGATGGTGGACTGGAAGTCAAGCAAGCACCTGCAAGTCCTATATCAAAATCAACTGAATCATCCCTTCTTCTTGTGAAGATACCAGGGCCAAAATCAAGTAAAGAGAACAGTGGTTTCATGTGGACGTCATCGCCTGACCGGCTTGAAGATCCTCATAAACCATTTCAGTACTTAAACAGTTCTGGCTCTCCCTGTGTTTCAGAATCAGGATCTGACAATTATAGCAAGAGAGGTCATAGAGAAGCTAAGGCAGCACCTCAAGAGATGTGATGAGATTATCATGGAGATGCAAGCTCAGATTGCTGATCTTAAGAACTCTCTTAGCATCCAGTTGACACATACCTCCAATTTGCAGTCCCAGCTGGATGCTGCTAACCGAGATCTGTTTGAATCTGAGAGAGATTCAGCATCTAAGGAAGATCATTGCAGATCATTGTGTTGCAGAAGCACACTCTCAGGATAAGCCTTTGCAAGCTGGTCAGTGGCAATCAGATGCTACCAATGGGCATGCTAATGGTTATGCCGATGGCAGTATCGATGACCCTGAGCTGCATTCTATTGGTATCTAGAAGGGGAAGGGAGAGGTAGATAGAGTGGGGATGCTCAAGAGAGAGGTTGGTGAGCTTAAGGAAATTATTGAAGGGAAGGACTTCCTGCTTCAGAGCTACAAGGAGCAGAAGGTGGAGTTTTGCTCTCTAAGATCAGAGAATTGCAGGGAAAGCTCTCAGCACAAGTTCCAAACATCTTGTAGGATCTACTCATAACATTACGTTGCTACAAGGAGATGTTGGAGGTCTGCTTTACATTGACCAGGAAATTGTAGGAAAAACTCTGGACACCTACCGAACATCTTCCTAAGATCTTTACAGAATGTTAGGCTGATTGGTTTTCTTTCTTTTCCTTCACGTACTGTTTGGTTGGTTTGCTATTTCGCTTTCATTCTTTTCAGTTTTTGCCCTTTTTTGCTTCGTGTTGAGAAAAGGGGTTCCTTTTTGCAGTTGCTAGTCCGAGGTAGCTCAGTTAATCATGAACTTGATACTTAAGGCGCTGTACAGGTTGTCAGTTTGCAGACACAATTGTGTAATGTGCTTCTCTTTTAGCTCGGTATGGTTTAGAGGAGTGTCACTTGGAATGTATGGATGATGATATCTCAAAATTTAGCTTTGCTAGGCCCATCTGCTATGTATTGCATTGCTTTTGCGTGCGATGCCTTTTGTTTGAAAAAGGAGTTCACTACAGAAATTTTAATTGATTTATTCGTTGGCAAGGTTTATTTTTCCTCAGTTTTTTTATGATTACAAATGTACACTTGTCAAGTTTTGTTTAAGGACATTTGTCTTGTGGATCGAGTTGTTGACTGCGTAATGTGGTGTTGACTTTGCTGCAGAGCATGTGTGATTCTTCCTCCTCTTCCCACTGCTTACTGCCATGCAGCCGAATTTACAGCAATTGGCCAAGTATATGTTATTTGTCAAGGATATTTTAAGTTTCTGTTTATTTCTGGACACATATTCCATGGTTCAATTAAGGCACCAACTTAATACTGTTTCTGCAGGAAAATTAAAGAAAATTAAAGAGAAGCATGTTGTCATGGTTACAGACTGAGATGGACGTGTCTGCTTCATTGACGAATGGATTTGATTCGAAATCATTGCACGGAGGGCTGGGACAAACTGGAAGAGTTTCAGCAGCAAAGAACACCTCAGCATGGGATGAAGCTTGGGGTCCTACCAATAAACCAGGTGCCCCTTCGTGCTCCTCCAATTGCAGTATTCAGATAAAGCAACCATTGGCTGTCTCTCAATACTGCTCCAGCTGCAATTACACGTCTGTGCAACTACTTCCGTCTCTACAGTCTCTTGCACCCAATCAAGAACCTCAAACTTACAGTTCATGCACACCTGTCGACATCGAAAGGGAACAACTGACTTCAATTCAACATTGTCTGTTAATGAGGAGGGTATATCTGGACAGCTCTCCACCAGTGCACTTGATGATGTTGATCCTTTTGCCAACTAGTCACCAAAACTAAGCCAATGATTTCCTATCTGATGCAAGGGAAGGAAATGTCACTGGCATTTCAGTATTTGATCACCACAACAACACAAGTCCTAATATTTCAGGATTGGGTACTGGAAACATAGGATTCTCTGTCAATAGCAATTATGTTGGACAAGGGGAACATAGTCAAGCAAGCTGGTTGGCGAAACCAACCAGTACACATTTGACTCAGAGGAACTCAGCTTTAAGCTTTGGAGATCCAATTGGAGGACTGAACAACACTTGTTTACCCGATTCAAGTAATTATAGTGCAAGCCAGAGCATAGGCAAACCAGTATCTGATCTTGGATCAATGTTGGTTGCAAGCAATACTGCTCAGGCCCCTCTCAAGCTGGCTCCACCTCCAACTGCTGCTGTTGGAATAGGGCGTGGTAGAAATCAAGGGCAATGAATCAACGCTGTCCTGAGCATCGCAGCTTCCCGTCCAAATGCTTCGGTAAGACTCCTATCCTAGATTTATTGGGCTTTCTTTCGTTTACAGAAAGACCACAAATTGCAGAAAGTGCTGTATTAAGCTTCATATAAGGTGCGGATCTTATCTTCCCTGGACGCTGCTTTGTGTAATTAACGCATTTCATGTCTATTTAATACCCTGGACGTCATGCGTTTGATATGCCTCTAAGCAGCAGATTGGCCAAAGTACTTTGAGGGAAGCGTATAACGACATAAATAAACATGAAAATAGTCGAATACTTATTGGGTTGTGAATTTTGTACATGGGAACCCAAATCGAGTAAATACACGTACTACCATTTTGAGTTTTTATTTTTGTGTAACAGCCTATTACTAATACACGTACTACTTACTAATAGGCTGCATGTATCTGGACATCACAACTGTACCTCTCCACTCTCTACAGTGTGGAATTCATTTATTCAGATTTCAGACAAGGCCCAAGCTGGGTATGGGCCTATATATTGGGACAAAGCTGTCCTTGTTCTTGTTGTTTAGTATTGTAACTAGAACCCTACAATGAGAATGTTTGCTTGGTTTCTTGCTTCGTCGTTACATTTTTAATTAGTTTTTTTTTCTTAAATATAAGATTTTGCACCCTTAATTCTTGATCGTCTAAATTATGTTTCTTGTTTGCCATTGTCCTGAATATATTGCTGCCAAGAGTGCCAGCAGCATTGTTTGGCTTATGCACAGGATCACAGTACCGAAATGTGCCACTTTACTGAAGCCTTTCTTGGCACTGAATCTGTGGTGGTAGGAAGCAGGGGTTTGATGAGCCCCAAGAAAAATGGGCGTGCAGAGCTAGAGAAGATGGCAAGCTGGAGTTCACTTCACTCCCCTCAATGCCTACTCGATCATCATGGGATGGCCAAGATGCCCATGATGTTGCTGCAGGTGTAACCAGCTTAGCTTGTTCACGTCAACTCCTGCAAACCCTTCGACTCCATGCCAGCAGCTCAGGGGCATCGATCATGCATGCATTGATTGAGAGATTCAGCTTTCCGTGCAGCTGGACAAGCGGCCAAAGCTAGCCTTGACCTCCATTCCAATCCCATAGTGCTCAGCTCAGTAATGGAAGTATACGAAGCAAACGGTGTGCCCGGCCGGCCACCGTGCATGTGATCTCACACAGCATGTGACAAGCGTAACAACATGCAACAGACTGGAACTGGATAAGGGGCTAGCTAGACCAGCCCCACCATTGCTTCATCTGACACAGGTCGCCTCCGCACGGACCCCCGCATCCCAGCTTCGATCACGGCCGACGGTTTCAGATCAGATGGCCATGGCCCCAGCCAGTGCGGACCTAGAACAAAATTTTAGGAGGTGCTTATCGGCTTGCAACCCGTCACGCCATCGGTCCTCTTTATTCTGTCCTCAACCAACCAGCCACACTTCTTCATGTCGGAAGATAGAGTGTGCTCTAACCCCCTTGACCCTCCTTTGGGTCCGCAAGTGGCCTCAGCTTGATCGAGCTGGAAGGAGCTAACTGCGGTGCCCCTACGGCACAGGAAGACTGCAATGGATGATATATACATGCATTACATCGATCCACGCATACGCAACACGCCGTCCTATCATCTGGCCGCGACGTGCAGACGTTGCTGCGTATGCATTCCAAAACAAGCGTACGCCGGTCAGCCGGCCATTTGTCAGAGGTCGCAGCTAGCTTGGCCCACCCGGCGCCGGCCCTAGGTAACATGCTGCAGCTAGCGCTCTCAAGTCTCGAGATGCTGCCGGAGACATCAGAATGTGAGAGGAAATAATGCGTGGATTTGGACAGCGGCTACATGGGACAACGCTGCTCCGCTAGATCCCTTTGTAGCGGAGAATCGTTTGCTTCTTAGGACATTTGACCATATACTATAGTTTCATGGCCTTTGGTGTACTGCATGCATGCTGTGCTTGGCGCAATGATTCTTGTGACAACTAGAGCGAAACTGAAAGAACAAATGATCAGTGCATATATTGCTGTATGCACGACAATTGAAGTGCGTATCGAATATAATTAACTAGCTAGGTGGCCCGCGTATTTACGCAGCTAGATTTCTTTTATAGTTTATAGTATCAAATGATGTAATTTATATGCATGAGATCATATTAACGTATTTTGTAGGCTATTTAGATTTTTAAGACATCGTAAACGTTAGAAATGATAATAGAAACTTGAAGAAAAATTCAACTTGAGAAATATAATTGAAGTATAAGTTTTGGTAGAAGAAAATCATTGACAACAATAAGTTGATGGGGTTCTTTGAAACGTGACAACTCTTCATATTGCATAGATCATGTAGCTATATACCTCTTTTTTTCTCTCCATAAGTACTCTTTTTTCAAATATATGCGCGCAACACACATGTATATCTATTTAATTTCAAGTAATACACTGATTATTTTACATCGTATTAGAGTACATTGCTCACGTATACACCAATGCATCATGGGCGATGTACTCTAAACTTATCATCCTCACACGCTAGCTGCCCCACCAAACCTTGTGTCTTCTATCTCTTTTTTATTGCCTCACAACTTTTCTGCTTCAACCTCTAACAGCAAACCCAATTCTTGATCGATCCCTCTCAACTGCTACCCTTTTTAATGCAATATTTTATCACATAGTTATCTTCTTTCTCTCCAATTATTGTTGGAAAATCGGGGTGGAAAGACCCAGTAAATTTCAAAAATTTATTCCCTTTCTCAAACCGATCGTATGCATTAGAACCAAGATTTGGAAAACACCAAAAATAATAAATGCGTACCGTGATCCTGAGAGCACAAACATAAGGCTTTTGCAGAAGCTCTCCGCGAAGTTCACAGCTTCAACGCCTGGACATAGCAGCTGAAATAGATACGTCGGATCTTCGTGGCAGTAGCAGTCACAATTTTTAGGTATCCACACGAACAGGCAGACGACACCGTATGCCGGTATGCTAGTACCACGCGATATGACTCTTATAACCTTTTTCTGGTTCAGGTGAAACTTTTTTACCCTTCTCTATTTTTTCTCAATTTTTCCTCACCCTTAACATGTATGCCACGAGAGAAGATTTTATAAATCTGTCTTAAGCCTATTCTAGTGTGTGACCCTTCATGTTCATGCTATATTGGCAATAAATCGAAAAACTACTTTTTTCAATTTATTAGTCGTAAGCGGCTCCTAATAGAACATAACGACTACCCAAATTGCATGAATATCATTTATCTAACAAACCTTCAATGAATACATGTCGATCCATTTGTCACTTTGATATCATAGTTTAATTCAAGGTTGAGATCCGCCATCCTTACACTGTTAAACCGATTTTCTCGATTCTTTGAAATAGACTAACAAGATCGATCGATTAACAACTTTAATCGTTCAGGCATAGCCATGCACATTCTTTAATTTATTTCATTGAGTGGCCTATTGATATCATTCCCTTGGTATGAGGAGGACAAATTCCATCTTGATCATACACTTCTCTATACATGATTCAAAGTATACCCGAGTGTTGTCCTTATGATTATCTAGTTACGGACAACGTTAGACAACATCAAAGCATAGCATGTATATTTACATGTATTCACATGACTGAATGGTATCACATACCCATAATCTACGAAATGTGATTATCAATCAATTCATGTGCTTGTTTTGAATAAAGTTTATTGGTGTCCTACCTGATAAATAAACAAAGGACAATTTATAATAATGCCATAATTAAATTACAGGGTTTCATGATCAAGTCACATACTTGATGATCTATAATATGACATTATTAAAAGAACAAAATAAGCATAAATACAAGGCAATCTTCATGATTGGCCTCGTGGGCGTATTTTCAACAATCTTCCACTTGCACTAGAGCCAATCATTGATGTACTAATACCCATTGCTCTAATATATGCCTCATGTTTTGCTTGTAGGAGAGGCTTTGTCCATGGATCTGCCACATTGGCATCCGTTGCCACTTTGCATATTTTGACATTACCTCTATTCAAGATTTATTGAATAAGATGATAATGCCATAGTATTTGTTTGGTTTTTTGGTGTGTTCTATGTTCCTTTGCTTGTGCAATGGCCCCATTGTTGTCACAATAGAGTTCCAAAGGGTTTATAACACTTAGAAATACACCAAGTTCAATTATGAACTTTCTTATCCAAACAACCTCTTTTGTTGCTTCAGAAGCAGCAATACATTCGGCTTCTGTTGTTGAATCAACAACGGTTGATTGTTTTGAACTCTTCCAACAAACCTCTCCCCTATTGAGGTAGAAGATAAATCCAGATTGCGACCTTAAATCATCATTATCGGTTTGGAAGCTTACATCAATGTAATTAGTTACAATGAGCTCTTCTTCACCACCATAAACAAGGAACACACCTTTAGATTTTTTTAAGTACTTGAGGATTTTTTTAACTGTTGTCCAATGACTTTCACTAGGGTCTACTTGATATCGACTCATAACGTTTAAGGCCTAAGAGATATCTAGGCGTGTACGTAGCATAGCATACATGATAGATCCGATTACTGAAGCATACGGAACTTTATTCACATGGTCTCGCTCATCTTGTGTCGAAGGACACTGATTCTTGCAAAGACTAATGCCATGTGACATGGGCAAGAAACCTTTCTTAGAATCTTGCATGTTGAACCTATTCAACACTTTGTTAATATATATACTTTGGCTTAATCCAATTAGCCTTTTTGATCTATTTCTATAGATCTTAATGCCTAATATATAAGCTGCTTCGCCTAAGCCTTTCATTGAAAAAGCTATTTTTTAATGATGACTTAACAGATTCAAACATAAAAATATCATTTCTAATTAACAGTATGTCATCTACATACATAACCAGAAAAACAAGTGCGCTCCTACTAGTCTTCTTATAAAGACAGGGTTCTTCTTCATTTTTTATAAATCCAAACTCTTTGACAGCTTCATCAAAACGAAGATTCCAACTCCGAGATACTTGCTTCAGTTTATAGATGGATTTCTGAGGTTTGCATACCTTCTTAGCATTATTCGGATCAACAAAACCCTCAAGTTGTGTCATGTACACATCCTCATTGAGGTTTCTATTAAGAAAAGATGTTTTGACGTCCATTTGCCATATTTTATAATCAAAATATGTTGTTATTGCCAGATAATCCGAATTGACTTAATTATATCAACGGGTGAAAATGTTTCATCATAGTCAATACAATGAATTTATTTAAATCCTTTTGCCACCAATCGCACTTTATGGATGTGAACTCTTCCATCCATGTCAAATTTTCTTTTGAACACCCATTTACATCCTATGGTTTTTATACCATCGAGTAGATCAACCAAGTTACAAACTTGCTTATCTCTCATGGATTGCAATTCGGATTTTATGGATTCATACCATTTATTGGAGTCCGGGCTTACTATCACTTTCTGATAAGTAGTAGGATCATCATTGTTTAACAATGGTGTGTCACTTTGTTCCTTCACAAGAAACATATACGTATCAGGTATATACCTATCTGGTACGTGACGTATCCTATTCGATCTTCGTGAGACTGGAGTATCTTCTACATGTTCTACAACAGTTTATAGATCTTCCTATAGATCCATAGAGGTATTGGAAGTTTGAGATACATCTTGAATTTCTTCAGGATCCACTAAATACCCACTAACTCCTTTGGAAAGAAACTCTTTCTTTAAGAAAACACCATTACGCAATAAACACTTTATTTTCAGCCCTATTATAAAAGTAATACCCTTTAGTTTCCATTAGGTAGCCCAAGAAGAAGCACTTACCAGATTTTAGAGTAAACTTATATGACGTCAAACATTTTACATAAGCCTCACAGTCTCATATTTTGATAAAAGACAAACTAGGACGTTTTCTAGTCCATATCTCATGTGGTGTTTCTTAACTGATTTGATGGAGCCTTGTTTAGAGTAAACGCAGCTGTTTCTAAAGCATATCCCCAAAAATTTATAGAAAGATCCGCTTGACTCCTCATTGATCGAATCATGTCCAACAAAATTCGATTTCTTTGTTCAGAAACACCATTATGTTGTGGTGTTCCTGGTGAAGTCATTTGTGGAACGATTCCATAATTTTTGAGATGATCACCAAACTCATGGCTTAGATATTCTCCTCCATGATCTGATCGTAAAGATTTAATCTTCTTGTCAAGTTGATTTTGTATTTCGTTTTGAAATTCTTTGAACTTTTCAAAGGTTTCAGTCTTATGTCTCATCAAATAAACATAACCATATCTATTGAAATCATCAATAAATATAACGAAGTACTGAAAGCCACCTCTAGCCACTTCACTCATTGGTCCACATACATCCGTATGTACAAGTACCAATAAGTCATTTGCTCGTTCACCTACACCGGTAAAAGGCGATTTGGTTATTTTTTTCCAATAAATAAGAATTGCATGTATCATATGATTCAAAATCAAATGAATCAAGAAGTCTATCTTTATGGAGCTTTAAATACGTTTTTCATTTATATGACCTAAGCGACAGTGCCAAATAAAGGTAGGATTCAAATCATTAACTCTTATTTTCTTGATAGGTATGTTATAGATTTGTATTTGAAGGTCTAGATAGTACAACCCATTTAATAATGAAGCTCTACCATAGAATACATTGTTCAAATAAAACGAACAACATTTGTCCTTTATTCTGAACTCATAATTTTCCATGTCCAAACATGAAATTGATATAATATTTTTAATTATGGCAGGTACAAAGTAATAATTACTTTATTCTAGAACTAAACCAGAAGGTAAAGTTAACATATATGTTCGTACGACTACAACAACGCAACTCTTGCCCCATTGTCGATGCAAAGTTGAACTTCACCCTTTGCCAACTTTCTACTCCTTTGGAGCGCCTAGCATATTTGAACAAATATGAACTTCTGCACTAGTATCTAATACCCATGTATTTGAAGGAGTAATGGCCATGCTAACTTCTATAACATTAATACCTGAAGTGAAAGTCGAGCTTCCCTTCTTTTCCAAATCTTCCAGGTATTTCTTACAGTTTCTCTTCTAGTGGCCAACCTCTTGGCAATAGAAGCAGATTGCTTCATAAGTAGGGCTAGATTTGGTCTTTTTAGCCTTACGATTATTACTAGAACACTCAATTTTAGTAAAACCATTACCTTTAACCTTTTTCTTTCCCTTCTTTTTGAAATTTTTTCCTTTCTGTACCATGAAGACATCTGATTTCTTTTTCTGGATATTTTGCTCAGCTGTTTTTAGCATCCCATGCAATTTAATTAGTGACTACTTCAAGCCATTCATATTATAGTTCAGGATGAATTCATCGTAACATGGTAGTACAGACTGGAGAATTATATCTGTAGCCAAGTCTCGATTCAATGGAAAGCCTAACATTTTCAAGTTCTCAATGTAACCAATCATCTTGATCACATCAGCACTAACCGAGGTCCCCTCTGCCATTTTGCATTCATGCAATGCTTTTGTTGTCTCATATCTTTCAACACGTGCCTGTACCTGAAACAAAATTTTCAGGTGCTTGACCATGTCATTTTCAGGGACCAATATAATTAGTACGCTACTAACCAAAGCAAATGCTATCAACATAGCAATCATGGAAATTCCCAAAAGAACATCATAAAAATATGAACAAAAGTAAGCATGTATAACATCTTATACATCTAAAGAAGCCAAAATGATTAAATCAATGAATCAGCATAATTTGATCAAGCTAACAAAAGATTTTACGTTATTGAAAAGATGTCGATCACATCAACATATAACATAAAACACGTATATCTCATACACGCTGAAGCAAATTTAGAACTAATGCAATACGATCTGCTCTGATACCACTGCTGGGAAATCGGGTGGAAAGACCCAGTAAATTTTACAAAATTTATTCCTTTTCCCAAACTGATTGCATGCATTAGAACCAAGATTTGGAAAACACCAAAATCAATAAATGCGTACCGTGATCCCGAGAGCGCAAATACAAGGCTTTTGCGAAGCTCTCCGCAAAGCTCACATCTTCAACGCCTGGATGTAGCAATAGAAATAGATACGTTGGATTTTCGTGGCAGTAGCAGCTGCGACCTTCAGGTATCCACACGAATAGGCGGACGACACTATATACCGGTATGTTAGTACCACGCAATATGACTCTTGTGACCTTTTTTCTGGTTAAGGTGAAACCTTTTCACCCTCCTCTATTTTTTCAATTTTTATCACCCTCTTCTGAATCGAGAGGCACAAATATATAGATGAGCACTGTAGCAAGGCGGTTGCTACAGTAACCACCACGTGGCACTGTAGCAAACACAACACAGATATATAGACTATCACTGTAGCAAGGCGGTTGCTACAGTACCACCATGTGGCACTGTAGCGATGCGTTTGCTACAGTACTAGGGCAGCTGTCACTGTGGTAATCGGTTTGCTACAGTGCTGCCGTCATGCTACAGTGTTCCAGCATTGCTACAGTATTTTCTACGAAAAAACGTATTTTTGCGCGCAAATTCCCTGCCATTTTTGTAAACAACCAGATATCATGTTCAATCGCATTGACATATATGTCACGAGAGAAGATTTCATAAATATGTCTAAAACCTATTCTAGTGTATGACCCTTCAGGTTCATGCTATGTTGGCAATAAATCGAAAAACTCCTTTTATGATTTATTAGTCGCAAGTGGCTCCTAGCAGAACATAACGACTACCCAAATTGCATGAATATCATTTATCCGACAAACCTTCAATGAATACATGTCGATCCCTTTGTCACTTTGATATTATAGTTTAACTCAAGGTTGAAGTCTGCCATCCTTGCACTGTTAAACCGATTTTCTCGATTCTCTAAAATAGACTAACAAGATCGATCAATTGAGAACTTTAATCGTTCGGGCATGGCTATGCACATTCTTTAGTCTGTTTCATCGAATGGTCTATCGATATCATTTTCTCAGTATGGGGAAGACAAATTCTATCTTAATCATACACTTCCCTCTGTATGATTCAAAGTATATTCGAGTGTTGTCCTTATGATTATCCAGTTATGGATAACGTTAGACAACATCAAAGCATATCATCCTCATGTAGGAAACTATGTTGATCTCAGGTCTAAGGATCAATCATTATCATTGTATGAAATAAGTTATGACACTAATTAAATCCTCAAAAGGTGTTTCATAAGCGGATCAGTCCAATAGTATGTACACTTACATGTATTCACATGAATGAATGGTATCATATACCTATAATCCATGAAACGTGATTATCAATTAATTCATGTGCTTGTTTTGAATAAAGTTTATTGGTGTCCCACCCAATAAATAAATAAAGGACAATTTATAATAACGTCATAATTAAATTATAGAGTTTTATAATCAAGTCACATACTTGATGATCTATAATATGACACTATTAAGGAACAACATAACCATAAATATAAGGTAATCATCTTCATAATTGACCTCTTGGGCATATTTCTAACAATTATTACTTAATGCTAAACGTTGCGACATTAACTTTGTTTTAATCTAGATCGTTATATTTTGAATCACCACGATCAACAGTGTAGATTTTTTCTCTAATTAATGTGAGAATTTGTAACTTTGAAAGAGAAGGTGGTGACTTTTTTTCCTATGTTTTAATATTATAATAGATTAAGTTGCTTCCTCCAAGCATGGTTCTTTCATCTACCTTTGGTCTATCTCCTCCAAACAGGGCAATGCTGTTGTCACCCATTATTGCTTTCAGCGCTCGCAGATGCAGCTTTGGAGCCACGCACATCGATGCCCATACATAAATTTCAGCATCAGATTGCAACGAGGACACGGTACAGTACAGGAGTGCCAAAGATAAAGAAATGGAATGGGCAAAGATGGAAGAGGCATGCATAGAGTAGGGGATCAGAAAAGCCCTTGTCTTCTTCACTCTTAACTACCCTGAGCTCTCTTGATGTTATCTCTCCTCTCCATGACTAGGCTTGCTGACCACTGCAGTTCGATCAGACTTCAATAACGAGTAGCGAGATGAGGAACATTGGAAGAAAACACTAGCTCGATCCGCATGTGGAGCACGTGCAAGGGAGCCCCACTCACGTGGCGGGGTGAATGCAGGCAACATGTCAGGCCATTGCTTGCTTGTATAACCTTGAACTCTAAAGTGCTCAGCTCGATCGCCTCGACGACTACGTCATGCGTATTTGTCAAAGCAAAAAATCGAAGGCGCCGTTACAGAGTGGCTCACTGTAAAAGTCTTGAGGGCACTGTGCGATCCTTTAGCCAAAAGAATTATTGTACTTGCACTGAAATCCACAATGAATAATTCTGGTTGAGCTTTGTTTCTTCCCTGTGGAGTGTGCAATGCCACCAAGGATGAACTGTCTTGTTCCTCTTGTACATTTGCTCACTAACTTTTGGAGGAAATCTGGAAGAAGAAGAAGAAGAAAAAAGCAAAGCATACAGAAAAGTAGAAAAAAAAAGTGAGAGAACATGTTACCCTCGTGAATTGCGACCATTCTTAGATCTAGGAAAAGCCAAGCTCCCAACTTTCAGTCGCTTTACAATGCAAATGTCAAGAAGAGAGGACAATTGATCGGAATAGATGCCCTTGGCGAGCCTTTAATTCTAATGGTTGGAAGTCATGCATGTTAACCCATATTTTGCAACGATAGATAGTACATGAGATGCTACCAGAAAAGTTGCGATGATGTCTTAAGATGTTGCAGCAGTGCAGCCTTGCTCGAGAAAACAAGCCCTTATTTGTTTGAGTCTTTTTTATCACTAGTATCCTGCCCTTCATCAGTTTAATTTCTTTTGGTCTACTGCAAAACAGACCCCTCCTAACAGCACAGATATAAAATCCAGTAACCGTGCAAGCACCAAACTTCAGATGCATGCAACTTTCAATATCCTAATGGTGCCAATGATCTAGTTTTGATTCTACATTGGATCCCCTTCCTTGCACAGCTCTTTCGACCCAAATCAATTGATAGTGACAACCAAAGGATAACTATAACAATCCTTGTTTTTGGATCTTGAGGGCTCATTGAATGGTAAAGAACCAATTGACTATTCACCTTGAGTCGATCATTTTACTAATTAAGAAATAGGAGTAATATTGCGGACAGGTTGGGAGCAATGCTGGTGTCGTTTGAGGTCAGCAGGGGGCTATATGGTAGTTGGAGCATCACAGATCACAAAGTACAACCAGGTCTTGAGTTGGAAGCAATGTGGATGGGTGTATTGCATGCTAATTATTTATGGCCTTTAGCTTGTGGCTCCCAAAGCTGTGAAGCATCTGAGGAGAATAAATAATGTGCCATCACAGGTGGAGAGTGATCTGCATTAAGTAGGACAGGTGTGCATTCATCTACTTTTCTCCACTCTTTAGGGTTCAAAATTGTTTCCCCAACATTTATATTTTTATGTCAAAATCACATGCTGGCTAGCAGCTTCTGCAGACACTATCTAATAACTTGCTTGCTATGACAGCTCCTGTTGGTGGGGGTGTATATTGAGACTAGATTTTCCAGGACTAAAACTAGGTTAAACAGCCTGGCAAATTTTGTAAGAGGTTTGTGATCCAACTCCTTCATTTTCTTAAGTGACTCTAAATTCAGTGAATAAACATTTTCATGCTTAGACTGAAGCTTTAGATAAAATGCTAGTTTTTCCCAGGACCGAAGCTAGGTCAAATTGCAAGCTCTGAAGTCTGAACCTGTAATCTTCAGGTAAGTCATCATTTATCTGTCAACTAATGAATTTTCTTTTGCGGTATCAAAAACTGCGAATGCTAAAGTTTCATACTGCAAGAATCTTATAGTGACAGGATGCAATATTAAGGTAAGGGGCTTCATCTTTCAATTCCTTAACGAAGTATATAGATATGCTCTGACCAGTAGTAGGACACATAAGCTTCAGCCTGCATACTCTGAAGACTGAACCTTCACATATAAAGATGTGAAAATCTGATGCTCATTTGTGACAAGCAGAGCTACTGTCCTCCCCCACCACAATATATTACCCAGTTACCAAATCGGTGTTTACTATATACAAGTTTACTTCCTTTCTCGTTGTCTAAATATTACCGCACGCGGTTGCATCGAATGGTAGTTGAAAGACATAGCTCTCTCTGTATATTTACACGCACTCCTTCTATCCAAGCTTATAGTGTGTATTTTTTTAACGGTCTTATCCATAAATATAAGATGTATTTTATGTTTCAATGCAAGAACTAGTGTGATATTCCCTTTATACCTCTAATAAATATCCAGACTTATTGATATTCTCTACATATACATGCATTGAATATAGTAGTTCGTGATAATAATAAGAAATACTCTAATTATTTTTAATATCCATTTGATCTGTATGTCATAAATTAAATTTGGACGGAAGAGAGAGTACTAATTTTGTTTCAACAGTGCAAAGGAATCTATGGGGCTATCCGTTCTGGTAAAGTGCCCAAGATGAGGCTGCAATTACTTATCCCTGGCCTGCCTGGTGTCGCATTGGACCTGACAGGCATCACATGGCCCCTCCCTGTGCTCAAATCTAATTGTTAAAAGAGTTGTAAATCTTGCAAACATGGCTTGTGAGTCTGTGACACATGCAGTACTACGTTGCTTGCACTCGAACTGTGTCCAACTGTCTCAAACTAATCTTTATTTCATGGGGGCTCTCAAAGTTTGAAAATACTCACAAATATTTACCTTTGAAAATACTTACAAATATTTACCACAGCTTCATTGGACATATACAGTATGCACACATGTTCATGCACATGCATGTACGTTTCTAGTTTTGAGTCTGATCGATGAACTAGAACTGGTCAATCATCACTTGAGGGACTCAACATGTTAATCAGGAAACATTAAGAAACAAATGCAGACATGTTCATGGTCTCTTAACAATAAGTATTGTCGTTCGATATATACTAGCTAGCCACTATGACATGGAGTACATATAGATAACATGGGTCTTATTTAATAAGCAATCGTCGTCTGTTTCTGCATCTGCATTATTGATGCATGGAAAGAAAGAAACTAGCACGGTTTCAAGTGTCTCTGCAGGATGGCACATGTAATACCAGCTAGGTAGCGTTTTCTGTAATATTCCTCTAGATCTCCAAATCTGAAAGCAGCGTTGTTTTCCTGTGCTCTAGCTTGCCCCTTGAGGCATTTGTTAACTAGTTCTGCTGATGAAAAGAGTTCAGAGTGATTAGGAGGCGCCATTTCTGTTCTCTAATGATGATTAAGGCTTGAAATCGTATTGTAACAACCGACCAAGCCGAAAGAATTAGCCTGACGACAACACACATGCTTTGGCAGGGACGACAACCATGCTGCGTGCAAGCTGTTATGCCTGCAACGCGCGCGTACAAAGTAGTTAAACGCAGTTGATCTAGCATAGCAGTGTTTAATCAAAATTAAACGTAGTTGATCTAGCAGTGTCTAATCAAAATTATCTCTGTGCTAGCTGATGCCAACATTGGTTAAGCATGTGGACTTAATTTGCTGTGTCGCATGGATCGAGATCCAGAAGCTGTGTGTGCTATAGTTTGTGATATGATGGATGTATGTATGAGATCCAAAAATTTGCGACAAATGCAAGCATGCATCCGACGCCACCATCGCTGGACGTCTTTTCGGCCTCGGCCCTCGTTGGCCCGGTTATATTCTCTGGACGACCTTCATCAACTCGATCGATCGTTCCAAAAAAAAAAAAAGCTGGATCATGCACTGTTGGTTTTTGAAGATGGTTGGTGTTGGTGTACTCAGTTCATGTCCTTTTATACAGTTCGATCGTAAGCTGAAATCTCCAACAGGATGGTCTTGTTTAATGCCCCGGCCAGTAAAATTAAGCAAGCAGGGCCTTAATTTCCTGCCCTTTGGTCCAAATATCGATCGAGTCGAGTCCATCGATGCACAGGTGGATTAGCATTAGCTAACCTCATCATCAATTCATCGGTCGCCTCGCGGCCAATCAGGTCGCGAAACGTATATATAATAATATACGTACGTACTGCGATCATGCATGCGTGCATGTATGTACCAGTTTAATTACGAGATACTTGCAGCTATATATATAGCACATATCCAGTCTAGTACGTACGGCGTACGTACCTAGCTACTGACCCCGACCGTAACATGTGTTAGACAGGCACGTACGTGCACTGTGCTATACGCTAGCTAGCTAGCCAGTCATACGTACGCTACAAGGTACGTACGTTGCTGCTTCGAGTACCTAGCTACTTAATTACGTACTCATGGACTCGTGCATGCAGAGATCGACACGTCGGTCGACGATCGAGTTGGGTGGCCATCACGATGTACATATAAATATGTGTATGTGGGAAGGAAGGAATGCATCGCACGGACGGATCTAATGATCGCGCCTGCCAGCATACATGATGAACTTGAGTGATGTAGCTAGCTGTTCCTTGTTTATTAAGCTTCAAAGTGCAATCTCTAGATCTCTCGGCTAGCTACCAAATACTATTTCTAACCGGACGGTAGAAATAATAAAAAGGAGCACATTTTTCACATGCGTGTGTAGTTGTGTACGTACGGCTTCCACGGTCCTTTCTGCTACGTACGCCACTTTTTTTTTTTGGTGTCCATCGACGAATTCTTCTGGTCTGCAGCTCTGCGTATGCGGTTTGTTCGCATGTCGTAGAGAGACTTTTTCGAGCAAACATCCAAATCCGATACTAAGCCAGCGCTTTTCTAGTCCTCACAAATTTAATTTAGTTTCGTGCTAACTTAATTATAAAAATAGTCTTCTCCTTGCCTACTGTAATAGGGTAGCTCGGCAATATAACAACAGGATCTACTACGGTAGTGATACAGGGATGTGACATGTGATACGTTAACGGCGATCCAATCCTCTAGCTTGTTGATCGTGCGGCCGCTCGATCATCGAGTTATCCATGCGACCATATTTGCGTGCATGATGACAAGGAAATAAAGCTAGCATACGCATATGTACGTAGCTAGTGTGGTCCGTGTACTAGCAAGTTAATTCAGAGTTACGAGACTATATATATCTACTCGAGACGCGTGTGCATCCGATCAGAAGTGGAACGTAAGCAAGCCCATATCTATGGAAACGGAACACTATCTATTGTTGGAAGGATAGTATATTTAGTTGTCATAGAGTACTGTTCATATACAACAGAGACATAATGATGAGAAATCACCACCGATTTGAGGGGGAAACGAAATGAAATCCTATGGAATGTTGGGAAAGAGATTATGTGCAGCTCCTACCCTACGGATATTATAAGTTAGGGTCATCCGATCAAGAGAATAAACGGTCTAAATTACACAACAATTCTTATCAAGGTGTTAAAATCAACAAAAAGTTGCAGTACGTAAAGGGACCACAATGAAACTCAATTCAGAATATGGTGGTGCCAGTAGCATTCTAATCAAAGTGGAAAGAGGGTAGGAGAAAGAACTAAAAAACCAAATGAGCTGTTTCTGCTAAGCTAGGTTGGACCAAGGGAAGGCAGTGTTGCCCATGAACTCCTCTGCCCCCACAGGCCACCATGGCACCAACTGGCCAGCTCGTGAAGTAAGAGAGAGAACACAAATCACTAAAAAAAAGAAAGAAAACGAAATGTTTTTCTAATGAAATGGAGCCACAATCCAAACTTCAACTACGCAAAATCACAAAAAACAAGCCCCAAGACCCGCAGAAAAGCCAAATGAGACTCAATTCATTGGCCATAGAAAAATAACCAAATTATCACTAAATATATACACACAACCCTTTGTTTCATTCTCCAAGCAAAAATAATAATATAAATTAGTCCCTAGACTAGCTAGGCTTTAGTAACTTGCACCACCCTCCCTCGCATTCTTCTTCTTCATCTTCTATTCCTTTCCTCCCCACCCCACTCACTCTCCTCCATCCATACAACCCACCACACTGAACTGAACTCGTCTCCCTCTTTCTCGCGCTCATCTTGTTGTGAGTAGCTCTGCACTTGTATGCCTGCTTGGTCCGCGAGGGGGGTGGCGGCGGCAGCTGTGAGGGAGTGGTGGCATTGGTAAGCGGCCCGGCGATGTCGTCGGAGGCTGACCGGATAAGCCTCCGCGCGGCGGCGCTGACTCTCGATGGTGGGGTCAGGGACAAGCCGGACACCAAGAAGGATGTGTTCGCGGATCTTGGCTCGCCGGTGTCTCCGCTGCGGCTGCGGCCGAGCGCGGCCGCCACGCCGTCGACGTCCTCGTCGTCCGCTGGGTCAGCCAAGTCACCGGCGCTGTGCAATGAGGCGATGGCGGCCGGGAGGGGAGGAGGCCGGGGGAGCCACTCGGGTGAGCTGGTGGTGGAGAGTAACCCGCCACGGCCGCCGGGGCACCGGCGCTCCGGATCTGGGCCGCTGATTTTCTCCGGCGGCAGTAGTAGCGCGGGTAGTGGAGGAGGCTGCGGCGGCGGGAGCACGGCGAGCTCGCCGCTGACCAATGCACTCCCCACCGGTAACATCTGCCCGTCTGGCCGTGTCGCGGGGGCAGCGTCTGCGCGGCGGCCGCGCGCCCGCCCGGATGTGCTCGGATCCGGCACCGGGCACTACGGTCACGGCAGCATCATGCGGGGCGGCGGAGGCATGGCTCCCGCAAGAAGCAGCATTGACGCCTACCCGTTCCTTAACAACTCCTCGAGGTCTCCGGCGAGCTACCCGGCGCCACCGGGCAGCAGTGGGGGTCTGCAGGAGGTGACTCGGGCCGGGAACGAGTGGTACAAGAAGGGCCGGTACGGAGAGGCGCTGCGGCACTACGACCGGGCCGTGGCGCTGTGCCCGGACAGTGCCGCGTGCCGCGGCAACCGTGCCGCCGCGCTCATCGGACTCGGCCGCCTAAGCGAAGCCCTCCGAGAATGCGAGGAAGCCGTCCGGCTCGACCCGGCGAGCGGCCGTGCGCACGGCCGCCTCGCCTCCTTATGCCTCCGGTGAGATTCTTTCGCTTGTTTAAGCATATCTGCTGCACTGCACTGGAATCCCGAACAGATTCACAGATCTCGCCTTCTTGTTTCCGCTTTGCTTGTTACTGTTGCCTGTGTGTTACTTCTCCCTCTCTCAATAGGTAGATGCCTGACCTATCCTGTCTACTTTGTTCTTTTTTTTTTTTGGGTCTGGTTTGAGATCATTACCGTTATGGTGTGCCATATTGATGGTGAGATCGTTAGCGGTTGCTCTTTTACTTGTTTTGGTAGCAAAAGTTTTGATCTTGCAGTTGGTACTTGAGAAGCACAGATAGGAGAAAACTCAACTAACTTTTGTCCTGCAAGGATGGGAAAGTTTGTATCTTTGGTTGGTTTGTTGTAATGAATTAATGTGGTCTTACGACGATCCACATCACAAAATGCGGTTGAAAGGGATTGCTTACCTGTATTGTACATTATATTTAGACCGCCCATACGCAGAATTGAAGATTTGTTGTAAAATAGGGATCCTAATTTATTCAATGTTGACGTATGTATAATCAATTTACGGTATTTTGTTTGATTTGTTACTGAAATGGCGCATGATGGCTACATTGCAGGCTTGGGATGACTGAGAAGGCGAGGAAGCACTTTACCCAGGCTGGGCATGTAAATCAGTCTGACCCTGCTGAGTTGCAGAAGCTGCATAAGGTGGAGAGCCATCTGGGGAGATGCATGGATGCAAGGAAAATCGGAGATTGGAAGAGTGCACTAAGGGAAGCAGATGCAGCCATTGCCAACGGAGCGGACTCCTCTCAGTTGGTAACCTCTCCTTATTGCTTGTGCTTTAAAATATATTGTTCTTTGGTGGTCAGCGTTAGAATTCAGTTGGTCACAATGGAATCGCATTTCGCCAACAGCTTCTTGCCTTGAGGTCTGAAGCACTTCTCCGGCTTAACAAACTAGAGGAGGCTGATTCAACTGTTACAAGCTTGTTGAAATTGGACAATGCATCGCTATATTTAATGTCAACCAAACCATCTGGGATGGTAGCTGATTCATATGTATGTGTTGTCCAAGCTCAGGTCAACATGGCATTTGGAAGGTGCGTTTCTCACACCTAGAGAATTATGATCACTTTCTTCTTTTACTGGGTTGTAGCAACATAAGTGTTCAAGTTGTTTTCTGCAGGTTTGATGCAGCTGTTGCCATGGCTGACAAGGCTAGAGTTATTGATCCTGGAAACCCAGAAGTTGGAATGATTCTAAATAATGTGAAGTTGGTTGCACAGGCTCGTGCCCAGGGGAATGACCTTTATAAGGCAGGCAAGTTTGCTGAAGCGTCTATAGCCTACGGTGAAGGGCTCAAATACGAGCCCTCGAACTCAGTATTGTACTGCAATCGAGCAGCTTGCTGGTCGAAGTTAGGTCGGTGGGCAAATGCTGTTGACGATTGCAATGAGGCTCTGAGAGTCCAACCTAATTACACAAAGGCTCTCTTAAGACGTGCAGCATCCTATGCAAAGGTAAGTAATTTACATGCACCGCCATGTTTCTGATTATTCACCCATTGTGGTATTGACATCTCCTGTTAACATTCAATTAGCTTGAGCGTTGGGCTGATTGTGTGCGGGACTATGAGGTGCTTCGCAAGGAGCTTCCTGATGACACGGAGGTTGCGGAGTCATTGTTCCATGCCCAAGTCGCATTGAAGACAACCCGTGGTGAGGAGGTATCAAATATGAAGTTTGGAGGAGAGGTTGAGACAGTTAGCAGCCTAGATCAACTCCGAACTGCTATACATTCACCTGGTGAGTTTTTTCCTGTGAACTTTTACTGGTGCACCCTAGGTCCCTAGGCTGTCATAATCTTTTCGTCTGGTCATTGAATTCTAGTAGTGCTAGTATTGTGGATAATTGGGATTATCCCTGTTCTTATTCTTATGCATTTCACAAGTTTTGACTTCAACAATATATAATATGTCTTGATTATTTTTAATCTGAATTCAGTATTCACTTCATGAGATGGCCTGAATATGATTAAAGTGGGAAATTCTGCAGGGGTCACTGTTATTTACTTCATGGCGACAATGAATCAGCAGTGCACACAGATTACCCCATCCGTGGACTCTCTTTGCTCTGAGTGCCCTTCAGTGAATTTTCTGAAGGTAATCCACCTAACATCTGTCTCTATAACTGTTTTTTTATCAAACACATCTGACAAAAGTTTACAAGTTGCTAATCAATCATGTATGCAAACTTGCAGGTAAATGTCGATGAGAGCCCTATGGTAGCAAAGGCAGAGAATGTGCGCATAGTCCCAACCTTCAAGTTATACAAGGACGGTGCAAGAGTGAAGGAGATGATCTGCCCTAGCTTACACATCTTGCGCTATTCGGTGAGGCACTATGCTGTCTCCAGTTCTTGAGGAGGTCTTACTAGCGGCACTCATATTTCTTTGATGCATAGTATTCCTTGTCGCCTGCCAACACTTCACAACAGATTGTTCTACATAGCCTCCACAGCATTTCACCAGCTGCATAGTAATTCTCCATTGAGCTAAGCTTGGCGTACCAAAGAGTTTCCTAGTACTTATCTTTCCTTTCCCCTCCTGTTGCAACTCCTCCTGACCATTTATTCAGCCAAACTTGTGCTATTCTGGGATCATTTATGCTCCTTCATTGCTTATTTCTACCCATCATTCGACCAACCTTAAGCAATTCTTTCATCTCTTATACTCTGCTCTGCCACCTCATACACTCAAGAAAAACTGCTGCTGATGATGTTGCCTAGGCGCATATTGCTAGTCTAGAGAGAGGAAGAGATGAGAAGAGGCTGGTTGGTTTTTTCATTACATGTACATATACCATATAGCAAAACATCAAACCCATTGGATGATTGATTCTATGGATCAGGAATGGTGGTGGGACGATTTTTGGCGGTGGATGGAGTACAGGGCTAATTTGCCATTGTAGAGAGAAGATAGATGAAGAAAAGACAATGTAATTGGTAGGGAGATAAATTAAGAGGGAGGTGATTGGTGTCATCGATGTCGTTTGCATATGTATGCCTCTGGTGGTATGTGGCGCTGATACATACATGCTGACATTTTCTATGAATAAAAACAGTCCGACATTCTTTCTCATTTTTACTGAAGCTGCAATCTGCTTCCGTTTTTGAGCTGTTGTGATGTCAAACCTGCTTCCATACTTGCAAAACATCCATTTATATGATATTGAAGATCCGTATCATCGCTGCACCTACGGGGCTGTACTAATGTTGTTTGAGTGGTACCTTGTTTGCTGATCTAGAACAAATAAAGAGTGCACTTAGTGACATCAGAATCCACTGGAGAAATATTTAAGCAAGCACCGAACCGATGAGTCTTTGTTGTTGTGGCTGGTCATTGAACACTGGTCATGCAGCGACCAGCATTGCACTTGTCAGTTGTCACAGCTCCCTATGCGCTTAGGAGTGAGTGAGAGACAAATTTTCTTCTGTGTGAATCGAAGAAGATCCCAGCCATATATTTCAATACGATTTTTTCTTCTGTAGCTCTAGCCCTTTTCTCGATAGAGTAGTTGGTTGGCAATTGATTGCTTTGCATTGCTAAACTACATGCGCAGCGTAGAAGCGTGACGCTGTATAAAGGCGATTTTCTCATTGAAGAAAAGAATTATAGAAAAAAAAATAAATCAAAGAAGTTTAGAGAGGGTTTTCGTAAAAAACCGTGTCTAGATGAATTTTGTGAGGCACTTTGCTAAAAAAACGAGTTGGTTCTGGAACTCACGAGGACCCTTGTGGGAAAAAACAATATGTGGGAAAAGGGAACAAACTTTGGAAGTTTTTTTTGGTCTTATCACTAAAAATATGCACATAGATATAAAAAACAATATGTGCTAAAATGGGCAAAAGTTTGTAAGTTCTATATCGGGAGAAAATACACATATATATAATTAGAAACAAATTTTAGAAGTTTTTGGGATGCATAACTCTAGAAATGTTTTTTTGGGGGTTTTGGCGCCTAAAAAGTGCACTTAGACATAAAAAAATCTGCTCTATAAAGGGAAAAATTGTGGAATTTTTTGGGTCTTTTGGCTTAAAAAATGTACTGAATGTAATTTCTAAGGACCCTTGTGCATGGTTTAAGGACTCTCGAGGATTCCTGCAGGGAAAAAATCATTTGTGGGAGAAGGGAACAAATTTTGGAAGTTTTCTGGGTTTTATCGCCTAAAAAATGCACGCAGACGTAAAAAAGCAATATCCGCTAAAAGGAAAAATCGGTAAGTTATGGGGGTCTTATCGGGGAAAAATGCTCCGATATGTAACTAGAAACAAATTAAAAATGTACTTTTGAGGTCTTAGCGTCTAAAAACTGTACCTAGTTGGAAAAAAACTATGCTAAAAGGGGTAAAATTCATATTTTTTAGGTTGCATGACATTTTCAACATACTGGAAAAGTTTTACTCAAAACTAAGATTATAAGAAAGATTAAAATGTTAGGATATTGATTGATACAAGCAACTACTAGTCCAAACAATAGCGCGCAATTACTTGTCCAAACAACAGCGCAGACAAAAAAAAAAAAGCACGGGAAGTGCGTGGGCCCGCGCTGCCACCCACGCCACGCGTTGTCGCGCGGCCAAAAAAATGAGCGTGGGAAGCAAGCACACCCGCGCGACCGCCCATGCCATGCGCCGCCTCGAAAGTATTGCCTACAGTTGCTTGCGCGAGGCCGATTTGAACCGAGGACCGGTCGCTACCAACCAAACGTGCTAACCAACTAAGCAACGAGCGTTTGTGAAATATGAGGGGTATTTAATATATAAGCCTGATTAATAGATTAGCCACGCGGATGATGTGGCTCAACATCGCGTGAGCCATACACACGATGCTCCCGAGCACACGATGCGGCCATGCGCGGAGAGGCCACGTCAGCCCGGAATATGTGTGGCGCGGTGACGAGCCGAGATAGCTTCCATATTTATATACGGTAGTATACTGGTCCAGAACTTTATAGTAAAAAAATATTGCGTAGCATGTTCGATTGCTAAAGTAACAGACATGTTTTTTTTTGTCTTAGTCTCATTGGTCTTGGGGCCACCTCTACCCCTATCTCAATCTCCACAATCTCCATCTCGACCACCATGATTCTATTCTCCTCCTCGGCCTCCACGGTTACTACAACCATTACGATCTTAATCTCAAACTCCATCGTACCGTAGGAAAGGGCATGCACGACTCAGGTATTCTATTATCCTATAGTTGTAATACTCTCTACCATTAGGTACGACATAGGCATATCTAACTAGGTTGTTGCTCCCATCACTCGTAGTCAAATTTCCTTCTAAACTATAGTCGAAATAACCTCTTCTATAGTAGATAGGTTCGCCAAGTAAACATAGCAGCTCTTTTGCTTTCAAATTATGGGTTCAACCCTTCGAAATGTGTGTAACCTGCTTACATTGCAGCCACAATCTGACAATCTCAAGATCACCAACACATGTCAATTATAGTGGATTATAGTGATCTAAGTCTATCCATAGCTATTGCAATTCACTAGTATACTCCTAAACTGTCTTCTTCTTTTATTTTAGAGCTTTTCACCTAGACCTGAACCTCCACCATTATCATCATATTGCTTGCCCTAGAGTACATATTGCTTAGTATCTTCCATATCTCCATTACATTATGCATCATCTCCACCATCCGAGCGATAAACAGAGATATTGAAGTCAACAACTAAGCCACCACCACAAAGTTGGTAGTGTTCCACATCATTCAATCCATACTCGCCTTGTCTACAGGCTCAATAGAAGTCTCTTGTAGATAGTGCTCCACCCTTTTTGTTCTCAAAATTAGTTGGGCCCTTTGAGAACATCTCAAGTAATTCTTACTCCCTTCCAACTTCACATCATTCGGCATCATCTCTAGCTTCAAATTAGACGATCCTATACTAGCCATCGGACTAATCATACTCATTGCTAAGAGGTCCTTTGATATGTTTCTCATGTCACCTTATGTGACTAGTGAGGAAGTTAACTCAATAATTGCCATCCTCTTCTCTTTGGCCGTTTTTATTACGCTGTCTTCCTCCTATTTCCTCATAGACTCAATCTCCTCACGAGTCATCTTATCGAACAACTGGAGCAATACCAATCACAAATCTATAGCGCGCGTATCTTCACACTCACTGCAATTCTTCAAGCATCAATGTCAATACAATCACAGATGTAGTGTCTCTACTAAACATTCGTGTGCAATAGAGCGGTCTTGCCTCTTCTTCTTCTGCAATTTCTAGCTTTGGCTTGGCGGAAATGGCAATAGAGCGGTTGCACGCTGCTTATATGCCTCTCCATCGCCATTTTAATTGATGACAGAGGCAACCGTTGGTCTCTATCGTCAATTCAAATGGCGACAGAGAGGACGACAGGCTCTCTATCGTAATTTCAAATGACAACAAAAACCGTGTCGCAGTTTTATTTGGCGACAGAGAGTCAGTCGCTGTTTCAAATGGCGACGACTCTCTGTTGCCAAATGAAACGGTGATAGGTGTCTAGTTTTGTTATTTTTCTTTTCGGTATATTATTTTCGTAAATTTTGATTAAAATAATATTATTTTTTAAAATTCTGATTCTGTGTGCCTGTATTCGTTTATATACGCCTTCAGTTCCTGACAGAACTGGAAGCTGTGCCTGTATTCGTTTATATATGCCTTCAGTTCCTAACAGAACTGGAAGCTGCGATCCAATTATGCATGGATGAGATAAAACTTTCGGTTTTTGCTGTACTCCATCTTAAACTGTGGATTTTAATGCAAGCTAAAAGTATACATTATAACATTACACTGGAACTTTATACTTAGTTTCTATCTCTCTCATTTACGTTTCCAAGGACACACGTATAAGTAGAACTTAATCCGTCGTTACTTATTAATTTACTACTCCCTCCGTTATTCTTTATTTGATGTTTAGAACCAAGACAATAGAACTAATTTGACCATCAATCAACATATTTATCGTTAAAATAATTCCATAAATTTTTTTATTACGGTGAAAAGTTAATACTAATATCAAATAAAAAAGGAATGGAGACAATATTCTTCTTGTAGGGTTTTTGCTATCGAATGCTCGAGTTTTTTTTAAAAAAAAAAAGAGAATGAAGGGTCATTATATATTGAAAACCCTTTCATTATATATTGATATTTTATTGAATAGATTCTTATCAAGTCATAGAGCAGCTATTTACACAAAGGATTAATACATAGTGCATTGAATTAGCCCCCACTTAATCTTTAGTCAAGCTCCGCCACTTCAAGGGAAGGGAAGCAAATAAGATACACCAATCAAGATTTAAAAGCTAATTAAACATGTGGTAACCGGGGTGAAATCTCAAAATTCATAAATGGTTTTAACATGTATTTACACCAGCCTTCAGTTGCAAGACGCAAGTGCAACGCTAGTTGGACTATCTGCGGATGGAAGGCGTTAATTTTCACTTGAGTGCTACATAGTCACTACTTTTTTATATCAGAAAGTCTACCAAACGGTATACCGTTGGGAATCACTTCCAACGGTATACCATGGTTCATTAGGTTCGCGGGTAAGTTTCATTACCAGGTTTCACGGGTAAGTTTTATGATGTCTCACGGATAAGTTTTATGGGTTTCATGAGGTTTCAAGTTTCATAAGGTTCGTGTTCATTAAAAAAAGTTTAGCATTGTGCTGTCTGATGAAACCTTTGGTTGAAACTTATCTATGAGACTTTTTTTAATGAAATACGAACCTTATGAAACTTGAAACCTCATGAAACCCATAAAACCTATCCGTGGAAACATCATGAAACTTACCCGTGAAACCTAGTAGCGAAACTTAGCCGTGAACCTAATGAACCATGCTATACCGTTGGAAGTGATTCCCAACGGTATAGCGTGTGGTAGTTGCTCTCTTTTTATATATATATGCACATTAATTAGTACTCAGATTTGAGCCAACCATATACAGCGAATCTCGCAAATCCAATCTAAATTTATCCTAGTATGGGCAAATATGTAGTGCAAACTACCCTTCTGGTGAAAATTCTGTGAAAACCACATGTAAAAGTTTTGAAAAATTCTCAAAAAATTACCATATGTAGGGGATGTGAGCTTCTACAATCCTATAAAATTTGAAGATGAAACTCAATCGCATTTGAAAGATATGAAAAAGACAAATTCAGTATAAATAGTAATTTTTCACTGTTTAGCACTATTTATTTTGCTGTTTGTCTTTTTCATATCTTTCAAATGCGATTGAGTTTCATCTTCAAATTTTGCAGGATTGTAGAAGTTTACCTCCCCTACGTATGATAATTTTTTAAGAATTTCTCAAAACTTTTACAGGTGGTTTTCACGGAGTTTTCACCGAAAGAGTGGTTTGCACCACATATTTGCCCTATATATGTATGTATGTATGTATGTATGGTTACTTCTAGGTTTGGTGGAAATAAAAAAGTTTAGATTTCCATCTTATTTACATTTTCACCCAACATGGCCCGACCATGCGTAGCTTGCTAATTCTTGACAAAAAATTCAGAAACTGTCTGCGTTTTGAGAAGTCAGAAAACTGACAACTGACCCCACAAATCGTTGCCCACACTGACATGTGACCCATCCGGAACACTGGCCCACATTACACCATTTTTTATTATTTTGTACATTGACATACCATTTTTTTATTATTTTGTATATTGACATAGTTTAATTTAATATTATTTTATTTATAGTTTAAAAATATTTTTAAAATTGAGCTAACAAGAGCTGAACCAAAACAAAATTTAATTTTATTTAAAATTAATTTATTTTAATATTTAACTAATAAACAAGGACAAACGAAACAATTTTACACCGACCCAACAAATCCATCAAGAAGTTTTTTTTTCCCTCCGAGCCTTAGCCCCGACTTAGGCTCCACAAGCCCAACCTGATGCATGCAGCTCCGGCTGACTGACGCTGGCCCCCGAAAAGTTTCTGTCCCACCTGTCAGTGAGTAATCACTCTACTAACTCGTCGCCCAAGTCCCTCCCGAACCAGGACCAGGTACACACATAAAAAAAGGCAAACAAATTGAAATAAAATGATTTGGGAAAGGAGACGCAGGAGAGAACCGTAGGTAGCGCCCGCTGCTTCGCCTCTTCACGCAGCGCAGCGCAACTCGAGTGCTCAAATCGAACCCTTGCTCTGATCACTCCAGCTCACACCCACCGCCCGCTCGGCTCGCCACACAAATCTAGAACCTTCTAGATCTGCCGCCTCCCCGATCCGATCACCACCCCGACCTCCGCTCCCGCCCGATCGGATCCCAAAGGTCAGCCCCGCCCCCATTGCTCGAGATCGCTCCCGTCGGATTCGGATTCGAACCGAGGCACGTTTGAATCTGAGCTCTGTGCCTGATGCTCTTTAGGGTTTCGGCCTGCCGCGATTTAGATGGTTTACGATGGCGCCGTGAAGGACCAGGAGAGCTCGCCTAACCTGGCATCGGCATCGGCGGCGCTATCGGAGGCATCGGCGGCGGCGGCAGCATCGGAGGCGACAGTGAGCTCGCGACCGCCGAGGCCGGGGCACGACAAGCATCTCGGCGTGCGTCACCCCTTGAAGCACCGCCGGTTCCGCGCTGGAGGGAAGATGATGGTGGAGCCCGGAGGGCTGCCGTCCGCGCGAGCGGTGGTGGAGGAGGAGGCGGAGGCCGGCGAGGTCGAGGAGGCGGCGTCGTCGGTGGAGAGCGAGGTGCAGGCTGCTGTCCTGGAGGTGGAGGTGTCATCAGCACCGGCAGAGATGGAGGTGGAGGAGAGGGACGAAATGGAGGTGTCGCCTGCGGCAGCAGTGGCTGTGGGGGAATCGGAGTTGGAGGTGTCGCCGGCCGTGGTGGCAGAAGGGGAGAGGAAGCGGGAGCCTGCTGCAGCTGCTGTGCCCGCTGCAGAGGCACCGAAGGAGAAGGATCAGGAGAAAAAGGAGAAGGAGAAGGAGAAGGAAAGGGAGAAGGAGAGGGAGAGGGTGGATGAGGTGGGCTACATGAGTGGTGGATGGAAGAGGTAATACTTGCTCCACGAGTCCACGATCCCCTAATTTGCAGCTTAAAGATGATCGATTCTATTGGTGTGCAGTCCCCTTAATGTATTTGATTTAAATTTGCTATGTAGCTTGCGTTCTGATATGATCCAATGTACAGCGGTGCAATAGATGTACATAGCTGAGAACATAATTGCTTGATCATATGGGTGGTATGCCAAACATAGCTTTTATCAATGCTTCATTCAGGATTGTAATCGAAAGGAGTCCTATGTTTAGTTTGTTAGCTTAGCAGATAGAGGTTATTCTTGTGAATTATTAGTTTTTGCACTAAATTATTGAACTTCACCTTAAGGTTGTCAATGCTGTTTTTATCTGGTCTCATGCAGGAGGAGGAACTGCTTTAGTGAAATACATGGTTCACTAAATACTGGTAAACGACAATTTATTTATATTTAGTATTTAAGGCAGCGGGCACATCTTGAAGATACATCCACATTGGCCCGGCATAACTAGAAGTATTATAGCGGTCTCCCTATTTAGAATTGTGCATGGTCCAGTGGAACAGGACCTCAAGTTTTTTTACTGAATGAGCCTCAAGCTTTATGGAACCTGTTGGACTTGCATATAAATTCTAAATAGAAAGTGTGTGTTTTTGCAAATTGCAGTTGGGTCCAGTGATGCAGTGATCCCCGTTGCATGGTACATACACATGCCACCGTTGAAGAGTAGTGCATGGCGTAATTGTGCCGAAAAGCATAATCACATAAATATGTAGTTCCACTAGGTGGTGGTAGCTTGCTGGATTTCATGGATTGCTGTCCATAGCAATGTCATCGGGAACAAAAGAAAGTGAGATATATATATATATTTTTTGAGAGGAAGTGAGGAACAGTAAGGGAGGAGCCTACAAAATTGCAATGTCATCGGGAACTAAAGAAAGCGCGATATAATCTTTTTAGAAAGGAAGTGGGGAACAGTAAAGGAGGAGCCTATAAAGAAAGCGGTATAATATTATGAAAACTGCTTACCTAGTGGGAATGATAAAACATCTTAGTGTTACTGAGATATATCTAGATTGTAGAATGCTCTATTAACCACTCTTTTGTGATAGGAATATGCAACTTCAGTTAAAATGTCTCTATTGGAGTTTGGCAAGCTATGCTTCAAAAAATGCAGTAACATTTGATATGGGAAAGAATGTCTTGACAAGGAAGATATGCTGTTAATATGGAATTTTCCTCATTATCAGATCTTAAAGATGTGCATGCAATATCTAGATACAATGTCAACATGTCACATCATTAAGTGGATCAACTCAGTATGCCTTTTTCAACCAAATGAGGCCAACTTTGCTTAGTGTTCTATTCAATCATGAGCATTGAAGCTCCGATATGATGTTATATGGCTAGTTTTGTTTCTGATTTTGATGGGACTATGGTTAGTTTTTATGTTCCATGACATTTACGTAATTTAATCCATGATGTATTTGCATTTTTTTCCATTTCGGCACCTGCCGTTCTCTCTTAGTGATATCAATCCATTCCACTTTGCCAATGGACAGCTTGGGGCTTGGTTGTTTGAGCTATAGGTTGATGGTTTAATGCATGTCCCAAAAAGCATCAATTGATTTGTAGAAGAACAGTTTTGAAGATAATTTCCTTTTGCTAGTACGTAATGATCAGCGTATTTTTCTTGGAAATCATGCAATCAGTACTTGAAAAACACTCCGTTTTAGTTATGCAATTTCCTGGATCCTGGTTTTATTATTTAAAATATTATTTAAGAGTTATTTCTGAAGTGTTTTGTAAAAAAAATGACATTTTTCAGATTCAAGTACCTGATAGCATTTTGCACCACATATTTCTTAGATCCATAGGGGCATCTAATTCAAATACTTGCGTATAATTTCTATTGACATATACGGCTTCCTGTTCTTACTTATAATTTCTATTGACATATACAACTTCCTGTTCTTACTTCAAGTAGATAGCCATCTGTAATAATCACTAACTAGGCACTTCCCTTTATCAGAACCTATAAGTAATTTTGCCTCTAGAATATATGCAAATTATAAGCTTTTTAATCTATTACATTTTTAACAATAAGCCTTGTGGATTTTGACTGATTTGCAGTGATGATGGAAGTCTGAGTTGTGGATATTCAAGTTTTAGAGGAAAAAGGGCAAGCATGGAAGACTTCTGTGATATAAAATCATCTAAAATTGATGATAAACAAATAAGTTTCTTTGGAATATTTGATGGTTGGAGATTCGTTCTTGTAGACTTCTTGCTATTTCTCAATGGCTCTATCTAAAGCATTTATTTTCTTGCAGGTCATGGTGGTTCACGTGCTGCTGAATATTTGAAGGAGCACTTGTTTGAGAACCTCATGAAACATCCAGGGTTCATGACAGATACAAAATTAGCCATAAGTAAGATATTGCTTGGAGTATGTCCAATAGCCCATTAATTTCCCTTGTGCTGGAGTCATCTGATTAATGGTAACTCACAGGTGAAACATACAGAAAAACCGATTCAGAACTCTTGGATTCTGAAAGCAACACTCATAGAGATGATGGGTCAACTGCATCGACAGCAGTTTTGGTTGGAAATCATCTTTACGTGGCAAATGTTGGAGACTCTCGGGCTGTAATATCAAAGGCAGGCAAAGGTGCTTCTATTTATTATATATTTATGTTGTACATCGATTAATATTTAATACAATTGCTGCCATGTTTTGGTACAGTGTACTAAGTATTCTATACCATGGATTAAACAAGACATGATTCACTGCCTTATTCGTTGTAATTGTTGAGTATATTTATGCTGATCAGTGGATAATGGTTCTAATAATTTTTTAAGCAATGGTGTAAACACTAACATATTATCATTATAGCTCAAATCAATTGACATGCTAGATATCAGATGAATTGTGACTCCGATTGGTTTCTTAGAACAAATTCAGTGAAGGAAGCTATATTTGGATTTCGATCTAACTTTTTTGTTCACCCTTATTTTCTGGGAAAAACATTGCCTCATTTCTTGTTGATCTTATATTTCTTGATTAAGTTGGTTCTCAGATATGCAGCAAGGTAAATATACACAGCATAAAATGGATTGATTATATCTGGTCCATGGGAGGGAGGTTTCTTGAACCTACTAAATTGTTTACTTACCCATCTCCTCATGTGTATCCAAATTTGTGCTCTATGAGAGCTTCCTTTCAATTTTACAGAGCGGAGGTATTGATACATGTTGAGCTTGTGTCAGTATCATAAGCACTATTAATTCTCTTGTTCCAATATCCAAGGCATTGTGATTAATGCTTTGTTACAATGTGATGTGTACAACCCAGATGTATATGCCTGCTAAATTGTTGGTAAAATATCTTGTTTACTTCCTGTCCACAGCTATTGCGCTCTCTGAAGATCACAAGCCAAACAGAAGTGATGAGAGGAAACGAATTGAGAGCGCTGGGGGGGTTGTTATGTGGGCCGGTAAGTCCTGCATCCATCACACCATGTACCATTTGACTAAAGCACATATTTTTATGTTTCAACTCGAGTTGCTGGTAGTTTCTGCCTATTTATTCGGCAGAAGTCACATGTGCATGGGGGGAGTGGGCTTGAAATGATCTTCTTGTTGATAGTAGCAAATGGCCTTTTGCAGGAACTTGGAGGGTAGGTGGTGTACTTGCAATGTCTCGGGCATTTGGCAACCGCTTGTTGAAACAATTTGTTGTTGCAGACCCTGAGATTCAGGTAATTTGTGCAGCACATATACTTCTGTCAGTTTCTTTCAAAAATACGACAATTGATGTTTCTGCTGGATCAATGAAAAAGGTACTTGAACTCCCTAATTATTTGTCAGGAACAAGAAATAGATGATGAATCGGAGTTTATGATTTTGGCTAGTGATGGGCTGTGGGACGTGGTTCCAAACGAGGTTAGTTTGCAGTCTACATCAATGATTTGTTTAGAGGTGCAGTTGTGCAGATGTCCTTTTGTTCACCATGTCTACTAGACTAGAATATACTCTATTGGACTTTGGAGCTTAGCTGCATTTGTGGCACATGTGGACATGGTGAACAACAGCAATTGGAATTTGTGCGTGATGCTCTGTTATACTGTGATTTTACCATCCAACTGCTCTGGTTCATGTAATTGAAATCGTTGCAATATGGACAATGATGCATTTGACAAAGAATTTACTTAATTCAGCTGCTGTGATATCCAATTCAGGAACACAACCTATCCTTTATGTCTAGGTTGATTGCTGCATAAATTTGTTTTACCTCACTGACATGTTTCTTCATTGCCAAAACCACATTGCATTTAATGAACTACCGACGTCTTCTTTCTTTTTTTTTTTTTTTTTTTGCTGGTTTTACGCAGAATGTTGATTATTTACAAAACTTTGTAGCATCTAATCAAGTAAATTACTGCAGTTGCATTGTTCAACTGGGGAAATTATTAGTTGACCAAAATGATGTGTCTCCTAGTCATTTTAAAAAACAACAGCCTTTGAAGTTAATTTCAACTGCTGGCACTGGTACCTGATATTGGGAAGACTTTTCTGGCATTATCCTGATTGGGTTCTTGTCCCTGCGTCCATAAAATTCTCTGGAAGATTCATATGGCGTTTCACTATCAACAATCTAGTCATGTGTTCCTCTTGTTCATGCAGGATGCTGTTTCACTCGTGAAGATGGAGGAGGAACCCGAGGCAGCAGCTCGGAAGCTGACAGAGACCGCTTTCTCCCGTGGGAGTGGCGACAATATCACATGTATTGTCGTGAAATTTCAGCATGACAAGATGGGTGGCGATACCTCACCTTCGGGCGACAAGAGTTGATTCCTTTGTTGGTTATACATGTTGTCGGTCTTTAAGCTGGATGTTGCTGGCTTCATGGTCCTATAGTGGCGCAGCTGATACTAAAGACTTGCTCCATGTTCGTTGCTTGTCTACATATCCCTAATTTTGGTGCCTCTGGTGGTTCACAAGGTTGCCGTGCTATTTACACATTGGTATATCGATTCATCCATAGTGCAATGATTGCTGTAAGGTGTTGTGGAATGAATACATGCACGGGCTGAAGGCATACATGCAGCTGTGGAAGCTTCAGGGAGTTTGTGGATCAACCCTGATATAGCCTTTCGCCTGGTTGGCTCATGAAAGTTTTCATGGGCTCGTGTGCTGAGATGCATTCCCAAGACTCAAAAGGTCTTCCTAACCTGATTGCTACCGGGCCAAGATTCAGTTGTGTCGACTGCCTACTGGAGCTGTCTGAGTGCGGCTGACGGCCCTCCAGTGGCTGAAAAACCTAGCTATCACATCAACTTGGCAAGGTGGTCGTTCTATACGGCAAGAGCCAAGAGATGTGGAGCTCAGATATTTGTTTTTTAATAAAAAATCTAAATATTTTGATTTCTTTACAATTTTTTTATGGAAATTGACCAAAATTGTTAAAAAATAGCTCTAAGAAACATTCGATTGACTGGTCTATGTTTAAAATCGATCGGTTTTCGGTTAAAATCGATTGATATTTGTTTTTTTAATAAAATATCTAAAAATTTTGATTTCTTTACACTTTAGTTTTGAGCGATTTTCGATCGATTTTTATTGATAATTGAAAATTAAAACTGTTCGAAAAACACGATTTCGATACTACAAACCTGTTCTGAGAGGCAGCAGCTGTCTCCATATAGGAAGTTATGAATCCGTTTGGACTTGTGAGTTGTGACAGAGAACATTTATGAGCAGCAACCCATGCACAGTGCTGCCAAGGACGAAGATGAGTTGTACTGTGTGCTGCGATCGACGTGGTGGTGCTCGCGTCGCGGCTCCAAGCGCGACACAGGCCAAGGCTGGCTACCAACATCTGCTCCGTCCACTGCTAAGCAGAGCAGCTGCAGCCTGTGCCCCGGCCCCACAGGGACTGACATATGGTCCCACTCTTTTCAACACAGGCTGGCGAGATCTCGTCAGATCAGATGATCGTTCTGCTCTGCTACTGCTAGTGACCTCTCATGCATCTCTCTCTGCGCTTGCTCCTTGGCTTTCCCTCCGAAACACCAGTCAGTTTAAGCGCCTCGAGAACAGGTCGAGACACTGCATTTGGAAACTGAAATGCCGGAGCGATGGCGCCGGTAATTGCGTGTTGGTTAACCGGTGATTTAATATCTTTGCTTTCAGAGTAGCAATGGAGCGTCAGTAGGAGTGCTGGTTTGGTTTCAGTACTTGAGCAGTGCCGTTGAGTCAAGTGATGCCCCGTTTGGAGTTTCCGAACCACCCATACAAGTATACAATCCAATCCCCCTGGTCCGTATGATCAACTTTTTGTTTTGTGAAAAAATTCGGACCCTCCCGAAATCCGAAATTTCGGCCGAATTTCGGTTTTTTTGGCCGAAATACATTCAAAATTCAAAAAGCAAAATTCAATTCCGGTTTGTTTGGCACCAAAATTTCGCCGAAATTACCCGAAATTTCGGACAAAATGCACTGACTGAAAATTGGTTCAAACGATGTCGAAAAATTTTGATTTTTTTTTGCAAGTTCCTGACACATTAGAGATGTTCTCATAAAATTTTCAGGTGATTATCAGTTCTGTGGATTTTTAAAAAATTCAAATGTTGGTACTGTCCCGATGAAACGTTGATCGGCAAGTTTGAACTGGATGAAAAATAGTACAAACGACTTTAGAAAATTTTGAAATTTTTTGTGGAGATTCCTGACATATTTATGATATTTCTGTAAAAATTTCAGATCATGATCAAATGTGAGGAATTTTTAAAAATTCAAACATTGGTACTGTCTTTGTAAAGCGCTAAGCGGCAAGTTTCATTCGAATGAAAATTAGAACAAACGAAGTTATAAAATTTTGAAAAATTTTCTGGATGGTCCTGACACATCCATAATATTCTCCAAAAATTTTCATATAATGATAAAGTGTCATGAATTTTTCGAACAGTGCTACTATGCTGTTAAAAGGCCAATGATCAATAATAGATTTACTTTAGCAATAAAAAAGGTTTAATTTTTTTAAAAAATTTTACATAAGGGTGACAAGGAAATGCTTAATATCTCATAAAAATTTTGAATCATGATCACGCTCCAGTGAATTTATAAAATTCTTACAAGGCACAGTGCCATTTATGTTCTTTTTTCTGTTTGATTTTTGAAATATAATGCAACAAATTAAGTTCAGCGTTTACTGCATTGATAGATTTTATTGACCAAACAAAAAAAGTTTATTTTTTAAAAAATTTTATATAATGGTACTGAGGAAATTATTAATCTGTCATAAATATTTTAGATCATTATCACACACGATAAAATTTAGAAAAATCTAACAAGTTTATTGTCCCATTTATGTCCATTCTGTTTTTGATTTTTTAAAGATAACAAATGATGTTAAATTATTTTGAAATTTTTTCTATATTATTCTACACTACTATGGATGATATCATAAATTTTTCATATCATTATCAATCTTGTACAGTTTTATAAAAATCTGACAATGTTTTTGCCTAAATTTTAAAATATCTCAAAAAATTAGTTTTTCATCAAATTTTCATGTAAGATGACTTTCTTAAGAGTTATTGGACTAATTCTGGTCAAATCCGGCCCAAAAAAGTCAAAATCCGGATTTAAAACCCGAAATTTCCTGAATTTCGCCGAAATTTTTGAAATTACTGTAGCATTTTTTTAAAAAAATAAATTTGTCCAGGCCCGAAATCCGAAATTTTGCCGAAATTCGACGAAAATTTGATCCTTGGCTACACTAGATGCTCCAACCAAACAAAATTAGTGCCTAATCATTCCTGCGGTTGGGTGTGAATGTGTGATCCTTTTCATTGGACGCCCAATTCATCTGTTTTTTCACTATTCAAGGTTCCATGCATCATGTCAAATGAGAACACTGAATTATGGGATGGACCGCTCTTTTTCAGGAGTGCGTATAAATATCTTTACATCTACCCAGAATTTTAGCTGTAGATAACTAAGTGTACATTGCCAGACAAAAGAACGAAATCGAATATTTTATAGATGAATTAAGGGCCTAACGGCCAAAGTTTTTACAAAGGGTGTAGCTGGCACCAGATATATTACCAAAACACCCACAAACACCCACAGGAAAGGCTTGAGTAGGTAGATCAAGACCTTCAAAACCAAATATCATCGCCATCTACGCTCTTCTGGAATCCGTCGTCTTCTTGAAATTCTAGAGGGGGATTAGGAGGCAAGGGTGAGTACACAACAGTCTCAACAAATCATATGGAAATTCTGAATACTACATGTACGGAGTTACAAGGAATTGGCACTTGTTTTAAGTATTTGGTGGATGCATGAGTTAAAAACCAATTTTATATTACATTTGAAACACAAACCATTAACCAGCATCATCATGGAATTATTTGCAAAGTTCAGATTACGACAAGTTTATAATTTAAAACTACTTGAGCTCGGTTACATGAATCACCCTAAATTAACTCAGCTTCATTAACCGGAAGCACGACATATTCGAATACTATTTAGATCACTCTACAGAGCTACTTAACTTTACCCACAAGATATCTATGGTCATTAGTGCCACCAGATTAACATGCAACTTTAATGCATGTGGCCAGACCGAGATTAACATAGCCTTTCATTGGATTTTCCCTCTTTAGCTCCTACCCAATAAGTTACGAGGATCCACAGTTTTCAGGACCCACTGGCCAAGGCGAGAGACGCGATCTGGTCATACTGTAGATACCTACTGTTATGAGAATCGACGAATGGCCGCACCATTCCGTTCCACCCCGATCTTTACACGATCCATTCTTCCAAGCGAGAATGGTAGCTACCACCCATAGGTATTCCAAGGGGAAAGGCAATATACCGGGCTACGTTGGATCAGGTCAACAGAGCTGACTAGCCCAACTTGTAGTTGAGAGAGGACTGAAATTGTTTACTTTGCCCAAGAGGGTTAATCTTTAAATGCCGGAGACACAGCCCAATCCACACCGCAACCTGGGTACCACTGTACCCATCACCAGACCACACTTGGGCTTGTTATCGGTTGGGGGTTGGGCCAGCATCCACCTCCTGTGGTCCGCCCAACACTGTCCCCCTAACCGTAGCAGTTTTTGAAATGCGCCCCGAGTCATGACTCGGGGGGTTTTGAGTAACAGTTGTTCTATGAAAGATTATTATACCTAATCTACAGAGGTTCATTAATGATAATCTAGGGTCACAATTGAATATAGCATAATCAACAGGCTTAACAAGGGGTGGGTTTTAACTAATCAAGTCATTCCAAATTAGCTCCTTTTTAGTTCTCTATTATCAGACAATGATGCAATAGCAAAATATACAGCATTTATACAGAAAAAGGGATCAATATGTTCAAGAGGTGCAGCTTGCCTTGTGGGGTCGGGGGTTCGCCTAGCGAGAAGTAGTCGATGTCGTGTCTAGTCCCGAACGGCTCCAAGAACTGCTCCTGCTCTGGGATTCGTGCTGATGGTTGCTTCGTCGTCGGATCTAGAGCGAGAAAATGCAACAAATAAATAAACGAACAAAAACAACCAAAAAAAAAAAGAAAAATAGAAAAAGAATCCGAGAAAAAAGGTCGGAATAGGGCTCAGGGGTATTTTGGAAATTTTTTGGACTTGGTATAGCGAAATGGAGATTATTTTTGCACTCAACGGCTCGAACTAGTCAAGAATATGTATTTTTGGCCATTTTGGATTTTTCAGAATTTTCTGGAATTTCTGGGAATTTTTCTAAATTTTTAAATGATTTTTTGGATTAAAAAAATCAAATCTTAAAAATAAAATAAAATTTTGAAAAAGAAATTCAAATGGGCCGCACAGTGTAGCGCCTTTCGGCACTATGTGGTCCACTCGGCTGCCTCTGATGCTTAGAAACCTTGCCACTAGACACGCCTAACACATTAATCGTGTCCCGTAGCGGTGAACGGCCGAGGTCGACAATTAGGCTCATGGAGGCGAGAAGGCGAGGCGGGCCCAGTGGCAAGGAGAGGAAGGCGGTGGCCAGGCGGGACTGGTGACAGAGAGAGATAGAGGCGGGCGAGGCGAGCGGCGGTGGGAAGTGGTCGAGGATGAAGAAGACGACCTCGTCGCGGGTGGAAGAGAGCGCTAGGGGGTGAATGAAGTGGGGGAAAAGAGAGAGTGCAACTCGGCGAATTCGGGGCAAGGCAAAACTGGGGCGAAGGGGGCCTTTTATAGCTGCGGGGCGAGGACGGCACAACGTCACGGGTGACGCGGCGACAGGGTGGAGCAGGATTCGTGGCGCGGGGCAGGTGAGCGATGGGAAGAGGTGAAGCAGTGCACGACGGAGGCGACGGGCGTTGAAAATCGGCGCCGAGGACGACAAGTGCCAGTGAAGCGATTGAGGCGAGTTCGGCCAAGGCGAGGAAGAAGGCGACCAGTGTGGATTGGCCTAAGAAGGAATGGGGCGGAGGAGGCGGCCCGAAAAAAGAAAGAAGGACGGGGAGAAGGGCATTTCCAAATAAGGAAAGCGACAAACCGGGGAATTGCCAAAAAGGGAAAGGGGCCAAAATAAAGCTTAAATAAATTGAAATAAATCCGAAAAAATTTGAATAAAATCCAAATAAAATAAATAAACAAATTTTAAAAATTTTGGAGTGTTTCAAATTACTGCGCCAACTTCCTTACCATTTGTTTCTACTACGATAGGTAAGTGAAATATGAAAAGAGTGAATCACTTCACTGCCCTCAAAAATTGAGTGAATTCAACCCGAGTTATGGGACCAAAGCTAGATAGCGTTCTCCTCTTGCTGACGCGCCTGCCACCCTAAGCACAAGAGCCAGACCAACCAGATCCATGGAGCTGTGACTCCTACCTACCATCACCATCGACGCTGATTCCACACATAGATCCGACCACAAGAGAAGACGCAGCAGCCTTTGCGCCTGGTACTCTTCTCTGTGCCAATTCACTTCACCTTTGCTCCGCTGCGAGCGCACGCGGCCTAGAAGCGATCGCGCCGCCAACGCCATTTGCACGCGCGCTGCTTTGCCTCTCCCTCGCCGCGGCGCTGGCGCTGCTGTCGGTGGCCGCTGCGCAGCAGGAGGCGAGCTCGGGCATCGTGCCGCGGCGCGGGCGTGGATGTCCATGGCGAGCTTCGGCGGCACCGGGGACGGGCGGACGCTCAACACGACGGCGTTTGCGCGCGCGGGGCAGCGTGCTGCTGTACGTACCGCCCGGGGTGTCGCTGACGGGGCCCTTCAACCTCACCTCCCACAGACGCTCTTCCTCGCCCGCGGAGCTGCCATCCGCGCCACCCAGATAACCAACCACCAAGCAGACCTGATGCCTCCCACCTCTCAGGCATTGTTCATGGTGTCCATGCCTTGCCTTGCTACCAAGAAAAGTGTGCTTTCTAATCTGCCAATGCTAAGTTTTTGGAGTAAAATCTGCCATCCGTGGAGCAGGAGCAAGAGTGCAGGACACGTCGAACTGGCCGTTGATCGACCCTTTGCCGTCCCAGGGGAGAGCAAGGGTGGGCATTATTTCACCGAAATTAAAAAAACAAACTGAATTAATGGAGAAATTCGGCTTTTTGGTATTTGATTTTTCGCTACTGTTCGGTTTACTTATTTTATAGGATGTCAAACCACCAGATTAGAGAATAAGATTTGATTCTTAGGCTAAGATCTGCATGAGAGTTAGAATGTTGAAAGACAATGCTTCAACTTCATCGGTTATTAGAGTACTTAGTACTTTTGGCATTATATTTTTGTTGTAGTTGGATTCTATGGATAATTAGTAAACTAAACATGTAGCCTGCATGTCAATGGAATATAATAAAGTTTTCATTTTAGTCTTCAATTATTGTTCTACTGCAATGCGCTGAACACTGTATGTTAACTAATAAATCATTGGGTATGTTCGATATTTTGATTAGTTAATATGCTAAGATTCGTAATTATTTCAAAGTAATGATAGAGTTACTATCATTACTCTAGATTAATTATGCGGATCGCCACAATCACAAACTCATTTTTCAGTCGCATCTGCCTACCGAACGTCAAGCTCTATGGCTGTGCTTCTGTTGGGCCATGGAAATGTCGAGCTGTCAGCAGCGGCCCGCTTGATGTGCAACCATCGCCGTGTACAGAGCTGACTAGTACATCTGGGGCGAGCTTTTGTACAAATTAGCTCTGATACCCCCAAGTGAATGTTGTTAGGGTCTGTTTGGCAGAGTTCTAGATCCTGATTCTCTAGCTCCTGATTCTCTATGGAATCGATTCTCTGGGGGAAGTGATTCCTATCTGAAAAATAGTTATGAACTTGGTGGAAAGATTTATAACTAGGAGGTTGTGAAACAGGTGGGAAACAGGTTTTTTTGGCTCCCAGGCTGCAAGTCAAAAAACATGAATCACTTCCTCGGATTTCTATGTGAAGCTGGTTGATTTTTTTGTTTGGTAGAGCTTCTCCGCTTCTCATGGAAAAACTAAAACTGAGAGTTCTGTCAAACGCACCCTTACTCTCCCAGTTCGGTTTAGGGATAGAACTCCTCCTGTGAGAAATGGCAGTAAAGGTGTCAGCATTCCATTCTTTTTTTCAGAAATGGTCAATTGTTGTATCAATTGACCAAAGAGTGTGTTGAAATTTGCAGAATTGTTGTGTCCGTGTATATCCTATCGGATCTCCACACATTTTATTTATAGCGTTGATTACAATCAAATTGCAGCCAGATTCTATCTCTAATTTGACTCTAACTTGAATCATATCCCTAACATGACTCTGAGTCACACGCGACTGAAACTGAAACTGTAAGATCGTGGATGAAACTGTAACTATCCAATTGTAACTGCGATATACTAGTTCTCTAACAGAAATTTTACTGAAACTGTAAGATCGTGGATGACTGTAACTATCCAATAATTCAGTACATACCTTGTAGGCAGAAGTGGCCAGTTCCTGTGTTCGTGGAAAGCACTTCTGCAGTTAAATTGTTGGGGCCAATTGTATATTCTCTGCAGAATCCATTGTCTACCAGTACAAGTGAAATGATCTGGTTTTCAGTATTCACCAGTAGTCACTGCAAGAGCATTTCCCATCCACAAAATGGTGAAACCTAACAGCATCACGAAGAATAATTCGCCGATCACATAGAGTAGAAATATGCTTCGCCACCTCATGGCAGTCGTTGCACATCCTGGTGTTCTTGATCACCCTGACGGCCACTCGACTTGCATCTGAACGAATCAGCCCGTAAGTGATGGCAAGCTTCTCAGTATGGCTAAGGAGCAGCTTCTCCTTCTTCTTCCGGAACATTATACACTATGCAGCTGGTGTCTGGCACATATCCTTCCTTTCTGATCTGACACACCAAACGAATCAGTTCTTCATATATCTCTGCAGTTTCTGGATGTGGCTTCCCATCGACCTCAAAGACATGGATACTTTGCTCAATCTGTATCCAGCTCCACCCAGGTCTAGTATTCACCTCTTGCTTTCATTGCATACTTCAGGCTTTCAGCTTCATCGTACATCTTCTCATACTCATACAAGTTCATCATCAGCAAGTAGTTGGCCGAATTGTACGGCTCCAGTCTGAACAATTTCCTCGCAGCCACCTCTGCAAGATCAAGATTCCCATGTATTGAACAACCTGTGAGAAGGGCGCCCCACAAGCTTGCTCCTGGATCGATTGGTGACCTCTCAATAAAGTCCATTGCCTCATCAAGATATCCACACCTCGCCAAGAGGTCAACCATGCAGGCATAGTTCTCAGCTGTCGGTAACACGCCATACTTGCTCTCCATGTTGTCAAAGTACTCCCACGCTTCCGTAACAAAGGCCATTGATCTGCAGGCAGTAAGCAGTGCGGTGAAGGTTATGCTGTCTGGCTTCAATCCCGAATTCCACATGTCATGGAACAGCCCTATCGCTTCGCGACCTTGCCCGTGGACGGCCAGTCCGGTCAGCATTGCATTGCAACACACCAAATTCTTCTTCTGAATCCTTCCAAATATCCTTTTTGCACTCGTCAAGCTCCCTGCCTTTGAGTACGAGTCAATTAGCGCTGTTCCGACAATCATGTCACAGTCATACGCTCTTCGCAGCGCAAAACAGTGCAGCTCCTTGCCCTTCTTTAGCAGCGCGAGCCCAGCGCAAGCCCGGAGCATGACTGACATGGTGACCAAGCTGGGTTGGACACCGTCCTTCTGCATCTCATTGAAGAAGTAGAACGAGTCCTCGTACTCCCCATTGTGGCAGCTCCCGGAGATCAGTGAAGTCCATGAGATCACATTGGGCGTCACACCGGCTGCCTTGATCTGCCGGAGCAGCAGCATCGCCTGCGAGCTCAGCCCATTCATCGAGTAACCAGTGATCAGTCCATTCCAAGTGGTTATATCCGGATCAAGCCTGTTCCTCTTCATTGTCTCCACAAGCTCCAACGCTCTATCAAACTGTCCGACGTTCGCGTACCCTGCGACCATCGAGTTCCATGTGGTCAGGTTCCTATGCCCCAGCGCGTCGAACACCCTCCGGGCGCAATCGAGGCGACCGCACTTGGCGTACATGTCCACGAGCGCCGTCCCCGTGTAGACGTCCGGCTCGAGCTGGTGCCTCAGAAAGAAGCAGTGCATTTCCATGCCATGGCCAAGCAGCCCCATGTTGGCCACCGACTTGAGGAGGCTAGACGCGGTGGTCGCGTCTGGCCGCAGCCCTTGCTTCAGCATCCTTCGGACAATGCCAAGCGCTTCCCGGTCTCGCCCATGCCGCGAGCAGCCGGACAGAACGGTGTTCCATGTGACCAAGTTGGGCTCCGGCCCCGACCTCGCCATGTGCTCGACGAGCTCCATGGCGTCGTCCACGAGCCCAAGCCGCGCGCAGCACGCGATCACCGCGTTCCACGCGACGACGCTCTCCGCCCCCATCGCCTCGAGCACCCTCGTCGCCACCGCCACATCCGCGTTCTCGGCGTACATGCCGGCGAGGAATCCGGGGACGAGCGGGTGAGCGTCGAGCCCGGCCTTGACCACGTGTGCGTGCACGGCCCTCCCCTCCCGCGACACCCTCGCTCGGCCGCACGCGTGGAGCACCCGCGCGCACGTGTACCCGTCGGCCGGCACCCGCCGCGCCTGCATCTCCCGGAACACGCCGATCGCCTCCCCACTCCTCCGCCTCGGCCAGCATCGCGACGTGCTTGTTCCACAGCACCGCGTCCTTGTCCCCCAGCGGCCTCCTCGAGCAACCGCCTGCACGAGGCCCCCGGCCCAGCCGCGCGAGGAGGTCGACGAGCGCGCACGTGACGTGCGGGTCCCGCGCGTGGCCCGCCCGGACGACCACCGAGTGAAGCTGCGGCGCGAGCGGCCGCACGATGCGGTCGGTCTCCTCGCCGTGGAAGCCGGCACACTCCCTTAGCAGGGAGACCAGAAAGCGCGCGTCGCGGAAGGAGTCGGCCGTCCCGCCTCGTAGCGCTGCGGAGGACTCGGCTCTGAGGAGGGAAGGCGCGTGCCCACGTTGGAGGGCGGGAGGCGAGGGGTTCGCGTGGGGAGGTGTGGCGTGGTGGTGGTGGGAGGGCGGCGTGGGGAGCGAGTGGGAGAGGGAGATGGCCTGCGCCATTGCAGGAGACGGGAGCGGGCGGAGGATTTGTTGCGGATAAGGGGGGTGGGTTAGACGGTTTGGAGAGCTATAGCTTAAAAAAAAATAGTAAAACAAACAGGCCTTATCTCGCCTATCCGGGCGCCTAAATTTAATCGAACGGCGGCGTTTAAAAACTAAGGGTTTAACCTCCGAACGTGGCGGGTCGCTGATGGCCTACGCCCGGCGGCGCAAGACCAAGTCTGGTGGCTCCTTCCGCCGCCGGTCACCGGAGCTCCGCCACCTGTACGGACACTCCGTCGCGATCCGAACACAATGCACAAAGAACTAGAAAGATACGTGGACGAAGGATTAATTACTGAACAACTTATTTCCCCCAGAAACCGAACAAGGTTTTTTTTTTTTTTGTAAAACAATGAGGTTGTGATTATATTAGATTAGAAGAAGGGTGATAATACATTGTCGAGATGAGAGGAAGAGGCCGTAACAACCATAAGAGGGCAGCAGAGGCGCGGACCCAACCCGAGTAGCTAGAGGAATAGAAACACTAAAGAAAAACTCTAAAGCACACATAAAGATTATTGATGTCGGTGTAGAATGCTCGCTAGGTGCTTTGCTCCTGCTAGGATCCAGTGGCGCCTTCATCTTTGATCGTTTGGAGGATTTGGTCCCGAGAGGCCCATTTTCTCCGAAAACTCTATTGTTTCGCTTCTTTCCACCATTCCCAACAGTCGATGATCGAGTTTGAACACCCTTTCGCAGAGTCGTGGCGCCTAATCACCAAGATTCCATTGTTCAAGGCACGCCGATGGCCCCCATTGGTCCGGCTACAGCGCCGGAATGCGGACCCATTGAGCAATGGAAGACCATATCAACCAAAGCTGGTCACATTCAACAAAGAGGTGGAAGACTGTTTCTAGATTCCGATTGCACATTTGGCAAAAATATTGGTTTGGCCAACCTCTAAGTTGCAATCTTTACGCTGTCCATAATCGATTCTGCATTGCTAGCCACAGAAAAATCTTTGAGCGTAACGGCGCCCATGCAGTCCAGATTGTTGACAGAAACGACTTCTGAATGCACCCGCTGAATTGGATGTTATATGCCGATGAGGCCGAATAGGCACCCTGTGAGGTTTGCGTCCATATGAAACCATCCTCTCTGTCCGGACTGAGCGGCGTGGAGTGCACTTTAACCCATAGACTGCTGCTGCTGCTGCTTCTACGAGCCTACGCAGATGAGCAGGTGAATGTGCTGATTTACTATGCTAATTAACCTGCAGGGATCATCATGTCTCGTACCATTTCTCCTGTATGTTAAGAATTACATCGGATCGAGGTCTGAAATACCTTATGGACAGGCCGTCGTTCCTGTATATACACGTGTCTACAACTCGGAATACAATGATTCCTGTGTAATGCGTATCTGTATTCTGGAGAGCCGTATATACAGCAGAATATATACACAGTAGAATACCTGTGGTACGTACTACTGGTGCATATACAGCGTTGGAAATTCATTGGCACAAGCTATTTGGTATATGCCTAGCTACGTGAGTAGAATGGAATACTTCACATGTATCTGCGCAGGTACTCCACTCTGGTTGGGTGCTTGAGCTTCATGAGGGCCTTGAGCTCGTACTTGCGGACCATCTCCCTCGAGATGTTGAGGTTGCCGGCGATCTCGCTGAGGGTGCGCTTGCCCCTCCCGTCCAGCCCGAACCTCTGCCTGATCACCACACTCTCCTTGGGCTTCAGGGAGTCCAGCTGCAAGCACACATGCATCAATATACGGTCAATTCAAGAAACCCTTGCTTGTTGGGCGGCGATCGATCGAGGTGTTTGTTCGTGTCAGAAATGAACACGCAGTGCTTACGAGATCGTCGATGGCGAGGCGGAGGAGCGTGTTGTGCTTGCTGGCGTCGACCCCGATGGCGTCGGCGTCGGTGACCTCGTTGATGAGCTCCTCCTGGGTGACGCGGTTCCGCGAGTGCAGGGAGTAGGTCGCCTTCGTCATCCTCAGCACGTCGCGGTACCTCGCCGGAGATATCCCCACCCTCTTGATGGTCTCCTCGTCCGTCGGAGCCCTCCCGAGCTCGAACGCCAGCTCCTCCCTCGCCTTGTGGATCTCTTGCCTCTCCTGCATCATTGTTCATGGCAGGTTTAATTGCTTTTAGAATCTCCTCACTGGAAAGAACATGCAGTAGTACTGAAGAAATTATACAGTTGGAGAATTCGAGCTTGGCATTACCGATTCCATGGCGAACGGGAACCGTGTGAAGTTGGATTGCGTCATCGCGCGAACAATGGAGTGCCGGATCCAGAAGAGGGCGTACGTCGATATGCGGAACCCGCGCTTCGGTTCGAACCGGTCGATGGCCGTGATGAGGCCGTTGGCACCGGCCTGGCAGATATCGTCGAACCTCTCGTCGTTCGCCATGTCCGGGTAGTACTTGTTGATGGCGTACAGCACCAGCCGGAGGTTGTGCTGCAATCAAGCAATGCCATCACCAACCTATCATCATATATGCTGCACCACTAGTATGTAGTGACATATATAGCAGCGCATCTCAGGTTTCGGATTCATTCAGATATCAGCAGTGTGCAGAACTAAAGATCAGTATCTAGTCTACCACTAGTATCTGACATGTACAGGGGTGCATCTGAAGTTTCAGCTTCAGACGTTAACACAGCGTGCGGAGTTGATTTCAGACTTCACACATTGGGCAGCAGAATATAGTATAGAGCAGAACGTGCCATTAGTTACCTTGATGAGCTTGTTCCTGGCTGCTCGGCCGACGTTGAGGTGGCGCCTCAGCTGCGGCACGGTCGTGTTCATGGCCTCTGCGAGCTCTGCGTCCGACGGCTCTCTCTGCAGTTCGTTCTGCAGGTTCTCTTGCACCTCAAAAATCGCCTGAAACATATTGAGCACCTGAATTAATTGTTCAGATCCTAATTTCTCCTCCTATGCAACTAAACGGATTATGAGTATAACGATTAATTTGATCGGGAGGGAGACAAATAATTAAATTAGTGCGTTCTCACCTTCATGGGCTGCATGATCTTGAAGAGGCGTGCGCTCTGCGCGGAGCTGAGCACTGGCGGGATCTTCATCCGCTTCCAGTCGAGGCTGCCCATGTCCGTGGACACCGCGTGCTCCCTGAGCAGCATCTCCTCCAACTCCCGCTCATCATCCTCCTCCCCCTTCCCCTTGCTGGCGGCCTCCCCCTCCCTCATCATCTCGACCCTCTTCCCAAGGTCCATCCTCCGACCCCGCCGCCTCCTCCTGCTCCTCACGACCACCGTCGTGTTCCTTCCCTGCATATTCTCGCGCACACACAAGGTCATTAAGACACTGCAAGAACACAACAGTATTGTGCAACAGTAGTTTCCAGGCTGACATGAATACTCGCCACTCTTACCTTCTTCTTCTTCTTCCTCTTGGCCTTCTCGTTCTTCTCGTCCTCGTCGTCCTTCTCTTCCACTATGGCGGGGCTCAGCTTGTAGATGCTCTCGAGCGCGGCCGCCACCTCGTTGTAGTCCGTCTCCGCCTCCGGAGAGGCCGCTGTCGTCGGCTGCGGCCGCGGGAGCTTCTCCGTGCTCTGCTTCTCCGGCGACGCGAGCGCCAAGCAGCTGGTGGTGGCTGGCACCCGACGGCGCGGCCCCCAGGCAAGGGAGAGCACGGCGGGCGTCGACCGCCGCGGCGAGCGGCGGTGGCACCCGTCGGAGAGCGGGCGGCTGGGCGTGGTCACGGTGGACGTCATGGCGAGCGGAATGGAACCGTCTAGAAGCTTGTTGCGGCGTGGAGAGAAGCTCAACTCGGTCGTGTGGAAGCAATGCGATGGCGTCGATGGAATCTCGGGCGAGATGCTCGCCTCCCCGCCATATATGGCTCGGCGAATTCGGCGGGGAGTAACGGCCGCCACGAGCCGTTGCGGGCGATCGGACGGGTGGGAGGCCGCGAGAGGAGGATCGGACGGCGCGGAGGCGGAGGCGTGGAGCGAAGGGGTGCAAGAGCTTGGCGGGGGATATACGTGGATGAGGCGGGTGCCACGTGGGCGAGCGCCATAAGTCGCGTGATATTTTGGGGATCTCCCGATTGGGGTTGGTGCGTGGGGGCCCACCGCGCAGCGGGATGTGGAGGCGTCTCGTGCATCGCCAAATCCGCGTGTAAATCGGCAGGCCTGTAAATTTGGGCCGAATTGGTGGCCACATGAAAATTTGAGAAGGTTGTTTTGGAAAATTTGGGTTAAAATTTGAGGTCCACAAGTTGTTGTTGAATTTTTTTAAAAAAAATTTGGCAGTTTTTCGTCAGTGCAACTTGCCTATGACGCACACCTGTCTGTCCCACAAGTTGCACTACGCAAACATGACTAGAGTCTAGAGTTGAGTTCCCTCTTGAGTTTTTGTCATTGTGCATGACTACACGAGTTAGCTTTCATTTCGTCATCCTTGTGCCTTTTTTTTTTCCTGTTCCTCCGTTGATGTTTTTTCTCTGCCTCTCTCTTTTACTACATCTTTTTTTGGTTACAAACAAGCCACCGAATTGAAGCGCCAAAACCGGCTAATTTCATTCAGTCCACCACGTCGTCGCTCAAGAGCCTGAAATGTCCGGCGTCGACCACGAGCTTCCTGATCCACGTGGTCCACAACAGTTAAATGCCAGGTTAACGTGCAGAAAACGCCCAACAAGATACGTACGTCCCTAACATATAACCTTTACCATTAATTTCTATTGTAATATAATAATAAAATCTAATAAAATTATAATACTATAAAAGTACATTTTGAGATAAATTTGCATACATTATTTTCACATATCAAATCAAAATAATTGAAAAAAAATATAGCGCTATTTTGTAGTCTAACCATAACAGGTGCCGCGCTCAACCACGCCCCACGCGACCGACCACATCCCTCCTGCCCAGACGTTCCCTGCGCAACCGCTAGTAAGACCGCATGATCCCCTACCCGCCGCTACCATTGTAGCCTCCTATCTGTCGTCTTCCACCGCGCCGCCCCCTACCTATCGTCTTCAACCGTGCCACACAACGGTGCCATGCTGAATCGAAGGTAAAATGGCACGAGGCCAACCACCACAAAGGCGCGGGAGCCCACCCCATCGACAATAATCAATCACCATCACTTGTGTTGTAGAGTTTTTTCACCGTCTCACGTTTGCCATCTTCCGTACCAACACCACCGCTGTGTTATGGCGACAGTAAATATGGAAATCATATTTACGACCAGATGAATGTGGTTTCACTGTACTAACCAATTTATTGGACGCATTGTTCGAGTTTACCGATACACCTAAGTATGACAAATGATGACATTGTTATGGTGGCAGTAAAAATGGATATTATATTTACATCTAAATACATTTTAATTTACGACCAAATGAAAAATGGAACTTATGTGTGATGGTGCCAGTAAAAATGGATACCACATTTATGTCTAAATACATTCTAATTTACAACCAAATGAGAAAATAGGACCGATGTGTGATGGCGGCAGTAAAAATGGATACCACATTTACATCCAAATACATTCCAATTTACAACGAGATGAAAAAAATGGAACTTATGTGTGATGATGGCAATAAAAATGGATACCACATTTACGACTAGTAGATACATTCCATTCTACGGTCAGATGAAAATCGCTTTTATAGTACTGACAAATTTACTGTATACGTCATTGGAGTTCACTACCACACCTAGTCATAGCGCATACCGGCCATGTGATGGTGGAAGAAAAAAAATGGAAAACACATTTACAACAAGATACATTCCATTTTTCGGTCAAATGAAACTGCTTAGGCTATACTAACAAATGTAGCGGATGCACCATTAGAGTTCACTGCCACACCAAGCTATGGTGCATGCTAATCATGTGATGGCGATAGTAAAAAAGGAAACCACTTTTACATCTAGATACATCTTAATTTTACGAGCAAGATGAACCACGTGACCTAACCATGCGTTGAAGCTGGCAGTAAAAATGGAAACCGCATTTACATAAGATACATTCCATTTTATGGCCATATGAAACTGCTTACACCGTACTGACGAATTTACTAGGTGTGTTGTTAGATTTTATTTCCATATCTAGCCGTATTGTATGTAGTCCATGTGATGGTTGCAGTAAAAAAGGAAACAACATTTACTACCAAATACATCCAAATTTACGGCCAAATGAAACAACTTTTACTATATTCATGATTTTATTGGACACATTGTTACAGTTTACTATCATATCTAATGGTGTTGTATACTGGACATTAACTCCATTGTGTGATGGCGACTCTAAAAACGAATACTGCAATTACATCTAGATACATTCCAGTTTACTGGCAAATGAAACTGCTTTTGCTGAACCCACGAAATTGAAAAAAAAAAAAGAACTGTTGTGTAATGGTGGCAGTAAAAATAGATACCATATTTATGTCAAGATATATTTTAATTTACGATCAGATGAAAATACTTTTACTGCACTCGCGAATTTACTGAATGTGCCGTTAGAGTTTATCATCCCACCTAGCTGTGACTCATACTGGCCATATGAAGTCAGCATCGAGGATAGCACGAGCGGGTGGGAACAAACAGGACATGTGGCTCGATGGGGGCACAGGCTCGGGTGAGTGAGGGAAGGGAGGACTTGCTAGGACATAATAGTGTATCTATTTTAAAAAACATCGACAACCATAATTTAGATAGTTTAATTGCACATATCCCAAGTTTTAAAAATATCAACAACCATAAGTAAGGAAGTTTAATTGCATGTATCCTAAATTTTAAAAATATCGACAACCATAAGTTAAAAAGTTTAATTGCACACATTCCAAAACAACACATTTTTTACCCAAGGAGTACACGATATATGAATTTCATAGTCAACTAAAGATGGAATTGATCTAGCAGAAAAGCAGCTAGGCAACGTGCATATATTGCAAATTTCTATATTACGGAGATAAAATTCTTCCAACTAGCTAATTTTGGCTTTCAATGATATTTCAACTTGTATCAAATTAAAATCATATACTAACTGAATTGATTCCATTCTCCAACTTATTTATTTCAGTTTCCAAGATATTCATGTTCCAACAACTTCGAAGCCTTGTTTGGGAGGCCCACGAAGGCCTGACAGGGATAACATACGGATTCATCTATCAAATAAGCAAATTAATACACTAGCGTAGTTGCAACATTACATAATTTTCCAACCATGTTCCAAATCGACAAATACTTTTGATTCTTGAGTAATGAATATAGGTTTGTTGTCCAAACCAGGGTTGATTTTCAGTAGCAAGGTGATACGTAAATACCTCACATGAACGAAATCTCAGGTGAGCCAAAAACCATCACACATTCACATCAGCCACCTAGCAAGAGGTGATTTAAGAGTAAATATTTACATTTTTACATATATGCATATAAGGTAGAAGGATTCTACCACTAAATTACAAGCCCATAACGATACATGTTCCCAATGCTAATCTAGCCACGCTGAGGCAAATTGTATCAACAACATATGCGGGAGAAAACAACATAACAGGAGGAACTATAGCTGCCTGAGTGATTATAAGAAATATCTAAATAACATTTCAAATAAAGGAATGGAATTTGTTGGACGAAGTTGAATGAGTAAGAGTGGAATTTTTTTAAAATAAAAAATAAAAAAATAGTGTTTACTCAAATTCCGGAGTAATATCATTGCTGCACACTCAGGCCTCAAGAAGTATGATTTAAAAGGCTTCTTCCATGTCGGAGTCCAAAGATTAATTCCATAGGAAGCTTATAGGTGGGGTAGGTGGGGGCAAAAAAATGGCAACGCAAATAAACAGCTTCATAGCCAGAGAGCTAACTTGTCTCTTCAGGGGTGCATGCCAAAGCCACGTTTCATCTTCTCAATTCTGATCAATTGAAATTTGAAATGGTTAGCATATGAAAAAAAAAACACCCCACATATTTCATTAAGACAAACCCACACAAGCTACAAGGTTCAGATACAAAACAAGGAAACTAAAACTCATAGTACTACTTGGGTAAAAGAGCACCACAGTTCTAGAATCACATTACAAGGAAGCTGATCAAGATACTCTTGCTGATAAAGCATTTTAAAAATTTAAATGCATAGTACTCAGAGTTGAGACAAGGAAGGGATGGCTAAAAGCAATAAGTATTAGTAACTGAAAGCTTGCATAATTCCACCTGAGGAACAAAGTGATGATCTTGCACAAGGTCGTCTGAGTAACTTATAATCTTTCCACGTAGAAAAGAGACTACAGACAAGTAAAAGGTTTAAAATAACCATAGGAAGGTCAAAATAGTCAAAGGAGAAGGTGATGCGGACTTAGAACAGTAGAAATAAGTCATAACCACACTGATTTTGAAGAGAGGATGACGCAGAGATTCCTATGCTGAACATCCACTTTCAACCTCACTGGCTTTAAAATCGGATTTCTTTAAATGCAAAAAACAAATGCCAGGGCAATTTCACCCTAGATACTGTGGCATTAGAAATCTGGACACCAGAATCTATTTGAGGATGATGTTTCACAAGTGCTGGTCCAAATTGAGTAGCAGAAGATTCGTTTTTATACAAAGGTAGAAAAACAATACAAACTCACTGTTTCCTGAGGTGATACAGTCTGTAAAGGAACTTACGTAGGAGCAAGCTTTCCAAGATTGCGTAATTTCTTGCCAGATGTTTCATCAATGACATTTCCTGAGATCTCAACGGAATACGATTTTCCAGATATACGTGGGAGGCCCCTCCCTACAAGCAAATCAAAATCTTTCTGATGAAGTTCTCTGCCATTGACACAAACTCCAGTATTCCCGCCAGCACAATTCTTGGGCATTGAATAATTGAATTCTTTTATAAATGGCTGCAAAATGGAAGTTTTGTCATGCCATGCAAACATAAAGTTCTAAGGGAATCATTGCAGGGAAAAGACTCATCTTACAGGGATAATGCCGCTACACTCGTGCCCCATGACACCCCAAAATCCTGCACGGTAGTCATACCTGAATTACAAAATAGAGAAAGCAGTTTGTTACCTTGCTTTAAAGAAAGTCCCAATGCCCTGTGAATTAAAGTTACTGAAACAACTATCTCTGTGCCGAAGATCCAACATAATTGTTTCAAAAAATAAATTGGCTAGATGATATGCTTCAGACTATTTTTTAACCATCCACAGAATTTTACAATCATGCCTTTGTGCGTTCTTGTCAAAGTATACTCATCAGATTAATTTTAAAACTGCAGCTGGTTAAAGGCAGACCAATGATTTGAGCAACATGCCATATGAGTATGTCTACGAATTTGGATGACACAAGTGTGGAGATGAGATAAAACGAATTGTACTTCACACCGTGCCATTACATTTAATAATAGCTAGCAATTGCATAACAAAAATAAAATGTTCTCATGATTGCTGACAAATAGTAACAATATTCTATATTAATGAGGTCCAAAGAAACAAATGAGACCTTGACCTATAAAATCAACAGAAAGGCTAATATAGGGAGTTAGGACAGGCATGAAAGTTGTATGGTGTGTAATTTTGAGCAAATAACATTTAATGGGAGCAATAAGCAATGAAAACAGGGCACTGGTGAACAAGAATCTCTCAAAGAACACACAGGCTGTTCTAGTGATCATCTTAAGCTGGAATGCCCGATTTGGTCGACAAAAGGCAAAAGCATTTTTTTAATAGACTAAGAAAAGCAACATAAACATCAGGCATATAAGTATGCAATGAAAACCAACATGATCACGATGGGGATATACTTCATCATGATTCCCACTGTTAAACTAGCTTTCTTTTGAAAGATAATACAAATCATTTTTTTGTCTCATTAATGTGGCGTCCTTGAGATGAGATTTCATAGGTTTGTATGCTCTGAGCGGATGATGCTAAAGTAACAATGACCAGGGCCAACAGGGTATACATCATATGCTAGGAAAATGCAGCAATCTATAACACATTCCAAAGAAAATGTGATTAAATGACTTACCAATATGAACCAGGGCCAACAGGACCAGCTTTCTTCTCAGCCTTCCGTAGAGCGCGTTCAGAGATTGGATGACCATTGATTGAAACCTTAACACTGTCCACAGACTGATTGAATAAAGAAAGGTCCTTGAAACCTTTCTTTAAGAAACCAGCAAAAAAAGATGAATCCCCACTCTTACCAGCTGAAGGCTGTATTTCATCTAGCTCAGCCTCAGAAGAAATAAAAGAACCAGTATTTGTGTGCTCATTGACTGATGATTCATTCTTGTCTGGTGCATTGGCATTTTCACAATTTGAGGACAACAAATTACCATTGTCACCCTCCATGTTCTCTTGTTCACATCTCTTAGTTGTGCGTTCAACTTCAAGTCCATTGTTACTATCTTCTTTGTAGCATTTGCCGTATCTCTTACTAATGCCTTGAGCTTCAAAGCTGTAGTCATCTTGTTTGCTCTTTTCTTCATACTTTTTGCTCATAACTTTGTCTTCAAGACTGCTTCTATCATCATTATTGGCCTTCTGTTTGTATTTGTTACCCATGCTTTCATCTTCACGACAGCCAGCATTACCTTGTTTATGTTTTTGTTCATATGCTTTGTTGATGATTTCTTCTCTGAATGTGTCCTTATGACCTTCTTTGCTCTTTTGTTCACGTTTCATATCAATCCTTTCACCTCTAACATTAGGACCATAATATACTTTTCTGTTTAGGCCACGTTCCTTGCTCATGATTTGATCTACACCACTACAATATTTTTGTTGACCGGAAAAAGGGTCAACAAGTTTGTCCACTAAAATTGGGGCTTGTGGACTGATTGTACCAAGTGCTGAAGCTTCCACTTGACTGTCTGCATCTCCTTGACATAATATATCCTTTGGGCTATCTGCAAATCTAGACCTGCTGGCAGATCCTGATTTTAACTGAATGCTCCTGTTTGACCCACGTTCTTTATCTGCCCTATCAAAACTTGCAGTAGAAGACAATGATATATTGTCAGCAAAATCCTTGTTCTGTCGCTGGCTGTCATTTGCTTGCTGCTTATTGAAACTAGAACTGTCGTCACCCTGATGTTGATACCACCCAAAACTCTGGGGAACCTGGCGACTGGAAGTTCTCACACTTTTTGGTACAGGGGAAGTCGATGATGGGATCAAAGGATGAACTTTTACTTCCTTAAGCTTGAAAGTAATAGCCTCTGAGCAGGAACCACACTGAACATGATTCTGCTTCCGTGCTGTGCATTTCCCGGAAGGCAGCTGCAGCAGCAGGTTGCAAGAGCTGCACACAACAAAAGGCGCGGCACCCTTTATCGGCAGACAGAAACTCTCTGCCTTCTTCCTAAAATACTCCACCCTCCTCTTCGATATCGAAAGGTGTGAGTAAAGTGACGACGCCACAGACCTCCGGTCATTATACTCCGATGAGATTGACGGGGACCTCTCGAACCGGTACGACCCCTGCTGCCCTGCAAAGTACCTCGCCATCGGAATGTGCTCCTCCTGCACCACGGCCCGCTGACCGTAATTCTCCCACTGCCCCTCCGGGCATTGCCGGAACCGCCCACTCGATTGCCTTGAATACCTGTCGTCACACACAGAGCGATGCAATTGGTCATACGAACTCGGCGGCAGACCATGCCCGTACCGGCCCGCGTAACGCGAGCGGTAGTACTCCGGCGCACGGCCTGGCGGCGGCGGCTCGGCGTGAGATGGGCGCAGCGAGATCGTGCGGCGGCTCATGCGGTGGCGCTCCACCCGCGGCTGCCCCACGATCTCGCAGGACCTGGTGATCTGATCCCGTATCTCGTCGAGCTTCCGGAGCAGCTCCACGGGGTCCTGCTTGAGCGCGCCCCAATCCACCGCGCCGCTCCGATCGCCGCATTGCCAATAATCTCCTGGCTCCGAGACCCTAGCTCTTCTCCTGTACTTCATCTCCTTCGGTTCGCTCCCCATGGCGCCTCCCAAGGCGGGATTTCCCCCCCTGGCCGAATCGACAAACCTGTGGAGAACCGTGAATGAGCTGTGTCAAATTTGACGAGGCCGGAAGCAAAAATGGAAGAAATCGAGGTGGATCAGAGAGATCTAGGGGGATGACATGCAAGGTTTTTGGAGGCCGGGAGAGGAAGACCTCGGCGGCGGCGGATACCTCAACGCGGAGAGCACGCCGCAGCGGTGGCAGCGGCGGCGCAGGAGCTACGTAGCAGGAATGCGGAGACGCTGCAGATTCTCCGTTAGGGTTTGGCGGGGAGGAGGCGGTGGCTCGTGGGGTTCGCCATTGGCGAGGGCGGCGTAGCAGTGGCGCAGTGTGGTGGTAGCGGTGGAGTGGCGGCCGTGTGCCGCGCCAAGGAGGACGAGGGGGTGAAGTGGAAGAGTGCTTATCAGCTTATGTAGCATCCGGTTGAACTCTGAGGGACTGGTTTGTAATTTTTTACTTGTCCTGGGGTTTGTACGCGATAAGAGTTCGGCGGAACCGCGGCCCGCGGGTTTCGGTTGGGGGTGACCTGGCTGACGTGTGGGTCCCCGTGGAGGAGGGCGTCCAGCTGGTGTGACCTGGCTTTGTTAATGCTATTTAAGGAGTACCATTGTCACAATATTATTGGGGATTAGTAGGAGCACAAGAACTAGGTGAGCATAATTAATTCAATTTTAAGGCTGGCATAAGAGCAACTCCAATCCCACCCCTATATCTCTTTCTGTCCTAAAATTTAAGGGCAATTGAAAAAAGATAGATGTTTTCAGATCTTTTTTTTTTTTTTAAAAAAGAAGAAGAGAATTGCCGAAAGTATATTGAGAAGGAAAAAAGCGGAAGAGAGCAAGGCCTGTTTTTAGGAAAAACAGACCAAAAAACCTCACAAATCACCAAATAACAACATTTCGCTCACGACTCCACTAATCACGGTACAACCAACGAAAAGAAAGAAAAAGAAAAAGAAAAAACGCTGAGGAAGTTACTCGAGTGATTCATCGACCATGCAAAACCGTGGTTTAACACCGTATTCTTGATCGATGTGGCCACTGTTCGACGTTAGTGACCCTTGGAAAATTCTACTGTTCCTTTCTAGCCAAATATGCCACCGAAATATATGATGAGGCCATCCAAATCTCTTCGTCTTTCCTTTTCATATTGAGCTCTTAGCTGCGCCACCATTTGTATATGGAGCCGTTGACTCGTGTTCGCCATCGCCGAGGTTTCCCAACAAAGAAGCATTCTCCGGACTTCAAGAGTAAAAGGGGTCTTTACACAGTGAGTCGGTGTTTCCATGATGTATAGCAAAGATCGCAGCTTGAATTGCACGGCTATCCCTTTTGATCATGTTATCTGCTTGTAAGTATCTTGTCAGAAGTAGTGTCCATGCTAAAAGCGACATTTAGGTTCCGCTTTAGCCTTCCATATGGGGCAAATTTTCATCTTACAATGAAGTCAGTCGAATTGCATAAGGTAGGCGATCTTTGTTGAATATTGACCATCTGTCGTCAGCCCACTTTATTTGGTCCTCTCAATTCGCATCTCTACTAGTTAATTAATCAATTTTAAGGTGGCATAAGAGCAACTCCAATCTTTTATCTTTTTTTTACATTGAAAAAGATTGTATAAATATTAAAGTATGAATAAAGGGTATATGGTGATTAATTACCCCTTTGTTTACTTCAAAATTTGTGTAACTTGTATTAAGTGAAAAAGTATTGAAGTACTGCTCTTGAAAAAATAAACCTTCAATCCACTCCCTATTAGATTCTCCTATTCTAAGAAAACCTCCTAGAGCCCCTACATCTGGAGGCTTCTTCCCTCCCCTTATTATTTTTTAAATAATTTTTTTAATCATAAAACAATTAGATGTTCAGTTGCACCATGAATATAGTTGACATATCTGATCTTCATTAGTCTTTGTGATTCTTCATATAACATTTTTCATGTGATATTTATGGTTTACAATTTTGTAGCGTAATAATAGAACCGTCTAGTCAATAATAAACTATGATATAAAAACTATATTTTGTTTGAACATGCTAATGACTCACCAATAGTCATTTTAGAGTGCTCGTAATCTCTAGTTTTTCTGTCGAGCTTCTCTGTTGCTGCTAGGCCCATTTTATCTAAGAAAACTACTCTGTCTTATCAAATTACCGAGAAGTTTCTACGTTCCAATCAAACCATAAAGGCGAGCAGCTAGTGAGCAAATAATTGGATGTGACGGCGACTTGAAGGGCTGCATGTGTAATGTTTCTTAAGGACAGGGTATCCTGCAATTGAAATCTGCTTATCAAGGGGCTGCCCCAAGTAAGCGCCGCACTAAACAGTGGTTAGCATTAACAACTGAGCTCTCGTGGACCTCATTTTTCTAGTGAGATGTATTTCGTTTCAATAATACTAGCTAGTATCAGTAGTCAGTAGTATAATTCAAGCAGTCATTTTGTCAACGACATACCGGACGAATATATGGACCTAACATGTGGCCCGGTTTCTCTGCCTGTTTGTTTCATAGAATCGTCAGATTAAGCTTTCAAAAAAGAATTGGTTGCTCAATAGAATTGTCTCGTCAGATTAAGCTTTCAAAAAAGAATTGGTTGTTCAATAGAATTGTCAGATTAAGCTTTGACAAAAAAGAATTGTCAGACTATTCCATGTGCATTTGATCGACGCCTGCCGGAAGAAGTAGCGGGCTATTCAGTACAGGACATTTTAGTCCTCAACGAGAATTGACAAGTGCCTGAACATAGCATAAAAAATTGAAGGACAAGAGATCCAAAACTGTACTCGAGTACTTCCAAACATGCATGAAAATCATGTATACCTCCTTTCCTAAAGGCTGCAAAATTGCCGGTCTGAGAAGCGTTTGAGCTGAGAGCCGAGCCACCGGCGTGGCTCAAAAATTTTTACGCTTTGGTTTTTTTATAAATTACGGATAGGTCCTTCGTGATTTTTTGTGAGAGGAAGATTTTTTCCTTTAAATTCGTGTTCGGGTCCCTCGTGCGCCGTTTTACGGAAAGAACCTCTCGTTAAATTCAAATCGCGAATAAACCCTTTTCTAATTTTTAAAGATAGCGGACAGGTCCAAAAACGTAACATTCAGGTTCTTGCTCATTACTTCTAGGTCCTTTCTCCGTTTTTCTCAGGAAAAATATTTTTGTCACTAGAAATATGTGTGCAGCTCTATCTCTAGACTTTTTTCCCACCTCGATTTCCCATCTCGATCTCTAATATTTTTTACAAAGATGTATTATTACTCCACCTAACGCTCGGTCTCGATATTTTTAAAACATGTATTATTACTCGTGAACGCGTAGAGTGTTAAGCTCGACAAAAGAAGGTTATCATCTCTAATAATTTTTCGCCCTTTTCCCTCTAGACTTTTTCCCCACCTCGGTTTTCTAGCTCGATCTCTAATATTTTTCAAATAATTCGTCGAAAGAGATATTTCTACAGCTCTATCTCTCTACTTTTTTCCCGTTTCGCTCGTTATTTCGACGATTTAAAAAATAAAACGCCACCGAAAAAAGAAATCCCTACGAAAAAATGACACACGCGGCGTGTTACGCCACGAGTCTCTAATATTTTTTAAAATACGCCCTTTCTCCGTTTTCCGGAAAAAAAAGTTTTCGTCATAGAAATATTTGTGCAATCTATCTCTAGACTTTTTTCCCAACTCGATTTCCCATCTCGATCTCGATATTTTTAAAACATGTATTTTTACTCATGAACGCCAGAGTGTTAAGCTCGACAAAAGAAGGTTGTTATCTCTAATAATTTTTCACCCTTTTCCTCTAGACTTTTTCTCCACCGCGTTTTCCATTTCGGCCTCCAATATTTTCCAAATAATTAAATCGAAAGAGATATTTCTACAACTCTATGACTCTATTTTTTCCCCATTTCGACGATTTAAAAAATAAAATGCACGAGAAAAAAAATTCTACATTGAAAACGACACGCATAGAACGTGTTACGCCGTGAGTTTTAATATTTTAAAACATGTATTATTACTTCGTGACGTTTTTCCCGCTTTGACGATTTAAAAATAAAATGCGCCGAAAAAATAAATTTTTTACTTAAAAACGACATCGCCAAGAAGGTGTTACGCCATGAAGTTTTAATATTTTTAAAAATATGTATTATTACTCGGCGAACGCGTAGAGTATTAAACTCGACAAAAAAGATGGTTGACATCTCTAATAATTTTTCACCCTTTTCCCTCTAGACTTTTTCCTCGCCACGGTTTTCCAGCTCGGTCTCCAATATTTTCCAAATAATTCGTCGAAAGAGATATTTCTACAACTCTATCTCTCTATTTTTCCCTGTCTCGCGCATTATTTTGACGATTTAAAAAATTAAACGCCGCCGAAAAAAACAATTTTTTTTCGAAAAAACGACACACACGCCGCGGAAAATTTCCTAGTATTACTCTAGACTCTGGAGCATACATGAATGATGAACCTGTACTTACATGATTTTATAAACAGAAAAGAATAAAGAAATGCATTTTCCCTGGGTAAGTTTTCCTCCGTAGTACTATATACTTCCAAATGGATCGCATATTTCCTCGTGAACTTTATCTGATGGGTGATTAAGCTTTGTGAACAAACAAAATATATTAACTGAGAGTAGAGGTGAAAGTGTGTGTCATGTCATGCCTGACGAGAAACAGCGAAGCAACGCACCGAACTCTGGGAAGCAACGCCAGAAGGAAACAAGCCCGAAACTGAGCAAAGCAAATCAACAAGTTATTAACTAGTAGTACCTAACCCATCATCAACCACAGACAGCCCAAAAAGAGGCACAGATTCTTCGCCCTGTCCACAACTCCAAAGTCGCACTTTACTTACCTGACTCTGCCTGTCCAACAGTGATGCATGCGTTCCACACCGAACATACAGATCACATCGAGTCAACCAACGCGGATCTGCATGCGGTGCTAAATTGTAAAAACATGCTACTATTGGAAGTAGATAGCTATATTTGCTTTTGTGTATGTCCCGATAGTCCAAAAAATTATGAATCACATATTGATTTGTATAGATCTACTGGGATTATACGTCTCTCATATAGACAATTTAGACAGTGATGACTGATCAGCAACTACGAAACAATATGTGACAAACATAGTGAGTACAGCCCCATACGCGAATATACAAAACCATAGGGTTCTTTTTGTAAAAACAAGGTTCCTGATTACACTGAGCCCAACATAATGATCAACGTTCAAACTGTATCAAGACATGAAAATAATGAAAGGAGAGTGAACCTGACTCCAGCATCAAGCATCTCTTCAAAAACCGCCAATGCTTCTTCTTCCCTTCTAGCTTTCCCATAAGCTTTGATTACCAGGGAATAGCTCACAACATCTGGTTTTGGCCTGCCTCTTTGCATCTAAAAGTTATGGCTTTTTTTAGGAGAAAGAACATATATAACTTCAATACTGTGTAGCATCACATACTAACTGTGCAGTTAAGCTGTCGAAGTACCTAACCTTTGCCAAGAGCTACTACTATATAAAAATGAGAATCGAAAAATACCATCCAAATCATGGATCATGAACTATCCATCTCGAAGACTCCAGCACAATCTTTTTAATTTTTCCCACATAATTCCCATGATAAAGGCTGATTACTTGAGGGAAAACCCAAAGCTCGTGTGTATGAAACTACAACACAGTTCTCCATCAAATCTTTGTAGATATACGCAAACCCCAAGTATAGCAAATATTTCCACTTCATACATATTTATTCATCAAGTGCAGCTACGAACTATCCGTAAAGATTTTCACTGATAGTCCCACACCAAATCACAAACGCGGATCAAGAATCCCCAATTTCTAATCGAGAAAGCCCCAGAGATGAGGACGACACAATCTTACCTGCTTGGCAAGCTCTCTCATTGGTAGCAAAACCAAAACACCTAGAGGTCTACCACGATCGGTCCTTCTGGATGCCTGGCGTGTCCCATTAACTAACAACTCCAATATGGGCAAAACAAAAGCCAAAGCTGTGTCATATAATAACAGCACATTTGATTATGGCATACCAAGTTTTCAGAGACAATACCATAAAAACAAAGATTTCTATTTCCCATGGTTAGTCCTCCCAGTCCATAATGCGAAAGCGAGGTTTTTGTGCTTTCGATGGATGAGAGTTACACAGATTCGTAGCGCTTGCTCATCTTTGCTGGAAAAATGAAAATCTTCTTATTGCTTGGACTACGAATAATATTCTGCTTCTGATTCAGCAGGGAACAAAAGTGTCTTGTCGACCTTTCTGTTATTCCTATAAACTTGTTTTGGTTTTGCCCTTTTCTAAACCTATTTTTTGTGACTTATAAGTCTCTAGCTGTCAGTGTATGCTGATTGGTTTTTATTTGTTTCAGGTTCTGAGCAAGGAGCAAGTTGATGTTCTATCAAAGGAATTACTTAGCCGTTCAAATGTTCTAGATCCCTTATTGTCCCTGCTGACTAATGACACTATTGTTTGCTCAATTAATACACAAGATATCTGAATGTATGAATATCATTATTTAATTTCTCGTTGTTTTATGATTCAAAGGTAGCCACAGACGAATACAGAGATCTAGGAGATCTTGTTGCTACGAAGTTTTATTCTGTAGGTGTACAGAAAGATACCAAACATCGTGTATACTATATTAGCTCAAATAGCTCTTTAGCCAGGTATTTTGAGAAAAAGAGAGGAAATCCTGGACCCACTGCACCCTTGCATTAGCTCAATGCAGCCAGATAAACATTGCAACTAAAATGCCCAGAAAGCTTTGCTCAAATCTGTTGACAAGCAGGGTGTTAGAAACCTTATGATGTGAACTGCCCTTCCCAATAGAAGTCCACCAACTCCTTTTTTGGACCAAGTCCGCACTCCCTTACATTTTCTTCTTTAAAATTGATAAAAGTTCGTAAACACAAACACAGCTCTAGCTAGGAGTTCAGAAATTAGATAGGTAGCAAACTACCTGCTTTTCTGTGTCCACGCAACTCAAATGCGATTCGTGATCATATCCCAAAATCAGACGCGCATCTATCTGCAGCTTCCTCCACCAGATGCAAGAAGCCTATGCAGATGAGGTGACCAAATTAATAGCTTTGACAAATTACCGTGTGCTCAAGATACTTCAAGATCAGTCGCAATGAATGTTGATTCCAAACAAAAAGTCAGAAGGAAAAAACCATTAGTATGAGCAGAGGAAAATAAGATTGTGAATTCCATGCGACATCCACTCCATTGAAATGGAAATGTATGGACAAGCATCTTACTCTGTTGTCATTACCACTGACATACGTCGACGAGTTATCATAAGATCACTTGAGTCCACAGACCTGAAAGATGTTTGGAAATAGGTAGATACACATTATTGAAATCGCAAAATAGAACACCAATAGGATAATTCATCACTGGACAAAATGGCAAAATATCATCTTAATGATGTGCAAAACATGGCGTATATATGAATAGTTAAGAAAAGATTACCTCAGATTTATGCCCAGCAAGTATGCTAACATAGTCATCCTGAGTGCGGATATCACGGTGAAGGATGATCTTGTCGCAACTGCCAAAAGAAAAAAGCAATGAAGGACTCCATGCAAGAGCACCTACTCGCATGCGACGGTTTTCCATGGGATCGTGCAACGATGGCCGTGGTTGCTCACCTTGCTACTGCATGCATTCCACAAGTATACGCAATTCCCCAATCCAACTGCGAGGACATTATGCGACGACCAATCCACAAGGTTCGGTAGAAGGCATCCTCGCAATCGTATGCATCCAAAGACCTAAAAGCAACAAAGAAGATAACGCCGCTTGCCATTGTTACTAAATTTGATGCCATAAATTTCAGACATACATCCATCGACCAAGAAAACGATAAATGGACCCAGATATTAGATTAGTTTCCCAAGATAAGCACCTTCCATGCTATTTATAAATATGATTTCGGTTTCAAAATCAATACTGAGATATTGTGATCATTGGAGCGGGTCACCAAGACCCAACACATAATAGGTTCACGTAAACAAGCGATAACAAAAAATTAATTTGAAATTCTCTACCCAAACACAAACTACTAATGTAAGCATAAATCAAATTCTCTACCCTTTGAGATAATGAATAAATTTATGCCTGAAATATTCTATCTAGATGCTCGTTGCTATTACTCAGAAAGACCCAATCCATCATAGAAATGGCATATTTGTAATTCGCGGATAGAATTGATAAATGTGACTATTCTGCTAGATGATAACAATTATTAGGAGTAGAATTACTAATGAATCCATAGAGGACACTGAGGATCGTGAGCCTTGAGAGCATCGTGGAGTCACCAGAGCACATTGTGCCCTTTCCCCAAACCAGAGCGCCAATTCTATGATTGTCTCCCGATCACAAGTCGATGGGTTCATTCCCAAAGAAATTAAGACCATTAATCGCTACACAACATCGCTTGTCGTGCCAAAAAAAAAAGTAGTCAGAAAAAATGAATCTAAAATTTGGAGGCGCCTAAACCCCAAAATACTAAGAACAAAATATCAAGGAAAAGAGAATTAGTTCAATTGATTTCCTCAACGCATGACTTAATAAGAATGAATCGTAAACAGTAAATCACAAAGAAAAATAAATCAAGGCTGAACGGCATGACTTGATAGAGATATTATTTGGAGGGTCTCGATGGATGCGATGGGAGTATGGTAAAACTTCCACGCTTAATAGAGAATTAGTTCAATTATCTGACTAAGAAGACTTTATTTCGGTTTGCTATTTAAATTTCTACATATTGGGAGTATGGCTAATATAGAATATACATATATCCAAAACTATAGCGAGAAGATGACACCAATATCTATAGCCCAAACCGTACAAAGAGTAGTATAATGTTATCTTTCAAACGCAACAACGCAGAACACATAAGAACTGAAATGAAGCAGTAGAAGCAATGTACCTGACCACATGGACGCTCTCAAATTTCAATGAAGCGCTATTAAATCTGGCTAAAATAGGCTTGATGATGGAGCCCAGCTGCATTCTAGATAGTTATAACCTATGAGCAATATCCTATGCCAAAATCCAATTTATCGAATAGTTAACCTCCAAAAGAAAAGAACCGCATCATCAAACTCATGCAATATGATCGCCTCGCTTGCTCACGATCTACATCTCTACATCAACAGGATCTAGTGCAAAGTAACAACACTATCCATTAACTATAGAAGGAACGTTAGTATCCGTGCTTCATATCGCTTTGTTTCAAGAAAATAACTATATCAAACAATAGCTTTCATATTTTACCAATATCGAGTGTAGAAAGAGTCTGCATCAAACCTAATTTCGTATTCACGTGCCTAGCACATTTGATAAGGCAAGATAATTAGAATATCAAAGAAGTCCAACAGTTTGGTTCAAGAAGCTCAAAGGAACTTTGGCACGCAGCATTAATCCTCAACAAAGAGACATCATGGAATTTGAATTTATACCGACGAGGAATAAATAATTAGGCAATCACCACTTGAAAACCAAATGAAGTCATCTGTAGTCGGAAAAAAAAACAATCACCCAAAAGAGGCACTTCTGTTGCAAGCCTGAGTAAATAGATATACCCAGAGTTGCGACCCCACTAACTTGATACTCGCAGTGACTCAATCGATTTCGTCCTTTCGAATAGCAGCTCATAAATGTACCCAGAAATAAAGTAAAAGACAGAAATGTTAACCATGAAACATTGGCATAATAATACAGATTATAAAGAAACTATAAGTTATATTTATCTGAAACGTCCTAAATAAGGGAGCGCTAATGAAAAGCTATGAAGGATAAAAAGATTAATAAAACTATCTGAGAATTCTTATACAACATATGGTAGCCAGATCACAAACATCACAAAGGTCTGTCTGAAGGCAACATCCAACATCCTGTCCTGAAAAGCTGAAACCGTCAAGGGAAATGAGTGCCCTGAAAGAAACGAAAAGACATTTCAATACAGGAAACCAAAAAAAATCAAAATAGTGTCCAGAAATATATTCACAAGCCATCCAGAAATTCCTGGAAGTGCAGTTAAGTCAAGCCTATGACTGAATAATGGCTTCACTGTCATCTGGAAGTATGGAGGCTCAACACTGTCAAAAAAGCATACTCTCACAAGCCCAATAAAAGGGCCATTGACGAAGAAACCCCACCCCAACCAGGACCTACACACAAACTTTAAGAGTTTAGACATGCATGTGCATTAATCCTCAACAGCAGTATATCATGGAATTCTGAATTTATACTGACGTAGGAATAAATAATTAGGCAATCACCACTTGAAAACCAAATGAAGTCATCTGTAGTCAGAAAAAAAAACAATCACCCAAAAGAGGCACTTCATTGCGTGCCCGAGAAAATAGATATACCCGAGTTGCGACCCACTAACTTGATACTCGCAAAGGACTCAATCGATTTTGTCCTTTCAATAGCAACTCATAAATGTACCTAAATAAAGTAAAAGATGTAAATGTTAACCATGAAACATTGGCATAATAATACAGATTATAAAGCAACTATAAGCTATATTTATCTGAAACGTCGTAAATAAGGGAGCGCTAATGAAAAGCTATGAAGGATAAAAAGATTAATAAAACTATCTGAGAATTCTTATACAACATATGGTAGCCAGATCACAAACATCACAAAGGTCTGTCTGAAGGCAACATCCAACATCCTGTCCTGAAAAGCTAAAATCGCAAGGAAATGAGTGCCTGGAAGAAACGAAAAGACATTTCAATCAGAAACCAAAAAAATCAAAATAGTGTCCAGAATATACTCACAAGCCATCCGAAATTCACGAAGTGCGATTACGTCAAGCCTATGACTAAATAATGGCTTCACTGTCATCTGGAAGTATGGAGGCTCAACACTGTCAAAAAAACATACTCTCACAAGCCCAATAAAAGGGCCATTGACGAAGAAACCCCACCCCAACCAGGACCTACACACAAACTTTAAGAGTTTAGACATGTTTAGCGAACACAATGCAACGTGAAATATCTCATGTTCTATCCCAATAAGGCTAAGGAAACAAATATGAAATTTCCTTAACAAATGTTTTATGTTCTTGTTGAATATTCGCCTTCCATTTTGTTCTTGTGGGGCACATTTTCTTCTTTATGCATGCTTTTTCTTTGCACAAATATATATGCTACTCCCATCCCTATCAGATGCTCAATCATAACGACATTTTTTCGTTCACACAGCGTTGAGAACTCAGCGAAGATTGCAGAAAAGAACTTCTCGTTCACTAGATGAAAGCACTCCTATTTGGAGTAATGGCAAAAAGTAACGTGTCTCGTAATGGCAAAAGGTAACATGTCTCGGTATATATGCGTAGTTGCTTACCCTTCTTTCAACATGCATCCCAGTTATATGTAGGTTTGCTGTAATGCCAAATCCTAATCTCTTTGTTAGTTGCACAGCATTTGTTGCAACCATATCATCTGCGGAAAGGAAGCTCATTCCTATCTCCAGAACCTGGCACGTTATAAGTTGTCTTAGAAATTTTATAGTCCACAATCTATATAGAGCTACACAGAAAAGACATCTTAACAGTATGCATAGAAGGCATCACATTGCACACCAGATGGTCATCATCAGTTGATTGGCTAACAACCCTTGTATCTGTAAACATACCACGATGTTATTTACATGGAAACCTTCTTAACACCATCCTTGCACATCAAACAGCTCTAAATATTTTTGAAATAGAAAGAATAAAAGAATCTGCTTTTCGGAAGGAAAACAATTGACAGATTAAACAACAGGATCTTGAAATGCCAATTTTTAACTACAAACGTGCATCAGAACAAAACGCCAAAACAGAAAAGAAATTTTGAAAGCCGCTAAAGCATATAGCAGGTGAGAAAAGACTACAGAAATTAAGGCATAAACAGATACAGCGGCTCCTCTCTTAAATCACTAAAAACTGTGACATGTCCATAACTTGCATGAGATCAATTAAGTTTCCTACACATATAGAACTAAATAACATATATCTAAAGCAAACCTTGGAAACACCTTGCCCAAGAGCTGACTCCACTGTCTCTCGACTCACTTCATAAACATCTCAGACATCGTGGAGTAGCACACGCCAAACCGAGGCATGCATCATGGAATTAGCCGATGTTGCTCAACATTTTCGTCACATTTCGCAATGATAAACAACCAATGTAAGGAAGGAGAACAATCGGCACATCAAACGATAGGATCTTGAAAATGGCAAATTTAAAATTATTACGAACACGCACGACCGGACGGGGAGAGTTCGGGCCGACGCAACAATTCAGAAGCCGGATCCGACGCGGCGGTGAGCGAGAAGGCGGCGGTGATGGGGAAGAGGCGCGGCGGGGAGGGACCTGGGAACAGGGGAATGGAGGGGAGGAAGGGAGGAACCGGGGAGCTGACGCAGGGGAAGGGCGACTTGTCGATGCGGCCGGGCGATGCGCACACGACCGGACGGGAGAGTTTGGAAGGTCAAGGCAGAACGATCGCCGGGATCCGACGCGCGTGGGAGAGGAGAAGGCGGCCGTGATGGGGGGAGGCGTGGTGGGGAGGGGACCTGGGACAGGGGGATGGAGGGGAGGAAGGGGGACCGGGAGTCAAGGCGGCGAAGCGATGCCGCCGAGGAAGCGAAGGAGGCAGGCGTGTGAGCAATAGACGGCTAGGGTTCCGAGGGGTATGGAGTCGGGGCGGTGGAATCTGGGCTGTCCGTGATAGGCCCGATCACAGCGCCATCGCGCGGATGGACGGACGCGAAAACGCAGGCGACGTGGACGGCTGGATCATGACCGACGCAAGGATCGACGGACGGCAAAATTCGGGTGACGTGGCCACCCTGGCTGATCCTCAAATCTTCCGCCTATAATAGATTAGTTATATCAGACATGCTTGGCTAACAACAGCTGGTCTGCACTAGCTACGGCCTACGACCTCTGAACTTGCTGCAGCCTGGTAAGCAGTACTTGTTGCGGATAAAATGGTCCTCGACTGCTGGTTGAGTCTCGGAGAAGAGGAGCAGGAGAAGCCGAGAAGGGAAGGATCCTCGTGGGCCGTCGTTGTCCACCTATTGGGCCGGCAAATGTATATGGGCCAAGAGACAAAGGCGAGGGAAGGTGAGTCAAACTGGGGGCCTTAACTGGCCGTCTGCAGGGCCAGATAGAAGAAAAAGATTAGGAGGCACCTTTTGCTCACTTTTGTTGTGCATCGTATTGTATCACTAGTAATGTATGTACGACTACCCAGTGTGTGTCCTGTAGTATGTATTCCCTCCTCTTACAAGTAGTTATCATTTTGGATAGATGTGCAGAATTTTAACTGTTAATATCTTTTTAAATATTTAAATTGGATACATAAAAATTATGTGTGGAATTGTTTCAAAAAGTCCTTTCATAATATTATAATTTTATTGGGTTTTTATAAATGTATTATAATAAAAATTAGTGATCAAAACTGTATTTTGAATACCGTATCGATATTCAAACCGATAACTATTTATGCTCAGCGCGAGCACTAAGTATAGAGGATTTCTTCTGCCTAGTGTAAATGGGCATTAGGAAGACCTCCAAATGGGTCTTTGGACCTATATGCTACCACCACCTATCAGTGGAGGATGTAGGACTAAAATTTAGAAGATACCAACAGGACAATGCGATCCGTATGTACTCGACATTTCGTCGATGGAGCACAAATAATCATCCCTGGCCTTTGACAATCCAGGGAATTATCACGGGCGGCAGCTTATAAATCCTGACCCATGCATCGCATGTTGAAAAGCAAAGAAAGGGGAGAGAGATGATCCGTGACCCATGACGCGTTCACCGGAGGAAGCCGGAACAAAAGCAGGGGTGGGGAGCGCCGCGCATGTGAAGAAAATAACTCACCGGCCGGGCCGAGCCAGCTTTGGAGGTGGCGCGCGGTCGAATTCATCTTCCTCCCGATGGAGCTTGCTTGCCCCGTCCATCGTCTCCACGCCTCTTCTTAATTAATGCGCTCTTAAGAGTCAAGGGCTCCTCGTCCATACATGCGCAAAGCCGGCAGCTCGTCGATCGCCTCTTCCTCCTCTCCTTGCCCGCTGCTGCTGCTGCAAAGTTATCAGCAGCTCAACCTCCAAACGCACAAGCTTTTCCGTGGCTGATCTGCATGCGCACGTACACGTACACGTACGGTGTGTGATCCTGCGTGCATGCATGTGTCCATCGTGAGTTCGTCAAAGCTAGAGCCATCTCTATGAATTCGATCTGACCATGGACAAAGAGGTATGTACATCGTACGTACATGCATGCATGAAAGGGTCGATGCTCTAGTTTGCCATGTTCAGTTTGCAGATTAAGTGTTAATTTGGTTATGTGCTTAGCATCTCTTGTTTGCAATGATCATAGCATAGAAGTCACCAGCAGCTGGATAGCTTTGCGCCGTTGGACGGGGCGCCGGAGGAGCCCGGCGGCCGCGTCGCGGGAGCCGAGATGGTCGACTACATGCTGAGCCAGCCGCCGCCTCCGGGGTCGCAGAGTCAGGTGTCCTTCGACAAGCTCAGCTTCTCCGACGTGCTGCAGTTCGCCGATTTCGGCCCCAAGCTCGCGCTCAACCAGCCGGCGCCGTCCGCGGACCAGGACGACGTGGACGACGACGACGACGATAGCTACTTCCTCGGGTTCCACTCCCTGCCGTCACTCCCCACCGCCCCTCCCCGCGGCGGCACCCATCACGTGGAGATGGAGGGCAGCAAGACGACGGCAGACGGTGGCGCGCACGACGTCGGCGGAATGTCCGAGAGCACGACGCTGGTCCAGCAGCCCGACGGCGGCGGGCGTACTGATCAGAAGGCCGGGGATCAGGGGAAGAGCGGGCGGCGGAAGCGGCCTCGGACGATCAAGACGAGCGAGGAGGTGGAGAGCCAGCGGATGACACACATCGCCGTGGAGCGCAACCGCCGCCGGCAGATGAACGAGTACCTCAGGGTCCTCAGGTCCCTCATGCCAGGATCCTACGTCCAAAGGGTACCTACTTATCTCACTTCACTCGCCGCACACTATAATATGATTTGGACCATATCATTCATTCATATGAAACAACTATACATCGTGCGAATGATTATTTTGGCCTTTTTCTATCTATCGAGCGTGAGTTGCATAGTTATGGAACGAAAATTTCCTAAAATTCAGACAACAAAAGACAAATTCAAACAGCGAATTGGCATTTCATTTACGGTTAGGGTTAAAGGTTTACTTGCCTTATCCGGCGACAGTGAGAGGCATGAAGGCGGCCGGATCTCCAGCGTTGCCCGGTGGTAGGGTTAGGGTTTACTAAAGTTAGAGAGGGGTTCACCGAGACCCTGGGGTTTTGAGGGAGAGGGAAGGTGGTGGTAGCCAGGAGGGTGCTCAGACTCGTAGTTGGGCTAGGCCTTCGATCCATAATGTCGAAAGTGAGCCATTGAAGATGGGGAAGAAGGGGGAGGTGGAGACGGTTTAGAGGAGGAGGCAATAGGTGGGGGAGGAAGTCGTGGGGCGAGCCTTACGCCATTGCCTATACTAGCTAGCTATAACCAATACACAGTACTGTAGCTTACTGGCACATACTTACGCTGCAGGGAGACCAAGCATCCATCATAGGAGGCGCCATAGAGTTCATAAGGGAGCTAGAGCAGCTGATCCAGTGCTTGGAGTCGCAGAAGCGGCGGCGCCTGTACGGCGGGTCCGGCGACGCGCCACGGCCGGTCGCCGATGGGGCCGGGGCGCCGCCATCCATGCAGCAGCAGCCGCAGCAGGGGCAGGGGCAGGCGCCGCCGTTCTACCCCCCGAGCCTCCCGTTCCCCGCGGCGTCCGGCGGCAGCGGCGACGGCGCCGCTGGCAAGATTCTGGACCTCGACGCGGCCGGTGCCGGCGGCGGAGGGCTCCGGGAGGACGTGGCGGAGAACAAGTCGTGCCTGGCGGACATCGAGGCGCGGGTGCTGGGCGTGGACGCCATGATCAAGATCCTGTCCCGCCGTCGGCCCGGTCAGCTGATCAAGATCATCGCGGCGCTCGAGGACATGCAGATGTCCATCCTCCACACAAACATCACCACCATCGAGCAGACCGTCCTCTACTCCTTCAACGTCAAGGTATACTACTGATGTGCGTGTGTGTTCGTGCATGCCTGTGTGTATATGGGTGTGTACAGGAATCACTCGAATGTTTTCTTTAAAAAAATCAGCTAAATTTTGAGATGTTGTATACATTGGAAAAAAAATATTGCACACGTAGAAAAAAAATGTTGCAACGCGTCTAAAATTTGGGAGCCTCTTGCAACATTTTTGTTCAACGCTGCAACATTTTTCCGACGCGCTGCAACATTTTTCCTTTCTGAATGCAACATTTTCCAACGCGTGTAACATTTTCCTTCGACAACCGTAGAAATGCGCACGAAGAAACAGGTGTTGCAAGAGTTGAAAAAAAAATGTTGCAAGAGTTGAACAAAAATGTTGCAAAAGGCTCCCAAATTTGGGTGATTTTAGCAAAGAAAACATCCAGGTGATGTTTATATATATATATATATGGCGAAATATTTGGTGAAAACCATTAATTTCATAAAAACTCCGTGGAAATCACCTGTGGAAGTTTTGAAAAATTCTCAAAAAATTACCATATGTAGGGGAGGTGAACCTCTACAATCCTGCAAAATTTGAAGATGAAACTCAATCGCATTTGAAAGATATGAAAAGACAAACAGCAAAATAAATAGTGCCAAACAGTAAAAATTACTATTCATACTGATTTTGTCTTTTCATATCTTTCAAATGCGAATGAGTTTCAACTTCAAATTTGCAGGATTGTAGAGGTTCACCTCCCTACATGAGATAATTTTTTGAGAATTTTTCAAAACTTCACAGGTGGTTTCCACGGAGTTTTCATGAATTGGTGGTTTTCACCAAATATTTCGCCTATATATATATATATATATATATATATATATATATATATATGCAGAGTACGGCCCTAGTATAAACTGATCACGCGAATTGCTGCATATATGGTAGATTGCCGGCGAGGAAAGATTCTCGGCGGAGGACATCGCCGGCGCGGTCCACCAGATCCTCAGCTTCATCGACGTCAACTACTCGTTATGATCCATGTCTCTGTTTCAAGATTGTGAAATGAGCTCCTGGTTAATGACCGGTTGATTTAATTAAGATGCTGTACTTCTGACATTCATGTGCCTATATTACACTACGTTTCGTTCGCTTCTACGTATGTAAACTGATTAGAGCAACCAAGACACTGCCATTATGTTGGTATGTTCAGTAACAATATGTATGACTTATATGTGCTACAATTAATTATTAGCTAGGTAAACAATAAGATGATTTGCCTTTGTCACCATGTCACCTGCGGCTTTCTCCTGGATCGACCTGTCTTCCTTTTTCATTTTCTAATCAATGTCTTTTTTACAAGGTACAGCCAATAAGATTATAATGATCTTCAGATGTTTCCTAGCTAGAGGCCACAAAGAGCTGCTAAAAAAGTAAACGAAGCATGAATTAAACAGAATTCATATAGAGTGATTTCCTTCATGTCTGAGGCACAATAGGATGAACTAAGATATTCAGATGAGTGTTCAAAAACACTGTAACCAACTGGGGCAAAAATCTTATAATTGGGTTTACTTTGGAGTATGCATGCAATTTGAATGACCAAAACTGGGGACTAGAGGGAGGTGAATAGGAGCTAAATAAAATTTCCTTCTCAAAAATCTTTTCAAAAATATGAGTGCTATGGAGCAAACACTATATTCAAGAACACCAACAACATGATGAATAGAGTAAGATTTTTAGCAACTCGGATGAGAAAAAGTATCTAAACTTACTCATCCAAAATTGATGAAACTTGAAACATAGCAAGATTAGATCCTTAGAGTCATGATTCCAAGGGAATTTCTAAACAAAGCCTAAATGAGAGACTCATTTGGCTCAACAACCTTGCTGTACAGAAAAGGAAGTTTCAAAAACTTGATCGCGAGAAAATCTCAATAACTCAATTTTTATCCACACAAACTTGATAAAACTTGAACAATGACTAGGAAATGACCTTAGCACTATGATTCCAAAGGAAATTGCAAGAATAAGCCCAAAGTATCAAACCTTTCATGCAAAAGATTCAAACTACATAAAAAACAACGATTTTATCTTAATAACACAATGTTACAAGAACAATTTGAGTAAGAATAAGTTGTAATGAATGTTACAAGAACAACTTGAGCAAGAATAAGTTCTAATGGATTTTACTGAGTTTGGATATATTCTAGATGAATTCCTCAATCTCTTACGCGTTTTATATCCAGTAGAAACATAGCAAGTAGGAGGGGAATCAAAACTCAAGTTTTATGGAAGAACTAAGTAAAAATGCAAGAAATAAAATAAATTTCAGAATATAGATGAACTTGAATCTTGCATTGCTTAGAGAGGGATGGTTAAAAAGCACACTTTATGGTGGGCAAAATTTAAAAGAAGCATAAGGAAACAAAAAAATATTATCAGAGACTTGACTAGAGGCATTCCTCTTCCCTCTATTTATAGCATAGCATGAGCAATCCTCATTCTTAGATGACCGTCTTGATCCTCAAGAAATCTCATTAAAGGTTGAGATGCATTCATTCACTCATACAATGAGCTAACCCACAACCCAATAACATAATAGGTTTTAACCATAACCCTTTAACACTAACTTGATATCTACTTTACCAGCGAATCCTTGATCAGGATTGATTCGCTTGAGTTGGGCTCAAGTTAGTATCTCATCCATCCACTTGTTATCTCGACATGTAGCAACTCTCCAACCTTAGTTATCTTTTAGTGTTATCTTAACCGTCTGGACTCAACTCTCCTAATCTAATCCCGATCTTCTCTGCATCACCATGACCTGGCTGCGAAGTCCTGCGATTATCTCAAACAAGTAAAACATCACATAGCATTGCTCAACATAATATGCAATAGTGATCCACAAAGGCGCTACGACCACTCTAGGGTGCCACGATCACTCCAACCCCTCTTGGTTGTAACCTCCTCGTGTCATTGGTCTTGAACAACTCCCACAAATCGACACAAGCCTAATAAATGTACACACATCTATGGATCGACCTTCACATAGTTTTACATAAGTACTATACACAACATCAGAATTCAGAACACAGGCAATAGTAGCATTAATTTTTCTGATACCCCTTGCCACTACTACATATGTCAATTTACATAGGGTACTAGCCACCAGCAGCATAAGAAAAGTATTGTTCCAAGAGACTAAAAATAAACGTTTTCTTTTTCAGGAGGCTAAAACAGAACAGGAAAATTAAAGAAAGAAAAGGAAGGTAATTGCGTGCATGCATCTACAAGCAGCAGATAGCTTTTCTATCTATCAGAGCCCATAGGCAGTACTGAAGTAATTATGGGTAACATTCCTACTCAGTATCTGCAAGACCTTGCTGTTGGATGGGCTCACGAACCGAGGCGTCTTGAACTGGCTCACCGCACCACCAAGGCTCAGGAAGTGATCTAGGATCTCCTTGAAGGTTCCCTTTCTGAGGATCCGGAGCTCAAGAGAGCCAATGGCGTTTATCTTCCTTGAACCCATGTAGCCTGCATCGACAAAGGCTAGATCCAAGGCATTTGCGCAGCTGCTCAAGACCTCGCCACTGGCATCGGAGCTCAGCTCCCAGAAGATCACGTAGCGACCCGGATCACTTGAACTTTCCACGAAGCTTGTGAAATCCACAACTTCCAGCTTCTCCCCTTCCAAGAGCTTCGCCGCCGCCTCAACAGCCAACTGGAGGTCTTTCTCGGTGTTCTTGTCGATGTTGATGCTTAGCACTAGGCTTCTGCGGCAGATGAACTGGACCTCAGGTGTCGAGTTGTGGAATCTGGCTATCTTCACAACGTCTCCTAGTCTGTAACGATATAGACCTACAGCAGCATAGCCACAAAAAAAAAAAAAAGCAATTGTAATAGTATTCAGAAATAATGGTTTATTTCTCCAGATACGTAGTAAGTAAAATATATGTCATAAAAGAGAATGACTCAAATTGCTGCACCTAAGGTTTACAACTTCCCGTGAAAGTTTGTCTGAAGTTGCTTGTGACAGATATGTACTAGCCGAGATAATAAAGGATGGAAATGTGATTGGTGAGTCTTGTATGGCTTATGTAAAAGATTGGACAGCATTGGCTGGCTAATACAGTTTGAAACTAATCCTAATGAGCAGGCAGCAATGAGTGGACCACAAACGTTGGCAATAAATACTCCCCATGTGCTTAATACATAACCTTGATGTACACACTGCAACTGTGTGCCTTTCTGTTCAAGAAGTGATCAAGCTTGCAGGAACATGACTAAGCAATATGTATTTTCATTGGATATTATATATCACACGAACCACTAGATACTTCTAATAATAAATGTTACACGGTAAGATATCTGACTCAGATGACAACAGCAGAAAACGAGCATATGATGAAAATCGATGATTGTCCTTTGCTATATTTAACCCAGCGTAAATCCAAGATTCAGAATAAATAGATTAGAGAAAGAATATACCTGCAGAGTTAGTTATTACAATTTCATAGATTTTGCCGACCTCGACTTCAGTCAAGCCAACCGGCTCTGATTCTATGTAATGAATAGAGGCAGAGTTCTCCATCTCCTCCCCTTTTGGTTTCTCCAAGGGAATGAACTCAAAATAACCAATATGTGGGAGAATGGCATATGTCACCTGCTCAGGTGGTACTGTGGGGTCGATGTTAGAGCCAACCCATCCTTCAGATGCACCGTAGTCAGCACTTATCAGTGGCAAGTGCCCTGCATAATGCCTTAACTTCTTCAGATACGGCTCCATGGACCCTGTCATAATGCCATACACGTACTTTGCATTTGGCCACAGTGCTGGTATTACACCATACCAATTGCTCAAGCCGACACATTTCTTGTAGATTGAGTCTGCAAGCTCAGGGTTGGGCTTCAGGATTTTTGAAACAGCTTCACGAATTGAAGGTACTGTGACTTTCTCAGAGAGAACACCATCTTTTATATCGGCACATAGATCCTCCCAAACCTCCTCGAATGTTTGAAATGCATGCACTAGGCTGTGAGCAAATGGTGAGAACACAGAATAGACCTCGTCCGAGTAGATTAACCCACAGAGCAAGTGACAATATAAGGATTGGTGGAAGTCAGGGCCAAAGACAACTTCATCGGGACTGCAGCACTGAGACTGGATATCCTTCATTTCTTCCTTGTAACGTTGACTCCGGTACATATTTGTTGTTGCAGTCGTAGCCAGGATGCCACCTTTTGTTTCAACTTGCTTGCTACCATAGATAAACTGCAGGGCTTTCCCTTTGCCAATAGGGTATTCACTGTAGACACAAAACAAAACAGTGTTCTAAAATTCTGGAATGTAGTGCAAGAAATTCACAAACCCAGCAACACTTTAATCGCATACACATCACAGAAATGTACACAGAAACGTAAAATATGTGCTGAACTTGATCAGCAAAGTTAGTTGCACATTCAGACCTAGCAGCTGTACTTGAGCATAATAAGAAAATAAAGCTGCTCACCGGTTCCTAAACGCGTACGAAGTACGGAATATTTGAAATGTGGTCTCAAGCAATTCGTCATTAAATGGCAGGAACTTGGGCTTTCCCTGTGTTGTACCAGAACTGGATGAAAACATAGAAAAACCAGGTTACAAACATCTACTTTCATAGGCCACTAAGACAGTACATTTTCAAGCGATGAGTACCTGAGGGAGAGGGAGGTGATGGGCTTCCCAGTGAGCACTGGTGAGCTATCACCATCAGCAATCCTCCGGATATAAGGTTCAACATCGCTGTGTACACACAATGGGATGCAAGATTTGAAGCTCTGAGCATCAGTCCTCCCTCCTAGCCCAAAGTGCTTCAGGTACTCAGCGTCAGCATTCACCTTGAGGATCTTCTTCAGTGTATCCTGCTGCACGCGTCCGGCATCACGCGTTAACATCTCAAACTCGTGGATAGTCTCTTCACAGCTACAGACCGTCATTTGTATGGGTAGAATCCTGGCTTTTATCACCTGATTTGGACGAGGGACCGCAGCAAATTTCCATAAAGAAAGCAAGTCAATATTGCTGTGTAGCGAAATTTAGATCATATGCTTGGAAATTAAAAGAGAGAAGTCATAAGTTCTTGCGATTTCCAACCACTAACTGAGCTGGAAACCAAGAATCGGCAGAGCAGTTGGATTGGCAAGTAATTACTGAAGGATGCAGGACTTTATTGCCGACAGAATAGCTGGTTAAAACACACTATCTTGCAATGAACTGCATAAATTGCATGCCCAGATGACAAAGGGGAAGCGGCAGAAAGGAGAAAACAATACTAGTATATGGTATACCTGCTAAAGCTAACAACCATGAAAACTAGCCCACTTTACAAACCATCAGTGGAAACATTGACAGGAAAAAAAAAAGGACAGCCTTTACTTTCCGACACAACGTTTACTAATGAAATCAATCAGAACCACAAAAAAGGAAGAGGCACTGATGCTGACTTTTCTTTTACCAGAGATACCACTGACGCAAGAATTGCAACATAATATAATACATATATGAAAACTACACATATACCGACAGGAAATGGAGGCGGCTTGCTGAACTATCTACTGGTAGTCTTGCTACACTGTTTCTTTTTTTTTTCCAGAACACTCAAGAAGATGGCGTGTGATTCCATTAAGAAGAAAAAAGAGAAAAAAGTTAAGGAGCTGAAAGCGGATGTCCCAAGCGATCAACCCTAAGCACAGGAAGGAACAGCAACTCCCAGCTCAAAACACTGGTTCGTGATGCAAAACTTACCGATACAAACGAGAAAAGATCGAGTCCCCTTGAAAATCGAAAATAGCGGTGAAGGTAGACTATCCTTAGCTTTTCATACGATTACTGCTTACTATAACAGAGCAAACCCGGGATTTTTTTTTTTTTGAAATAAAGAGCAAACCCGGGATTATTAGAGCAGTCTACAACTCTAGCAGTCGGTGCGCAGGCCAGAAATACGATCTACCTGTAGACAATAGCAGTCATATAAAAGGGTTTCGTTTTGCGAAATATTGGACGAATCACGTGGTACGATTCAAAAAAAAAACAAAAGGATGGTTGATTGGTCAATTACTCAAGTAGCATCCTTAACACCGACAACAAAACTTAAAAAAAAAAAACAAAGAAGGACACAAGCCTGTGGAGCACTTCCGGACGAACAAACAGAAATCTACAATGCAGAGGCCAGAGGGGGTAATTGTGACAAGACTTGGCCTAGTAATAGCTAAAAATGGAAGCCAATCGACAGGCTAACTGTGCAAACATTGCCACAGGAAGAGAAATGTGTGTGTGTGTGTTTATCTGCCCAGGTGCCAACAATCTTGGGCCGCATTCGTTCTTATGCGAGGAGGCCGGATTGTTTCCATTATCTAAAAAAAAAAGGTGCCAACAATCTACGGGCAAACTGTGCCATATGCTTTTGCATACTGCATGGTAACACAAATTCTATGAACTCGGGCCGTAATGGCTCTTGAAAAGTTTGCTCTCAGAACCAACGCAAAAGAGGAAAGAATTTATGCTCTGAACTGTACTGGATATCTATCTATCTTGTTTGGAAACCATGGGAGAAGCAGAGCACGAGTCAACCTGCGACAGAGAGCCCGTTTAATAGCTCGTTGACCATAGATTCTTGAAAGCTTTTTTACCGCCAAAGAAATCGGGAGCCAGGCGGCAAGGCATCTAGAAGGACGCAGCACAAACAATCATGAGACATCTCGGACCTTCTCGGAGCTTTGGGGGTCTAGAAGAAGAAGCCAGAATGCTCACGAGAACTCTGGTCCGAGCAAGCCACACCCGAAGAAAAAGAAGCGAACTGCTCGTTCCAGCGGCTGTTCACGAAATCGCCGCTGTTTCTGTTCTACCCAGAGAGAACAGTAGCATAAAAAAATAGGAGATTTAGGAAGGCCTAATTTATCCGTAAAAATCAAAGCTTTACGCAGTATATTCGCAGAGTCTACCACATTATTTTACACAAAAAAAACCCAACAATAAAAAGTATATCCCCTGTGAAAGGAAGAGCCTACAGCCCTATAGATACTTACTAGAGGAACCAGGAACAATCTTTTCGGTACAAATCCCCGAGAAATCCGCCTCTCCCAAGACGAGAAAAACCAGGAGCTAGACCTCCCTAGAACAAGCCCCCCAAACAACCAACATTTTTTTCACAGCAAAACGCAAGAAAGAAGAATCACTCACCGCACTAATCCGACGAGCCGAGCGGGGCGCAGGAAAGCGACCTCTGCGCGGCCGGCCGGCCGGTTGGGCTTGGGTCTCCGGAGGCGACGAGGGGGAGACGACGACGGACTAGCGCTCGGGACCAACCAACCACATACGAGCTGGAGGGGTTATTAAGGGGGGATAAGTCAAAGAGGCCAATGAGATGATGGAGTTGGTTAAGTTAAACGCGTAGGCGTGGTGTTTTGTGGCGATGCGATGGAATGATGGGCGCGCTGCCCTGTCTGTCGAGGCCCCCCGCTTTTGTAGGCCGCTCGAGGCGGGGAGAAGAGCCTCCTTGCCTGATGGCGTCATATCCTTCTCTCTTTCTTTCTTCCTCCTCCACCTCCTCCTCCTCCTCGCCCTCCCCGTCTGGGTAGAGCTCTACAACTTCCCATGCGTGGGAGTGACGTACACGTGTGTTCGGTGCGTGCCTGCGTGGAGTACACAGACAGGTGTAGAGGGATACGTACGGTCGAGAGTGTGTGTCTGCCTGAGCCAGGGTTCAACTTTCATTTTATGAAAAAATTCGAACCCTCCGAAATCCGAAATTTCAGCCGAATTTTGATTTTTCGACTAAAATATATTCAAAATTCAAAAAGCAAAATTTAAATCCGGTTTGTTTGGCACTGAAATTTCGCCGAAATTACCCGAAATTTCGGACAAAATACACTGGCTGAAAATTGGTCCAAACGATGTCTAAAAATTTTGAAATTTTTTTTGTAGATTTCTGACACATTAGAAATATTCTCATAAAATTTTCAAGTGATTATCAGTTCTGTGGATTTTAAAAAAAATCAAACATTGGTACTATCCCGATAAAACGTTGATTAGCAAGTTTGAATCGGATGAAAAATAGTACAAACGACATTAGAAAATTTTGAAATTTTTTGTGGAGATTCCTGACATATTTATGATATTTCTGTAAAAATTTCAGATGATGATCAAATGTAAGGAATTTTTAAAAATTTAAACATTGGTACTGTCTTGGTAAAAGCGCTGAGCGCCAAGATTCATCCGAATGAAAATTAGAACAAATGAGGTTATAAAACTTTTCTGGATGGTCCTGACATATCCATAATATTTTCATAAAATTTTCATATGATGATCAAGTGTCATGAATTTTAAAAATTCAAACAGTGCTACTATCCTATTAAAAGACCGATGATGAATAATAGATTTACTTTAATAATAAAAAGGTTTAAATTTTTTAAAAATTTTACATAAGGGTGACAAGGAAATGCTTAATATCTCATAAAAATTTTGAATCATGATCATGCTCTAGTGAATTTATAAAATTTTTATAAAGCACAGTGCCATTTATGTTCTTTCTCTGTTTGATTTTTGAAATATAATACAACAAATTAAGTTTAGTGCTTACTGCATTTATAGATTTTATTGAGCAAACAAATAAATTATAAATTTTTTGAAAATTTTATAGAATGGTACTGAGGAAATTCTTAATCTTTCATAAAAATTTTAGATCATGATCACACTCGATAAAATTTAGAAAAATCTAATAAGTTTACATCCCAATTATGTCCATTCTGTTTTTGATTTTTTAAATAACAAATGATGTTTAATTATTTTTAAATTTTTTTATGATCCTAAACTATTAAGGATGGTACTATAAATTTTTCAGATCATTATCAAGCTTATAAATTTTTTTAAAAATCTGACAATGTTTCTGTCCAAATTTTAAAAAATTTCAAAAAATTAGTTTTTCAACAAATTTTCATGTAAGATCACTTTATTAGGGGTTATTGGATTAATTCCGGCCTAATCTGGGTATTAAAACTTAAAATCCGGATTAAAAACCTGAAACTTCGTCGAAATTCTCGAAATTACTGTAGTAATACTGTAGCAAAATCAAATTTTTTAAAAAAATTAAATTCAGCCGATACATTAAAATTGGCCTGTCGTCTCAGAAAGTAAATTTCACGAAATTCGTAAATTTTCATCCCTGGCCTGAGCTATGCTTTGCACATTTTGTCTAATTCTGAAATACCACTTAACATGATTTTAGCATATCTGCAGTGAGCTATGTCGCATCCATTTTTCAGAAGGCATGCTGACTTCGGTATGTAAGTGTGTATCCATTGGACTTTTGGAAACTATATATGTCAGTGTATTCTACATCAGGATACTCTCTTTACCGCTATCAGGTGAGATCGTGCACGCAAGATACAAAAAAAGAAAGTCCTATGCAAGGGACTCAACATACTAGAGAAAGGCTTGGTGACCGGCTAGTCCTGCACATGGCGACCAGACACGTGGCCGCTCGGCCTTCTTGTGGCCGACTGGGTTCCAAGCCCGGCGACGGACCACGACCGCTAAAGACCAGGACATGTGGTCGCAGACGAGCAGCGATCGAACAGCAGTCACGTGGTCGCCTAACGAGAAGCCATCCCATTACCAAAGACCAAGCAGACGAGAGTGGGAGGCTTCCAAAAGCAATCGCCGAATCACAACGTATCGTAGCCATTAAATACGCATGGGAGCCATTCAATGCACGGGAGCCGTTGCGGGCGCTGAAGGCCATTAAATAGGCGTGACTCCCGGACGCCATGATGAACTCATCCTCCGACTGAGCCCGACTTTTACTAACTCCTGTTCCATCTACACCGCCCCAAGCAAGATGGGGTGACGCGTGTACCAAAGTGCGTTCATCACACGACGTCCAGAACCCATCCTCTCTGGACGGTCCAAGACAAAGCATCAAGATACGGTGTAGACAAAGAGGCTCCGAGGGACATTAGCAAAAGGACTAGACACAGTCAATGTAATTAATGTAAAACTACTCCCTCTGCCTGCCCTAACTAGTCCCGGGAGCATATAAGGGCGCTAGTGTGCATGAGGCAAGGGGGGAAGGAGGTTAGTCGAAACTGAGATCACGGGAGAGGTCGGTCGGAAACTCAGATCACGGAGATCGATCAGTTCATAGCGAAGAGCAAGCAGAATACTAGAGCAACACGAGCTTGAGCAAGACGTAGTGCTGTTACCCGCATTGGGGGCCCGAATCTGGGTAAATTTTGTGTGTTCCTTGTGTGCTCCCTTATGTTCTTGAGCTTCCTGTCCTGCTCATCACGCGAAGAGAGTAGAGAAGAGAGCCGAGAGTGACGCAGCTGCGAAGACCCCTCTACCGAAACTCGGTTATACACTCGAACCAATACTATCTGGCATAAACACACCGACAGTGTATGACGATCTATATCCGCATGGGCGCTACTTTTATTCCAAATTTAATTGCCGTAAACTGTACATATGTATTCGGTGTGTAGTGCACTGTGGGCACGTAAACATGGAAGAGAGAGAATGTAGCTATTTTTTTATAAAAAGATGATCATATACATAATCTAAAACATAATTACGTGAGTTATTGTCTATCATGAACACTTTTTCATATCATAACTAAAAGATTGTGTAATCTCATAGAGACAATCTTATCTATTGTACGAGATATCTTTAGTTTTGTCTTTAGATGATACAGAGGAATATATAAAAAGCAGGAGAGAGATACAGTGGACATGATTTCAGCATATCCGCATGAGCTATACTTGTTTTGGGAAAAGTAACATGATTTTTACATATTTGAAGTAAGCTATTGGCCGGCACAATATATATTGGAGAAATATCTAGTATAAATAGCTATTTAGTGCTAAAATGCTAACATCCATCGTGGACCATCCGATCTATCATATACGACTCAGATTGTGAGGGTCTTGTCACTTAAACGGTTTTGCGAAAACCCCCCTCTATTTCTCTCCTCATTCTATGAGGGACTTCCACCCTCTCAATCTGAGCCGCACATGATAGATCGGATGACCCACGATGTATGTTAGTATTTTAGCACTGAATAGCCATTTACACTAGATATTTCCCCATATATATTTTCCTTTTGAAAAGATACAATGACTTTAGTCTGTACATATCTGTGCATAATCTATCACTCTCTCCTTTTCCTTTGTAAAGTTACGAAGGTTTCAGCATGTCTGTCATAAATAAAGGTATCTCAACATATCTGCATGGCATGGCCGCGTGAGTATATTTCCACCCTCATTTTCTCATAATACGAGGATCTCAACATAACTGCTCGAGTTAATTTGTATCATTTTTCTGAACTATATGTGATGCTTTCAGCACATTTGCATGAGTTATTTTCCCCTACATATATATATATATATATATATATATATATATATATATATATATATATATATATATATATATATATATATATATATATATGAAAAACTCAGGTGGTCTTAGCATATATGCAGAAGTGCTACTTAATTTCTCGCTCCAGTCTCTAAATTTACTTGCATATATATAGCTAGAACCGCGCGTGCACGTGTACGTATTTGGTATATATGTGTATTATACTTGTATGCAGGAGAGGATCTCGAGTTTCGGCATAATTTTGCACGCACATTAGACATTTTGCACCCTTTATTAAAAGAGAAGAGCTATTTTCAGTACAATAAATTTAATATAGACCATTCATTCCTTTTCATCCAATAGATCGGATTAGCTAGTATTTATTTATATTTCCGCTAATAATAAAGTGGCAGAACAAATCTTAACAAACCAATTATTAGATCTAATTTTTACTACCACTATTGTCGGCAGATACACGCTAGGGTACCCTCTCCACCGCATAAAGGTACAATCCATGTGGCGGCTCGGCAATCGGCGGTGATCACGGCCCGCCACGCCAGCGTCGGATCACGTGGCGCCAGTGCGTGGCGGCTTCGGCAGCAATCGGCGGCGATCCGCGGCCGCCGTGCGTCGATCCACGGGGCGCCCGGCGAGTAGGTGGCGAAAGACGCCGCTTCGCCGGCGCCACCACGTGGCGGCTCGGCAATCGGCGGCGATCACGGCACCGGTCGGCGTCGGTCCACGTGGCGCCAGCGGCAGTGAGCGCGAAGCACGCCTGCTTTCGCCGGCGCCCAGCTACGTGGCGGCACGGCAATCGGGCGGCGATCACGGCCACGCCGGCAGCGTCGGTCCACGTGGCGCCCGGCGAGCAGTGGGCGAAAGCACGCCGCGCCGCCTGGCGTAATCCACGTGGCGCCCGGCGAAATAGGGCGGACACGCCGCTTCGCCGCGCCGCAAGGTAAAAGGGTGGAGCGAGGTGACTTCACCTCGGCTCTCCTCGCCGCATGCGCTTCGAAGCTATAGGACAGCGAGTGTCGGACTGCTGCTGCAGGATTTGCTACAACCCCATTCCTCTCGACGCCTCACCAACTCGTCGGGAAAGGGTCACATCATGGCGGACGGAGAGGCGAAGCCATCGCCGGCATTTAATGAGGCCGGAGGAACGGACAAAGACAGAAGGCGATTAAATGTGTATGGATCAAGATGATGACCCCCTTTCACCTACTCCCTGCTAGCTTTGCCTATATAAGGGCCTCGGGTGCATGGGGAAAGGGGCGAGATCAGCTAGAGGTCAAGACAACCAACAAGAATATAGCAAGAGAGCCCAAGGAGAACGGTAATTCCCAAGCTTTGTACCGCACTCGGCTCAAAACACTCTTTGAAAGCAATCTAGCAGAAGTAAGGCTATTACCCAAGCAAGGGGCTGAACTCGGTAAAACTTGTGCCGCCATAGTTCGAGACGCCAAGGTTCGCCGTCTGGGGTCTCTAGGGTTTCTCGCTAGGATTAGCTACCATGAAGACGCCCTCCCAAGAACCAAACCCGGCGTCAGATCACGGGCTGTCGGCGGAATACGCCAGCAGGGCGCCGTGATGTAGGGGCTAGTAGTTGGTGTTTCCGCTAACTCCCGGCGGACTTCTGCTGTCATGATGAAGCAAGCCCGCACATCGAAAAATGGCGGTTCGCGGCACCGTAATGTTGCGGAGGCGTAGTGACGACAAAGCGCGCTCCGCCGCCGCGCCGCCGAGGAGCCGCCGCATTTCGCCTGCAGGGCGGCGCCGCTTTCTCCGGAAGCGTGGAGCAGCCCGTCGTCGCGCAGTGGCTATGGAGGCGCCACCCCGCCCAGAACTGACACGCCTCGTGCCCTTCTCGACCATCCGCCGGTGGAGTTCGCGGACTCTCCGCCACTCCGTGGTCAGGAAGCATTGCTGGCCTCGTGGATGCGGCCCAACTCGGTAGGGCTCTCGCCGGTCGGGCACCCAACGTACCTCGGCGCCTAAAAGGCGTCATGCAGGCGCTCAGGCCTCGAGCCGCCCCAACAACAAGGGCCCTAGCCAGGTGGGCCAGGGTCAAGGTAAGGACGCGCATAAACGGTCCCGTTCCTCGCGAAATTGTGGACCTTCGCTCTCATTCGACGAGAGCGGCAGCCGCTGGTGATGATCTTTCGCGCTGCTCGCGCCATCCGGACCAAGAGCGCCGCCACGATAAGCAGGTGGCACCTGACAATGAGAGCCCCCGTGGCTCTCATTCTCGGGATAAGGAGGAGGTTAACTCCTCCGACTCCTTAAAGAGCCAGGCCTCGCGCTCCCATGCGCGGTCTCCGGACCGGGCCTCCGACGAGCGGCTCGGCTCCCTCTACGGCGTCGGTGTAAGTTCAACCTTCATTAGTTATGGTTTTGGTATTAATGACAAATCTAATCGTGCGTTAATAACAAATCTAATATTGAGTTAATCCCCTAATGCGATATTGTTATTAATGACAAATCTTATATCGAGACTAACTTGTTTATTTAGAATATCTTTGTTTAGTCTCATCGCATTGAAAAATGGAAAACCCAAGGTATGTTTGCATATTCATCTTAATATTATTTGCATACTTTGGATTCAAGTTAAAGTATGAATGTCCCGTTATATTAACCACAAAATGTGCATTATGTTTCTCAATCTATATATTACATGGATGCACATATTTAGGGGAGTTTAGTTTAACTTGATAGTTTTCATTGTATTGATCGATTCCTTATTGATACACATAAGGATCAAGACAAAGAAACTAAATCATTGAGTATATATTTAAATTGCCTAGTTATAAGTATACTCATGGTAATATAGGATATACTCCAATATGATTAAAGTGAATATGTGCATATTATCTCTAAGTCAATCATATTTATGCACATATACATGTGGGGTGTATTCTATAGTTGATGATTTAGAGTAATGATCATTTCCATACAATTTACATATAATGGATCATTACTTCTCATCAACATGAGTATATGAAAACTTGTGTAGTTAATATATACTCATATCAATTTAAATGATAATTTAAATTGAGTTCATTCGTCTTATTAATCATTAAAGAACACTTCATCATGTGTTGATGGTGCTCCGTGATTAATTGAGGACAAATGAATAGTTCTTAAGTATAATTACGCATGTGTTGCATTATTATACTTAAGACACATTTACAATCATTTCAATTGATTTAGGTTGTGCTCAATTGATCTAAAGGCATCCATTATGTGTTAATGGAGTGCAAGAGATAATTGAGACTACCATGCATCTTGGACTAACTATTTGTATGAGTTGTGATTGAGTTAGGTCCAAAGATGGATGAGATGATGAGAACGGGACAAGGACGGCATCATGAGTTGATGGGCGTCAAGAGTGGATCCCGAAGATAAAGAAGGGTGATGATCCCGGGGGAGTATCTAAGCGATGATCATAAAGACCCCAAAGGGGATTGCTTGCGCGGCGGTGAACGTATAATTAGATAGGCTAAGGACTTTTGTAGTCTTTGAGTCTAAGGTTTTATCGCCGTGCTATTAAGAGGGGTCATTCCCTAGCTTGAGCTTCATCATGTGTTGATGATCTCAATCCGCGTTCACTCAAGCTCAAATCATTTGAATTTGGTTTTTGCATGAGGGTTAACCATTTGGCATGTGTTGCGAATGGGTTAAACTTATGCTTGGTTGTATTTGGTTTTAGATTATGCTTTGATTTGCATGTGTTGCAAATAGGATAAGCTAGTCGCGTTGGTTTTTCGTGAAGTTCACTTTTGCATGTGTTGCATTTGTTGAAGCTTCATGCTTTGGTTTCATAAAACATCTTTATAAAACCTTGGTGTTGCTTGGAGCTAAGTTTTGCATGTGTTGCAAAAGGAGAGAGCTCAAGCATGATTTGATGTTGTGTGTTTGTATGGAGCTAGAGGCTTGCATGTGTTGCGAGTAGAGAGCTCGTACGGTTGAATTGGTTTTGGTGTTAAGTTTGGAGTTTGATTTGGTGTTGCATGGAACTAGAAAATTGCATGTGTTGCAATTAGAGAGTTCATGCACCTTGTTTATGTGTTGCTTGAGCTAGACTTTGCATGTGTTGCAAAAGAGTAGTGCTCAAGCATGAAATGGTTTAATGTGTTATTTGCAAGTTCGTTGTCTTGAATAAACCGAGGTTTATGAGTCCGAATCCCGAGAGCATGTGAGTGGGGCTTGCAACGGTGTTGGCAAGTTGACCGGTCTTGTGTTGACCTTCACATGGCTAGGGGATTAATCTCATAAACTCAAGTTTGATTTGCTTAATACGCTTTTGCAAATAGTTCTTGAGTTGGTTATGAATGCGTTTTACGCAATTTGATTGCAATTCTGAGCGTGAGCTAAATTGGTGCAAATGTATTTTGCATGTGTGTATGATCATGTGTTGATCATCTTTGTGGCTCAAAGAAGAGTATTTGGTTTCCGGAGAAAAGATTGTGAAAAACCGGTGTCCGGAGTCGGTGGCGCGCGTATGACCGCCCTTGGGTCATACCCACGGCGGTAGTACCGGCGCCTCGTGTGTTTTTTCCAGAGAGTTGTTTTTACGCCGAGGGTGCGGTATGACCGAGGTCGGGCGGTCATATCGTTATAGCGGTCATACTGCCTGGGCGCCAGATGACCGGGTTTAAGGTAAGAATCGGGAAATTGACCGTTGGCTTTAGAGGAGGCGGTCACATCACTGGAGTCGGTATGACCGGCCCCTCATGCCCTAATTCTCAGATTTTTGCCCCAACGGCTAGTTTTCTTGTGGGGTATCATAGGGGCATTTAAGCGGGGTTGTTGGTATTGTTGAGGTGTGGGAGTTGTGTGCATGTGTTGCTCTTCTCCATTTGCCTCTTGAGCTTAAGAGTGAGACTAATTGCATTTGTTGCAATTAGGAAGTGGTTTGGGTACCTCTTGTGCATGTGTTGCACTTGAGGAGGTCTTGTGCATGTGTTGCACTTGGTGATCACCGAGAGCGCATTTGTTGTGCCCTGTGAGGTTCTGCCAAGGAGCGGCTTGTTACTCTTGGAGGTTGCCGACCTCTAGACTCCGCGAGGCGTCAGGCTTGGAGCCTCAAGGTGTGAGAAGCCCCGCAAGTTTGTGAAGGTTCGGTTGAGCCTACGCCAAGAAGCGTGAAAAGCCACGACTAGTGGAAAGAGGCAGTGCTCGAGCGGAGCCGGTCCAAGTGTGGGCTAGCCTCAACGTGGACTAGGGGAGACCGGCAAGTCTCCGAACACCACGGAAAAACATCGGTTGTCCCTTGTCTCTTTACTTTCAAGTATTTACCTTGTGCATATTATTGATTGCTTGAATGTATTAGAATTGCTTAGTATTAATTGATTGTTCAAATTAGCAATTCTAGTGTAGAGACTTAATTTAGATAGTGCACTAGTGAGCCTAGTTGATTTAGGCTTTAAATTGTCAAAACCTATTTATCGCTCCAAGATATATCTTTGATTAGATTTTGACATAGAGGTTGATTAGAGCGAATTGTTTAGCAAGTTTATCGAATTTTGTAAACGCCTATTCACCCCCTCTAGGCGCATTCTCGACCCTACAATGGTGCCAGTTTTTCTCCGGCGTACAAGGCCAGGTGCAGACATGGTCGACAGTTTCACCGTGCAGAGAAAAATATGATGGCACCACCAACCCGGAGGAGTTCCTCCAGATTCACACGACGATGGTGCGGCAACGGGCGGATCTCAAAAGGTCATGGCCAACTACCTCCCAACGGCTTTTGACTCGCCTCGCCTCTCGTCAAGCAATCTCCCCGAGGGTCGATACACTCGTGGGGAAAGTTGTGCGACCTTTCGTCGCCAACTTCCGTGGCTCCTTTTGCAAGCCCGCGTGGAGGACGACCTTCACGCTTTGGAGCAAGAGAAGGGGAGTCGCTGACTTCATTCGATGGTTCCCGCCAACTGCCGCAACACAATCCCCACATTTCAACACCTGGTCGTCGCCATCGCTTCGTGAGGGGCGGCGCGATCAGAAATGAAGGAGAAGATGGCCAATTGCATTCATCGGCCCACCTCGAAGCTTTTCCCTCGCACATAAGTGTGCGCGGCGCGAAAGCAGGGCCGCCGCTGCGCCCCAAGGGTGGCTATGGCGGAGGGATGAGGCCGGGACCTCGGCGGTTCCGCCGCCAAGAAGCTGAAGCGCGAGGCGCCGAGACCAGTGTGTTCAGGCCGAAAGCGACGAAGCGTGACGAGGAGGAAGACCTCGCGCCGAAGAAGCGCAACCGCCGTGACCGGTGAGATGATCGCCGAGACGGGCGTGATTTCGTCGGGATCGGGCGCGATGACCGCCATGATGCGCAGGGATTTGACCGCCGCGATCGCGAAGGACGCATCGCATGCGAGCAAAGGAGGACGAGCCAGATGTTCTATCCACCGCGACTAACACCCGTGACTCGACAATCGCCGTCGTGGACAAGATGGTGGAAAACGGCTTCAAAGAACGCCGTCCCGCCGATGATCAAGATGAAGATCCGCCCGCCGCCTTCCAAAGAAGCCGATCACGCGGTGGCCTACATCCATGGTGGGTCCTCCACCTTCCCTTCCAACGCCGCTTACAAGCGGCAGAAGAGGGAGGTCTGCGCGCCGCGACGAGCTCTCGGTCGGGTTGATGTCGAGTGGTCTGAGCAAGCGCCACCTTCATCCAGCCGACCATCCCAGGCTTAATGGCGCTCGATACCTCCTACCGTGGTGTCGCCCATCGTTCGGAAATGTGCGCTAAGCCGCTCGGCCGGTGGATCGGAGGAAGTTCTATCAACCTCCCCGTCCTCCTCAAGATTCTTGGCACTCCAGATCCCGCGATCGGATTCGGCCCACCGCCCTTCTTCGGGTAGCTCCGGCCGGTATGTTTCCCCTTGCTGTGTGCGCCTCACACCTTTGGGGGAGGAACAACCACCGCGACCGAGCCGGTGGATTTTGAGGTCGCCGACTTGACCTCCCCTACATGCCCCGCCGGGCCGACGGGCGCCGCCCGCCATGGCGGCCACCCACTACGCTGCACATGGTGGTGAAGATCAGGGCCCGGCTGGCCCCATTACGATCGTGGGTGGACAAGGCCGAGGCTTTATACAGCTTCAAAGGCGCCAGCAGACTGGCCGGAGCCACTGGGCGGCCAGGTGCCAGACGCCACGCCCCTGGAGCCCTCGAGCCCGGACCAGGTTTCCACCTGGTTCGCCAAGGAGGTAAAGGTGGTCGCCTGAGTGAGAGCGAACCCCGAAGATCCGCCAACATTGGCGCCAACCTCGGGCCAATAGGAAGACGCGCTGTTACCTTCCTCCTGCCAAACGCAGACGCGTGTTCGCTTAGCAACCGTCCGACATGACGGGTCCCTGTGGTGGTGATCGAGCACCGACCGCAACGCTCCTCGACGCACGCCGATCCGTGAGAAGGTCCGGAGGCAAGCGCCGAGCGGCAGGACGCCATTCGGAGGAGGTAGAGAAGTCACGAAGCGGGAATAGTCGGGAAGTCTCATCCTCGAATGGCTTGCCAACCCGCGTTTCGCTCAAGAAGTCCAACGGAGGTGGCGATGTGTGTCGACTTCACCGACCTCAACAAGGCTCGCCTGGCGATCCATATCTCGCCATGCGTCGATCTCATTGTTGACTCCACTACCGGTGCGAATCGGCAGGCTTCTCGACGCTGCACTGGGTACCACCGATTAGCATGGCGCTGAAGATGAAGAAAAGATCTTTTGTAACTCCCAACGGCGATATTGTTATGTAAGGATGGCTTTTGGTTTAAAGAATGCCGCTCTACTTATCATTATGCCATGCATAGTTACATTTCCCCTCGATAGGGCGCAATCTTGAGGTATACGTTGATGACTTAGTAGTGAAGATTAAAAAGAGTGAAGAAATGATCCAAGACCTGGAGGAGACCTTTGCTAACCTCCGGAAGAATTGCCTGAAGCTCAATCCAGAGAAATGCGTGTTCGGTGTGCCCTCCGGCAAGTTGCTGGGTTTCCTGGTGTCCAGCCGGGGCATCGAGGCCAATCCTGACAAGATAGCGGCCATCGAGCACATGAAGCCGCCAGCGCGACTCAAGCAAGTTCAGTGTCTGGCTGGTCGCCTGGCCTCCCTGGGGCGATTCATTGCCCGCTTGGGCGAGCGAAGCCTGCCTTTGTTCAAGTTGTTAAAGAAGGCTAACCATTTTGAATGGACTGAGGAAGCATGTATATGCTTGAAGACCGGCAAGATTTCTTCCTCCCCGGTGCTGGTTTCCTCCGCGCCGGGTGAGCCTTTGCTTCTGTATATCGCTGCCACCCCTGAGGTGGTAATGCAAAGGTTGGTTGCGAGAGGAAGGCGCCCGTAGCCGGGTTTACTACATCAAGAAGGTATTGCATGAAGCGTAAACTCGATATCCTCAAGCTCGAAGATGTCAGATGCGGTCCTCCGTTGCATCCGTAAAGCTGCGCACTATTTTCGGGGCGAAATCACCGCCGTCACGCCTACCCCTTGCGGAAATCCTCCACAATCGTGAAGTCAAGGCCGCATTGCTAAATGGTCGGTGGAGCTGGGGAATTCAACATCAAATTCGTGCCCCGCGACCGCTATCAAGAGTCAAAAGTTGGCGGAGTTCGTCGCCGAGTGGACTCCCGCCACGGCCGAAGAAGCACCCGTGTCTTCCCCCTGGACGTTATTCTTTGATGGATCCTTCAGGCTGGAAGGCGCGGGGGCTGGGGTTGTCCTGGTCTCCCCGACCGGTGATACCTCCGAAGTACGTGGTCGCCCTTGAATTCAAGGCCACCAACAACATTGCTGAGTATGAAGGTCTGTTGGGCGGGTCTGCGATCGCTTCGCGTTGGGCATCGGCGCCTCAAGTCAAGGAGATTCCTCGCCGTCATTAATCAAGCTCGGAAGGAGTTCCAATGTTCCGACCCACCATGGCGGCGTGCACAAGGAGGTCCCAAGAATGGAGCGCCATTTTGAAGGTTTGGGGTATATTCATATCCTCGGCGGACAATCACCTTTGCGGACGGGCCGTCCTGCCTTGCATCCTCAAGGGCTCTGTGCTCCGTCCGGTCTTGAAGAAAGACTACTGCGACCGCCCATCGCAGCCCACGATTGGTGGGGATGATGGTGTCACGCTGTCATGCGTCTCCGGTCCGTGGGGGCAGACGCAAAATTGTCATGACCTCCGGCCCGGTGGGGAAGGCGGTTACACACGGCCTCCAATTCGTGGAGGGAAGGCGGTTCGGGCCAAATTTCTGTGTCCCGGAGGGAAGATTTCGGCAAAGCCCCGAGGCTGCGACTTGGGGACCGAGCTTCGGCCCGAGTACTCAAAGCGAGCATCGAGTGGTCGCCACCCTTGGGCGGAAAATCGATGGATGGACCCTATCCTCGCCTTCCCTGCGTGACCAAGTGATCCCGACGATGATGCCTCAAATGAGAAGATTGCACGAAAGGCCAAGTGCTATACTCTGTAGGTGGGGACCTATATCGCCAGAGCGTAAACGGAGTTCTACCGAAGTGCATCACTCGGAAGAGGGAGCACTGCTCTCGATATCCATGGAGGCGCAAAGGGAGCCATATGTCCCACGAACTCTAGTCAAGCAAGGCGTTTACGCCAGGATTTTATTGGCCTACCGCCTCCAAGATGCTTATGGTGGTGAGGACGCGCGGCTTGTCGGTTCTTCGCCAGTAAACCCACCGACCAAATTAAGCTCGCAAACCATCCCACTCTCCGCCGTTCGCGCATCAGGGGCTAGATATCCCGGTCCGTTCGCGGCCACAGGGCTTCACCCACCTCTTTGTCGCCATCGATAAGTTCACCAAGTGGGTCGGCCGAGGCGCGGCGGCCATCACGGCCGCGGCTGCATAAGTTCATCGCGCGCGGATCTTCACCCGCTTTGGAGTCGCTTAATCGCATCATCACCGACAACGGCACCCGCCACCAGCCACGCTTTTCGAATTTGGAGGAAATGGGCACCAAGGTATGTTTCGCTTTGTGGCCCATCCCATGAGCAATGGTCAGCGGAGCGCGCCAATGCGCCGTCTAATCAAGGGCCTCAAGACAAGAGCGTTTGATCGGCTTCACAAGAGGGCGCGGTGATCTGAAAGAGCTCCCGCCGTCTTTGCGGGTCGCCCGCATCGCGCCAAGCCGCAACAGGCGAGACGCCTTTCTTCCGGTATACGGGCGTAGGTCGCCTCCTCCGAGCCGCCGCCGGTTCCTCGCTGCTTTCGTGTTCAACGAAGAAGACCAAGAGGATCTCCGGTGAGAAGATGTCAACCTTCCGAGGAGGTGCGGATCGCAGCCGCTCTCCGCCGCCCGCTACTGCCAGAGCTCAGCGGTACCACGCCACCCGAAGTCTCCGAGAGAACACGGCAAGGCGACACTGGTCTCTTGCGCAGGTTCGAGACGCATGCCGGGTTGCATAAACCGCTGTCTCCCGATGGGAGGGCCCTTCAAGGTGGTCTTAGTATCTCGACCGGGCGCGTCCGGCCACACCGAGACGGTGAAGAGTCGACGAACTCCTACAACATAGACTTGTTATGGAAGTTCTATCCTCGAAGGAATTGTAGTACCAAACAGCCTTGCTCCAATCGCCTCGAGGTACGCCCCTCTTCCTACTGTTTGTCACAGGTGGCGATTAGTAAAAGGCCGCGTGCCCGAAAGCTTTTTGCTTCTCCATTATTATTCCTCTTAGTTGTGCTTCGAGTGGCAATTATGCGCATGTATGTTGCCGGTTCTCGCGCGCTTGCTAATTCCTTCGTGAAATCCATGGCGATCTTCGGCGCCTATGTACACTTAGCCCCGGCGATCGGGGCGAAGTTAGGCACTTGCTCGACGCTGCTCGCACACCCTGGGTTGGTTTCAAGCACCGCTGGTCGCCACCGCATGAGCACCGCTTACCGATGCCACCCTCTGTAAAACTTGCATGGTACATAGCACCGCCGTGTCGGCTTCTGGCATTCACAAGGGCTTAGAATCCAAACAAGGCGAGCCAGACACTTCATGCCGACTTAGAATGTTCTGGTCACCTTGCGATGCCCTTCCGATGTTTACTCATCTTTCCTAGAGTCGTCTCAGGCGCTGAGGTAAGCATAAAAGTGTTGGCTTACTTTCACGAAAAGCCCTCTGCGCTCAGGCTCGGTCGCCTGGCAGGGCTTGGGGTCGCCGCCTGCCGTTCAAGCCGCCGCCTGGCGCTCAAGGTGTTCGCCCGGCGCCCGCGGTTGGCGGCCGCCTCACTTGATAGGTCGTCAGTCGCCCAATGGCTTTCAGGTCGCCCCAGCGTCTCCAAGTCGCCGCCAGCCAAAGTGTTACTTTGGCGCCCGATGGCCACGCCCGGCTTCGGAAGGCCGAAGGTCGCCTCGCTGGCTTGGGGTCGCCGCCCAATGCCCCAAGCCGCCGCCCACCGCCTGTGTTCCTTATCCCGCGCATATAAAAACAAGATAAGCGCCTATACCGCATTTTTGGCCATTTCACGATCGTATCCTAAGATGGGTCAAGCTACGCGTGATTGTCGCGCAAGTGTTGGAAACCAGGCTCCCTATGATAAAAGAAGAAGATGTGCTAAAGTGTTAACGTCTGGCGGGCCGAAGTTATCGGAGTGTCGGGCGGGCACCACGCTCCCGCACGGCTCAGACGCCTCGGGTTGGCTCGCTGGGCACCGGCTGGTCGCCTCCGCTGAGTGTTGGCCGCCTAAGGGCACTTCCAAACTTGCTTGCCTCGCCATCGCGTACGCCGTGGTGCATTCTCGGAGCAATCATCGGGTCTAAGTTCCTAATGCCGAAATTTGCGATAATCTCGCAGAAACTTGACGCTAGGGCCTTATCGTGTCCTTCGCTCCTTGTTCCGCTTAAGGCCATTTTTTCGCCACGCTTTTATGTGGTCCGATAATCTATGCTTACATCACAATGAGCACACAAAATCATTTGGCAGACTCGTAAACGCCTCCTAATTTAAGCGCTTAAAAGCGTTTTGCCTAAGTCGAATGGCGGCCATCTAACAAGCAAATATAACTGATTCAATCATAACGAAAATAAGGCAGACACATGAATAACGATTAAACATCTAACATTCATCCAAAAGTCTGTCCAAAGTTTTTTTCTAGACGCAAGTTCATCGATGAAGCAACAAAAAGAAAGAAAGAGAAGAAACAGAAGAAAAGCCGCCTTTCACTCCTCGCCCCGCCAAGTCAAGTTCATCGTCGGCGCCACCTTCAATGACCAGAGGGGTGGAGACGCCCATGACCGGCCGCTTCCACTGCAAAGATCCCGCGTCGTGTTCGAAACAAGCCGCACAAGACTACTCCCGCTTTGAAACCGCCGCTCGCGTCTTCCCGACATCGGCCGCCAAGACCGCCATGGGATCAAAGGCGGCGCTGCGCGGGCGCAGAAGAAAGCCGCCGGTAGGTTGCGCCATGATCACGACTGGCGTCCCTTCCGTGAGCGAAAGCGGCTTAGGGCAGGGAGTCTCAGAGCGCCTCCGCTGGCTCGGGTTGGTCGCGGAGCAAATTGAAGCGCCGAAGTCCTCCAGGGCTGCGTCGACATCACGCCTAAGGGTTCTGAGCACCTCTTGGTGCGCTGAACGCTTTCAAGAAGACCATGAGGTTGCGCCCAGCAACGGAAGGATTCAAGTTTCGAGGTCTTCGCCGCCTCCAGCCCTCTCCGCCGTGTCTTGCCCGTTCCGCCACGCTGCAGATTAGGCGTGTTGGCCCTCTTCGCCACCCACTGCCGCCGCCTTCTCCGCTTCGCTCGCCTCGCCGCCACCGAGGCAAGTCAAGGTCGGGCACCATGCCCGGCGGCGGCGGCAAGAACGATGCCTAGTGCCGCGCGCATGTCGCTTACTCGAGTGAAGAGTTCGACGAAGCGCGGCCGGGCGGCGATGGCGCGAGGGCGAGACCTCCGGCGCCGGTGTCGGAGTGTCTCCGACCTGGCGGCGGGCGGCGGAGGCGCCAGCAGAGGCCTCCGCTGCCTCGGTGGACGCCGGGTGTTGGCACCATGGCGCGTTACGAGGCCACCCTTGGTGGCGCCCTCAAGCTCAAGCCGCCGACGGAGCGTGAGGCCGCCGCCGAGCAAGGGCACTGGCTCCCGCGCCAAGGTTGTCGCACCGCAGAGTGCCGCATCGGAGGAGAAGGTGCGGTGGCGAAGGCTTCGAGTCTTGCGGGAAGGCGGCGGCGCCGGAGGTGAAGTCGCAAGGGCGCCTGTGTGCTCCGCCCCTTGAAGGGGTACTCCACAGCCGAGCCAGGCGGTGGCGGTGCTTTCGTCCGGTCTGCCCTCTTAGGTCCGGAGCCCGTGGTGTCGGCGCAAGAATGGCGCTGCCCGCGTAACTGATCGCCGCGCCAGTACGCCCACGATCACCGGTCATGATGGCTGATCACGCCGCCCCGTGGAGTCCATGGCGGGAGTAGCTGACGACCAGAGGCTCCATGCTCCAGTCGGCGAAGGACCGCTCCACTTGAAAGGCGTGTCTGGTTGGGGCAGCAAGACATCGGTGCAAGCCAAGCCCGTGTTTGGCTCTCGGTTGCCCTCGCCGCAAGAAAGGGAAAAAGATGGCGGTCGCTGGTAGGAAGCCGCAGAAAAACATGTCGCGAAGGAAACTAGAAGAAGACAAGGACTTACGTCCCGCCACGTCGCCAGTCGTTGTCGCCGGTATCGCCATGAAGGCCGGACGCCGTGAAGAGGGCCGATCCTCCGGCCGTAGTCCTCGCTACCATCTCCGTTCATCCCGGCGTCCGCAATCCGCTGGCACGAACCGCCGCCATTGCGGAAGTCTGCCTTCGACCGGCGAAGCTCAGCTCGAAGGCGTGGCGGGTCCGGCGGGCACCCTCAGAGGCCGATTCCATTGCTATCCTGGATGTACAACCGGCCGCCGCGCCATGCCCTCCGCTTGGACTCGTGGCTGGAAGGGAATGTAGCGAGGCCATCCCGCCCGGGCGGAAATAGCAACTCCACCACTACTGCTGCTCGTTGGTGGCGCGCAGAATGAAGAAATGGCGGAGGAAGGAAGGTTCGGCATCACCCCATGAACATTTCATAGAGGTGTGCGAAGATGGCGAGGAAGATGATAGAGTTGGGGTGAGATGAAGATGATGGATTTCAGAGAAGTGGAGGACGGTGAGAAAAAAACTCGGAAAAGGGAGGAAGAAGGCCCGCCATCATGGCCCATGTGCAGGATTCGATCTCGTCCGGAGAGACACACAGGCGTGGCGGTCCCCGTCCTAAGATTTGGAAGGTGCCTTCAAGACAACTATCCCCATCCGCCTCACGACGGGCGCCAATCTGGAGGCTGGGATGGGGTTCACCATGGTGGATCGAAGAAGACAAAGAGCTTTGGGAAAAAGAGGCGAAAGAACAAGAAAGCAAAGTGCGCAAGAAAACAGAAGGCGTGAACCGCTCGATACAGATGCATCTATATATGCTTCCCCGACGATTGGTTCGGCGAAAAGGCGTAATTATGCGCCGCCTGTCCCAAGGAAAACGGCAGATATGCTTGCGAACCGGCGGTCGTATCTCATGAGTAGTGGCTCCTTAAGAGCACGCTAAGCATTAAGTGCATTAAATGAAGGTTCTAAAAAGGAGTCTTAGGCTGCGCTTAGGGCAGCCCAGGGCTATCTTGTCCAGATACACGCTAAGGTACCTCTCCACCGCATAAAGGTACAATCCATGTGGCGGCTCGGCAATCGGGCGGGTGATCACGGCCACGGCCGGCGCCGTCCACGTGGCGCCAGTTGCGTGGCGGCTCGCAATCGGCGGCGATCACGCCCGCCGGCCGCGTCCTGGTCCACGTGGCGCCCGGCGCAGCGGGGCGAACACGACGCTCGCCGCCCGGCGCCAACTACGGGCGCTCGGCAACGGGCGGCGATCACGGCCGCCCGGCGGCGTTGGTCCACGGGCGCCATGAAAGCAGTGGTAAAGCACGCCGCCGCGCCGGCGCGCCCACGTATGCGCCACGCACGGCGGCGATCACGCAACACGGCCAGCGTCGGCCCACGTGGCGCCCGGGCGAAAGCAGTGGGCGAAGACGCTCGCTCGCCTGCCGCGTAATCCACGTGGCGCCCGAGCAATGTGGGCGGACACGCCGCTTTCGCCCAGCAAGGTAAAAAGGTGGAGCGAGGTGACTTCACCTGAAGGCTCCTCCCCGCCGCACTGCTCGAGCTATAGACAAAGAAGGTCGGACACATGCTCACGTAAGGATTTCTGCTACAACCCCATTCCTCCGACGCCTCACCAACTGTCAGAAAGGGTCACATCATGGGCGGACCGGCGAAGCTATCGTCGGCATTTAATGAGGTCAAGGAACGGACAGCACAGAAGGCGATTAAATGTGTATGGATCAAGATGATGACCCCTTTCACCTACTCCCGTTAGCTCTGGCCTATATAAGGGCCTCCGTGCATGGGGAAAGGGGCAGATCAGACTAGAGGTCAAGACAACCAAAGAAGAATATAGTAGTAGAGCCCAAGGAGAACGGTAATTCCCAAGCTTTGTATCGCACTGCTTCAAAACACTCTTGAAAGCAATCTAGCGAGAAGTAAGGCTATTACCCAAGCAAAGGGGCTCAACTCGGTAAAATCCTTGTGCCGCCATAGTTCAGAGACGCCTAAGGTTCGCCATGGCGGGGTCTCTAGGGTTTCCTCGCTAGGATTAGCCACCGCGAAGACGCCTCCTTCCGAACCAAACCCGGTCTCAGAGATCACGGGCTGTCAAAGAGAATACGCCGACAACTATATACTAACAAAGATAGTGTATTGGAAAATTTCTCAAAAAAAATTTAGGGGTGGTGATGATTTTACTAAGCGTATTTATATGAGCTATACTTTGCCCTTTTTCTTTCTTAAAAACTAATTGCATCATGTACAAACTCAGTTCAAAAGGCAGATTACTGAAGCGATTTCAGTCTGGAACTTTCACATGGCTGGTTGACTGTAGCGATCATCCTGGACCGTTCATTTTCTTATCGGACAGAGGAGATTGAGCTCACGGCGAAACAGTACTGTGTATGTGCTTAGCTATTTTGGCGACTTCTCCTTTCTGAAAGACTACTTTGGGTACAGATGATTTCAGGTTATCTGCATGAGCTATTTTGTCCCCTCCCGTACTTTATTGACAAGCTAATCCTGCCATCTTGGAAGAAACCATGCTGAGTTCTCTTTGCGAGAAAGATCAACCACTCATTTTGTTCTCTTAATTTTCCTCTTGCATCCAACCACTATATATAGTTTCTTGCTACTTGTGTATAGTTACCTTCTAATTGTAGGGTGCATTTGCTTAGAACCGTCCAGACGATCAGACACCATGGGATGATCATTTCAAGATATAAATGCACATGAGGTAGCCAAAAGTATTTTTGCCCTAGCCTTTTGGCACAGTACACATGGGGCTGTTTGGTTGCCTTCTCAACTCAATCAGGTTGTACGAGCTTAACCAGGTTGGTGGGAGCCAGGCTAGTGGATGCAAAGAGATGCACAGAGATGGTGTTTGGTTGCCTAAAGGAAAATGAGATGGATCAAATTCAAAAGAGTAATAAATAAATCTTTAAAATCTGAATTTTGTTCAGCATGTAGTATTTGAACCTACGGTTCCATTTTTTTTGTTCATTTAATTTGGATGTCGTTTAAATTTTTAATAAATTCCGAAAAAACAAAAAATTAAATCTTTGCACTAGTAGAAACGCCAATTTTGGTCATTTCCCCAAAGCTAGGCTGTGGAGGGAATCTTGCATCTGCAGAACCAAGTCTAAAACCAGATACAGTCAACCAAACATGAGAAAAAAGGAAGATTCTGTATCCATTGATACAAATCTGTATGTATGCAGCTAACCAAACAGCCCCATGATGAACAAGTTTTCTTTCTTCATCTTTTTTTTTCCCAAAAGCCCAGTGACTTCCTTTTGTTGTTTTTCCCTCTGTTGTGCCTAACCACTACAATGGGGTACTACTCACTCGGTGTTACTTTCTCGATGTAGTTTTGCACCGTGCAGTGCAGTGAAAAGAAAATACTCTGCTAGTATCTAGACGACTCATCTGTATTTCACCATGTGATCGATAACTTTCATTGTTAGGTACAACAGCTCATACATCCGATCAAACATCGATCATAAGCATAATAATTAATAAGGTCCATTTCATATACCCACCTCAATATTAATTGGGGCCCCAAAATTAATGCTATCTCTCTCTCTCTCTCTCTCTGTGTCTCCCCTCCGATTGCTACAATAAACCGACATGATAACTTGAATATGCATGTGTGGCTATATGTGTGACTGTAGCTAGTACTATGGTTGCACGCCGCAGATGTGTCAGTCCATTATAATATCAACTGCTCGGCTGGTTAATACTCCTCCCGTCACAAATAGTTGTTGTTTTAGAGATACTTGTAGTTAAACTTTCAAAATTTTAGCTATTAATATCATTTTAAATATTTATATTGAATACATGAAAAACATATGTGTAGGTTTATCTCAAAAAGTACTTTCACAATATTAAAACTTTATTAGGTTTTATAAATATATTATAATTAAAATTAGTTGTTAAAACCGTGCCGATATTCAAAATAACAAATATTTGTGACGGAGGGAACACTAGATTCTCTGCGCGCACCTGTAAAAACAAGAAGGGTACGTTTATGCAACAATTAAACATTCAGCAACTAGCGCATAGTTAAGTTGCAGGAACTAATTGGCAGTCGTAGTCGGGCACGGACCCACGCACAGGGCACGTACAGCAGCAGCAGCAGCGCGCGGTTCTGGATTGCAAGGTACAGCCAGTCGCGTCCATAAAGCCTGCCTGAGATCGAAGAGAAACCAGTCGCGCATGGTGGCCTAGCTTGCCACATTAATCTCCCCGAGTGCTTCCCTCTCCAATGGAATTAAGCTCAGGCCTCCATGCATCTCTCTCTTTCTCTGAGCCTGAGTAGTTCGTGTATACCGTACTAGCTAGCTAGCTGCTAGCCTTGTCTTTTCGCTCGAAACATATATAAGCGTGCATGCCATGCCACACCCACGCAGCATGCATTAAGGAGGTCGGTGTTGGTTTCTGCAGGGCATTTCGATCGTTTAGTTTCACTGCCGGCAACGTACGTAGCATGCATACGATCATCAGGCCTGCAGCGTCTGGACCTCGATGACAACGCAGCGGATTCAGACGAACGAACGAACGATGAGGTTGATATGCATGCATACGCATGCATGCAGATGACCGCCTTATGTATGCGCCGATCGCGCGCGTCTTGATTCCGTGTGATCTGCTGGCTGCTTCAGAGTGCAGCTCGCACCTGATCAAAGCATAAAAAACGGCGTATTTGGCTGCCTAGAGAACCTGATTCAGCTTCTAAAAGACTAGAATTCAAAAGCATGTATAAAGTGGATTGTGAATTCCAATGTATATATGAGTGAGCTAGATTGTGATAATCGATTGTTAGAATCGGATTATTTGTTCTTTATTCTACTTTTAGAATCAAAATTCAAATTTAAAAGTAAAATAAACAGGCCTTCAGGTCGCACCCATGCAAATGGCATGTCTGCCATCCTAGTGCAAATCCGAATCACGCCATGACCATTCCGATCGATGGAGCCAGTGGATCACAGCACAGCTAGCTGAAGACTTCATCAGGCGGAGCAAAAGCAGCCTCGCCCAATCGCTGCAACTTGGGCTGCTTCCATTTCTGTCACAGCCGCCACCTTTCTGCCTGTCCTTGTACCACTCCACTCCACTAGCCCGAGCGAGCTGCTACCAGTACCAGCCAGCCGTGCACAAATCCCAGTTAGCTGAGTCACTGACAATCGGACCCCACCTACCTAGGTTGTTAGGATGGGGCTCTAGGCGTAGGCCTATTCCACCGTTTTAGAGAAATTTTATAGACAGTTGTACATACATACATGTTAATGTCGTAACATTTAATATTTAGTAATAATTGGAGACAAATAAAAAATAGCTACATGATAGAGTATTGCATTAAAAAGTAGCAGCTGAGAGAGATTGATTAAGAATTGGGCTTGCTGTTGGATCAGTTTGTGGCGGCCTTGTAGGTATTCGTTTGGCTTCGGATGCTTGACGTGCATGTCCCGATTAACTGAAATAATCCGCACATGTAAAGCATGCACTTGCAAATTAACGTAACACAGGGAAAAAATTATATATATATATATATATATATCTTGCTCCAACTAAAAACGAGTGCCACACCCCACACACCGACGGTATGTATGTATGTATTTATCTATCTATATGCAGAGATGCACGCACGCAAAATCAACCTTAAATATGAAATTTTTTATGAGTAATTATACTGTGGGTCACTAAACTTGTTTGGGTGATTCATTTAGTCACTGATCTTCTAATTTGCACATCTGAGTCAGTGAACCGGGTTAAGTTGGTCATCAACGTCACTGCCCCTATCGTTGACAACCGCGTTAAAGTCGGTCATCAACGTCACTGCCCCCAATGTTGACGGTTTTAGCCACCAACTGTGTCTATGATATCAAGTATCGCAGACGGTTTTTGAAAATTGTTGTGATGAGGAGTCTCATATAAACTTTTCTATAGTAGTGCATGGTGTTCCGCGAGGGCGTCGGAGAAAGTTTTGGCACAAGTCCTCCATCCCTAATCCCATCTCATCGTCACGAAATGGCAACGGCCGAGGCAACCAACTACCGGGCGGCCAGTGCGCTCCCCAGCATCGCCACCGCCACACTCACCGGCGTCGGTACCTCCACGGCACTGCCTCGCTACGCTCCCTAGCTAGCAGCGTCATTCCATGAGTGTGGGACAGGCGCATGCAGGCAAGTGCGGTGTCGGTGGTGCTAGCTAGGGATCGAGCGCGATGGTCGCCCAATTGCATGGTGAGAACGAGATGGGATTGCAGATGGAGGAGGTATTGGGATGAGAATAGAGACAAACCTGGGGACCCCGGTGCAAAAATTCACTCTCACGTCCTCGTGGAAGGCCACCCTGGCACCGTAATCAGTCTACAGGTGTGTTTGGTATGGCTCCAACTCCACTAGATTTGTGGATCTGGTGGAGCTGGGTATTCCTAACTCCACTAGATCCGTGGAGTTGGAGCTATAAGTACATTAAGAGTGTTTAGATGGATCATCTTGTTTATATTTTAGACCAAAAATATAAACTTAATTCACTTTATTTTAGCCTATAATTAAGTTTCAGATCTCAGATGAAACTAGGATCTAAAGCTTTACCAAACATACCCTACGTCTCGATGTTTCCCAGGTGACATGAGCAGTGACGTCGATGGACCACGTACTTAACCCATTTCATTACCTTTTTTTTTTGAAAGAACAGGCAGGAGCTCTGCCGGATGCATTAAGATAAGAGAATAGTACATAACGGTTCCTGTAGACACGAAAAGACGAAAAGAGTAAATAGAAAGAAAGAAAGAGCAGGTAAAAGAGGAGAAGGAGAGAAAGAAAATACATCCCGAAGGAAAGCGGGGCCTAGAGACCCTAGAAACTAATCATGACCATCCGCTAGTTCGCCCCCAGCGCCATCTGTCTGCCTGGATGTCTGAATAATAAATGGCATACCACTGTTGCACCGTCGGTATGAATTGCTGAAAATCCTTGTTGTTTCTCTCCTTCCAAATGTTCGAGAGGCTATAGCGATAGCCACGGTAATTCCTTCCGTGCATGGCGAGGAAGCCGAGAAACGTGGTGTCATCCCACCAAGTCACATTGTCAAAATGTCAGCGAACTCGCTAGCGTCAAGGCCAACCCGCGAGAACCTTAGGATAGGCCGCCCGACACCAGTCTAGCAAAAGAACAGTAGCAACATATGGTTGGATGTTTGGTGCTCAATGCCACAAAGACACACATGGCGGAATCGGCCACCCGGCCGCGAGCCTGTCTGAGGTCAACAGCCTGTCTTGCAAGAATAGCCACGCAAAGAACCTGCACTTTCCTTCTGTTGAGGACTGCCAAATCATCCTGTAAGAGGGGTCGGATATGGATCCGGCGAATTGTGCCCTGTAGGCCGAGCCTGCGGAGTATTCCCCTGTTGTCGACCATTTCCAAATGATGCTATCCTGAACCTGTGGTTGAAGCTGCACCTGCTGCAGCGCGAGCCAAAGCGAAAAAAATTCCTGGAGCTGCGTTGTGCTCGTGATCCGCCGCAGCGGGCGAATCCAAGCATTGTGTGATAATAAGTCTCTAACTGTCCCGGTCCATTCTCGACTATTACATCAGCACGGCGGAGGCCCGAATTCAGCGGAGCCCTTACAAGCCATTTGGATTCCCAAAAGTTAGCGGTTGCGCCGTCCCCTATTGAGAAAACGGTAGCCGCGTTGAACAATGCACGGTCTGCGCCGTCACAAGGTAGAGTGGAGCCGACCCACGGTGTAGTGCAATTAGGAGATTCATGACGTAAATGATTCGTGACGTAGTTACCTAGTTGTGCAATTAGGAGATTCATGACGTAAATGATTCAGTTACCTAGTTGTGCAATTAGGAGATTCGTGACGTAAATGAACTACTCAAATAAGTTTAGTGACCCGCGGTGTAATTTACTCAATTTTCATCATTAAATTTGTGGCGGTATATCCGTATGTACGTGCTAGCTCGTGCATGTAACTGCAGCTCAATTTGCGAAATTCAATCAGAGTTATTTGTACTCATGTAGTCATGTGTTCCGGCCGGTCAGTTGTGTGTCTCTCTCTATATATACATACATGTCGACCAAATGGCTAGCTTGCGTGTTGATGGTTGGACCCAGTTGACATTGCCGCAAATGTGGTTGCTTCAAATGCGAGATCTCGTTGGCCGTACCAGCCAAAACACTTCGAGTTATCTATTGAGGATAAGTGAACATATATACCAACGCGATCACACGACATGAAAATAAAGGTACTCAACATATAGTATAATCTTTCTTTCTAGCTACTTTAATCATGACAAACCGTACATGCGATGCTCGTGTCTCAAAACCATATATGCATAATTTAATTAAATCTGGACTTCACAGTTTAATTTTCGACGACGTCAGGCCGATAATACATGTTAATTATTCGATCAATTAATGATTGGACTATTCGGATGACCATCTCGCAACTGATGGATCAAGTATTCAAGTCAAAGTCTGATCTATATATATAAAAAACATCACGGGCTTATTAATTGTAAAGAGCGGCGCCATCTAGATTAATTAGTAATTTGAAGGCTCAATAATACGAATGACAATTGACAAGGCCGTACAACGGACAGGCCAGAGATGAGACAAAGGACTTCCACACAATCAGCAGAGACGACGATCGATATCCATCGCAAGAAGAAAGAAAGAAAGAACAGCTTGAAGAAAGCGATCACCAGATGGAGATGGAGTTGGACAAGTAACTAATCTCCGTACGTACGCTATTCGATTCAATTTACGTACAAAGCACTTTGAATTTGTCGTAAACCTCGATCGATTACGAGGAAACCAGTATTATTTGAGCTACACACAAGTCAGTTTCTAGAAGCCAACTGCACATATAGTCTAGCGTGACTGCGCGAGGCACCTTGGCTTCGTAGATGACCAGAGTTCCATTGCCACCAACCATAAATTGGATAAGTTATTTATGCGAATTTTCTGTGGTTATTTGATCTAGAATTTGAACCTATTACCCGTGTGTTGTATATATAAACTGATTGCGCTTGTCGGTTGTTTGAACCACCAGCTAATATTTGCCACGGCAAACATATATCTAAATAACCCACTCGATCTTCTCAAAAGGAATCTTGTTTTGTGGGATTTAATTTGGCTCCGATTTTGGGTTCGAAAATATTATAGAAATTGGAGGAACTGGAATCGAATGACACTGCAACACTTGGCCATTCGATAAATAGCTAATTTCCCTCATTAATAAGCTGCAAAAGCATATACAATTCAGATTTTGGCTTTTGGCTATTTCTAGTTATATATGTCTTCTATTTTATATACGCCAAAAGCCGCTTAAAAACTAATTAAGCTGTTTGGAGGGAGGGTTAATGGTTTTTTGGAAGCTAAAGATGGCTTAAAACCTCCTAAACATGGCCTAAGCTTGGTCTGCCTCTCGTCTTGCTTAATTAGTTGGAAATTTTAAAAGAATAATAGAACACATGTATGCTAGCTTTCGTCAAATATATAGGTAGTAGTCAGAAACCTTCCAATTCGGCTGCTGTTAGGTGCCGAAACGTCGGCATCATCCTTTGTCTGATCGATGATAATGTTGCATGCCCGGCCCTTGCATTTCCATGCATGCTAGAAAAATGAGGTACTTGCAACACGCTTGTCATTTTGTCAAATCCACATGCATGTGGCTCGCTCAATGCAAGCTACAACGTCGACGACCATGCGTTCAGGTCTCCTTCTGGAACATAAGAACTAATTTCGTTGTAATTTAATTTGCAGAAATTTCATAGGAAATATATATATATAGTTCATTTCCCATAAGAATCTAGAAAAAAAAAATCTGTGTTCTAAATACGGTCTTATTGTAGATATATATATGTTATGTGTCGGACAAGGAACAGGGCAGCAGGCGGCAACTCTGAAATCTGAAGAGAGCAACATTGGCAACTCTGCGTCCTGGCGTCTTTGTCGTGTAATGAGTGAAGCGTTACGTATTTGGGTTGTGGCTTGTATGGAAGTACACAGCTATTTGTGAGGAGGGTCCCAATTGCAATGGGTTTTACACTATTGCTTCCAAGGTAATTAGATTCAGTTGTGTTGATTATCGAAAGGTTGATAATATTCATCACTCTTCTACCATACTTGAGAAATTTAGAACATGGCAATTGAAATTGGTTCATCACTCTTGTGCCATACTTGAGAAATTGCGATTGAGGCTATGGTAAATTGATATTAAATTAATTGAAATAGAAGGGAATTTGTTCTATGTCTACCCTATTAAGTGATGCGTGATCTACTTTTCATTTTGAGGGAATTCGTCTGTGCTGAATTTAATGTTTCCTGTCCAATGGCTATCAACTCTTGGTATGCTGATCATCGCATCACGCCACTTATCTTATCCAAAGAACTTATTAATAGCTCTAAATATCCCATTATCTTAACATGAAGCATGAATCATATTAGCATCTCAATCCATGAAGCATGAATCAACAGCATTTTGTTAGATCTAAGGTTTTATTCTTAGTACAGAGAGGTTAACTCCAGGGCGTCCAGCTTCCTCCACATTTGTTTTCAATGCCTGAATTGAGCTATTGCTGATATATTAACGCAACTTTTGAGGAAATTCCATTCCTTTGATACATCTGCATGGGGTGATAGGCCAAGGTGGGGAGGTTGTATCGTAAGTATCAATTTCATACCAAGTGGTTAAAAATTTCTTCCTTTTGGTGCTCGAGTCTCACAGTAGGGGCGTAGAAGTTACTTTTAGCTTTTTTGGCTTGTGTCATTCATTCCACCAACCCAATTTTGGGTGTGATGCATATTCAGTTATTGTGATGAGAAGAGGGGGCATTTACCTTTGGAGTATGATTTCAAGAACTAGAGTGAAGGGAATCTAGGGGAAGCTAATAACAGTTGTTTCATTCAGGAATCATGAAGGAGGCATTTGCCGTGCAAGTGTTGGATATTGGAAAATAAAAGAACACTATAGGGCGCTTGGGATTGGCCAAGGTTAGGGACCAATTTGTAACTTTGCAATCGGTCTCAAGATTGAGTTCCCAAAGTAGTCTCTTTTAACCTTCCCACTTTCATTGTATTTTTTTAAGATACTTATGGTACAAATAATAATGTGTGTCCATGATGGTATGAGGAGTCAATATTCACAGTTTTGTAAGCAAAACTTGGTAGCCACAATTTTCCAATTGGATGTTGGGTAATTTTTCCAAGACATGAAGTAACCTAGACCAAAGAATATTCTAATTTAATTGGCCTTTCAATATATGTAAAGACTTTTGGAACAATTTCATCGTTCCATTTTTTGTTCACAATATCTTGGCAACTTCTGTGTCTTTTTACTTTGTGAAAAGTAAATGAACTTCGAATAAAATAAGTAGGTACTCATGCAACATTTGGAGGATGAGGTTGGAAAAACATGTCTGATAGCTTGCTTACTTGAGTGGTTGAGTACATGATGTTGACTTGTCTCCTTATGTTGCTTGTGGTTATCTACAATCTACAATGTTATCATTTACATGGAAGTGTTTTTTTTGCAGATAGAATTGGAAGGGCCTAGGAAGTTAGTGCTACCATCATGCCGCGTCGACACAGATGCTCTTGTTAACAACTAGTCGCATGTATGTTTTTGTATACTTAACAACTCATTTTGGAGGAAAATGTATAGTTGACCTTGGCTTTGAAGATCATGGGGTTGTATTTTGTAAAGTTGTATTTTTGTAAAGGATTGATGGTTAACTCGTAGTAACTCTAGGATTTTGGATAAATTTATACGCTTTAGTTAAATGAAGTTGAATGGATGCATTATTGAATCATTTTATCTTGTTGTGTAAATATGAATTAATTACTAGTTAGATTGGTATAATGTGTACAATAATGTTTGTAATTGTTTTGCGATTAAAGAAATGTGTTATTTGAGGCTAATATGGTTTACCCTCGCACCATCTGCTGGCTATTTTCGCTTTTACCTTCTGACTAGCGTGCCGCATAAATCTATAGTTTTACCTCGGTATCGCTGTCAAGATTAGGTGTGCCATCGGACTAACGTCAACAAAACTACATATACTACATCGAATTGTCCGCCGGCAATAAGTCAATATTTCCTCAGATTATCTCGTCAAGAAAAGGTCATTCTCGTCGGAAAAAATTATGCATCGGCAATTATCATGAACATAGTCATACCATCATCGTCAGTAAAATGCTCTGCCGGTAAATGTTTTTCGGCAGGACTTCTTCCGACTGTTGTTTTCGTCGGGAAAAACATTTTCCGACAGACAATGAGTCACCTTATGTAGTATTTGCCGACAGATAGATTGTTGCTAAAATTGTGTCATGGTGTAGTGAGGCCCCATCTCGATCGTTTCCCAGGTGACATGAGCAGTGACGTCGATGGACCACGTACTTAACCCATTTCAGTTACCTAGTTGTAAAATTAGGAGATTCGTGACGTAAATGAACTACTCAAATAAGTTTAGTGACCCGCGGTGTAATTTACTCAATTTTCATCATTAAATTTGTGGCGGTATATCCGTATGTACGTGCTAGCTCGTGCATGTAACAACTGTAGCTCACTTTGCGAAATTCAATCAGAGTTATTTGTACTCATGTAGTCATGTGTTCCGGCCGGTCAGTTGTGTGTCTCTCTCTATATATACATACATGTCGACCAAATGGCTAGCTTGCGTGTTGATGGTTGGACCCGCCAGTTGACATTGCCGCAAATGTGGTTGCTTCAAATGCGAGATCTCGTTGGCCGTACCAGCCAAAACACTTCGAGTTATCTATTGAGGATAAGTGAACATATATACCAACGCGATCACACGACATGCTGAAAATAAAGGTACTCAACATATAGTATAATCTTTCTTTCTAGCTACTTTAATCATGACAAACCGTACATGCGATGCTCGTGTCTCAAAACCATATATGCATAATTTAATTAAATCTGGACTTCACAGTTTAATTTTCGACGACGTCAGGCCGATAATACATGTTAATTATTCGATCAATTAATGATTGGACTATTCGGATGACCATCTCGCAACTGATGGATCAAGTATTCAAGTCAAAGTCTGATCTATATATATAAAAACATCACGGGCTTATTAATTGTAAAGAGCGGCGCCATCTAGATTAATTAGTAATTTGAAGGCTCAATAATACGAATGACAATTGACAAGGCCGTACAACGGACAGGCCAGAGATGAGACAAAGGACTTCCACACAATCAGCAGAGACGACGATCGATATCCATCGCAAGAAGAAAGAAAGAAAGAACAGCTTGAAGAAAGCGATCACCAGATGGAGATGGAGTTGGACAAGTAACTAATCTCCGTACGTACGCTATTCGATTCAATTTACGTACAAAGCACTTTGAATTTGTCGTAAACCTCGATCGATTACGAGGAAACCAGTATTATTTGAGCTACACACAAGTGATCAGTTTCTAGAAGCCAACTGCACATATAGTCTAGCGTGACTGCGCGGCTTCGTAGATGACCAGAGTTCCATTGCCACCAACCATAAATTGGATAAGTTATTTATGCGAATTTTTTGTGGTTATTTGATCTAGAATTTGAACCTATTACCCATGTGTTGTATATATAAACTGATTGCGCTTGTCGGTTGTTTGAACCACCAGCTAATATGTGCCACGGCAAACATATATCTAAATAACCCACTCGATCTTCTCAAAAGGAATCTTGTTTTGTGGGATTTAATTTGGCTCCGATTTTGGGTTCGAAAATATTATAGAAATTGGAGGAGCTCGAATCGAATGACATCAGCAACACTTGGCCATTCGCAAAATAGCTAATTTCCCTCATTAATAAGCCGCAAAAGCATATACAATTCGGATTTTCGCTTTTGCCATTTCTTTAGTTATATACGTTTTCTAGTTTATATACGCCAAAAGCCGCTTAAAAACTAATTAAGCTGTTTGGGAGGAGGGTTAATGGCTTTTTGGAAGCTAAAGCTGGCTTAAAACCTCCCAAACATGGCCTAAGCTTGGTCTGCCTCTCGTCTTGCTTAATTAGTTGGAAATTTTAAAAGAATAATAGAACACATGTATGCTAGCTTTCGTCAAATATATAGGTAGTAGTCAGAAACCTTCCAATTCGGTTGCTGTTAGGTGCCGAAACGTCAGCATCATCCTTTGTCTGATCGATGATAATGTTGCATGCCCGGCCCTTGCATTTCCATGCATGCTAGAAAAATGAGGTATTTGCAACACGCTTGTCATTTTGTCAAATCCACATGCATGTGCCTCGCTCAATGCAAGCTACAACTAACGTCGACGACCATGCGTTCAGGTCTCCTTCTGGAACATAGGAACTAATTTCGTTGTAATTTTATTTGCAGAAATTTCATAGAAATATATATATATAGTTCATTTCCATAAGAATCTAGAAAAAAAATATACGTGCTCTAAATACGGTCTTATTGTGTGTGTGTATGTATATATATATATATATATATATATATTTATTTATTTTAATACAAATGCTTCGTAAATACGTATAGGGTTGCAATAAATGTTTTAATTTGTTTTTCTTTTTATTTATGAATTCTCAATTCACATGACAAGACCAGTGGTGTGCCTTAATTTCCTCCTTTCTTTTCCTTTCATTTCCTTTCCCTCGCATGATTCCATCCGTAGCATGTGGTCATCTATCAATTCAGCCAACCTCTCCTCTCTTGCATCGATCTCTCCGAATCAGCTAGCGATTGCAACTAATTAACCAAATTATCTAGTTCCAGTATAGTAAATTATCATGCGTAACATGCTCCTATGTTAAATAGTTCATGCTCATTTGACAGGCCAGATCGAACATTGCTAGCTTTTTTAATGTGCCGACAAATAATCTGCTTCCTCATAGGGTACAGTATTAGATGGACGCTGATCGCGCGATTGATCCTATCGATCGTGTTCAGCTCTCTCAGTCACATCTCAATAATGTTTTTACATTTTTAAGTGCTCCGCTCATGTGCAATGTTCGTGAATTAATTGATCCTAATCACTGTCCTGTACACTTGCCACAACCTATAAGATTTTTCAGGGATCTCTTTGTTCTTTTGTTGTGTGGCTCACACATGTGATCTCAGTCGATGATATGCCCATCTCTTCTTCTTTATTTACAATTAAAAGGGAGACAAAAGTGGTTAATCAGTTTCTAGCACAAGACATGATAAAAGCAGATCCCTAGGTTGTTGTTTGGGTGGTTTAATTGTTCAAAAGAAACATGATTACTTTACTAGTGGCAGATAAGACCCTAAGAAGATCCCAAGTACATTTCTAGAGACAACCTAACCCTAAGCATGAAAGAGAACTGATGTACCATACATCTCTGGGTCATCGGCTATCATTTCCACCCGGCCTGAAGATTGCAACGTCCTGCACTGTCCTTGCATTGCATCTAATCAAATACCCTTTGCAAGCTGATCCTTCACATTCAAGGATTACAAAAAAGAGGGGGTTTTGGATTGCAAACAAGATCTGCCCAATTAAAAGTTAAGTTTCAAGCATTCATAAGTGCACAGTTATTCTACATCAAGCGTGATGGGCATGTTTCACTTGTAAGTAGGTACGTGTAGGAGTGAAAATGGGTCGGACATTTTCCGTCTAATCCAGGACTGGATCCGATTGGGATTGCATTTAACTATCCATACGAGACGAGATTTAATTTGGATATCTTGATTTTTTTTTCTATTCAGATATCAGTAAGACCTATTAATCTATTTTCGTCATATTTTTCTATGGCTATCCATTTATATTGATAATTAGTTGGTTCTATTGATCCTCAAGTAGCATATTCTTTCTATGATATCTATTAAGTTTGATTGATATATAATTTGTTACTATGGTCATGTACTTGTATGGTTTTAATTCAAAATATATTACTTTATATATATGTGCATTATTCATATATCATTATCCATTCGACCTAAATCCATCGCATATCCGTCCGTGCCCGTATTCCGAATAATCCGAATTTGCCTGTATCCGGTTTTGAATCCGGAAAAAAATATAGGTTAGAAAACGAGAAGCAATACTTGCCCATATTTAACCTGTTTTCACCCCTAGGTTCGTAGGCACGTTTGTACAAAGTGTTTAGGGTATGAGTCAGTTTAAACCTGAGCTGGTCTAAAATAGTGTTTAGATATCTTAGTTAATAAATCCCAACAAAGTGGTTGTTTTTTTTACGAATTGATGCAAAACAAATAAAAAAAATCCACAACCTTGTTTTTGTTGCCTTCTAATTAAGAGAAATTTTACAATACATTATACTAGTGGTATATGATGAGTAGTAGAAATAAAATCTAGCCAATGATTTATTGAAGTCGACATTCCTACTACTTTTCTACTAGAACAAGTATAAATAAAATGCTAGCTAATCTGATATATTAGATCGAAAAGAATAACGTCCATATTAAATATAACGTACCATACAATTGCTCCTAATTAAAGACCAGCACAAGAGAATTCTCGGGTCCTACTAGGTAATAATAGCACGGTTGTGTGCTAGCTAGACTGTTTTGAAACCCTCCACTCATATTTTTTTTTTTAAAAGACTGTCAAAAGTAGAAACAACCACAATCACTACCAGAAAACCGAGATTTCGTGAGGGTGCTATATTTTCGTGAGAGTTATAAATAACCGCCACTAAATAAAAATATTTCGTGAAGGTGGTGCATAAACCTCGTAAAAATACATTTCGTGAAGGTGGAGCATAAACCTCATGAATTGAAGTTATTTTCGTGAAGGTTTTCATAAACTCTCATGAAAGTATGTCCGCCACGTAAAATTACAATTTTCATGTGGGTTATAGTTTTCGTGAGGGTGCTATAGTTTTCGTAAGTACTAATTTTAACCATCACATTATATAGTTCAGTGGTTAAGAGGAGGAGAGACATATTATATGTCGATGTTATGATACCACCACTAGAGTAATGGATCTTATAAGAGCTCAAGTTAAGCGTGCTCAAGGAGAGTAGTAATAGGATGGGTGACCTCGGAACCTCATGAAAAATTTCGTGGAGGCTTTTAACCTCATGAAAATATTTCGTATGGCTAACAGATCACTAATTATTTTCCCGTGAGTCAATCCTGCCACGAAATTTCTTGTGCAATCTGGCGAGCCCATTGTTCGTGAGAGTTATTGTGACGGTGCACCGCACGAAATATGTTCGTGAAGTGCACCGCCACGCAAAATTGAATTTCCTGGTGCCATATTCGTGAGGGTTATTGCGGGACGGTGATATGTCACTAATTGTTTTCATGACGGTTTTGGCGCTTTCGTGACGGTTTTTTAGTCCTCACGAAATCTCGGTTTTTCTGGTAGTGAATGTATCTATTCAACAGCTACATCGATCATGGCCGCTTTCGGTACCAACCAAATTACCAAAACCGTCTCGATTTCTTTCTCTATGGAGCGAAAGTGACGAGGGAAGAACAGAACCAAACGTCGAGCTCTTTGAAGACTTGAATCGCTCGGTCGATGGTCTTTGGTCTAAAACAAACATTTTCAAGATAGAGTCAGATTAATTTCATGCATATTAGTTATGACCCAAGACAAAAAAAAAAAATCAAGTGGCCGGCGGGCTCGTAGAAACCATGCGCCCTTTTCAATATTACAGAAGGCATTAGGCGTCCAAATCAGATTTGATGTTTCTCTATAAGTAACCGTAAGCTTTTGCGTGGTGCTGCTCTGGGTTCGCAATATCATCGATATTCGCTCGAATATCACGATTATCGACCATATCAAATTGGTACCGTATATAATACCAGTCGGTAAATCGGTTAAATTCAAAAAAAAGGAAAAATATTTTACGTAAATATCACGATAATCATTGAATATCGAGCGAAAATCGCTCACAAAATCGACCGCCGAAGAACACAAATTCACAAAATCACTTAGGTCGATTATCGAGGCACATCAGCGATTATCGGTGAAAATCGATTTTTTCTTCAAAAAGGTTAATTTCGAAACCCTTCGATTTCTATCGATTTTCGACCCAATTTTTCTGATTTTCAAAAATCTCGATATAGTCGATTATCACGAATCAATATTGTGAACCCTGGTGCTGCTCCTGCAGTTGCAGAAGTTCGAAAGAAATGGAGAACAACAGAGAGGAATACATAAGGGTGGTAGGGAAAGAAGTGATGACTTTTCTAGCTTTCTTATCTTGTTTTTTTTTCAAATCTAGTCCTCTCCTAAATGATATTATAAATCTAGCCTCCTATACTGTGCTCTTATGCCCCCCTACCGCGGGAGTGGGCCTATAGCACCCCAGGAGTGAGTAGGGGTCAAAACGGATCGGATACAAACGGATAATAGCTCTGACATATTTGTTTTCATATTTTTTCTCGGATGCGGATATGGATATAAATATAAATATGGATAATGTCGAATACAAATACGGATCGAATCGGATACGGTTTCAAATATTTATCGGAACATGATAACCCCTTAGATTGTCATAAAAAATCAACAAAAACACATAACTAGTTGATTTAATCAAAACATTATTGGAAAATTAAACAAATATAAGCATTTTCATTCACTTAGACAATAGTTAGATACAATGTCACAAACAAAATTATATAAGACTTAGTTTATCACACACATATGATTAGTTCATTATACACGTGGATCAAAATGCAAAATGAAAGTAATCCTTGCTCAAAGATACAAATAGAAACAAACACATAACACACTAAAAATTTGATTATACTTAGATATCATATTTCTAGAAAAAGTATATAACACTTACATGTAATGACTCGAGATTTATATTCTTTGTTGAATTATATTTAAAATAAATAAATTACGTATTTATGAGTTTTTGTGCATTTTAGCTACTTATTTAAAATATTTTCCTATTAAGAATAGGAGTGTTTGAATTTTTGAGAAAATTTAAAATCTGATAAAATCTTGGAAATAATTTTTTAGTGTTAGATTGTTGCTAGAACTTTCTCAAAAAATCATAATTTTTGGAGTTGGTTTGCTAATTTTAATTATTGAAACTTGCTTTATATATTAATTAAATTAGAAAAAAAATTGCAATTAAGAAATATTTTTGGGTCAAAAGAGTAGTCTTGACCTAGCCCACATATATATCCGGATATCTGAACCATTAATATCTGGATTATCCAAATTAAGATTCCGCATCAGATGGATAGTGAGCTACCAATTAAATGATCAAGTATCGAGATAAAAAAATCCGTATATGTATCCAATCCAATACTATCTAACAAATATCTACTCCAATAGAATCCGTATCCAAAATATTCGGATCGGTTGAAAAATATCGATCCGTTTTCATCCCTAGGAGTGAGAACAGCGATAAGTAATTGCTGACAGACGATCGCTAGCCTTGAGGCGCCATTGTTGCATAATCATGTGCGGATCTTGCGGGCTAGCATGGGGGAGCTGGCCTGCCTCAGTCGGCACATGCTAGAGGCCACCTTTCGTGGTAGGGAAGTATATTAGAGGAGGCTAGATTCAATTATTCTTGTCCGAGAGAAGACTAGGGCCTGCTTGGGGGAGCCGGACGGGTTGAAAAGTCGCTTGGCTTGCTGATCATTGTAAAACAGCTATGAATCAAGCTTGTGGCTTTTCTATGTTATGCTGTTTTACAACTGGCTGTTAACTTGTAGCTTTGGGAGACCAGCAGAAATGGGAGGTAACAACATAGCAAAAGCACAAGCGGTGTTTGAGTGGAGAGGTGGCGTGGAGGCGAAGGTGAGGTGGCGGAGGTTGAAAAGGCAGAGCGATCGAGATAGGAGGTGTTCATGAAGCCACAGCGAAAGCCTCCTCAACAGCCTGCTTTTTGAGGGTGTTTCTACTGTGGCTTAGCTTCGGTGCTTAAAGCTGGCTCGCTGTGGGGGAGCTTTTAGTCCAATGTTGAAGCAAAGTGAAGCACAGCTGACAAACAGCGATAGATTTGAAAAAAAAATGACAAGGTAAGAGGAATTAGAGAAGTCACCACTTCACGAGAAAGCCCAACCAAAGCCATTCATTTCACAGAGGCGAAGTATGATGTCGTGGCGAATTTAAAGTTTAAAAAATTGATTTTTACTCTGATAATTTCTGTGCTTCTTGAAATTTTTGGTTTTAATCCGGATTTTGATGTTTTAGGAACGGATTTGACCAGAATTAGTCCAATAACCCCTAAGAAAGTCATCTTTCATGAAACTTTGTTGAAAAACTAATTTTTTGAGACATTTTAAATTTTGGGCAGAAACTCTATCAGATTTTTATAAAATTTTACAAGCTTGATAATGATCTAAAAAAATTTATTTTATCATCCTTAGTAGTTTGGTATCCTATAGAAAAATTTTCAAAATAATTGAACTTCATTTGTTATCTTTAAAAAATCAAAATAGAATGGGCATAATTGGGATAGTAAACTTGTTGGATTTTTCTAAATTTTATAAAGTGTGATCATGATCTAAAATTTTTATTACAGATTAATAATTTCCTTATTACTATTATATAAAATTTTGAAATTTTTTAACTTTTTTATTTAGTCAATAAAATCTATAAAACTATTGAACTTCATTTGTTATACTATATTGCAAAAATCAAAAGAAAGAACATAAATGCTACTATGCCTTGTAAGAATTTTATAAATTCACTGGAGTGTGATAATCATTCAAAATTTTTATGAGATCTTAAAAACTTCATTATCACTCTAATGTAAAATTTTCAAAAATTTTAAACCTTCTTTTATCGCTAAAGCAAATCTATGTATTAATTATAAGGCTTTTATCATCACGTAGCACTGTCAGAATTTTTGGAACTTATTCAAGTATGATAATCATATGAAACTTTTATAAAAATATTAGTGATACAGTAGTACCTTCGAAAAAACTTTCCAAAATTTTCCAACATGGTTTGAACTATTTTTCATTCCGTTCAAATTTGCCGGTGAGGCTTCTATCATGATAGTAGCACTGTCTGAATTTTTAAAAATTCTTGAATCTTGATCATCATTCTAAAATTTTATTGAAACATTAGTGATTCATCAGAATCATGCAAAAAAAATTTCAAAAATTTCAAACATCGTTTGTACTATTTTTCATCCGGTTCAAACTTGCCGGTCAACGTTTGATCGGGACAGTACCAATGTTTGAATTTTTAAAAAATACACAGAACTGATAATCATCTGAAAATTTTATGAGAATATTTCTAATGTGTCAGGAACCTACAAAAAAAATTTAAAAAATTTTCGACATCATTTGAACTAATTTTCAGTCAGTGCATTTTTGCCAAAATTTCGACGAATTTTACGGTAATTTCGGCGAAATTTGGGTGACAAACAAACCGGATTTGAAATTTTCTTTTTGAATTTTGAACGGATTTTGACCAAAAAACGAAATTTGGCAGGCATATCCATTTTTTTTGCTATATATATATATATATATATATATATATATATATATATACGCGCGCGCACAGCACAGGGCAGTCGAATCAAACCAAACTTCTGTTTTCTTTGCTGTTGCTGCTGCGACTTGGTCCCTTGTTTAATTCTGAGTATCGAGCTGGGTTTAGCTTGTCGCATTGATACCGGTACTGCGCCTGATCCATATGAGAAAATGCAGCTGCTCCGTACTTGTCGATCTGTCTTCCAAAAGAAAATCGATGATGCGGTGTAGCTAAGCTAACTGCTGTTACTAGGCCAGTAGGCATCATGTAAAACGACGGTTCAGATTTTTTTTAAAATGCTATTTGAAACACTATATTTATTTATTTTGCTGTAATAACCACTCTATCGACATACTGTTAGATAATCTGAACAGTTCATTGATTCGATCGAATGATCCTAAACTAAAGGATTGCTTAAGTTAGATCCGATACTCAATGATTTATTGAAGATATTCCTACTACTTTTCTATCGGAACAAGTATAAATAAAATACTAGCTAATATGATTTATTAGATCGAAAAGAATGAACGGTGCATATTAAATATAACGTACCATACAATTGCTCCTAATTAAAGACCAGCACAAGAGAATTCTCGGATCCTACTAGCAATAATAGCACGGTTGTATGCTAGCTAGACTGTTTTGAAACCCTCCACTCATATTTTTTTTATTAAAAGACTGTCAAAGGTAGAAACAACCACAATGTATATATTCAACAGCTACATCATGCCCGCTTTCGGTACCAACCAAATTACCAAAACCGTCTCGATTTCTTTCTCTATGAAGCGAAAGTGACGAGGGAACAGAACCAACGACGAGCTCTTCGAAGACTTGAATCGCTCGGTCGATGGTCCTGGTCTAAAACAAACATTTTCAAGATAGAGCCAGATTAATTTCATGCATTTTAGTTATGACCCAAGAAAAAAAATCAAGTGGCCGGCGGGCTCGTAGAAACCATGCGCCCTTTTCAATACTAGATTGAATCAAGGCATACGATGTTACAATACGATTTAAAAGCATAATCACGATTTCCAATTCAGTTATAAACCCTCGGCGAATCTGTGTTTTCTAAGAAAGCCTTATTTTAGTTTTTTTAGAAAACCGTGTAAAAAAAATCGATGAAAGGATCTAAACGTGATTTCTAATTTAGCTATAAACCGCGTGTAGAGACCTAAACGGAATTTCGGAATTTATCGGGTCTATCTTAATTAAAAAACGGAGAAAGGACCCAGACGTAAGGAGCAAGGACATGTTTGTTACGCTTTGGACACATCGCTATCTGAAAAAATTAGAAAAGTCGCTCATGATTTAAATGTAGCAGGGAGGTTTTTTACGCAAAAGTGCAAGAGGGACCCAAACGCGATATGAAAAAAAATATTTTCCCCCCAAAAAAATCGCGAAGGACCTATTCGTAATTTACAGGGACCTATCCGTAATTTAAAGAAATAGATGAATTTTTCTGCGAAAATATCTAGGAGGACATGTGGCCCCCAGTTGCTCGGGAATTCTTGCGCCTATTAGATGGTGTATATTACAGAAGGCATCGCTAGGCGTCCAAATCAGATTTGATGTTTTTCTATAAGTAACCGTACGTAAGCTTTTGTGTGGTGCTGCTCTGGCTCATAATATAGTCGATACTTGGCCATATCAACTCAGTACGGTATATAATACCGTTCAAGAAACTGATTAAATTAAACAAACATTTATTTGGCGTAAATATCGTGATAATATTTGAATATCGAGCGAAAATCGCTCACAAAATTAACCGTCGAAAAACACAAGTTCATAAAATCACTTAGGTCGATTATCGAGGCATATCGAGCAATTATCAGTGAAAATCGATTTTTCCTAATTTTTTCTTGAAAAAGTTTTGTTTTGAAACCCTTCGATTTCTATCGATTTTCAACCCAATTTTTCTGTTTTATAAAAATCTCGATATAGTCAATTATCGTGAGATCAATACATAAGGGTAGCAGGGAAAGAAGGGTGTGTTTAGTGGGGGCTCCAATTCCATCAGATCCGTGGATTTTGTGGAGCTGGGTATTTATAGCTCTACAGATCCGTGGAGTTAGAGCTGTGAGTACATTAAAAGTGTTTAGATGGATCATCTTATTTATGTTTTAGACCAAAAATATAAACTTAATTCACTTTATTTTAGTCTACAAGTTTCAGATCTCAGGTGAAGTTAGGATATAGAGCTCTACCAAACAGGCACGAAGTGATGACTTTTCTAGCTTTCTTATCTTGTTCTTTTTTCAACTCTAGTCATCTCATAAATGATATTATAAATTTAGCCTCCTCTACTGTGCTCTTATGCCCCCCTACCGCAGGAGTGGGCCTATCGCACCCCAGGAGTGAGTAGGGGTCAAAACGGATCGGATATGGATGGATAATTGCTCTAATATATTTGTTTTCATTTCTTTTTTCTCGAATATAGATATGGATATGGATAGTCTGGATATGAATACGAATATAGATAATGTCGAATACAGAAATGGATCGAATCGGATACGATTTTGAATATTTATTGGAACATGATAACCCTTTAGATTGCACATAAAAAATCAACAAAAACACATAACTAGTTGATTTAATCAAAACATTATTGAAAAATTAAACAAATATAAGCATTTTTATTCACTTAGATAATAGTTAGATACCGTATCGCAAACAAAATTATATAAAACTTAGTTTATCACACACATATGATTAGTTCATCATACACATATCAAAATACAAAATGAAGGTAATCCTTGCTCAAAGATATAAATGAAAACAAACACATAACACACTAAAAACTTGATAATATTTAGATATCATATCTCTAGAAAAATATATAACACTTACATGTAATGACCCGATATTTATATTCTTTGTTGAATTATATTTAAAATAATAAATTATGTATTTATGAGTTTTTATGCATTTTTAGCTACTTATTTAAAATATTTTCCTATTAAGAATAGAGGTGTTTGAATTTTTGAGAAAATTTAAAATCTGATAAAATCTTGGAAATAAGTTTTAGTGTTAGATTGTTTCTAGAACTTTCTCAAAAAAAATTTCATAATTTTTGGAGTTAGTTTGCTAATTTTAATGATTGAAACTTGCTTTATAGATTAATTAAATTGGAAAAAATTCTAAAATTAAGAAACCTTTTTGGGTCAAAAGAGTAGTCTTGGCCTAGCCCACATATATATCCAGATATCTGAATCATCAATATGTGGATTATCCGAATTCGTATTCGCATCCGATGGATAGTGAGCTACCGAATCCGTATCCGACAAAAAAAAAATTCGTATATGTATCCAATCCAATACCATCCGACAAATATATGATCCAATAGAATCCATATCTAAAAATATTTGGATCGGTCAAAAAATATCTGATCCGTTTTCATCCCTAAGAGCGAGCAATGGCAGGCAATTGCGGCAGACGGCCAACAAGCACGGGAGTGCCATTGTCGTGGCAATCAGGCGCCGGATGCGGGCTAGCATGGGGGAGCCGGCTTGCCTCGGTCGGCACGCGCTGGAGGCCACCTTCTGTGGTAGGGGAGTGTATTAGAGAATATTAGATTTGAAAAAGAAAAATTACAAGATGAGAGGAATTAGAAAAGTCACCACTTCCAAGAGAAAGCCCAACCAAAGCCATTCATTTCACAACAATGGAAGCGAATCGGACGAGCAGCCAACCACTTGCGTTGCATGCATGCTCCAGTGACTCCACTCGATTATAGCTGCACACTGCTAGCTCTACAGTTACACACACCCACAGAAATGTGCTACTAGCTCTGTAGTAGTAGCACCACATGACTGATCACTCCATAACGAAACGTCAGAGACAAGTCGTCAGATCTGAATACATATATACACAAACTAGCACAGCACATGGCAATCGAATCAAATCAAACTTCTGTTTTCTTTGCTGCTGCTGCTGCTGCGACTTGGTCCCTTTGACACCGGTACTGCACCTGATCGATATGAGAAAATGCAGCTGCTCCGTACTTGTCGATCTGTCTTCCAAAAGAAAATGGATGATGCGGTGTAGCTAACTACTGTTACTAGGCCAGTAGGCATCGTGTAAAACGACGGTTCAGATTTTTTTTAAAAATGCTATTTGAAACACTATATTTATTTATTTTGCTGTAATAACCACTCTATCGATATACTGTTAGATAATCTAAACCGTTCGTTGATTCGATCGAATGATTCTAAACTAAAGGATTGCTTAAGTTAGGTCCACTGCACCCGCGATCTTTCCGCTGAGATCAGATCCGACCAACCACCTCAAGCACGGAGTATTAAACAGGGGATCAGCGCTTGTTTGATTGTCATCAACAATTAAACATATATAGGCCGGAGACTTGAAGGTAGCTCCTCCTGCATATGAATCACATGCTGGTACTAGCTACATGCTGGTACTAGCTACCTACTGTAGGAAAGATTCCTTTCTTACTCCATATTTTGTCTAGCTAGGAGGATATATAGGAGTAGTATATTATTGTAGTATAGCAATTAAAGTTTTTGTCATTTTTGGTCTGTCAGGCTTTTATTTTGGCAATTTTGGTCTTTATCCGAACGATTTTACAAATTTAACCCTTTCTTATTCATGGAAGGATCGGGAGATGACACATATCACCTTCCTCATTATAGAAGCTCTTGAGATGCTTGCTGCAATCAAGAAGGATTATATTTGTAATTTAGCTCACCTAAAGGTTAAACTTAAAAAAATGTGAGGAAGGGGCAAAAATATTCAAAGCTTCTAGAAATCAATGAAGTGTGCACATTGGTCAAATCATTTTCTGATATAACAGGCAGGGACAAAGAAGAGGTGATTCTTTGTGGGGATCATAATCTTAAGTAGTCCCTAATCACGGACCGTCTGATCGATATAATGGGCGCTTTGATCGAGTTAAAAATTTGGACAAGCAATTTGTTTTCAGTATTATGAACATTGTTTATGCACAGTAAAACAATATGTACTATTTTTTATCTAATCCCTCACCGTCGATTTTCCATCCAGCGAATTTGCTTAACTTGTAGCCCCACAAGATCGCACCGAATCCGCATCCACTGAAAGTGATGATAGATGGTACTGACGAAAACTGTTACTTATTTTTAAAAAACACGAGGATGCATAGGAGGAACAAAGCATGCATGTACTGTTGAAGACACTGTTGCATGTTGACATTTCGGCCAGTTAAGATCAGAGATGACACCATTGAAACTTGGAACGTAGGTACTCTCAATTGTGGTAAATTTCGTTCAGCTAGAAGTTAAACTTGAAAAAAAAAAAAGTGAGGAAGGGCAAAAAAAATCGAAGCTTCTAGAAATCAATGAAGTGCGCACGTTGGTCAAATCATTTTCTCGATATAACAGCAGTGAGAGGAAGGAGGTGCAGCTTTTATGGGAATCTGTAACTTAATTAGTCCCTACAACGCGCGAACCGTCCGTCGATACAATGGATGATTCGGATCGCTTAAAATTTGGACGAACAATATTTTTTCTACAAAGACTAAAAAGAGTACTTTTGCATAGTAAACCGTTGTAATACCGTATTTTTATCCGATCCTAACCATCGATTTTCTATCCAACAGTTCCGCAAAGACTGCTTAACCTGTAGTCCCCATGAGACTGCACCGGATCTCTGTCCTACAGGCATAGGATAGATGGTACCTCAGAACAACTGTTGCTTATTTTTCAAAAACACGAGGATGCATAGGATGAACAAAGCAATGAAGCATGCATGGCTGGCGACTTTAACGGTTGGACAGGTAATTCAGGGGACACGATGTGCTGACGTAGTTGTATGTACGGCGTTAATCATGCCACGTTGATCCTGCAGCATCGGCGACAAGTGTACGTGCCTAGCAGGCTAGCAACATCATGCGGTGAAAGACTAGCGCAGTGTGAGATTGGCGAGCTAGGCGGTTGGATCGGATGCATGTAGACATGCATGTTTGCAGATGCAGCCGATCGATGGATTGCAGCGACGACCGTGCGTGTCCTCCTTCCTGCCTGCCCGCCCGCCCGCCCGAAGCAGCGGTGACAACTGACAAGACGGCTGATTGACTCGCGCCCACGGTTGCAACCAACGAGGGAGACGCGCGCGCAGGCTTGATTTGTGATGGTTTCAATGTGGTGTCGTGTCACCTCATCTCTAGCCGCCAGGTCGGTTTCTTCATCTTCTTACGGTTCGAAGCGAGAGAAGGTTCATGCAAGGCAAAGGAACTGTTATAATTCCTCCAAAACAACACCCATGGCAGGATTGTAAATTTGGCTCATGCCTCGAGCGAGCCAAGTCAACCTATTTTGTGTCTCGCTTCTTTTTTAATGGTTTGCTTGCTCAAACTCGGCTTCATGAGCCTGCTGGTAGATCGCCCAATTCGGCCACATTAGCACTGAGCCACAATATGTTATAGTTAGAAATTTAGAAATTTAGAATTGCATCCAATATACTATGTTGTTTGGTTATTTCAAGTTTTATATTAAAAGTTGAAAAAAAAATTCTGCATTATTTGATGCTCGGCTCCTGAGCCGACCTCGAGCCGATTTTTTTCGATGACGAGCTCCTAGCCGTGCTCTCCTCGCTTCAGCTCTAACCCATGGATCGAACCATTCCATAGGAATTTCATAGAAACCATGGATTTGCATTCCTTTGTTTGAAGGCCGTAAAAGATTATATTCCTACAAAATTTCTCCAAAAACCATCCATTCCCATATGGGGTGTTAACGAGCCAAGTTAGGACCTGTGCTTGAGATCGATAAGTTCGAGCTTAGTTTGAGTAAACTTCGATAACAATATATAATTAGATATGTATTATTTTTTAATAATAAAACAATAATACAAGTTTAATCTCGACTCAAATGAACTCATGTAAGCTCGGTAAAAATTAACATGTAGTTATATTATTAAGCTCGTAAGCTATTTGAACTTAACTCGACGAAAATGGTGAGCTGAGTATCAAGTTTAAACTCAGCTTAGTACGAGTTCAAGCAGGTGCTCGAGCTTTTCTTTCACAGCCTAGTTTCAGATATATGCGCGCCAGGCAGGGATGGGTTGGTGCATTTACGATGCCAAGCGTCGCTTGCTCCACAGGCCCAACATGCAATAAATGGGCCCATAAGAAAGCAAGCTTTTACACGCCTATTGGGCTTCCAGGAAATCTAGTGGAATACGTACGGAGGCCTAGCACAGTGCAAGGCTCTGTAACTTATGGCCCATCTACATCAAGCTATCAGCGCTTGTTTGATTGTCATCAACAATTAAACATATATAGGCCGGAGACTTGAAGGTAGCTCCTCCTGCATATGAATCACATGCTGGTACTAGCTACATGCTGGTACTAGCTACCTACTGTAGGAAAGATTCCTTTCTTACTCCATATTTTGTCTAGCTAGGAGGATATATAGGAGTAGTATATTATTGTAGTATAGCAATTAAAGTTTTTGTCATTTTTGGTCTGTCAGGCTTTTATTTTGGCAATTTTGGTCTTTATCCGAACGAATTTACAAATTTAACCCTTTCTTGACCGCGGAAGGATCGGGAGATGACACATATCACCTTCCTCAGTATAGAAGCTCGGTAGATACTTGCTGCAATCAAGAAGGGATTATATTTGTAATTTCGTTCAGCTAAAGGTTAAACTTAAAAAAAAAGTGAGGAAGGGGCAAAAAATATTCAAAGCTTCTAGAAATCAATGAAGTGTGCACATTGGTCAAATCATTTTCTGATATAACAGGCAGGGACAAAGAGGAGGTGCAGTTGCTGTGGGGACTGTAACTTAAGTAGTCCCTACAATCGCGGACCGTCCGATCGATACAATGGACGTTTCGGATCAGTTAAAAATTTGGACAAGCAATTTGTTTTCAGTACTATGAACATTGTTTATGCACAGTAAAACAATATGTACTATTTTTTATCTAATCCCTACCGTCGATTTTCCATCCAACAGGACTGCTTAACTTGTAGCCCCCACAAGACTGCACCGAATCTCTGTCCTACAGGCAGATGATAGATGGTACGACAGAAAACTGTTACTTATTTTTTAAAAAACACGAGGATGCATAGGAGGAACAAAGCATGCATGTACTGTTGAAGACACTGTTGCATGTTGACATTTCGGCCGGTTAAGATCAGAGATGACACCATTGAAACTTGGAACGTAGGTACTCTCAATTGTGGTAAATTTCGTTCAGCTAGAAGTTAAACTTGAAAAAAAAAAGTGAGGAAGGGGCAAAAAAAAAAATCGAAGCTTCTAGAAATCAATGAAGTGCGCACGTTGGTCAAATCATTTTCTGATATAACAGGCAGGGACAGGGAGGAGGTGCAGTTTTTGTGGGGACTGTAACTTAATTAGTCCCTACAACCGCGAACCGTCCGATCGATACAATGGATGATTCGGATCAGTTAAAAATTTGGACAGACAATATTTTTTTCTACAGCACTATAAACAGTACTTTTTGCATAGTAAACCAGTGTGTACCGTATTTTTATCCGATCCTAACCATCGATTTTCTATCCAACAGTTCCGCAAAGACTGCTTAACCTGTAGTCCCCATGAGACTGCACCGGATCTCTGTCCTACAGGCAGATGATAGATGGTACCTCAGAACAACTGTTGCTTATTTTTCAAAAACACGAGGATGCATAGGATGAACAAAGCAATGAAGCATGCATGGCTGGCGACTTTAACGGTTGGACAGGTAATTCAGGGGACACGATGTGCTGACGTAGTTGTATGTACGGCGTTAATCATGCCACGTTGATCCTGCAGCATCGGCGACAAGTGTACGTGCCTAGCAGGCTAGCAACATCATGCGGTGAAAGACTAGCGCAGTGTGAGATTGGCGAGCTAGGCGGTTGGATCGGATGCATGTAGACATGCATGTTTGCAGATGCAGCCGATCGATGGATTGCAGCGACGACCGTGCGTGTCCTCCTTCCTGCCTGCCCGCCCGCCCGCCCGAAGCAGCGGTGACAACTGACAAGACGGCCGATTGACTCGCGCCCACGGTTGCAACCAACGAGGGAGACGCGCGCGCAGGCTTGATTTGTGATGGTTTCAATGTGGTGTCGTGTCACCTCATCTCTAGCCGCCCGGTCGGTTTCTTCATCTTCTTACGGTTCGAAGCGAGAGATGGTTCATGCAAGGCAAAGGAACTGTTATAATTCCTCCAAAACAACACCCATGGCAGGACTAAAAATTTGGCTCGCGGCTCGGAGCGAGCCAAGTCGAGCCTATTTTGTGTCTCATTCTTTTTAGCGAGCTGGCTTGGCTCGGCTCGGCTCGCGAGCCGTTCGTTGGCTCGGCCCAATTAGCCCACATGAGCACTAAGCCACAATATGTTATAGTTAGAAATTTAGAAATTTAGAATTGCATCAATATACTATGTTGTTTGGTTATTTCTGAAGTTTTATATTAAAAGTTGAAAAAAAAAATTCCTGTACTATTTGATGCTCTGGCTCCCGAGCCGACCTCGAGCTGATTTTTTCGACAGCGAGCTCCTAGCCAGGCTCAGTTCGTTTCCAGCCCTAACCCATGGATCGAACCATTCCATAGGAATTTCATAGAAACCATGGATTTGCATTCCTTTGTTTCGAAGGCCGTAAAAGATTATATTCCTACAAAATTCCTCCAAAAACCATCCATTCCGTATGGGGGTGTTAACGAGCCAAGTTCGGACCCAGGCTTGAGATCAGTAAGTTCGAGCTTAGCTTGAGTAAACTCGATAACAATATATAATTAGATATGTATTATTTTTTAATAATAAAACAATAATACAAGCTTAATCTCGACTCAAATGAACTCATGTAAGCTCGGTAAAAATTAACATGTAGTTATATTATTAAGCTCGTAAGCTATTTGAACTTAACTCGACGAAGATGGTGAGCTGAGTATCAAGTTTAAACTCAGCTTAGTACGAGTTCAAGCAGGTGCTCGAGCTTTTCTTTCACAGCCTAGTTTCAGATATATGCGCGCCAGGCAGGGATGGGTTGGTGCATTTACGATGCCAAGCGTCGCTTGCTCCACAGGCCCAACATGCAATAAATGGGCCCATAAGAAAGCAAGCTTTTACACGCCTATTGGGCTTCCAGGAAATCTAGTGGAATACGTACGGAGGCCTAGCACAGTGCAAGGCTCTGTAACTTATGGCCCATCTACATCAAGCTTAGGTCGTCTGCGCCCAATCTGGCTAAGAATTTTACAGTGTATCATGGTAGTAATATATGGTAGTTAATAAAAATCAGATCTAATTATTGATCTATTAAGGACATTTGTACTACTCTATTATAAAAAAATTACAAATAGATACTAGATAACCTGATCCATTAGATAAAAAGAACAAATAGTCATGAATTTAGAACAGGGTGGAAGAGCTCTATTCGGCGACCCAACACAGCTCCATCCCACTTAGTGCTAGCGACCGCAGCACTTTGGAACCCTGCATGACATGCCAACATAGTCTCGTCCACAAGTATCGAACTACGACCTAGCCGTCGATCAAAATTTAAAACGGAGCGACAAGTTTCTTTTTTCGCATAGGACATGTAACGGACCGTTATTTTTAGGGGATGTATTTAAATACCTTAACAGTTATTTAGAATTTTAGCTATCGGTAATCAAGTGTACATTGTCAGACATAAAAATAAAATATTCAACAGTTTTATAGAGAATTAAGACCTAACGGCTAGAGTTTTACAAAAAGCTACAGCTGGCACCAGATACATTACAAAAACACCCACAGAAAAGCTTGAGCAGATAAATTAAGACCTCAAAACCAAATACTGTTGTCATCTACGGACTCCCGGAAGTCGTCGTCTTCTTCAAAATCTAAGGGGGTAGGAGGCAAGGGTGAGTACACAAAAGTACTCAACAAACCATATGAAATTTTTGAATGCCACATGCACGGTACAAGGAACGGGTACAGGTTTTAAGTATTAGTAGATGCAAGAGTTAAAATTCAGTTTTATTTTACATTTACAACATAAACCAATAACAGCAAATACCATGGGGTTATTTGCAAAGTTCAAATTTACGACAAATTCTTGTTTGAAAAATACTTGAACTCGGTTGCAGGAATCACCCAATTTAACTCAGCTTCATTGACCGAAAGCACGGCGTATTCGAATACTATCATGATCACTCTACAGAGCTGCTCAGTTTTACCCATAAGATATCTACGGTCTTTAGTGCCACGCGATTAACATGCAACTCAAATGCATGCAGCCGAACCGAGATGATCATAGTCTTTTCGTTGGATTTCCCCTCCTTATCTTCTACCTAGTAGGTTACGAGAATTCACAGTCTCTAGGACTCACTGGCCAAGGTGAGAGATGCAATCTGGCCGTTGCAGATACTTACTGTTGCGAGAACGGGCGAATGACCACCCTATTCCCGTTCCACCATGATCGCTCCGCGTTCCATTCATCCAAGCGAGAATGGTAGTTACCACTCATAGGTATTCTAAGGGGAAATACAAGATACCGAGTTATATTGAGACAAGTCAACGGTTGGTTCTTAAGTGCCTGAGACTTAGTCCATCCTACACCACTAGTCATGGTACCAATCGTACCAACCACCAGACCAACACATGGGCCTCGTCATCGGTCGGGGGTCAGACTGACATCCACCTCACATGGGCAGTCTAACATTGTTCCCCTAACCGTGGTAGTTTTTGAAAAGCTCCCGAGTCACCACCCGGAGAGTTTTAAGTAAAAGATCTAAAAGTAGATGATTATTAACAGCTAAGCTACGTCAATTTATTAATTATAGCCTAGAGTTAAAATAGTATAGGACGCAACAACAGGTTTAGCAAGGGGGTGGGTTTTAATTAATTAGGTCATTCCGAATTATCTCCTTTTTAGTTTTCTAAAATACATAAAAATAATGCGGTAATGAAAATACATAGTACTATACTAAAAACTGGGATCAACATGTTCAAGGGTGTGGCTTGTTTTGCGGGGTCGAGGGTTCTCCTAGCTGGAAGTAGTTGAAGTCGTGGCTGGTCCCGAACGGCTCTTACTTCTGGTATGGCTTCACGTACTACTCCTACTCCGAGAACTGCTCCAGGGGCTACTCCAATGTCGGATCTAGCACGAGACAACGAAACTAGTAAATAAACGAATAAAAACACCCAAAGAGAGAAAATAGAATTTGAATCGGAGAGAGAATGGTCAAAAATGGGTTGGAATGGCATTTTGGGAATTTTGAAAACTTGGTTTGGCGAAACAGATATCATTGTTGAACTCAGTGGCTCGAACAGATCAAGAATATGTATTTTTAGGCATTTTTGGATTTTTGGGAATTTTTAGGAATTTTTTCTGGAATGTTGGGAATTTTCTGAATTTTTAATTTATTTTCAGATTTATTTGAAAATCAAAATCCAAAAATAAAAATCGAAAAAGAATTTCTGGGTGGGACACACAATGATTGCGAAATCGGCCCGTGCAACCCACAGGCATGACGTGCGTGCGCACGTGGTCCACGGTGCGCTGGGCTGGCCCACTGGCGCACGGAGGGGCTGACCAGTGGACCCGCAGGAAAGCAACGGCTGACAGTGGGCCCGGGGGAATGGCATTGGCAGGCGGTGCATGGTAGCGGGGGAGGGGACCGGAGGGGGAGAGGAATGTGGGGGAGAGGGAGGAGATACTCACCGGTTTGGGTGAGGAGGAAACGGAGGGGCAAGGGGGCATAAAATAGGAGAGAGCGGGGAGAGAGAGAGAGAGAGACGGGGCGGCGGGCGCGGTCGGCGGTGAGGAGGGCTGAGAGGAACACGAGGGTGTGCAGTGGTCGAGCGCGACGACGGGCAGGGAGGAGGCGGCACCGAGGCGGGTGTCTTTGGGTTGGTGCCAATGGTGCGGAGGGGGGATTTCAGGACCTGACGATATAACCAGCCATTTTCAGCGTCGATACCCGTTGAATCACGAGGTGTGAAGTTCCGCTCTATGGTAGCATTCTGTCCACAATATCAAATGCAATAAGAAAAACAAAATATGTGTCTGCCATGAGCTAACGTATGCCCGCAAATCGACTGGGCACCAAACTGCCATGGCTTACGAGCCAAGCAATGTTCTTTTACGAAGAGAGAGAAAAAAGGAAAAAAATACATAAAAACGACTTGTACCGCTGAAAAACACCTCCACTGATATAAGTTTCGTAGCAACAACCACCATCGTAAAGGGAAAGGGAAATATAACATGTACGAACACGAACACGTCAATCACAGTGATCGTAGTTAAGGGTACATATTATGGTTTCAGAACATAAACTTCAGTTTGAATGGGCATGAGCATACTGCCGGAGTTAAATACAAGACGATGAGAGAAAAATATGACAGAATACATACCCATCGATCTCATAACCGAAGCAAGTACACATGACAGGATAATAATTGACAATTACACAAGGTTTAGTTAAGGATTTTTTTTTCTGGCCACGAGCCTACAAACAAGCTCAAATTTCACTAGCATAGGTGGTAATACATGGTACAAAATAGGTTTGCAAAATCGATGAAAATCGCTAGAAAATTCTGATTGTCAGCTTTATTGGTGAGGCTCGGCTTCTAAAACCGCTTGGTAAACAGTTAAATTTAAAAAAAAATTCAAAAAATTTATGCGACGTAAACCGGTCAAAAATCGGTGAAAATTGCTTGATTTTTTAGAAAATTTATGAAAACCGCTCAAAAAAATCGACCGCCAAAAAGTTCAACTAGTCCGTCGATTTTCCACGGAAATGGTCGATTTTTGAATTTTTTTCTCCAAAAATTTTGATTTTTAAACTCTAAGATCTTTGACTATTTTCAACCGATTTTTGAACTTCAAGCAATTTTCTTCATATTGATTTTGTTAACCCTAGTACAAAATGATACGTACAAACAAGTTTTTAATGATTCTCAAGTCTAAAAAACATTATTCAGGGGTTCTTTCTGAGAGAATTTTTTAAGATATAACATTATATTCATTAGTATTTTAGAAAATACCACTAGTATTGATATCGTGCGTAGACAATAAGCCCAAAAAAACAGCGGAATGACTTCAGCTCGAACGTTCGAAATTTTCTAACGCGTTGCAATATTTTTTTCCAACACGTGTAACATTTTTTTTACAACGCGTGCAACATTTTTCTTCGACAAACAGTAGAAATACGCCACAGTAAACAGATGTTGCAAGTGTTGCAAAAAAATATTATACACGTCGGAAAAAAATATTACAAACGTTACAAAAAAATATTATAAGAGACGTATGATAAAACGCACAGTAATCAAACGTACCAGCGCTAGTTTTTTTTTTTTAAACAAAGATGAGCGATAACCTCTCTCCGTAGCGACGGATCTAGGTTTCCGTTAAGCCTCCCTCACCTGGCTCGCTGATACGCTATTCACGTTATTCCCTGACAGGTGGGCCCCTTCCGTCCATCTCGAGGCTGATCCCGCAGGTAGACGAGTACGGACGGCGAGATCCCCCCGTCCGCGACCTCCCACAAATTACAAGGCTGCCAGAAAAAAGTCACACGTACAGGGTACACCTGCAACTCGCTGCACGCCCATGCCAGATGGGCCCCACTCCATGAACGTACCTAGTAGACCCCACCTGCGTTCACTCAGAGGGTAGCCGCTCAGTGCGTGCGCGTAACAGTTTTCCGCTAAAAAGCTGGAGCGAAATAGCGCAACGAGACCTCCCCTCGCCCCCCCACCACCACTTGCCTCCCCTGCCCGCACACGCACGCGCCCATTCCTTCCGCCGCCGCCGCCACAAAAAAACTCCAGGCCGAGCCGAGCCCTTCTCCTCCTCCTCGTCGGCGCGGCTATAGCCTCCGTCCGGGCGCGGGCGATCCGGGCGGTGAGGGTTTAGCGAGGCGCGTGGCTGGGGAGATGGCGTCGGAGGACGTGGTGGGGAAGAGCAGGGGCGACACGGCCGTGACCACCATCGTCAACCTGGCGGAGGAGGCCAAGCTCGCGCGGGAGGGGGTCAAGGCGCCCGGCCACCAGGTCCTCACCATCTGCAAGTCGCTCGTCGCCGGCGGCGTGGCCGGTGGAGTGTGAGTTCTCCACTGTACTCTATCCCTCCCTCCCGTCGTCTCTGGGTTGGATTTGCTCCTCGGCGTCTCATTCAGTGGGTGGCTCCCAGATTGGATTCGGTTTTGTTTCGATTTTATTATATTGGTGTTTGATCCGTGTTGGATTCCTGTGGCTCGAGGCCTAGATGATTGAGATTTTCCGTGGTGGTTGTTCTCTGATATGTGCGTGGATCGTGTGAGTCCAACTCGATGCATGGACATTAGGTGCGAGTGCGTGCTATTCTGTGTTGGATTGGCGAGGCTTAAACCTTAGCCGCGAGGCACTCAGATCTCGCTCCGTTTACCCATGAGCTGATATGATTCGCTGGTAAACCAAATACCCCTACACATGTGCTGCCCGTCTCGTATCGTTATATATAGCCTGGTCGTCTGGATTAACATTCTCGTCTTATGGGTTAATTTGGCCTGTGATCTAAACCATTTCCCTGAGAATATCGTGAATATCTCGTGATCTACAATAAATTGTTCACACTGATTCCTATGGAAAACATTTTGTTGAATGCGAAATTGCTTTGTTTGGATCAGTTTACCAACATTTAAACCCTAAGCGCGGACCGAAAGCCTGTGACAAAACGGTGGACGGGGCAAAATCGGCTTGCCCATCCTGTTAGTGTACATTCAATGTGCAATTTTTATGGGTTTTTTTCATTATTGTTGTTAGATTGCTTGCCATCCGTCTAGTGTTTAGCTCATAGAGCTTGTTATATTGTAGCGGCATTTGTTTTAAGAAAAAAACTTCTGAATTTGCGAGCTGGACATTTTGATATGCAAGCTTGGTTTGGCCAATAGCTGACTAACACCAAAAAAAACATTTTTTCCACACAAACTTTATTCATTGTATTTATGGTTTACTTAATGGTGCATTCTTAACTATTGTGGTTATTCCTAATGTCATCATCTAAATCTAATAAACCTCTTTGCATGTCTGCGATTACTTTATGTGATATGTTTGGTTGGTAGAAGACTATGGCGACTTGATGTTGTCTTCCTTGTTTGGGCTCTAGCAGTCTAGCTATCTAATGTTGTTTTAGTTGGTTTAGGTGAAAGCTGAAATTATTTTGTTATTTTATTTGTTTAGGTCATTTGAGAACATTGCATACTTGAAACACATATAAAACTAAGAATATTTAATGGCATATTCATAAAAGAACCCTCCGCTCTTCATTCTGGTACATTTTGCATGCTTGACCAGCAAAAAGAATATTTACTGGGGCCAATTATTGATAAGTGCTAACTATTTGTGCTTATGAGTTCTGTTTATTTATTTATTTTTGCACAGATCACGTACTGCTGTTGCTCCCCTTGAACGATTGAAGATCTTGCTTCAGGTGAATTTCTTATGTGTTCACTTTTTTGCTATATGATAGCTTGTTATTATCATGAAGATTGAATGATGGATTGATGGGTTGATGTCTTTACCAAAGTTGTTCTATTTGCTGTGGAAGACCTCAAGAGTTTATGGCTACTATATTATCAGTTTTTTATTTTGGTCATTTTAACATGTCCTTTTGTTATTTGACATTAGCTAACATGGTGATATGATGCAGACTAAATCTCCCATGTCAATTTATTGGATAGAGTCTGTCTATTCTCATTCTATGGCATGTTTTATCTTATCACCAGTAAACAGTTCACACAAGTTTAGGAGCATCTCTACTTTGTGAAGCGGACTTGAAAACAAAACCCATTCAGTGCACATATATTGCTGCCACTGTCAGTAAATCATCGTGAAAATAATGTTAAAGTAGAGAGATCACATTTGTTGCTGTGCCCTAATTCAATGGTTGCTAAAGTTGTCCGTGTGTTTGTGTACTTGTATGAAAATGCAGCGTGTGATTAAATTACTTGGGTTTGACCTCTGACTCATGTTATCTTGCTTAATGCAGGTTCAAAATCCTCACAGTATCAAGTACAATGGTACAGTTCAAGGTCTTAAATATATATGGAGAACCGAAGGCCTACGTGGACTTTTTAAGGGCAACGGGACGAACTGTGCAAGGATCGTTCCAAATTCTGCTGTGAAGTTCTTTAGCTATGAGCAGGCATCAAGGTGTGTTCTTGTTTGCAATTACTCTTGCCTTACATTACTGCTTGCTCTGCTACCACCTATGTGCTACTTTTAGTTTGCACTTTGCAGACCTTTTCTCTGTTGCGTGATGAAACTGTTTTGACCTGAAATTGGTTAGAAGCATTTCCTTTTCACCCTCATATTAACAAGTTCTTGTTTTCATGAAAATCAGTATTAATAACTTCCTTCCTTTCTCTATCATTTTTACAGGGGAATTTTGTGGCTTTACCGTCAGCAAACCGGAGATGGTATGTCCTTTTGTATCACCCTTAGTATGCAGATTAGTTTTCCTGAGCTCTACATCCTCATTTCTTTTCAAGTGGAAGCGCACCATCATATTATTGCACAGATATTTGATTCTTGTGTCAATCATGCCTACAACGACAGTTTTATCGGCCTTGCCTTTTTTTGTCTGAAAATTTAAAAGAGGTCTTGAATTAGTGAAAGCTTGTCCACCTCAAAATATTGCTAGGTTCTGTCAGTTTTTAACTCCCAACATAGAGTACCATCTTTTAAATAATTTTTAGTTTCTTTTATGTAAGTCCTGGTGGAATTTGTGATGATGGCCTATCCGTCAACAACTGATAGATGTCATGAAATTATTTCAGATTTTTGTATTTCTTCTTAGTTTTGACTGAGTTCCAGTCGGCAGATAATTCTTTTGGACAGGAATATGATTTTACCTAGGTCCTAACCACAGTGTTGCCCTTGTTGCAAATGTCAATGAGAGTTATGAATGCAGGAACTGGGAGTTTCACAGGTGCATGAATTGGGAGTCCGAGTAGAATTTAGTCATATACACACATTCATTTCTTAACCTATATGGCCTTTTACATCTCAGTTTTGTGTTGCTTCGTGCCCAACTTCTGTCATTCTTGCCATAGGCTGAGGCCAAACACATGACAAAACTTGTCGCTCACCAAATTGAACTTGAAAAATGTCCTCCCCCCTCTCTCCCTCTTTTTTTTTTCATCCATAGAGGTTTGGCAAGCTAGCTTGCCCTGCTTGTCATCTATGGGACAATTCATTAATGACTTTGAGAGATTCAGACACCCCACCTTTTTGTCACTACTCACCAGTACATACATACAGTGAAAAACAAGTATAATGTTCTTAGCGAATGTCTGTGTTTGCAGTGTCAGCGCCGTTCGCCTTTTGCTGGTTTGCTCAGTTCACACACTGTACATCCATACTCTGCCCTTAACATGGTGTGGTGTGTTCAGCTATGTGATACCATTTGCAACACCCCCAGGCTGAATACACTTTCTATGTATTGGCGAGGTTACACAGTTCAAGAGTGCCCTGTTCAATATCGGACTGAGGTCACTTCACAATGTTGAGGATCAGAATTCCCAATTTACAGTGCCCTTTGTAATCCAAAATAATTTCTTGCATGTGTGAACAGCCTTCTAACTTGTCATAATAAAGAAATTCATGTTTAACTAACTTGTCATATGAAAATGTAAAGTTGCTAAAAGTCTCTGGTTCTCTAGATTCAGCACTCACATGATAATTATGTTGAACAGAAGATGCTCAGCTTAGTCCAGTCTTGCGCCTTGGAGCTGGAGCTTGTGCTGGTATCATAGCTATGTCTGCTACTTACCCAATGGATATGGTTAGGGGTCGGATTACTGTCCAGGTAATGTATAGTTTTCCATTGCTTTCTCTCATTGTAATAATGTCTGTCTCGAAGTATCTTACTTAAGCTGCTGTAGTTTTTTTTTCATTTCTTATTCTGTTTTGATGATCCCCAAATTACATCTGCAGACAGAAAAGTCTCCTTATCAGTACCGTGGTATGTTTCATGCACTGGGCACAGTCTACCGTGAAGAAGGCTTCCGTGCTTTGTACAGAGGGTGGCTTCCATCTGTTATTGGAGTTGTAGGTTCCTCTTAACTAGTAATCATGTATACTCTTGTGCGTTGCGCCTTGTTGATGTGTGCTTACCATTTTATGCTTTGTTACTTGTTGCAGGTTCCATATGTCGGCCTTAACTTTGCTGTATATGAGTCTCTGAAGGACTGGCTGCTTCAGACAAATCCGTTTGGACTTGCAAAGGATAACGAGTTGCATGTTGTAACAAGGCTTGGATGTGGAGCTGTGGCTGGAACTATCGGGCAGACTGTTGCGTACCCTCTTGATGTCATCAGGAGAAGAATGCAGATGGTCGGTTGGAATCATGCCGCTTCTATTGTTACTCGAGATGGTAAAGAGGCACTGCAGTACAATGGTATGATTGATGCATTCAGGAAAACTGTCCGTCATGAAGGATTTGGTGCTTTGTACAAGGGCCTTGTGCCCAATTCAGTGAAGGTAATCATTCTAATGAAAAATTCAAATATTTGTAAGCTCCAAGGATATCTGAATATTGTTCTTTTTAATTTACTGCCCTTGTTTTTGGCCATTCAGGTAGTGCCTTCTATTGCCATTGCATTTGTCACTTATGAGGTTGTGAAGGATGTTCTAGGAGTAGAGATGAGGATATCAGACTGAAGAACTGGACGTAGTGCTGGCCATTATCAACCTCTATTTTTGTAGGCGCTGTTGAGTTCTGTTTTTGTAGGCAGGGCGAGTAGAAGGATAATAGGGCTGAGGCTCCATTCAGCATGAGGCCCCCTCAGGCCATGTTTGATACATCCTACAACTTGTTCCATTCTTAATTGTTGCTGGACTCGTGGGAAAAATAATAAGTTGGCTGTAAAGCAGTAAGCATTTGCTTAACTCATAAAGTCTATTCAGTGAGGATGATGTATTGAGATGAAACATAAGCAGTATGCTAGGTGCTGCTAATAGTTGATTTTCATGATTTTTCCTTCTCCATTGCCTGTCAACTTTGTTTTTGTGTAAGACAGTTGCATAAATATTAAAGTATAAATGAAGGGTAGATGGTGATTACTTACGCTTTTGTTTGCTTTAAGATTTGTATAATTTGTATTAGAAGAGAAAGCATTGAAGCACTGCTAGTCTTTATTTGTTTGCAAGAGCACTTAGGCGTACAATAGTCGCTCTATAATTCTCAATCGTCAAAGAGACATGTAGTGAATCCCAAGTAAAGAAAGTGTAGTCTAGTGAAGGGGAAAAGCTTGAAAAATTCAATCCATAATCTGCATTCCTATGCTAGTTCAGAGTCGGAAGAGTGGCCCCCGGACATACGTTGTCGTGAAGGTGGAATCGCGGCGGAATGTAGGTGCCCGTCGGACTTTATCCTCGGCGTTCGTCGGGCGATCTGCGGCGGCCTCACCACGCCCATCGACTTGGACTTCTGCGGCGGCCCTGCACAGAGCGCACGCCATTCTCATAGTCATCAATCATCAGACGGCAAGCTCAACGATGTAAGTAATGGAGCAACGTAACTGGAACACTTGCCTGCTTTACTTGTGGTGATGTTGCTGTCCAACTTGCTCGGCGACGCCTTCCTGCTGCAGCTCCGGTCCGGCAGCGACCGCGTCGTGGCGCGGCTCGAAACCGACACCGCGTCGACGTCCGGCAGCATCGTCCCGAACCCGTTGTTGACGCTCTCGTCGCCGCACAGCGAGTTCCCGTCGCTGCTGGAGTCGGAGCCCTTGTCCTTGTTGATGTGCAGGATCGCCTTGGTCTTCTCCTTCTCCACGACCCTGTACGCGTACATCTGGAACGGCACGTCGGAGACGCGCGGCGCCGCGTTCCCCTGCCACGCCGGGAACATCCTTAGCAGGTGCGCCTCGATGTCGAGGTAGTCGATGGGCGGCGTCGGCGCGTCGAGCTGGCCCTGGTCCGGGTTCATGACCAGGAACCGCTTGACGTAGCGGAGGACGCGGCAGATGGAATGGAACGCCGGCCGCTGCGCCGGGTCGGCGTGCCAGCACCGCTTGGTGAGGCTGGTGAGGTACTTGGGCGACTGGAACGGGAACAGCGGCCTCTCGCCGGCGCGGATGTTCTTGCTCATGTTGTCCCCCTGCAGGTGGTTGTCCTCGAACGGGATCTTGCCGGTCAGGAGCTCGAAGCAGATCATCGAGAAGCTGTACACGTCGGCCTTCTCGGTGCACTTGGCCGCCGCCTGCTGCCCGGAGCCCTCCTGCTCGAGCACCTCCGGCGCGTACCAGATGCAGGGGTTGGCATTGGAATTTGCGCCGGAATGTGCGTTGGCCGATGCCTTTGGGCCGGGGCTGGTAACGCTGGATTGGCAGAACCCGGCGACCTTGACGTGCAAGTACGCGTCGGCGTGCCGTGGCCTGACGAGCACGTTGGACGGGTTCAGATCGCCGTGGTATATCTTCTTGGAGTGCAGGTGCTCCATGCCGCGCGCAATCTGCAGCATGACGTCCACGACGACGACGAGCGGGAACGGTACGCGCCGCTTGGCGCAGCTCACCTCTTTGACGTAGCAGCCGAGATCCTTGCTCATGAGCTGGTCCATGACGAGGAAGAGCTCCCTCTTCTCCTCGTCGTGGAAGCAGTACCGGCAGTGCGCCACGTTCGGGTGCGCCACCGACGTGAGCAGCGCGATCTCGGCGCCGGCCGCCTCGGCGTCGACGCCGACGAAATGGTTCACCGCGAAGGCCACCCCCATCCACTGCACCTCCTTGAGGCTCCCCACGAGGCGCCTTCGCATGTGGAAGTCGCTAAGAAACACGGACGCCGGGTGCAGCTTCCCCCGCGGCGCGGCCAGGAGCTCGGCTATCCGGCGCTCGTGCCGCGTCAACGGCTCCGACGACGCCGAGCCCTTCTTTTCGTCGAGCAGCTGGGACAGGAGCCACATGTCCTCCTTCCACGCCATGTCCATCCTGGCCGCGAGCTCTGGCGTGGCCAGGTATAGCTTGCCAAGCCTGCGCCGGAACAGCTTGGGCTCGAGGAGGTCCTTGTCGTAGTCCTTGGCGAACACCAGCCGCCTCCGGCCGATCTCGTCTGGATCGGAGCCCGTGATCTCGACGACAGCCTCAATGGTCTCGAGCACGACGGCGACGCACCAGAGGAGGTTGTGGATGTGCTGCTCGACGCACTCGGTGCCGTGCGCCGCCGCGGCGGCTCGCGCCCACCAGTCGCGCGGCTCGAGGCACTGCCGGATGTAGTGCTCGCCGTCGCGGACGACGCGGTGGAGCTCGCCGAGCGGGCCCTCGAGGGCCTTCCACTTGGTGAGGCGCTCGTCGAAGGGGAGGTGGGCGCGCACCTCGCCGGCGACGGCATCGAAGGCGAGCGCGTAGGCGTTGGCGAGGAGGCGGCATTGCCGCGGGTTGATGCGGAGCTCGTGGTGGAAGACCATGAGGGCGTTGATGCCGCCGAGCGCCGCGCCCAGCTGACGGAGCTGCTCCATGATCCTCAATTCTTGCGCTAACTTTGGACCTCGATCGCAAGTTTTCTGCGTATGCAACGAGAAAGGATAGGATTGGCTAAGAATGGACGTGGATCCACGGCATTGATGCATGCAGTTCATGCACGGCCTGCATTACTCCGAATCAGAGCTGTTCCGATCATCATGTCACATGCGCTTTGCTCCGATCGTATGTGCTGCACACCTTTTCTCATCATCTTCCATGAGATTGTTTACAGGCTATTAACCATGGAAAACCTGTAACCAAACCTTGTTTTGAAAATCGTAATGTGTACTCAGCTCTAATCAGTAATCAGTCGTGAATAATACGATTGCTGTGGTGTCAGTAAACGAGACAGGGATTGCAGTGACCCTTGTTCCCCAGCAACTGGTAGCGAATTCCTCTGTATACAAAAACTGTGGCAATATATAGAGCGCCAGACATCTTATGGCCAACGAATTTTGCACCACAGCTATGGCACTATTTGGCCAGAGAATGTATGGCGCGTGAGCCATGTGCCTAAGAAAGTGGGGGCGTGTCACAGCCAGGGTTTTTTATTCCGGATTGGGGAAAATTTCGCCCAGCAGCGAAAGAGCCGGAATTCCGAAATTTCGCCGGAATTTCGTTCAAATTCGTTCAAATTCGTTCAAATCCGAAAATTCCGGCGTTCCGTTCTGGACCGAAATGGGCGAAATTCGCGAAATTTCGCCGAAATTAAAATCACTGGTCACAGCTGTGGACACGAACCAAACACCAGCCACACTTGTCACACGTACATGTTATACTTTCATACCTCTTAGCACAACAGCCTTTAGATCAAATAGGAGTTTGTGAGGTATAGCATGAGGGTGCACCATATCTAGAACGAAATAGATAAATCCTATAAAGAAAACCAAAATAATGATGACAAAATAATCATGGTGAGAGAAAGATTTGGCAAAGCTACTCGCAAATTTCTTAAGCACAAACTCAATAGAGTAGAAAAGGGTTGCCGCCATCTGGCGACTCTCATGAATCTTTTAGGACAATCGGATCTAAGAATCTAGTGCTAACAAATAATCCAGCCTCTAATCCTCTCAAGGGCTTCTTTCTTTGCCTGTGGTTTGGTTGTATTCTCTACGGCCACACCTCATGAGTTTATATAGCCCTCTTAGCCCTTCTACAAAGTGAAGTAAGAATCCTAATCTAAATAAGATTAACTAATACTCTTTACAGCACACTTCTCCAAATTATACTCTCTCTGTTCCTGAATAAACGATATTTTAGGATTTTGCACTTCAACCAATGTACGTGTAGAAATGATCAAATCATCCTTCTTCATTAGCTCACCTATTGCTCCTAGATGGTGTGTTACTCTAATCTACGGTAATAAATATTATTGGGAATAATAAATAGTAGAGATATGCAAAGGCAAAAGTTAAAAATTATATCGAAATTGTAAAATGACATATATTTAGGAGCAAAATTTTAAAACTAGAATGATATGTATTTAGGAACGGAGGGAGTAGTCTATTAGGATACGAGTCACCTTACTCAACAGTGCCTAGCTAATAACGGTGTGTCAAAAGTATGGGATTGAACCAAACATCCCTTTAGCCCGGTAAAGTTGGGCTGTAATACAAACACCCCTAATAGTTGTGTGTCACAATCTGTGGTAACGGTCAGAGAGCAGCATTCTACATAAATATCGTGGGATTAGGGATGGGCATTTTTAAACCGAAGCCGAATTACCGAAACATTTTCGGTTCGGTTTTTATTTTGGTATAATTCGATTTTCGGTGTTTGGTTCAGTTTTTCACTTTCAAAAACCGAAATAACCGAATAACCAAATAGCCTATGTATGGTACTACTTTTATAATGTTCTTCATAAAGCCACTAAACAATTTTCATGTTCTAACATATTTATACATATGTTTGGCATATTCATATGTTCTATTATACTTATACTATAATAACCTATGAATATTATATGAGTTCATCCTTAGTTCCTTACACTATGTTGTGATATGAAAAGGACTAAATCTAATCTATCTAGTGTTTATTCATATTTCGGTTAACCGAAAAATCGAACTAACTGAACCAAAATATTTCGGTTAATTCAGTTCTTTTTTTCATTTCGGTTTGAGAAATTCGGTAATCAATTTCTCAAAACCAAATTATTTTAAAACCGAAAAATCGAACCAATTAGACTGGAAAAACCGAATGCCCACCCCTACATAGGATCAGCTTGGCACCAGCTAATCAAATAAACAAGATGCATCTGCGATCAGAGAAAATGGAGCTAATACATTTCTTAACAACCTCAGTTCGTCGTCATGATGGAAAGAAACAACCAAAACATACGAAGGTCTAAAATCCATCTTCTAGAAGGGCCAATACCACTTCTTTCTCTTGTGTCTCTCTAGTTGAAGGATCCTCTCTGCTCGCTTCTCGATTTTTCTTCTCTAGCGTCCTCATCTTTTCTTGAAAATCATTTTCAATCTCGGCTTGCTTCTTCTCCAACCGGGCGATCTCTGCAATCATGCGATCCGACCTCTCCTTAGCTATCTCCTTGCCATTTCGGCAGCTACCACTTTTGGTTTCCTTAGGTTCAGACTTTGTAGCTATGCCCATTATACAGACCAAAGAGTAGGAAGGCAGCAGCTGAGAGTGCAAAAACACCTTGGACATTACCATTCAAAACCGGAATGTAGGGTAATGAATCGCAAGTTGTTGCCAAATTCGTTATTCACGGTGTGGTAGGAGAAGCGCAATAGCTGTACGTTCGGCAATCCAGACTATTCGTTGTTTTGATCGAATGGTGCTTACGACAGATAATCGATTAAGTTATAGTAGTCCCTTACAAACTGCACATGAACTTATTTATACTTTGCCGCCTCCATATTCCTGTCACATCGCATTACTCTGAGTGAAAAGAAAAAGGGAGATAAAAACTCACATTCCGTCTTGATTGGGTGGAGGTTTTCACTGGGTTGGGCAAATCGTTAGGATGGGAAACCGCCTTTGTGAGAGAAGACACACACACACACAGCAGGGGGGTGGAGACCAAGAACATGAGCAGAAGAGGAGAAAACAAGAAGAGTGCAACTTGCGATATAAGGCGAGAGAGATCAGGAAATTAGGCACAAGAGACAATGCGATTAAACCGATCATCGCGGCCATGCTTTGCTACCTTCTCCATCTTCCCACACCCCTCTCCTTTCTCCATTTCTATTCTACCATCTCCTTCCCATTCCTTTCCGCTCTCCAATCCGATGTGGTGCGTTTGTTTGTGTCTCGAAAGGCCGAAAAGCCGAAGCATTCTGACTGGTAAACACGGTCACGTTGAAGAATCAAAGTTTTTCACATCTTCTCTTCATCCTTAGGCCTTTTCATCCATCTTTACCTGGCTGTGTCCCGTCTTCTCAACCCCATTTTGTTTAATCTTCAAGTACAGTCACAGTAACCATGTATTCAGCTGCTTCCTGCACTAGTATAACTCTGCAACATCAACTGCTTATTGTGCAGACCCACCAAACAGGATAGCAGCGCAACCATGCTTTTTAATTTCCTCCCCAATATAATTAACTCTCTCTCGCCAAAAAGGCACTTCCACTTAGCTGTACAATTGTCATTCAAGCCTGTTTGGAAACATAGTTTTTCAAAACTATGATTTGCAATTGTTTTATCATAAATACCATGATTTTATTAAACTCCTTTAAAACCATGGTATTTCTTGGAACTACCAACTGTTTGGATGAAACATCATAAACCATGGTATTTGAGTGAAAATAGACAAAAAGCTAGTCAAAACCATGAAAACTTTGGGTTGGAGTGGAGTTTCAAATACTCTAAAAATACCATGGTATCTACCAAACCATAGTTTTTAATACAGAGTTTTTGGCATGGTAACCAAACACCTTATGGTATAAAATACCATGGTATTCTTAGAAACCATGGTATTACCTAGAAACTATGAAAATACATTGCTTCCAAATAGGGCCTCAAATTGTAATTAACTAATTTATTTTCGGGAGAGCTGGCCGCCATCCTTTGTCTGTTTTCTTTGGACCCTTTTCTGTATCTTACGTTGTACTCTCCTTGGTTCATAAAAACTCGTCGGTTTGGAATACGTGCAGTCAAATTTTTAAAGTTTAGCTATTGATATTTTTTTAAAATATTTAGATTGTATGCATGAAAATCATATGCGTAGATTTGTCTCGAGATGTACTTTCATAATATTATAATTTTATTATATATTTTAAATATATTATAATAGAAATTAGTGGTTAAATTTGAGTTTTGGCACTGTGTTGATATCTAAAACGACAATTATTTGTGACTACAGAGAGTATGACTTAAGTTATCGCCCACTCGTTGAACTATTATCGCCCACTCAGTGAATTAAGTTATCTACGTAGAATTCTGCACCATTTTTTTGGGCTGTTCCAATGCTTGCTTGGTAGTTGGTACTTGCAGCACAATGCTGAACCGAAGTCCCAACCGTGCTACGATACAAGGTATATATGGAGTTTAGAGTAGTTATTTGTGGATGCCCATGTTTTTGAAAATCACAAAAAAGGTGAGCACAGGAATGTTTTGTTTACTCAAGCATGATCAAGTATGACTTGGAATCGGTAGTGTCTAGAACTAGTAAGTAAATCTGTCCTGCATGCATCTATATATTGTGACCTAGTTTAGAGGGTTTATTTCTGACCGGGATCTATGTACGTGACCTAAGAATTTAAACTAAAATTTTGGTATATCCACATGGATTGTTTGGGATTGTGGCATAACCAAACAAGACCCTAGGGTGAGTTAAATTATTCATTCCTTTCATTTTGAAACTTTACATATGCTGTTTCTTTCTTCTAACTTTTTTTTGAAATAGACGACAGGAGCTCTGCCATACATTAAAGAAAGAGGAATCCAGAACAACAGAATCACAACATTAGAATAGACGAAAAGAAAAGAAAAGATGGACAGGATGGGAAGGAAATCTAGGTGGAGGGTGATAAAGCCTAGACCGCTAACACCAAAAAAAGTTAAAAGGCCAACCCTTACGCTAGCGAAACTACAGACGGTCTATTTTAAAAAACGCCGTTCTGTAGAGCCAACCTTCGAGTGTCCACACAGCTGCAGCTGGAAAGAATTCTACTTCTACTGCGTTACTCTCACAACTTCCTTGGCCAATTGTCAATTGATCAACTATTCTGGACATTTGTCTTAGCGTTTCCTAATGCTTTCTCGCTCAAAACCGCTTTTCCCGCCAGCAAACGGCTTTCCTCTGTGGCAAGGGAGGCATAATTCCACTATGTGAAAACGTGTTGGATATTTTCTATTTAATCTAGAGCTCAATCTAGTTAGAATCAGGTTCGGAACGGGATTTGACTATTCAGTTGGATATAGGATGAGTTTTGGATACTTTAATCCAGATTTAGAATCAGATTTAGAGTAATCAATATCTGGTAAATATGAGACGGAATCTGGATATCTGGATTTTTCTATTCGGATATCAGTGAGGCCCAACCCATTCATCATATATTTTTCATGACAACCCATTTATATTGATAATTAGTTGGTTATATAGATTCTCAAATAACATATTTTTCTATGATGTCTATTAGTTAGTTATATTAATTCACAAGTGCATATTTACCTATCCGTTTCTGACTCGACATACAGGTGAGCCGCGAGCTGCTGCTGCTTTCTTCTCCGCGCGACCAGCTCCTTAAACCCTAGTCCCCCGCCGCCGCCGCCCCCGCCGCCATGGCGACCCTCAAGCGAAAGTCCCTAGATGCCCCCTCCGCCGACTGCGCCTCCCCTGTCAAGGCCCCACGCGCCAGCGCCGCGGAGCCGCCCGCCCCCAACACAGCCGCCGCCGAGCCCGTCGCCTGCGTGCACGACGTTTCCTACCCCGAAGGCTACGACGCGTCCTCCTCCTCCCGCCTGATCGCCGCCGGAGGCGAGGGCGCCGGGCCGGCAAAGACCTTCCCGTTCCAGCTCGACCCCTTCCAGGCCGAGGCCATCCGCTGCCTCGACAACGGCGAATCCGTCATGGTAATTACGCTGCTTTGGCTCTCGGTACTCCTAGCAATTTAACTGTTACTTGCTCTGCATGTTGGATCGCGCAATTTGTATTTCTGTGAGTAATATATCTGCCGATTTCACCTCAACAGAAAAGCAATATGTAGCTTTTCCTTGTTTTATCTGTATTTTTTAACGCTCAGCTCCACACATTTAGTTCCTACTTTAGTCGTAGTACCCCATGGATTAGCCAACTTCCCGTATATTTCGGTTTGGTCTGACGATGAATTGTGCTACTTGTGCTCAAGAAAAATGTGTCTCGCTAACTAAAAGCCCACTCCTTATCTTGTTGTATTCAGATCATCCTGCTAAATTCAGTGCCTTTTTTTTTCTTTAAAGCAATCTTAGTCTTATTTATCTTTCTACTGTGATTTTGTTCCGATCAATATGCATGATTGCAACGCTCTTACAAGCTATATATTAGACTATACAATTCATAGACCACAGTAGAATGGTGTCCTTTTTTTCAATGCTGTTCTGTTGTTTATATATTGGCAAACTATTTATCTTTTCAATTTAGTTGTTTGTCTGTCATGCATAATTATATACTTTGTATTGTTGGTGGTTTTCCAGGTTTCTGCTCACACATCAGCAGGAAAGACAGTGGTTGCTTTGTATGCAATAGCAATGTCTTTGCGCAATCAGCAGCGAGTCATCTATACATCTCCAATCAAGGCTCTGAGCAACCAAAAGTACAGAGAATTCAAAGAAGAGTTCTCTGATGTTGGTCTCATGACTGGAGATGTGACAATTGAGCCAAATGCCTCTTGTTTGGTACTAGATCATCAGTCTTCTTTCAAGTTACTCTTTTTATTTAGGCTTGGTACTTAAAGCCAGCTTGGAAATGTAGGTCATGACCACAGAAATTTGGCGTAGCATGCAATACAAAGGGTCGGAGGTCATGAGAGAAGTCGCTTGGATTATCTTTGATGAGGTGCATTACATGCGTGATAGGGAGAGAGGAGTGGTGTGGGAGGAGAGTATAGTAATGGCTCCCAAGAACTCACGGTTTGTGTTCCTCTCAGCAACTGTACCTAATGCCAAGGAGTTTGCTGATTGGGTTGCCAAGGTTTGTTGCTAAGCTTCCCTAGTTCCCTCCCTTTTTCTTTTGTCAGCTTGCCTTTCATATTTCCTCATAAAGTTTTCTGCTCAATAAATTAAAGGGACATTTACATAAATGCTATTGTTTTGATGTCTAACGCATCTATTTGGCGGAAGGTATTTGTTGTCGCACATGGTCAAGCATCCATCTATATTTTTAGCATATGTTCTTTCTGCATAACGGGGGATGTTTTATTTCTCAGGTACATAATCAACCTTGTCATATAGTATACACCGACTATCGACCTACACCTCTCCAGCACTACGTATTTCCTTCTGGAGGTGATGGCTTATACCTGGTAGTTGATGAGAAGGGCAAGTTCAGAGAGGACAGTTTTCAGAAAGCGTTGAATGCCCTTGTACCTTCTAGTGACAGTGACAAGAAGAGGGAAAATGGGAAGTGGCAGAAAGGCCTCTTGGCAGGCAAACCTAGCGAGGAAAGCGACATATTCAAGATGGTGAAAATGATAATTCAGCGTCAATATGACCCTGTGATACTTTTCACTTTTAGCAAAAGGGAATGTGAATTTCTTGCTATGCAGGTATTTTCTTTTCTAGATTAATAGTCAGTTCAGAAGATAGAAATATTTTTTGGTTTCAAGGAAGAACAAAGTCAATTTAGTTGATTTTGACTGTCCTACTTATGTGTTATAGATGGCTAAGATGGACTTGAATGAGGATGACGAGAAAGCAAACATCGAAACAATTTTTTGGAGTGCCATGGATTTGCTTTCAGATGACGACAAAAAGCTTCCTCAGGCAAGTTCCCATTTCATCTGAGTTTTCAGTGCATGGTACTCACAGGCAATTCCAATTCATATAGGTTTTCAGAAAGAGACAATAGTTTTGAACTCTAAGCAACGAGCACCAAGGTGTTAGCACGCCCTATATGTATTCCCTGTGGCCACTGTCCATTTTGTTTGTTGTAAGATGGTGGTCTTATGTGCATTATTTTTTTTTTCGAAACCATCTTTAATGCCATACATAAACTATTGAAAATTTATGTTTGCACATTAGGTTTGCTTGGTAGTATTACCCACTTGTACCACCTGGTACCAGGTTAAATCAACAATCTAGTAAATGTTATATACCAGCACCGACTACCCATTAGAGCATGAACAAGTAGTGGTAGGCCATACCCGCAATTGATGCTTGTCTTATTATTGTTGTTGTTGTTTTTGTTATTATTATCTTATTTTATTCTGAAAACTGAGCCTCGAAGCCTTATCAGGTTTCAAATATGCTTCCCTTATTGAAACGAGGCATTGGTGTACATCATTCTGGTCTGTTGCCCATTTTAAAGGAAGTGATTGAGATACTCTTCCAAGAAGGCCTCATCAAGGTTAGCATATTTTATGAATCACATTACTTCTTGGGGTTGCTGTTATTTCCTTGCCTCAAATCTAGCATATTTTCAGAAGTGTATCAACAATCAGCCTACTAAAACTGTGTTTGGAGCATTTGTCTTTAGAGCAATCTCTACTATATAAAGCAAAAGTTTCTTCCCGCATCACTTCATCAAAATTACCCACATTTGCCATTGCTCTTTAATTACCCACCTTTGCCACTGTTAGTGCTCTTTGCAAATAAACTTTTTTATCTCAAATTGAGTTTCCGTTGCAACGCATGGGCACATGGCTAGTGATACTTAAAGCAGATGTTTTGATTTAGGTTTTGCACTCTTGCTTGAAGCTAAAACTGTGTGCCTAAAAAGGTGAGGTGATAGTGCTTGGTTCCACACCAAAGAACAGATTTTGATAGTTGATTTTGTGTGCACAAAATTCATTAAGTAAAAGAATAAAAAATAAATAAAGTAAAGGCAGTGGTCCACGTGTCAGCCAATAATACGTGACGTAAGAGCATCATACGGTGTTAATTCCCTAAAGCAAGACAATGATGTGCGGGCCTCGCGTGTCATTAAATATATTTTTCTATGCGTGACCTATCCAATATTAGACTCATTTGGAAGGATTTTTCATAAGGAGCACGGAGGTTAAAACAGATCGCAAATCCTTCAACAACAACAACAACAACAAAGCCTTTTAGTCCCAAGCAAGCTGGGGTAGGCTAGAGTTGAAACCCAAAACGATCCGCTAACAAAGGGAGGAAGAGAGAGATAAGGAAGAAGGACAAAGCCTAAAACTATACCAAAACGTGGCATAAAGCCTAATCAAGGTTCAGGCACGTGGATAGCTGCTTTCCACGCACTTCTATCCAAAGCCAACTCTTTCGATATATTCCATCCTTTTAAATCCCTTTTGATTGCCTCTGCCCAAGTCAAGTTTGGCCGGCCTCTACCTCTCTTCACATTATTATCGCGTCTTATGATGCCGCTATGCACTGGTGCCTCCGGAGGTCTCCATTGTACATGTCCAAACCATCTCAATCGGTGTTGTACAAGCTTTTCTTCAATTGGAGCTACCCCTAGCCGATCACGTATTTCGTCGTTTCGAACTCGGTCCAATCTTGTATGACCACAAATCCAACGCAGCATACGCATCTCTGCGACACTTAATTGCTGAACATGCCGCCTTTTAGAAGATCCTTCGCTTGTTTTAAAAGATCGCAAATCCTTCGCTTGTTTTAAAAGATGTGGTCTGCAGAAGATTAGTGATCAAACAAGGTACAAAGATTAAAGCACTAATAATTGCTTTCGTCAGCATACGGTTGTCGGTTGTGCACATGCAAATCAGCTTGCACAGTTGGCTGGCTGGGCTTTGGGCCCGTGTGGCAATGGTAGAAACTTCCCCCCGAGCTCTGTGGACAACAAAATCAAAGCATATGCCTATGGTCAGTAGGGGTCCAATCGGATTGGATAGATGCCAACTGATTGACTAGATTTGTTTGGATCAACTTTGATAGTTGTGTCGAATAGTTGTCGGATTCAGCATTGGTTTCGGATTCATCATTGGATTCAGGAGATCACTACCCATCGTATCGGAATATTCCGATTATGTTCTCAGATAATTCCTGATAACTCTATTCGGATTCGTATATTTATAGCTCATATTTTAGCAGCTTCAATTGGGTCCAACCAAATAGCACAAGCTAGGCCCTCCCTCCACGGCTCCACCCTCCTACCGCTGTTTGGTATCGCCACCAATAGAGCTTGACATGTAAGAATATGTGTCCACTTGCCTACGTGAATATCTAGTATTCTTTTACAAAGCATAAAGGAATATTTGATACTTTGCTACTTTGTTGGGCTACTTAATAAAATGACTTGTTAAGTTGCGATAATCTTGCTGTATGTTGAACTCATATGATTGATTAATCATTGTTATATGTGCTATATGCAGTATGTTTTCGTGCGATATCTAACAAAAAAAATATTCGGTACCGTATCGATTCCGCTCCGTATTTGCTTCGAATTTGTGACCAATATTATCTGCGACGTATTTATATCCGGCATTATTTGTATCCGACTCCAATTCCGACAAAAGATATGGTTTAGGATACGAAATGAGCAATATCCGACCAAATACGAGCTGATTTCACCCCTAGTGTTCAGTGAGATAAAAGCACACACTGGCTGTTTGTAGAGATAGAGTCTGAATACGGTTTAAACAACTCTCTACATGTTTTATCCAGCAAAAGGCTGAGCCTGCTCTGCTTATAAAAGGCACGATCCCTCGTTTGGGAAAAGGGAGGTACAGATACAAGAGACACCATGCTTATCACGGCGTCGCCTAGGCGCCGACTAGGCGTCCAGTCGGTCGGCCGACTCGCCGTGCCTCGTCGCCTCGCTGAAGCTGACCGGTGACGCTGGAAGCCTGGCGTCATGGCGTGGGCACCTAGGCGTCGTCGAGCCTTTTGGCGGCGACTTGGCGGCTCCTCTCCTCGGCGAAGTGGAGAAAGACTAAGACCAAAGCGGGACTGAGGTGCGAAAGACCGAAAGACCACAGACCTCACGGGTGGAGAAGCGACAGGCGAAACCCTAGTTTCGCGCCGCCCCATGCAGAAGCTCTCCGCCTCCCGCTCCGCTTTAAGCCTTCGCCTCGCTCCTCCTCCGCTCCCCTCTCCTCCGCCTCCCTTCTCTGTCCGCTTCTCCTCCTCTACTCGGCGAGCTCGGCGACTCAGCGGCTCCTCTGCTTGGCATTGTCGGCGCCTCCTCGCTTTCGGCAGCTTAGGAGTCTGGCGGCGACCATCGTGGCGCTAAGCCGAAAGTCTTGAGGAATGGCGATGGTATGATATGAGGAATGCGATGGTAGGCATCGATTGGGAGTAGTAGTAATAGCGTGAATGGAGTGGAAGGCATCGATTGGGAGCCTGGAATGGGCCATCGGTTGGTCAGGCTGATGGGCCGAGTAGGCCAGGCTAGGCATATGGGCCGAATTAACTTTTATGAATAGTAAAATAAACTAGTTTACCATTCAAAGGCAGCTTTTCTAAGGATATTTTTTGGTCGCCTAATCCTCGTCCAGGTGCCCGCCTAGGCGCCTAGGCGTCCAGGCGCCCCGGAGGCGACTCGCCTCGCCGGGGCGCCGTGATAACCATGAGAGACACACAACACTCAAAAATAAAATAGCCCTTGCCCGACACATGCAAACACGAAGGGTTGGCCATCAATGTGACGCACGTATCCCACACACAAGCACAGGAAATTCACTCACGCACAACAAATTGTCGAGGCATACAAAAAGTATGCGCCCTCTACTCGCTTGCATATTTCGTCCGTCATCGTTAACATGCAAATCGCAACGTTCGTGCTTCATGATGAGTAGCTTGATCGTTTCGATGAGAATAAAATTCTCCAAAATATGCGGTACAGATTCCCATTGAAGTGAGACCAAAACGATCATAGTGCATGCTCTCCCAATGAGATGGAACTGGCATGGAATTCACAGGAGCGCACTATGAATTTTCCAATACGACGGAACTAGGTATGAAATACATAGTTTGAATTCCTGATTTGTAGAGTACCGACCGCGACTCTATACAAATCAATACAAGAGAGTATCATAATTTATTGATTTTTGCCCCTCATGCGGGAGCATAACTAAGTCATCCTCTTCATCGACATGTCCTGTCCGCGAACCGACACAATGATGGCGTACTGTGACCAGACATCGGCGAAACAAAGCCACCTTGACTACACGTCCTCACCATTTGCATATACACACACCATACATGCATATGGACGAGCTATATAATGACGACTACCGCAGCGTAGCTTTATTGGTGGTATCGTGTAGGCTTGTCCTACATATGTAATTAATCAGACACTATGCAAAGGCGTTGGGAATTAGCGAACTATGTAATCTCTAGTCAGATATTCTCCTTAAGCATAGACACAGAAGACAAAAAGATGAACTCCTACAGGAGCTTGTAATTTTGTATATTCAATACATAATTAATGAGATACAGTGTTCTCCATGTGTTCAATAGTCCTTTTTTCACAAACACGAAGATGGAGCAATTTTTCTTGGATTTGCAACCAATAGATGCATATATTAGATTTGTGTCATTCTATGCTTATATGATCAATTTTACGATGATTTTGCGCTTTTTTTTGTTTGTGGTGGTGGGGTGGGGGGTGTTAAAGTGATATATTGTGTATTCTGACTTCTAATTTCTTGCTGATATTGAAATCTGGTGTTATAGTGTTTGTTTGCCACAGAAACATTCAGTATTGGATTGAACATGCCTGCAAAGACTGTTGTGTTTACCAATGTGAGAAAGTTTGATGGAGATCGATTCAGATGGTTGTCAAGCGGAGAGTACATCCAGATGAGTGGCCGCGCTGGTCGTCGAGGTATTGATCAGCGTGGTATCTGCATATTGATGGTAGACGAAAAAATGGAACCCTCAACTGCCAAAATGATGCTGAAAGGAAGTGCTGATAGTTTGAACAGGTCCGTAGCATGGATTCCTTGCTTCTACTGCCATCTGTAGAACATACTTAGTATCCAGCCTGGCTGCATGATTTGAACGGAAAAACCAGAATGTAGGACTGAGACTGTGAGTGGCAATCCCAGATTCATGAGTTACTTGGTTAACACTATGCTTAAGACGGTAGCTAGATCAATCCCCAGCTGCATGATTTGAATGGGAAAACCAGAACATAGGACTGGGACTGTGATTGGCAATCCCAGACTCATATGTCACTTGGTTAACACTATGCTTAAGACGGTAGCCACATCAATCCTAATAACTACTGTAGACAATGCCATCCATCTTGCGTCCTGAAATCTTGAGTTCCTTGCGTCCTGAAATCAGCGCTTAAGTTCTCATTTGCTACTTTTCACTGTTGTATTATTATGTTTCTTCTAGTTGTTTAAGCACACTCCTTTTTTCCTATTTTGATGGCTCCCACATGGTTATCCTCCTCTTGATTAGTGCCTTTCATTTGAGCTACAATATGTTGTTAAATCAAATGCGCTGCGAGGATGGTGATCCAGAAAAGCTTCTTCGGCATTCATTCTACCAATTTCAAGCAGATCGAGCTCTCCCTGATCTTGAGGTTTGTTGACAACTTGACATTGTCTACACGTCTTTTTTCTTTTGAAGTGGTGAGAGCTTTATTTATGTTCTTTGAAAGATAGAAAGTTTGGGAGAATTGAATGATTCTCATTGATAGAATTGATACAGTATATATCAGCTACAGCCTATACAAGGTAAGAGGCTAAACTATGGTAAGCTAGCTATGTTAGGAAAAGATCCTGCTATACATGGAAGGATCTCCTAAATATGGAACTGAAAATATACATAATAATGGCTGATTGAGGCGCCAGTTATGGCAGGCTCATGCGCCATGTATAGAAAGGGAATATATGCTAACATTCTTGAATCTTGAGCATGATGGTTTCATAGTCATTCTAAATATGTCACATGGTTACCACAGAGGGCGGCTGTGAACCACATTTACTTTATTTACATGTTGCCTGTTTAAACTTGTATTGTTGACGGTTTTTCCCATACCAGCTCCACACTTAGCAATTTAGGATGAGGGATTAGGCAAAAATAATCCCGCCGTACTAATTCTATGAACTTATTCTATTGGTCCCTTTAGGTTTGTCTTTCAGTGAGTTTTTAAGGAAATAATCACTAGGGAAGGAAATTTTTTACATTTGCAGGCTGCCTCATCTTATCTGTCTTCCTAATCCTTTTAGTCAATATTGTAAAACGTTTCTGTTAGCATTGGGCCTGTGGCCATGTTCTTTGAATCCTATGGATTCTTTTGTTTGGTTGTTCTACTATATATTTAGTAATATAATTTCAGCAGGGGGTCTTCCTTACTGTTCCCATAAAAAAAAAAAGGAATCCAAGACAGACCTTCTTTTCCCCAAAATTTTGAACTGTCCCTTCCTCCCACAACCATTGTTGTTACTTGCTTTTACCCATGTGTGATGAGGTTGCATGGTAAAAATGGAAGACTTTCAGAATGATTACCCAAGCAGTGTTTGTTGCGTTCCTAAGTGTTCCACAGATGCATATATGCGGTAACACTTCTGATAGCAGTTTGTGCTGATAGACTGACTGTTGTCACCTAGTATATTGGTGCCTTTCAAGTTTCAATCAATAGTTGATCAATCAAGCTAAGCACTTTCACCAACATAAGAACCCAGCTACTGAAGCATTATATCTTCCAGGAAACTTACGCTGGCACGCTGTTTGAATTCTGTGCAGAAGCAAGTCCGGGAACTGGAATTAGAAAGAAATTCCATTGTTATTGAGGAAGAGGAGAGCTTGAAGGATTATTATGAGCTCTTACAGCAATACAAAACTTTAAAGAAGGATGTCCATGATATTGTACTTTCTCCAAAATATGTTTTACCTTTCTTGCAACCTGGAAGGCTTGTTCGTGTTCAATACAGTACAGATGAGCAAACCACCTTCTCCTTTGACGAAAATGTCACATGGGGAGTTACAATAAACTTTGAGAAGGTGAAATCCCATGGTGAAGGTAAAGACACTAAACAGAAAGCATCATCCAACTTTCTCTTGTTTGTGTTTTCTCTTTTGTTCACAGGGTTGGCCCAAGGTCTTTGGCAGTGCAAGTCCATGTTAGATTGCATAGTTAAAACACTTTGAGGTGGATCTGGAACTGAATATTAGGCTCAAGCAGTAGATACGACAGCTGACCAATCACTGCTATGAAATTCTAATATGTTATGACCATACATATTTTTCCTATGGACTCATGCTCATGCCAACGAGCTTTGGTCAATTGTGACAGATGTTGTTATATTAGCAGTATTGTCTAGGCCTCTTACTCTTAGGGACGCACTGGCTTGCAGCCAAATGCCTCTTCAGAGTTACACATAGGATAGTAAAATCATGCATGATCTCAGGTGAGCTGAACCTCCCTTGGTCCAAAACAAAATAGATTAATTATCTGTTTATGGCAAGTTTGTCTATAAGAGCTTGAGGTTGGTTTGTTTCAGATCAACTATGATCAGAGCTTAGCTTGCTTGAGCAACTTGAATTGCAGAACTTTGGCAGCCTTTAGCCTGCCCTGGAATTTTTTAGCATTGTCTGACAGAAGTACAAGAATTAGGGCCTCTTGTTTTGCAACTTCCCTTCTCATTTCATGCAATTCCTACCCTGTCTTATTTTATTTCCTGAAATAGTTAGATTACTGATATGATTCTAACTCTGCCTTTGGAGGCCATTGCTTTACAACGTTTAAAAGCAAAGAAAAAAAAACCTAAACTTTCCATAGCCATATTTTTCTCTCCTGACTTTCGGATTTTGTTCTTACAGACAGGAGGCCTGAGGATTATGATTATTCAGTTGATGTCCTCACCAGATGTTCTGTGAATAAGGACAACAGTGGAAAAAAGACATTGAAGATTGTTCCTCTGAAAGACCGTGGAGAACCAGTCGTGATTTCGTTGCCACTTTCTCAGGTTCTTTACTTTTCCCATTTCACCAGTTAATGTTTTATCTTCGATACATTTTTATCACATTGCAAGGCTGTTCTTTTGCTTTGTCTTATTCTGAATTGAACTGAATAAACAGATCGATGGACTAAGTAGCATTCGGATGTACATACCTAAGGATCTTTTGCCTGTAGAAGCCCGAGAAAACACCTTGAGGAAAGTTGAGGAAGTGATTTCCAGGTTTGCTAAAGATGGGGTCCCTCTATTGGATCCAGAAGAGGATATGAAAGTAGGAAAACTAATACATATCATTTATTACTATATTTTGTCATTTATTACTAGATTTCCTCTTTTTTATGTAGTTCTAACAACTTTTTTCCTTTTAGGTACAATCAAGCGCCTTTCGGAAAGCTAACAGAAGAATAGAAGCTCTTGAGAGCTTATTTAAAAAGCACGATATCCGTAATTCTCCACATATCCAACAAAAGCTGAAGGTCTTACATGCTAAGCAAGAAATATTAGCGAAAATGAAGTCCATCAAGAAAACAATGCGGTCCTCCACTGCTTTAGCCTTCAAGGATGAGCTCAAGGCCCGAAAGCGGGTTCTTCGCAGGCTGGGGTAATGCATCTAGTTGCATATCTAATGTTTTGAGTGTGCACTTATTTGGAAATTATAAGATGAAGCGTCTAGTTACATATCTAATGCTTGGCATGCATAACATGCATGATGTTTCTGACAACAACTTCAAATCTTGTGTGTGTTTCCAGCCTGCCGAAGAACAAATTTATCATCATGCTACCTGGGCACCTAACATGAACTGACACAGAACACAATCAGTAGATTACTTTGCCAAATTGGAAACATCATTCACTGGTAGCTCAAAAGGCTACTTCATTATGTGTTCTTGTCCAGATTATGATGTCTGAAGCAGCAAGAATATTTAGGTGTATCTAGTAGATGTTGCTTCTAGAAAAATATCATAGCGCTAATTTCCATATGAACTTAGAAAGTTGTATTCATTTCTTAAAAAAAAATCAAAATCATAATCATAGTGTCTTTCTTTCAGATACATTACAAGTGAGGATGTTGTGGAAGTGAAGGGCAAAGTAGCATGCGAGATTAGCACAGCTGATGAGCTAACATTGACAGAACTTATGTTTAGTGGTGCTTTGAAGGATGCTCCAGTAGAACAGATGGTGGCGCTGCTTTCGTGCTTTGTGTGGCAGGAAAAGCTTCAGGATGCCCCAAAGCCAAGGGAGGAGCTTGACTTGCTCTTCTACCAGTTGCAGGAGACAGCAAGAAGGGTTGCTAACCTCCAGCTTGAATGCAAGGTACTTAATATTACTAAATCAGCATGTCAAATGTATATTAGTTTCAGAATTGGATCTTAATGCTGAAACCTACTGTTTTCCTCTAACTGATGATAGGTCCAAATCGACGTGGAAAATTTTGTGAATTCTTTCCGACCTGATGTAATGGAAGCCGTGTATTCATGGGCCAGAGGGTCCAAATTCTATCAAATCATGGAGATGACCCAAGTATTTGAGGGCAGCTTGATCAGGGCCATCAGGAGGCTCGAGGAGGTTCTGCAACAGCTAATTCTGGCATCCAGGTCAATCGGGGAAACCCAATTAGAAGCAAAACTCGAGGAGGCTGTTAGTAAGATCAAAAGGGATATTGTGTTTGCAGCATCGTTATACTTGTGACATGTCCTGATGGTGCCATGGTTTCATCAGAGGCTCAGAGCGTCCATGGTTTCGTCAAGAGTTCTCGTGGTTTCGCCCGGTATCGTAGTCTCGTTGACATAGTCAAGCTGCCTGGTTCACCGGTCAAGCGGAGCAGTGTCGTGGCAGAGAGTTTTGTTACGGTAGTTCACTTTGTAGCCTGTACAAGCATGTGCGAATTAAATCAGTTAGAATTTGTGCAAGGATCCAAATTTGTATTCATTTTTTCATGTATACAAATTACAGATGTACTGAAAACCTTATCTAAGTAGGGAGCACTTCCAGAGAAATTTTGTAACAGATAAATTTCACTCGAGATATCTGACAGTCACGGGCTAGGGTGGTTTGAACTTTTGCTTGTCCTTGGTATGGTCCGTATTCCATGGATGGATCTCTGGTGATGCCATGCAAGTTTTTGATCGACGTGTTGGTGTCCTTTCAGTCAGGGTTGGAGATTAGCCAACGGAAGAAAGGGTCACGAGCATTCGAAATTTGGACAATCTTTTCAAAGTGAAAGTGGATGTTTGTATGTTTCCTGTGGACAGTCACATGGCCAGAAAATTTTGTTAGCCTGAGCCAGTTTTAGTACGGTCAATAAATATGGATAAGTTTATATACACATCAAACAAATAAAATTGTAATAAGTTTTTCTTCAACTAAAAGTATAGTTTAATACACATGTGACCACACAGCAAAATTCAACGTTGACCAGTTGCATACTCGTGCTTTAATTAAAAAATCATATTACTCTAGCACGTGATCTGTCCTCCGCTGATGTCTGGCGGCCGCCACGTCTCTCCGGCGAGCCGTTCAGGGCGCTTCGTCACGAGGACCACCCCTCCCGCGAGGGCCTCCGACCTCTCGTCTCTTCAGCACCGGTGCTACTGCTGGTTCTGGATCGGACGCAAAAATCAACGCGCGTACGATCCTCATCGATCTCATCCTGATTCTATTATTTCCCTCGGTTTCGTTGATTCTTTTTAAAACAATACATTTTCTAAAAGGAATTGCGACATTAATACACGAAAAAAAATTGCAAAAATAATTCTCCGTCGCCAAACAATACAGCGAAATAGGAGTAATCGTCAGAGGGCTGGACGAAGACCATATTGTCACAATATCGTACTGTGACAATTTCTTAATCCTACGGTTAGCGTTGCGCCGACAAAGACGAGGAAGGAGAGCGTGACACATGACAATTTCACCAAACGGTGTGGTGACAACATGTTGTCGTCTAACGGTTCGGCGACTACTTATTTTCACCAAACGGTACGGCGACGACTTGGCCTCAAAACGCTTCAGTTGCAGGCACCAACCGAGAGAAAAAAGGTGAGAAGAAACAAAGGGAGGGAGAGTCGCGGGCGCTGCTCGAGAGAGAGGGAGGAGGAGAGGGAGAGGAATCCCGGGAGAGGGGGAGGGAGAGAAAGCCCAGGAGAGAGAGGAGGAAGAGAGGGAGAGGAAAGAGGAAGAGAAAGAGGAAAAAGAAGGAAAAATGTAATATCGTAACTTTTTAATAGTATTTGTTATTTGTTTAGAAAAATATGGTAGGATAGTCATATTAGAGAGATGTTTAGGGATGTT